>OU426982.1:35902109-37118776 GCA_911387785.2 Aelia acuminata
CCAAAAAACTAACAAGGTTAAAAAAAGTATCAACTTGTAACGATACAGTAACTCAAAAATAGCGAGCGATATGATTCGAGCCTCAGAGCAATACTAATTAGAATTAGAACAATCAAGAAGGTTACCGACAAGCGTGGAAGATTCTCAAACAGTCTTAATCATGCACAAGAATAGTTTGTTCCAACAAAAAGTCTAAAAACAAAAAAAATAAAATAACCATGGAGTCGAGCTTCAGAGTAAGACTAACTCTCCTGTCCATCCCTGCTTAGATATAGTCAGAATTAGATCAATTTAGGAGGTTCCGGACAGACCTAGATGATTATAGAACAGTCACGAACATGTACTAGAATAGTTTGTTCCAACTGTTCTAAAAATTAAAAACTGTCAAAAAATCATAAACTCTTTTCAATCTTATTTCTTTTCACGTAACAATATATGCATAACATTTCTCTCAATTTTGGACTTCCGCAGCTATTTCCATATTGGACTAAGAACATAAACAAAGCTAAATTTTCAACCCAGAACTTTGTTTAATTGCACAAAATTGTAGCATATTTTATTTGCTTAGAAATAACCTACCTAATCAATAATAAGCAGCTTGGCAGAATAAATAGTATGTAAGTATGTATGTAAGTTTCAAAGGTTCTTTCAAGTTTGAAAAATACTACACTACTGCTTTGTCACTTCTGGGCGTATCTTAGTGTAGCCCCGATTTCAACTTCTTTGTTTCACAGATTCAAATTCTTCAAGAAAATGTTACAGGTTTGTTTATACCTTTTTAGTGATCATAATGAGCGGAAATCGAAAGCCGTGATCTTATGAAGCTAACCGAGTCCCTAATTTTAAATTAAAAGAACGCGATGGGAATTTGTTAATATCATATCGTAGGGGCTCATGTGAGACGGAAGTATTGTAACCGTTCGCAAGATCAAGAAAAACTTTCAATACTTTACTAAGAATAAAACATGATGTTACTTCAGCTCCCTCAGGGGCTTACCTAAGCAATTGATATGAGCACCTATTAATTACTGCCTCTGTACCTACAGGTTATGCTACTCGCTTACTTATTTGTTTTATCCGTTGTAAATATTTTTTAAGGATTAGCTGATATTGTTTGTTTAACTTCACTTTATGCCACTAATTAGAAGATGCAACAGTGGGAGTCCAAAATTTTTCCTATCCAAGTATAATTAGGACAGGAATTTTTAACGAGTACCTGATCGTACTGGTTCGATCCCTCCATTTTAGGTCCTATCTGAGGACGGGCATAGCCAAGGATTTTTTACTCCCATATAATCCTAGGGCCACCGCGGGACGCTAACCCGAAACCTTCAATATTGTATGATCCTGTGCTAAACACTGCACCGCAGATGATCCCTAATGGAATTTTCATCTATAAAATCTGTACGGTATTGTGAAACTTAGATAGAAGTCCAGTTTTTGTAAAAAAAAATTTGTTTTTTTACTCGATATATTTGTTTTCATCTTTTACACCATTAAACTAATATTTTTTAACTGAACTACATTGCGGTATGATCTATTATTAATTTTTTAATGAAATTTCAACTGCCTTCATAAATTTATAACCTTTTGACTTACCAAAATTTTCCGAAACACTACATAATTAAAAAATACATCAATAATTATCTAGGTATATTTACCTATTATAAAATACAAAAATTATTAAAAAATAAAACTATTTTAATTTTTAATAATTCAATCCGTTAGGAATATAGAAATCGACATGATTGTAATAAAAGTCGATAAAGAAAAAACAAACTTATATATGTTTAATCGCCTAACAATACCAAAGATAAAATTTGAAATCACTTACTAAAACCATAATCCACTTGGATTTGTCACAATTAAGGTACCCAGAATCACAATGAAACACTCAAAACAGGCATAAAACGATACCAAATTGTAACTAAAAATATTCTATGTTCGAGAGCGCGCGTCTTCTGCTGATGAGGAACTAAAGCCGACTGAAGTAGGAGTGCTTCTACGCCACATATTAAAGCATCAGTAGTAACGGACTTAGGTCCGTTAAGTTACTATCTGTTTTCTCATTTTTTGACTAAAGAATTCAATAAAATATAATTTTATGACAATCTTAAGTACAGATAAAATATTTTTTTATTAATTATTATTATTATTATTTCATTTATATTAAGATATTTGTTTTGTTTTAACAATTAATATCATGAAATTATTTGTAATAATTAATCCAAAATCTACTAAATGGTAAGTCGTTAGGGGTGTCTCTTGTATGATTCTGTACCCTCTATTTGTGTATGTTACTAACATTGTACATAATTTTAGAAA
This sequence comes from Aelia acuminata, assembly GCA_911387785.2. Classification (NCBI taxonomy): domain Eukaryota; kingdom Metazoa; phylum Arthropoda; class Insecta; order Hemiptera; family Pentatomidae; genus Aelia; species Aelia acuminata. Next base: position 35,904,435 of record OU426982.1, read on the forward strand.
AACCATGTATGGCTCTCCGAGCCCATCTGGAAATAAAGAATTATATATAAAAAAAGAACAGATAAAAAAAAAAATATATTTGATTCTAAAATTTACAAAAAAAAAAAAAATCCATAGGAATCAGTATCTTATTTTTTGTCCAAGATACGAAAAAGATTAATTTAATGATATACGCATCCTAAAACGATTTAGGCAGAATATTTTTGAATATTAGTTATTCAATAATATTCGAATAGTTATTGAGTTACTAAAAATAAAAATTTTATTCTTTCTTTTACCTGTAGAATCTAATAAACAAATAAATTTTACAAAAAAAACAAAACAAAAAAAGAAAGATATATCTAAAATAATCTGATAACGATCAATGAAGAAACAAGTAACAAATGTTTTGCAGGATTTGTTTCTTGCCAGAATCTTATTTTAAACACGTCTTGCTCTTCTTTCAAGCAATAATTTTAGATACTCATATGATAATTGGTAATTTAAACAATAAGTCAAATGCTATTGCTAAGTACTGATCATTCCTTGTATAATTTTTTTTTTATGTAGGCTATTACATAGAAATGAGTTTTATTTCAATAATACTCGTATATGCCTTTCTAGTTAAATTTTTATTAACCCTTAAACAAATATTTTTAAGATGAAACGTTTCCTGAGTCTTACAATTATTCCTTGTAGCTGATTGATACTGACTTCTGTGTAATCATTTTATCTTGAATTACCATTCGACTACCAATGGAATAAAATAAAAATCAATATATTCAGTTTACGAAGGTGATAAGTTTGAACCAGTTCATTTTCACATAATTTTTTTTATTTCAAACACTTTTGGATATACCTACTGGACATATTAGGGTGTGGTTTGGGTCTGTTTATGTGTTTGTCTCCATTGTGGATCATTTTAATGTGAGGGTTCTATTGTCCTGGCAATTCAGGTGCCCCAAGTATACATCGTAAATCGTCGTTAGTAACTCAAGAGCTTTTCCAAGCTTTTCCTCGAGAGCTTTGGCAGCAATAAAATCCTAAACAAGAGCTTTACTTTTTATGCTTTTGTATTTTTTTTTTTTTAAATAAACCTCCAATAAGGATTCAGCAAAGATTTAGATACACTATTATACATACAGCTGGAAGGAATATATTTATAATAAATTATAGATATACATTATTATTCAGCCCGTTATTTTAAATTAAATGAGAAATTGATCAGAAAAAAAATTATATGGTTAAAATTATAATAATTTATTCATGATTTACTGTCGGATATATTTATCGGATATAGTTTTACTTGAATATGATGTGTTATACGACATCTTAAATTATAATAATACAAAAAACGAGGTATAATTCAAATATAAACTTACAGATATAAAATGTAATATTGTACAAAAATAAAAAAAATTAAAGTTCTAATAATTTTCAGAATTAATAGGTAAATTTGGTTTAATCTTTGTTTCAATATGGTAACCCAAATTTAAATAATGAAGTTTAATAATGTAAAAACCGTTTTAAGCCCAGGAATAGTCTAAATCTACCCAAAGGACATCGTAAAAGGATAATAATACTTTCGACATTTTAAGACATCATTAATTGAAAACTCATAAAAAATAGGAGGGAGTTGGGATTTTAACAATTATGAAACTGTGATAATTATACAAGGATAATAATTTTCTTGTTTGTTTGTTTAACGCCCCTTTGTGCTACTAAGGCTAATCGGACGATGCTACTGTGGAAGTCATAAATTTTGCCCATCCAGGTATAATTATGAAAAGGATCTTAAACGAGTACCTGACATAGTGTAGTCAATGGGAATTTATGCCCCACACTTTTCTATAATAAAAGATAAACTGACATATTTATAAGATCCATAACATTTCTTTATAGTTGGACACTCCCATGATTTTCTCATATCTCAATTAATGAGATTTGATTATTTTATTTATTTGTTGTATTTTAAATATGGTTAGTGGTTAGGGATTGTAAGGTCTCGACAGGTTTTAATAATATAAGTTTAATAATGAGATTACACCATTTTGGTTATGATAAAAACATTTAATATAGACAAAATCCTACTATTACGGATTTCATCAATGATAAATAAAAATAATATTTTCTTTTACAGATGAATAGTGTGCAACGCACAAAAAGCTTCTGAATCATATGCAATTATAAATAAAAATAAAGGGTTTTAATTATATTAATTAGAGTCTAACAACAGTTTATTCAACGCGCTGAAATATTTTTCTAAATAAAAGTTTGTAACGGGGTAAAAGGGTCGACAAAAATAAAAATAATTTATATCTGAAAAAAAGGAAGAAGTGGCAGGTAACATGGGATGGGCAAGTTTTAAATAAACTTCGCATGATCAAGAGATCAGTTAAGGAATGGCCTTCATGTCCTAGTTCATCGAGAAGAGAGGAAGTGGTCATTACTCGCCTCCGCATAGGGCACTGCCGCCTCATCCACGGCTATCTGATGGCTAAAAAGCCAGCACCTCAATGTGCTGTGAGGCACATAATCGAAGAGTGCCCAGTTTATAATGAGAAGATGATCCAGATGGGAATCCCTCGGTCTATCGCTACAGCATTAGGAGCAATTCAGAAGATGACCAGAGAACTCTTGAGTTTCATTAAAGAAGTGGGGCTCTACCCTCTCATATAACAGCTACGCCCTTTCTAATTTGCGGGTGATGATAAACTTCGCTGTTTTTCACCCTGTTTAAATAAATAAATAAATAAAATATCTGAAAAAGGTAAAAATAAATAATAACCAATTAGAAGAAGCGATAAAAATAAAAACAATTTGCATAAATATGAAGGCTGAAATAACCGCTTAGTATTCCGCGGTTGTAACATATTTTATTCCAACTTTTATCATTTAAACTGTACGTTCCAAGCATATTAATTTATTTTTCAAATGAGCTGAGAAATATATTTTTATGATGGTCACTTTAAAAGAGGGCAATGAAGAGATATTCAAGAGGGAGAGAGAAAATTTAGGGGCAGGGGGTGGATTTGGAGGGAATTGAATTCGGGGAGAGCTTCGCGGGTAGGTCAGCGGCTCTAAGCCCAACTCTGCTGTATCATTAAGTTTCAGAGAGTTTCCTATTACCATCTTCCTGTTCAGAATCAGCAAGTCGTAGCAATACAAACGGAATTCTTTCCATTTTTTTTTTTTTAAATCTAAAAATCACGGAAGAAAAAGTTAAAATTCATTGACATTACAACACCACTTAGACAAATTACAAGACTGGTTGAAACTAAGAAAAATTAGACTCAATCATGACAAATCAAAACACATCACATTCACCCTTAGACCTGCCCACCCGTTTATATTGACAACAACCAAATTTCACAGTCGGACTCAGTACACTTTTTGGTACTCGTTTTTGACAGGAGGATGGCATATTCCTCACAGATATTCGACATTGCTAAAAAAGCTGACTAACAAAAACTTCAATCTATACTATGTAATCCTAAATACACTATATGTGCTGGAAGATTCAAATTTTGTAATTGAAGATTGGTGAAACACTTCTTCCAAATTTCTTTTATTAAAAATTTATAATATATACATTGATTTGCCGACGTTTCGGACTATTCGTCCCTCTTCAGGGCAAATTTCTTCTGCCAATAACAAGTAATCTTTATACCTGACAATTTTTGGTGGCTAGGTCCATCTATTTCTATATTACAATTATATCCCATTACTTAAGTAAATTGGTCATTTATATAAAATTATATATATTCACATGCTACCACTTTTTTCTACAATATTCTTATTGTATATCTATATGAGTAATAGATAGTGTGATAAGAATATTGTAGAAAAAAGTGGTAGCATGTGAATATATATAATTTTATATAAATGACCAATTTACTTAAGTAATGGGATATAATTGTAATATAGAAATAGATGGACCTAGCCACCAAAAATTGTCAGGTATAAAGATTACTTGTTATTGGCAGAAGAAATTTGCCCTGAAGAGGGACGAATAGTCCGAAACGTCGGCAAATCAATGTATATATTATAAATTTTTAATAAAAGAAATTTGGAAGAAGTGTTTCACCAATCTTCAATTAAAAAACTTCAATCTTTTCAATCAAAATTGTTACCACTTATAACAAAATCACCCTGGTACGTGACTAACAAAACTTTACATAAAGACCAACAGTCGACCAGCATATATCGCTGTAAACGATATATAAACGATTTTTTATTAATTTAAGCGGACATCCAAATACTTTAATCAGTAATATGGCTCATATAGGCATGGGTACCAGAAGACTAATATGGCGCTGGATGAGAGATCTGCTCTCTTAGACAATTGACTCAAGGCAGGAAGGGGGTGCTGCTGGCTTCTTTCCCTCCTCAAGCCTTACATGTCATTATTCCCAACTATGACCATCTCATTCGCTGATTGTCAGCAACTTACTTACAGGTGCGAAGCAATAAATAAAGTAAAAACAAAAAAATCACGGATATATTTTAGAGCAATATTGTGTGGTGTAGGTGTAATTTATGATAAATAAATTAGTAAGTATATAATTCACAAAATATCATGAAGGATAAAGAAACTAATAATATTCGAATTGGGAATCGCAACAAGTTTCCGATGTTTGGGTAAATATGCAGATGAACATGGACTGATACTGATCAGTCGATTAGTCAATAAACTATATATTATTATTTTTGTATTTTATGGGAGTTCTCGCTTTAACGTTCTTATTTCTCGGTCATATCGCACGTCGGCAAGAAGATAGTTTGAACTCAAAAAACTGTTCTATAGATAATCACATGTGAAGTAGCAACTGCATTTTCAATTTTACTACGCAAGCTGGATCTGTGACTAGGAAAAATAGTCTTTGATCACTAATTAGTACCACTCGTACTAACTGTTTTTGGATATATGGGTTTTTTCGCTTTAATGTTCGTATTGTATTCTGGGTAATATCTCAAAAATATTTTTTTTTCGATAATCACAGTGAAGTTGCTTCTGCATTCTCAATTGTAGTATGTACCGTGGAACTGCGATCAAGGAAAATATACTTTGTTCACAAACAGTCTACGATTTGGGTAATTAGTACCACTGGTACTACTGTAAATCAAAATTGACTCTACCTGCTTTAACACTATCATCTCCTGCATAATAAACGTGACATATCGCGTCTTACTCGAACGGAACTATTATTATTATTATTTTGACTATATTCTGGCATTGTAGATTTTGTAATTCTACAATGTATTACTCGAATTTGATACATTTTGAGTTGTAAAATTTTTTTTGGCGAAGGTGCTATACGATGGATTAATCCATTGCGGATCGTCAGTCTAGAGTCCCTCCCCCAATTGGGAGAGATTGTATTTTCAGCGCTTTATGGCTCGCTCGCCAATACAACAAGGTTATATTGAATATGCACACCGAAAGACATGCATGTAATATGCTATTGAAAGAAGTGGAATATATACATATATACAGACTAATTTTACCTTCAGGGTGTATCGAACTTAAAATAGGGAAGGTGAATTAGAAGAGAAAACAAGGAAAAAGAACTAAAGAAAATAATTGTTTCGCGAAGAGGGCAGCTATAAAGAGTTTATCCAGAGGCTGATAGAGGCTAAACCTAGATTGGGGTTTTATGGCCGCTCGGAAAGTTTCTTTACTATCGCCCCCCGGCTAATGTCTATTTAAAACTCCTATTGCTCTTTCTAGTTAGCCCCCCCCCCCAAACCCTCCAATGAAACAACTCCCTGTAAAGCTCCTCCGATCTTAGGCCTCGTTCATTAAGTACATTGTTTTGTTTTTTAATTCTTAAGCTTATGATTAATTATAACTTCCAGGAGATGTGGTTAGAACCATTATTATTTGTATTCAGGTCCTTCCCCCAATTAATGGGTCTCGATTTATTCGGAAGCCACTCTAAAATTTTTAGTTTCAAAAAAAGTTTTCTCCCGAACCACTCAACATATTTCATTTATTTTTCTTTTAGTTCGTAGAAAATCCTAAATATTCTTTAGAAGGAAATTAGCGTCAGTAAAAATTCAAGATGGGTTTAAACCTTTAAGAAAAAGTCGGCTATACGAATATCTTAGTTTAATGTAACTTTTCTTAGAAACCATTCGATTAATTATTAGCATTCCTTTTTTTTCTAAAGCTATTATAAAACATTTTTCAAGGCATTTTTTATATTTCAAATCAGTATATTTACACATCATATTGGAAATGTCTGTAAAACTTTTATCATTTTTATTTTAGTATTAACGTGTTTTTCTTGGGATTGTATGGGTTCATATATAAATAATCATCATTTGAGTGTACTTGTACTATGTGTACTTGTTATACAGAAAAAATAATTGTATCGGTGCGATAAAAGAGTATTATCGAGAAATTTTTAAACACTTTTGGTAGCAGCATTAAATTAAATTTTACACTAAATAAATTGCGTTAAATTAACTAAGATTATGAAATGGCTTTTCAGAAAAACGTCCAGTAACTCAAAAATTATTTACTGTTTTATAAATAGGAAGCTGGGTGCAAGTGTGAACTTTTTCTGTTAGTGACACCATTCTGAATTTTCGCTTTATCTGTCTTGTTTTAAAAAAAGTATTTTTCTTTTACTAAAAAAAAAAAAAAAAAAAATAAATAAATAACAACAACGAAGGGAGGGTTTACGTATTATTTATAAAGTAGAAATATTTATATCGTAAAGTAAAACTGAAATTTAAAAGAAAGACATGCTAATATCTAATCGTCAATTTGTTTTTCACCTATTTGTTTATATGTTATAGACCAAAAAAATATAATAAAACATATATTTAACTTTTTTTTTTTATCAACATTTTTTTTTTTTGTCTCTTAAATACAAAGAATCAACATTAGTTATTCCGAATTGATACTCTTTTGGATATTTTCAAAGGGGATAACATCTAAATAAAATTTAAGTTTTTTCAAAAGATTATTAAAATACCCAAATAAAAGTGGTTTTAGTGTGATGAACCATTCTAAAAACTAATCTTACAGTGATAATTGCTAAACATAGATATTGCGTTTGTGTGTATATGCTACAGAATATACTTCAACTAAGCATCACTCTTCTCATAATAATGGAAATAATCTTTAGCTAAAACCTTAAAACTTCAACTCATTCAATCAAAGTATTCTAAAGGTGCAAGATTCTTCAGCAAATTAAACCCCATATTAAACCAAACATATTTAGATCGGAATGCTGTTTTCTAACGATTTAGCTGTCCTGCGCACAGAGGATGGTAGATTACCCTGACTACCTGGCCCAAAGGGAGGAACTGGGGAACAGGGGGACTGGAATAATGAAGCCCCCTCTTTAAGGAAATGTAGCGACCCCTTATTTCCCGGCACAGGGTTGGGTCCCCCGTGCTTTCCCTGTTATCGCCAGTCCTCACAATACATTTCCCAGCGGGTCTGTAGCTCTCTCCCATTTTTTTATATTACTCCATTTCTAAAATTGCTTTTTTTTTTCTTTTCTCTCAATCACGGTTTAAAAAAAATGTAAAACCGTCCGTGCAATATGGTTTCAGAAGTCAAAAATTTAACCAGCAAACGCTCCTTTAAATGTCGAAATAAAGAATTACAACTCTGAGCTGGAAAAGAAAGACGTACTCGTTATTTGTATACGTTACATTAAAAATTGATTCAATGTTATCATTATCATATAAAAGAGTGCTTGTAATATTAAATTAGGAGTCAAGAGTGGTGTAGTGGTTAGCATAGCAGTCTACATTTTTTAAGGCATAAATAAATCCTTGGCTATGCCGTCCCTCGGATAGGAAGAAATATTAAATAAATAAAAAAAAAAAAAAAAAAATGAGGGTTGGGTGGCGGGCCCAGTGGGCAAACGCGCCAAAAAATGGCAACGTATGATTGAGAACCGAAAGATAGCACGTTCAAAACCCGGAGCCAGGGGAAATTGTAATAATTCTCGGCACAAATCCCCCACCCTCTCCCTAGAATGCCCATATAGCCTAACAGGCGAGGAAGGGGAGGACCAATTACCTAGGGAAAAACTTGAAAAAAGTTCGAAAATGTCGATTTTTTTTTTACCTATAGAATTTGATGGCAACCGATCAGAGGTGGTAGATGTTCACATTTGTTGACTATGAAATGGGAACTTTCAGCCTATATGATCAAATATTTTCTTCAAATCAGGCACATTATTAGCCCTCAGCTCCTGGACTAGTTGGATGTTTGAGGGTTTTGCAGAACCCCATAGTTCTGTCCCATATGTCCATAATGGTCGTATTAGTAATGAAAAAAAATAAAAATATTTTAGGTCAGAAGTTGTCATTTACATAAATGAAATTATGAAAGAATAAGATGTCTACTTAGAAGCTTAGATCTCTAAAACAAATAGAATTTTTTTTTCGAATAAGGATTTTCTTAAATTAATGTTAATGAAAGTCATTAACAAAGATTAGGAACATGCTAGGTTATGTAAAGTCTGTAAATCATTGGCGGATTGTGTGGAGAGCCGGGATCGATAGACAAATACGGTTCCAATTCCTAAGGCTACGATGGTTAATGCATGTGGAGTTTGCCCTGAAACATTCCTTAAGCCTTTGGGCTATAGGTGTATGAAGGTGAGGAGAAAGACGAAGTGTGAGGTGGATTGAGGATATTGAGGCTTTGTTGTGGGCCTTAGAAGACTGACAATGGAAGCTTTAAGGGCGGAAAGAACGGGATAGCTTTAAAGAGACTTTCATTCTTGGATTGTGTCCCAACTAATAAATAAATATAAAGAAAAATTAGCTCTCTAATCATCTTCTTAGGGTTTGGTGATTTATTTAATATGATGAATTAAATAAAATAGGCGTTTTTTCCCTTGTTAAATAAACCTTATGACGTTTTTTTTGGTGAATAATCATATATATTATTTCTCAAGGCCTTTTTTTTTTTTTTTTTTCGGTACGCCATAAATTCCTTAATACTTCAAATTTCATGAATGAGGCATTACTTTGAAGCTTTTCTTGACCGCTACACCTGAAAAATATACAAATCACTCATTTCGCCTTCAATTGCGAGTTATAAATGCAAATCCGTGGTTTTTGCGAGAAAATGGTCGTAGAGGTTTCTAAAGGTGTAAATCTTTTCAGGTTTTCAAGGAGAACATTTTCGGTCATATACATTTTTTCGATCAACCCCTTCGTTAGCAAAGTTTAAGCGAAAATTGTCGCAGGGTTTTTTCGAAGTTGACGAACATTTTTGGGGCATGTATAAAAACCCTGACGTCGTTAACATAATAAAGGTCGGTAGCGTGTAGTTTTATTTCGTCATAGAAAAATTAGCATCGCTTTATTTTATTTTATATGTACAATTATTTAGAGAATAATTATCATCTTCCTCGTTTTGTACTTTTTGGCTTGTAAACAATAAAAAAAAAAAAAAAAACTTAAAAAGTTAAAATAAACTTTTTTTAATCTCGTATCTTTACGGATACGTGTTTTATGAAAAAAAAAAAAATAAACCGATTTCAAAATGAAACCAGTAAAAATAACTGAACTAAAATGTATGATATTATTACCGTGACGTTGATAGTTAAAATCAACCTCAAATTACAACGAAATCAACACCACACTGAACAGGAAGGAAAATAATTTAAAATAAAATGAAAAAGTACTTTCTATATAATTTCTAAGTTCTTTCTATTCTATATAACATTTTTTCCATTTCATATATTTGAAAAAAAATATTGACCTTATAGCTAAAAAGCAACTTTCTGTGAAATTTTCAGATGTATTCATCCGCTACTTTTCGAGTTTTGAGGTAACTAACACAGGGCTCTTGCATTTCTTAATACAAGATAATCAAAGTTTCATGAAGTTACAAAGTTTGTTGTATATATTGTTCATTTTTAATTTTTTTTTTCTTTTTTGTACTAGAGTAATATCCTGAAAATATACTAATATTTATATTCAGCAGAAACGTTTCCATATTATTCTTAAGGATTGGGCATCTCCTTAAAACATATTTTTTTATTTTTAGAGCCGAATTCGAACTCATATACTAGTACATCTAAAAAGCAATCATTAGGCACTTAGAAACTTTACATTTACTTAATTCAATTAGCGATTGCTATGCTAAGTATTAAATAAATAAAATTAAATTGCTTAAATACATTAATCTCAGAACGGAAGAGAGGATTATAGGGCTAGAAGAGGATAAGATAATTAGTGAGAAGATTGAAGTTTGAGGAAGTAAAAGGTAAACGAAGCTAATTAAAGTTCTCTGACCGGGGGCGGGTACTTTGCAACTGGAGCCTATGTCCACCGCCCATCTGCCTTCCAATCACGTATTTCATCCTCCATCGCTAGCCTGCCTCTACGGCGATTACATATATTAGTATTCCAAGGGGGGTATCCTCAAGTAGTGTCATTAGAGTAGCTAGGAAAAATTATAATAATCCATTAGAGGAAATGATAGTGCCTAAAAAAAAAAATAAATAACGAGGGCCCTGGGCGCCTGAAATTGATTGTTGAAGTGGTCACATTATAAATATTTAAATAGTTCAATCTGTATAAGTTACAAAAAATATACGAAAAAAATAAACATCAGGAATATTTAATGCTCATTAAAGATAGGAATTATGCTAAAGAGAGAGAGAATACTTTTATTTTTAAAAGATTTATATATTTAATAAAACATATCTTACATTATCGTAAATTGTAATTGTATGGTAGCATCAAAGTTTGTTTATTAAGTTAATTTAATTTAAGGTAATTTTATTGCATTGTAATTTTATTTTATTTAACTGTATTTTATTTTTATTTTTATTTTATAAATATTGTATAACAAGGCGAAAATAACCTAGGTGGTCGAAAACCCCGAGAATTATATACATGCAAAATAAAATAAATAAAAGATTTACAAAATAAAAGATGTTTTTTTACTGATATAAATGATTTCGGATTATTCATCCTTAATTTCAACATGTTAATTTACATGACTTTCTTGGGGTACAATAATAATAAATATATAACAATTTTTTGTATGTTGTTTTAGGCTTCCATGGTGTGAATCCATTATATGCATTTCTTCTTCAGGGTTGGACAATGCAACAGGTTTTTCAACTGCCAAGCTTTCACCCATCCTGCTGTGGGCTTCTTCAGGGCCGATACAAGAATGAGAGTGGAGAAGGGGATGAGTAACATATAATCTTCCGTCGGTGGCGGAGTCTCTGAGATATGTTGTGTTGTCAACAACGAGAGGGCGTTTTGTTGTCAACACATCATATCTCAGAGAGCTGACGACCTCCCCCCTCCACCTGACCACGCCCCCTCTGGCGCTGGCCAATGGGAACACAGACTTCGCCCCCGACGGAAGATTATAAGTTACTGATCCCCTTTTCCACTCTTATTCTTGTATTGGCCCTGAAGAAGCCCACAGCAAGATGGGTGAAAGCTTGGCAGTTGAAAAACTTGTTACATGGTCAAACCCTGAAGAAAAAAAGCGTATAATTTTTTGTATGTGAACAGTAAGAAAAATTGAAAAGCTACGTAAAAAATAAAGATAGGAATTTATTTTCTGCTCTACCTCACATTTTCTGCTATAAGCGTTTTTTCCCGGACAATGTGAGAGTACGGGTGATAGATAAAATTTTATTGTAACTTATTAGATGTCTTATCGTTCATTAACTGTATAGAAAACTATTTCATTAAAAAAGAACCACTACCATGACTAGGGTAAATTTAAGTTAAAAAAAAAAATACATTGTCTCTATAAATGCTATTTCTCTTTCGAAAAACGTTAGGATCAACCAGCATGTCCACAATTCAATTGTTTCATTATTATCATTAGCCCTCTTTGATCTTTTTATTTTGCATGAACCTTTTGAAAATGTCAATTTTTTAAATAGTTTTTACTTCCATCTTTGCACATAATCTTGAAATATTCAAACAGCTCTTAAATTAGCTCCTGCCATCATATTTTTAAAAAATCTCATTTCGTTTTATTTCAGACGAAAAAAAATAAATTTTTTTAATCAATATCATCGGCACCACGTTCGTGATACAAATACACAATACATAATAAACATTGCGTTAGTGAGGATAAATTATTCTATATCAATTATCAAGTAATGAACAAAAAATAGAAGGTAAATATTGCAAAAAGTCAATGTTTAATTGATTCATTTGTCGTCAGTATTATAGATAATAGGTTTTATAGTTTAGAAAAAAGTATATAGCAATATCTTTCTTGCTTTTTCTTCAGTTTATTTAGTTTATTTTTACTAAGTTTATTAATCATTATTTTACCTGTGGTGTAGTGGTTAGAATCAGCCTACTACATAGCAGCCTACAATATAAAAAGTCGCGGGTATCCCTCGGATAGGACGTAAAATGGAGGTTCCAAGCCTGTACGATGACAGGTATGCGTTAAAGATCCCTATCCTAATTATAAATGTTAATCAAAATTTAGGACACCCACTGTAGCATCGTCAGATTAGCTTTAGTAGCATAAAGGGACGTTACACAATCAAACTTACAATCATTATTTATTAATTTCTGTCCTAATGCTACATAAATTGACAGAATTTTAGGACTCTGAAGGTAAGAAACCTTTTGTTATGAGGATTTGTGTGCAGAGAGATCTTGAGGTTGGCAGTTATGATATTTACAATGCGGGGAAGATCCGCACAATATTGTCAGACTTCGGTCCCTGACTTCATATAACTCGCAGCAGTCCCCATTTTTACCCCTTCGTCTTCCTCACTGTCTTTCATTGAAAAAACTTTACTAAGGTATTCATGCACGAGATACAAATATCTTTTTGCCGTTCGCTATTATGCATACCTTTTATATTCATACATAAACGTCAAGTAGATATTAAAAAACAATAGGTTTATTAAAAATTTTTACCTAGGCCCTAGGTCACGTTTTATATATTAAAAAAATAAAGCATCCAAATTCCTCATACACGCAAAGTATAGTATCTCGGAATAACAACTCCGAATAAAAGGGAAAAAAATTCAAAAATATTTTTGTAATAAAAGATAAAATATATTGAAAAGAATTGAAAACAAGAATTAAAATTCTGTCCACATAATTCGATATTTTTTAGTCAAATGAATAGATCAGAATCCCTTTTATCATTAGAAGGAGCTAAGGGACTGGGCTTAATATGACAAGAAACTAGGGGGGGGGGGGGGGGGCGTCCTCAACTTTAATTAGGAATGCAGACTGAATAGAGATGGGGCGCCTTGCCCTGTTTCAATGGAAGAGCATAATGTACACTAAGTCAAATGTCTGTTGCGGTGTTCCACATCAATTCCATATTAATAAATAATAAAATAAACATTAAATAATGAAATCTTACATTAAATCGTTAACTGTACTATCCCTAAACAAAATTTGTAAACATTCATGTGAACGGGTTTACCATAAAAGAACAGGAAAATTAGTGAGCTGATCCTACATCAAAGTTAAGTAACATTGCGTATCAATGTAATATCAATCAAACGGAATGAATGTAATATCAATCCAAGGATGAGTGATCGCTTCATTTGGTTGAACGTCCGCGAATGAAATCCACTCAATTCAATGAAAGTCACTCAGTCCTAGCCTTAACCACCGTCCTACGGAAATGGGAGGCCCAGCAGCCTATTGCAGGCGACTTATGGAGTACCAGTGATAACCCTGTTTCATGTATCGTATCGGCCTATAGACGGTCCGCTTCAAGAAAAGAAGAAAAGACTCCGAGCCTTAATTCACGGCCCTAAACCAGTTTGACACTGTCCCCAAACAAAAAAGGGATTAGTTATGGAGCAAAGGGCATTCTGCTGCAGCACCATGGAGATCATGGCATGCAGCAACGCGAGGTTTAGGCTATTATTTGTTTTTTATTACCACCTGGCTGTCTATTATTTGTTTGGTAGTGTTTAAAAGTGTAAAACAGCTTTGGTTAATAACGCTCATTTAACATTCATACGTTAAGGTTGTTCTGATAATAGTTTTGTGAAATTTAGCTGTTTTTTTACTGATTATGAGCTGTTAATCTGTGAAGCGTGACTTTATATGGCTTACAGGAACGTATTACATTTCATCTAATATTTATTTTTGAGGTTAAGGAAATGAGTACGGCTATTGTATTCAAATATTTTGAACAATAACTATAGTCATAATAATTTTCTTATTTGAGAGAATAAATACAAATGATTCAACTTATTTACAAAACTACTCCACCTCACATCTATGACTGTTCGGATAGCTGCCCGCCAGACTGTCCCGTCAGTTTGATATAATCGGAAACGAGGCTACTTATCTAGGCTTCTCGAATAAGAGGGGTTCGAGTCCTGTCGGAACGAGATACACCTGGGATCGACGTCTGTAGTTCCGGGCAACTGCCGAAGCGGATAGCGGCCGATCCAGGACCGGGGAGTCCTCTCTTTGTTCCCCGTCAGGCCCGTCAACTCCCGTCCGACTGAGTGCTCTATCGGATTCAACAGGACTTAACTCTAGAACATGTCTACAGCAATATTACGATTATAAGTAACTGTTTAATTTTATTTTATGTGTTAGAAACATAAAACAGCATTAGAAATAATAAAGAATATTTTTTCGGATTAGAATTAAATTAATGATACTCAAGTATTATTTCACCGAGCACTTATAAATAACGATTTCTAAATAACGCTATCCCATTTTCCAGAACATTCACCAAGAGATATAAATAAGATTATTATAGGATTAGTTTTTTTTTCTTTAAGCAACAGCTCTACAGATTTCAATGAAACAATAATATTTCTGGCCTTGGTCCAGTCCTTGCAAACAACCGGTCAGCGGTGATTGTTTCTCTGAAGGAAAAAAGATTTATTTTAGTAACAGGCCGGCCAAACCAGCCACTGTTACACCAAGAAGTCCTAAAAACAATTCCAAACAGATTATTATATTTTTGCACATATAATACTAGCATTCCCCATCGCGGCTTCGCCCGCGAGCCTTTAAAATCAATTCTGTGACCATTATCTTGGTATTGATCTAATATAATATGTTAACTGATGTTAAGGAGATTTAGTAGAATTTGATCTTCCGGTAGGTGGAATGTTGGAGGGGGAAGCTGCCGGCTCGGTAGAAGAGACGGAGACGCGCAATGGAGAGAACTGAAACCGCCGAATCAAAAAATTACTTACTCGTCGTGAACGCTTCATTTTTCGGCTGTAAAACCTGGTTTTCGACGTCCAATAGGGCCTTTCGAGTTAAACTCGTCGTTTCAAATTCTTTAAAATGGGTCCTAATTAGATATATTTTCTCGAAGGTGGAAAATAGATGTCCGTTAGAGTTAAACGACAATTTCGCCATTTACATTTTAGATATTCTTAGGGGTTACCTATATCGCTTTTAAAATCTAAATTCCGAAGTTTTTAATCATAAGTAGTTTTTGCTCTGCGTTGATTCTGTCAGTCAGGACAAAGCCTCTTATACATATGGAGAAGTATATATATATGTAGTAGTATATATATATATATATATGGAGAAGTATATATATATATGGAGAAATATATGGAGAAGAGATCTAAATAAACACGCACCATCCCTAATCATGGGAATCACAGTGTGCATAATTTGATTACCACTAATATTTAAATAATCAGCAGCCATATTTTATGTGAATGTCTATTTTAATACTATTGTAACGTTAAATCGATATTTAAATAAAAAACATATGGTTTAAAATCTCAACAATAGATTTCCGTTAGAGTTAAACGACAATTTCGCCATTTAAGCCCCTTAGGGGTTACATTTTTGAAAATCCTTTCTTAGTGGTTACCTACATCGCGTTTAAAGTCTAAATTCCGAACTTCAAGTTTCTATCATTAGTAGTTTTTGCTCTGCGTTGATTCTGTCAGTCAGGACAAAGCCTCTTATATATAGAGAGATTATTTATCATAATTATAAATTGAACTTTTAGCATTAATGATCACTAATAATGAGCTTTTTAACTTTGAATATATTAAGACGCCTGATCTTCGAAAGCTGTTGAGAAAAAAAAATTATGAATTTTTATTGAGGAGAAATTGAAAATTCGCTTTCCGTATTTCGAAAAGTTCTTTCGAGACAGTCGTTTTGGAAACCCGAAATGTCTAAAAAAATCGATTTTCCTTTTATTTTATTTTTGAACTCCTTGCATGCCAAGACATCTAACTCTAAGAGATACCCGACAAGATCACCTGCTCTATCGGCTTTTATAGACCACTCGAATTATCGTTGTTAGGAGAAACTCAACAAATCCAGGACATTGGAAACTATCTACCTGCAGTAGATACGTTTTGGCGTAAAATTTTTGGTTGGCCGATCACTGTCAACCTATAGAAGGTTCGAATGAATAACCATACATTTGAATATTTCGCATTTCAACTTTAACTTTATACTTTCAGTTATCATTCATTTATTTTTTATTATATGTAAGCTTGTAACTGTTTTGTATAGTAATTTCCAAAATATATGGCTTGTAAAAAATGTTTGTCTTCTATAATAAGGAAGAGAAGTTAAGACTTGTCTTTAGAATGATCACTATTCTAAGCACTCAATAGTGCTAACTATGGAAGTTGAAGATTTATAACATTTATTATAATATAAATAAAAAGAAATGTTCTGTTAAACTTTCAGATGTATTCATCAGCTAATTTTCGAGTTTTGAGGTAACAAACACAGGGCTCTTGTATTCTTTTATATAAGATAACCAAAGTTTCATGAAGTTACAAATTTTGTTATATATATTGTTCATTATTAAATATTTTTTCTGTTCTACAGTAATATACGGAAATGATACTATTATTGAAATTATTCAGCAGAAACGTGTCCATCTCATGATTGGGCAACTCCAAAATAATTTCTTATTTTTAGAACCGAATTAGCACTTTCGAAGGCGAAGATTTATAACATTTATTATAATATTAAGATTCCAATATTGGAAAAATGCTACATTTCCAAAAAAAAAAAATCTTATTCAGATCTGTCGAATGAACATAGATTTATCAAGCCATGAAAAATCTATGCTAAATAGGAATACGTGTCGGAGAAAATAATTTAAGTAAAGGAAATCTCTTAATGCAAAATCAAAAACATTGTTTTCACTTTTCCAATAATTTGAATTTGTGGACATGTCAAGTTTCTCAGACGGCCGATTCTAATATTGTGATAGGTCTTTCAAACTATTGCCCTCAGAGATGATGGCCTGAAGCCCAAACTTATCGAACAAATCCTCCCATCGAGAAAGAAATAAAATGAATCGAAGCAGATCCCTGACAAAGCACGAGACTTGCCGATGGAGCCGATGGACTAAATGAAGAAAGAGAGGAGCCTATAGAGAGGCCATCAATCAGGGCGGCTTAGCCCAGCAACAACAATTACATCTTTTCTCAATTAGTTCTCAACCAGCAACAGATTGCATGATGGATTGCAGCTCAACCTCAACAACAATTATTCACTCGCTTCCAACCAAACTCTCTTCCTATCCTCTGTTCGCATTTGTTCGGGTCTTATAATTATATTACCATTTTTTTGTTAAAGGCTATGAATATTTCTTTGCACCAATCATTTATCTGTCAACAATTACGAGAAGGAGTAACCTGCAAGCACATCTATCTACCCTGACCTGTTTTGATTACTACGGTTCTTCAAATAAGTATATAGTATTCAGCAGGGTTTTAACATCATAATTATTTTTTCTAATTAATCATTTTATACCAGAACAATATATTTAACAAAATATGACCTAACATTATAAATTGCATTGTTATTGTATTGTATTGTAATTGTAATATTGTATTATAGGGCGAAAATCATCTAGGTGGTCGAAAAGCGTGAAACTTCTAAATAAATAAAAAATCATAGAATCATATAACTTATAATTAATTTAGTATTGTTATTAATGGCGCAATAACCCACTTAGTGAGTCAAGGCCTCCTTAAGAAGATTCCCCCATCGCTCTCTATCCTGCGCAGCCGCAATCCAATTCTGAGCACCTCGAAGATGTCTTGAATCCTTTGCGTCTCCATCTGTCCACCGAAGTTTCGGTCTTCCGAAACCTCGACCCATAGATTTTGTCGGATATCGTTTTTTTTGGAATGATCTGTCTGCTAAGCCTTCCAATGCGGATGACTCTCATAATGCCCGGCTGTCCATGGAGCGTTTGAAGCTCCAAGTTGCTTCTTAATATCCAATTTCCGCCTCCTTTTACTGTACCGTAGATTTGGCGTAGAGTTTTCCTCTCGAAAATAAGGAGCCTCTGCTGGTCAGAACTCGAGATGGTCCAAGTCTGAGCCAAACATCAAGATGGGGCGGATCAGGGTTTTATACAACCTTAGTTTAGTTATCTTTGTGAGATGGGGACTTCTGAAGAGTTTTCCCAATCCGAGGAAGCTTCTGTTCGCTAGCATTATCTTCCTTCTTATCTCAGCTAAAATATCATTATTCACGTTAAACTGCGAGCCGAGATAGACGAATTCCTCTACCTTTTCGAAGTGGTAGGTTCCTATGATAACCCGTTCTTTTTGATAAACCCTCTGGCCTGATATCATTAACTTGGTCTTTTCCGGATTTATTCCTTGACCCAGTCTCCTAGCTGAAGCCACTAGGACTATAAATGCTTCCTAGACTGCCTGAAAGAACCGACCGATATCGATGACATCGGCATTGGCTAGGATATGAACTGTCCTATTAAGGATGCTGTCAGTAGTCTAAATGCCGGATTCTCTTCCCAACTTCAATCGTTCTTTGATTTTCATTACATAGTACTAATTATAATAAAACTATTAATAACAAACAATGACTTAGTATACCATAAACCATTAATTATAATATAATATTCCGTTTTTTATGACTATATTAGTCACAAGGATTAATAAAATATTTATATAATTAAATAACAATAGGCCGACAGTGACCCAAAATATTTGAACAGCCTAATAAAGGATTGATCAAGAGGAAAATGATCAATACAGGACAGTGGGTGCTTCTTTTCCTGGAACCAATAAAGAAGTATGAAAATATCCTCATTAAAATATGAAGAATTATATAAATTCAGTTACAGACGTCAATAAATATTGGGGAAAAAGATAGAAATAAATTTAAAATATAAATCCAGAATTAACTTGGGGAAAAAACATTAAACTCCATAGCAAAATAAAAAAAGTAGATTTCTGACATAAAAAATAGTTATAAAATCGCAATAACAAATAAAATACATGAAAATGCCATAGTTATTATTAAATATTTTTGAAATCTATACAATCAGGATGAATGCATATTGATATGCATGATTAGGAAAACATCATTAAAATCATTAAAGTAATTATTAAGTTTAACAAATAATGAATTAAATACTTAAAAATAATTTTTATATGTTTGATACTATCATGTATGTGTTTAGCAATCACGTCATTTTTTATTAGGTTTCCCTATCAGTAAACCTAGACGTAATAAATTAACATATAATGTACTTAATCAAAAATATGTAGCATTTAGCAAAGAATTACGAATTCTGAGTTGCATACATTATAAGTTAGAAATATCTAAAGGCATTGAACTTCCTGAGGCTCACTCAGCCTCTATAGGCTGGTTACTCTTGAAATTAACATAATTGATATGGAAACACAATCGGTTTGGCGTGATCTTAGTCAAAAAGTCTTACTCAACCATAGGAAAAAAAAAATACCTTACACAGTGCTGAACCCAAGATGACCAACGGTTAAAATATATCTTTATGTATCTGGTGATTCAAATATATATTTTTTCTCTTATTATTTAAATCTTAATAGTGTAACGGGAAACATAAAACATTTGTTTGAAAAGAGATCAAGACTATTTGTCTGAACTAACTGTTCTAGTACCGGTTGTTCGAGAACCTTCTACGCTTGTAGGGAACTTTCTAGACTGTTCTAATTCAGACTAAATATAAAGATCGATGGACTGGAGAGTTAGTCTGGTTCTTAAGATCGAATCATGTGCTGTTTATTTTTGTGTAACACTTGTCTGTAACAAGTGTTACAGTATTATAATAAATATTATAAATCTTGGCCTGTCATAGTTACTACTATTGAGTATATATGATCATTCTAAAGACATGTCTTAAATTCTAAATTTTTTAAGATTTATTCTCAAAGTTCAAGGTTCCCCTAACTGCACTATTTCATTCGTTTTCCACTATATTCTTGGTTTTCCCATTCCACACCATTTTAGTTATTTATGACCGTAAACCTCCTCCACATTTTAATGGGTTTTTCCTAACTTCTATTGTGGATAATTTTTTAGTCACTAACTTTAATCCTTTGATGTAAAATGCCATTAAGTTAGTTCAGGTAAGGTTTAAACAATATTGAAGCAATGAATGAAGAAGCAAGACAAATTTCCAAGGGACGAAGCACACTATATCATTGGCTATAAATCCTTGAGTAGCTAGCTGATTAGAACATTAGTAAGAGAGAGAGAGAAAAAAAAAGAGCTGCTGTATAAGAGAAGGAGAGAGAATTTCCCAAGAGCGGGGGGGAGGGGGGGGAGTGGAATAGGGACCGCGAAGGGGGGGGGGGGGGGATTTGAGCGGGTCCTTACTATTCACCCCACAGTCCCCAAATTGCGGGGTCACATCAGGCCCCATCTAACCAGGGCCTTCTCCTTAAAGTGTTCCATAACCGAGGCTACACCTCTTATTCTCTCCGCCATTTATTTTCTATTTAAAAGCCATCAATCAACGTAATCATAATATAACTGGACCTGTACGCACATAATCGTTAATAAGCTATGTTTCGATAGGTCAAAAATTAAAAAAACTTAAATTAATTATAATGCACTGGAAGATTCAATTCAGTTCTTAATGGAGAAACTTTGGAAGGTTATTTTCTAGGAAAAACACCCAAAAAAACAGTTCATTTTTATGATCATCCGATTCCGAAGTAGCGAAGTTCATTTTTATGTTTTCTTAAAATGATCGCGGTTTTTATTGAATATGAAAGAATCAACCAAATTCTATTCAGTATAATTAAATTATAAGTGCACCATCTTAAAGTAGACAAAATTTTATTTCAGATAACAGTTATTTACTCTATTAAAGTGATTGATTACAACGATTTCTTGCAGGCCTGGCAAAGCAAAAGTTTGTTTCCCGATAAATCAGAGATTTATCACAAATTATGTCTTCGGTTTTTTAAAAAAAACTTCAAAGATTAGAAGTATTCAGTCCATGCAAACGAAGTTGAAGTTTATTGATTGGTTGAATAATTGATCTGATTTGTCAAGAAATTTTCAACGTTTTTTAACCATATAAAAGAGTATGAAATTGGCTTTTAGTATGAAGACTGCAAACTAAATTACCCATAAACAAATTTTAAGCTGTTTTATATTGTGCAATCCTATTTCTTGTAGCTTGTATAAAAAAAAAAAAAAAAAAAAAATATTAATGGTTTTATTGCGAAACAGGGTAAAATTTGTCTGGGTAATTTTTTATTTCTTTTAAACTGTAGAATTAGTTCCAAGAGTTTGGGCAACAACAGATAAATAATTTTTTCTAGTATAAAAAAATATTGAACAAATCGGATTTAATTATTCAACCATTCAGGTTTTTTTGCACAGACCCATTCATTTGATTCATTTCAGTGGAGCATGTGTTTTTCAAAGTTTAAAATTATATAAAGTTTCCCTCATATTCTACTAAATCAAAATATAATGTATTAATAATTTATTTACTCAAACTTGGGATATTCCCCGTAACAAATAGGGTTAGCCACACAGCATGTATAGAACAAAATTGTAATCTAATAACAAAGTTTACTTATTTTTGCAAAATAATTTTTATTGAATAAAAGTTTTCTTATTTATAATAGCAATGAAAATTATATCTATCCTTAAGTTATATTATAATAAATACAAAATTAAACACTGAAATTAAAAATGTTCTTATTTTAAAAGTTGCCTGCATATAACGGTAGATAGGCTTTAATTGAGCCAAAAAAGAAGAGCTTAAGGTTTTGTAGAACGATCAAATGCCCATTTCAACGTATTTGGGCATATTACAACAAAATGATAAAGATTTTCCAACATTTTCAGGTTATAAACAGGAAAGATTTCCTCAGGGATGTATGTTCAATGTACATTTAATATTACCCATTGTAATTGATTATTTGTTATTATTCAACCTCAATTGAGCCATGTTTCTAATAAAAGCTATAGGGGCATTATTGATAATGTTTAACAATTTTAGTGAAACCCGAAAGGACTTGAGAATATGAATTTTACCTCCAATTTCTAATAGCGTAACAACGTCTAATAAGGTCGCGGGTTCGCGTCCCGAGGTGACCCAAGGATTTTTTAATGGGATTATAAAAATCCTTGCCTATGCAGTCCCTCAGATAGGACGTAAAATGGAGGTCCCGAGACTGTACGAAGTCAGGTATTCGTTAAACTGTAGCATCGTCCGATTATCCTTAGTGGCATAAGTGACATTACAACAAACAAACAATCTAATAACGATACAATATTCCTGGTTAAAAAAAAAAAAAACAAGGCACTATCGAGAAAAACACTTACCCTTGCATCATAAGAAAATATGTGTGTCCTGTGCTCTTCGTCCGATTTTATCTTTGGCGAGATATTGGAACAATAAAAGTTACTGTTGTTGCTAGTTCAATTTTCAATATTGACAAGACTGCAATTTTCTGGCTGGAACGGAAGGAAAGATTGGGCAGGTGATTGAAGGTGAGTATCGAAAGAAGTAAAACATGATTGGGCTGTCCTCGAGGAGCCGTTAGGATTGAGGAGGGAGCGAGGAGGGAGAGATAGAGGCGAGGAGGGAGGTAGGATATCGCGAGGAGGAACCCGAAGCGGCTACGTGTCAGGCCCTTGTTGAAGACGAAAGATAATAAATTGCGGGGTTCAGGTGGACCAGGCCCCGGCTCTAATAAATTCCTCAAAGTTTCCACCCCCTCCCCCCCCCATCCTTCTACTCCCCCCTCCCCTAAGCTATAGCCCTCTGTCTGCCCTCGCTTCGTTACGATTCCGATAGAGATGTTCCTTAGAAAATTGCCGTTGGTCAATTGTTTTTTTTATATAAAGGATTTGTAAGATACAAGATTTTTTATCTTTCTTTATTATTCTCCAGGTAAATAAAATAAAATTCATATCCCCTTCCTAATAATAGCACGAAGATTGTATTGTATTGTACTTGAATACAGTTTATTTTTTATTATTTAGGAATTATAAATAAGAATACATTTTTTACAGAAAATGTTATAACTTGTGCGCTATAGATATGAGTCATAAATATGCAAAACATGAAAAATTGAAAAAAAAAAATTTAAGATAGGAAGGCCAGCAATAGTCTCATCAATCTTTTAGAATGTTTATCGATACATTTCAAATTTTCGCCTGTTCAGACATCATCAGGAAAATACATAATTTATTTATGGTAGAGCACCAGAAGGGAGATCAATCACTATAACAGTCCCATGGATAACCTTAATGGATAACCCATGGATAAGGTTTATTCTTTATTATATTATGGTTGGATCGTCAATACTGCATATTTCCCTGGACTAGCTCCCGTCCGATAGAGCGAAAAGCATTGAGCTCAGCCTCCAACGGGTGAAGAGCATAAATTACAGTCCCGGTGTGCACTTGTTAAAATCATTTTTTCTAGTGTATTTTTTTTATAATTTTCACAAGCAGATTGGGATAGAATTTTTTATTTTGGTATATAAAAAAGCTAAGCAAAATCATTTCTGATGTAGTTCGAAAATCTCAACTATCCATATTTCTTTGCTGAAAAATATTGTATACATTGATTTACTCGCTATCATATCTACACGTCTGATATAACCGTCATCCCCGTAAATAAATTGCTGGGTTGAATTTTGTCTAACTAAAAAGCAAAATTCTAAACAGTTGCATAAATGTGTTTTATTCAAGGTGTATAAGTGTCTAAGTCAGGCGTTCATTTGTGATCCAGTTGTTTATAATTTTCAATTAATCCGTTCTAATTCATTGGTGAACAATTAGTCAACTGTTATATACCATTATTGATAAGATCTTTTCATTTGGTTAAATTTCCCTCATTAGTTACCACTACTTGGTGTTTAGTACGAAAATTCAAGGCTTAATAATGAAAGCCTAATTGTATACCAATAATATTGAAACTTTAAAAGTCTTGCCCTCTAAAGGTAGGAATTTTGACTAACTTATTCACAACCAATATAATTTTTCTTTACGAAGTTATTATTATAAGTGTCAACTGAGAACTATAAACCGCGTTATAAAATTTAATCAGGAAAAGTGGACTACATCATGCAAACCACACATTTTCGGAAACGTTCCATCGTTCAGCGAATATCAGATTAGTATTTATTTTAATTAGGTTCAATACAGAAGAAAAAATTAAAATAAATATATGATTGTGAACCGAAAAATTCACTCCAATAAGATTTGCGTTGAAGGAAAATATTTCACAGGAGTAGAAAGATTTAAACAACACAGTAAATTATCAACGGGCAAAAAATTGAATAACGAATGACCAGCGCAAACAGAGCTTTCTCACTCTACAGAAATCTTAAATTAAGGGGGTTAAGTGCAGTGAAAAAAAAAAAATGTTATGTTTTGCGGAAGGTTCTGAGACATAGAGAATAATTAGCGGCTCAGATTAGAAATAAATGTCTTGTGAACCAAAACCGTAGCGATCTAAGATCAGAGTATTAACACGTTAGGTGCGACATCCATCCCCGAGGTCCGATGTCTTACATTCCCATCTTCGATCAAACACTGAATTAGTAGATTTTTAATGAGATTATTGCATTTTAATGCAGAAAATGTTGCTAACAGCTGAAATTCTGTTGTTTTTTAGAATCGGACAACGTGGTCCGATTTTCAGTAAAGTATGGTGTAAATCCTCTATCGGCCTGTCCTGCGCCTATAATCTCTAGTTCCAATCCTTACCAAGAGATAATGCCCTTGAGACGCTCATTTAATTCATTTTTTAGTCGAAAGATAAATAAGGCTTTCGTTAAAGCATTCACACCGGACCCCCGGGACCTATACCGTTCAATTCAGGATACACCTAAAATACGCCACCGCACCTAACGTGCTAATAAATGGAACTGGACCAACAAAGAACATCCGACGGAAACTGTTCTATCCATGATATAAAGGCAAGAAGTAGAAAAAAATGGTCTCGAAATGGACAGAGGTGGTGAATCTGATTCAGGAGTATTAAAAAAATCTACTACGTCTGTATAGTTACAATTTTTTTTTTTTAAAATCTCAGAATTGATGCAACGCAAATGATCTGATGCATACCGATATACAGCCCTGACCGTCCGAAGCGTTATTGGCGCCAGCAAAACTTTCGCGCCTGAAATACCATCCCTCATCGACAAACTTTTAAAATTTAAAAGGCAGCCTTCGGAATGTTACTCCGACTGAGGCCATAGATTTTAATCTTGATCTTGAATGCAACCTCATTATGAATTAAATAGTTAATACGGTTTGGAAAAACCATGATTTTTATTCTCTTGTATCATGAGATTATTAGGGTAAAAATAAAATTTTTGATTTTATATAAATCATAACCGAACCCACTGTAGGCGAGATCTTTTCCTTCAAATCAATTTTAAAATTTAATATTAAGACCCAATCACATTGGTAATTTTAAACTGTACCATATAGTAATTTCGATTCCAATAGATAAGATAATTTATAGAATTAACGCAACTGTGATTTATGCACGTTTTAAGGCAAATAAAATGCTTAGGTGTGTGATGAAATACCAGCTTAGGTGAAATCCGGACGTGATGCATGATTCCGGAAACACCAATCATTGCTTTGTCGAATTGGAATGTTATCAATCGGACGAAACCATCCAAAGATCGGATACAACGTTACTGATGGAAATCCTGTTAAATTGAAAATGGTTTGAATCATTTCGTAATCAATACCTATATTACGTACATAAGAAAAGATCCTTAGAACAGAAGAAAAGTACTTGGTATGGTTTTTTATAAAAAATCCATTGAGATGTTATATGATTTTTCTTTTAATCATCAGTTAGGGCCAAGTGGATGATGGTGATAAGTAGCATTAAGGTAAGATTATAATTGCTTCTAATTATAAAGAAGTAATCTGATTAATTATTATTATTTTATTTCTTCCATTACAAAAAAAAAATTCAAAATTTTGTTAAAGCAAAATGAAAGAGATAGATGCCCATTGACGATCCGCCGGCCTTGTGACCGGAGGCGATTCAATTCGGTTTTATCAATTCAGTACATGAAAAGTATCACATATCATCCACTTGACCCTTCAATCATATGTGACTAAAATCAGAATAAAATCCACAAAATATCATACTAAGACTTTATCGAATTTGAACAATATATTGTAACGTTAAACATATGGTTTGGGACAGTTTTTAACTTTTTTATTTGGAAAGTACTAGTAGCTGGAACAAACTGTCACAGCACAGGTTCTAGACCATTCTCCTTTCGACTATATATATAAGGAGCTATTGACTGGACAGCTGGTCTGAGTATTTGTTAAAGAGAAGCTCATTAAGGTCATAAGTCATATGGTCATCGGCGTGTTACAAAGTGACAATTTTTGTAACCTGTTCAAATATTTGTTGTTATAATTCGTGTAGCTTTGAAAATTGTTATTTTTCTTTGAATAAAAATTATTATCCGCCATAAGTGTTAAAATATAATGTATAAAATTTGATAACTGGAACCTTTAAAAAATAATATAGTATTGTAACGTTAACCCGATAGGCAAATAAAAAAATCTGGTGCGATGCGCGCAACACACAACTTTCACATACCAACTTACTTACATTAGAAATCGACATGTTTTTTTTAATTGCCATTTTTATAAATAATATAAAAAAGATGACTTGATTTTGATTTAAAATGATTAATTTAATCAAAATCATTAAAGCCGTTTTTGAGATATTCCAAAAAAATGTAAAAATTGGAAAAAAAAGTTATGAAATAAAGAGCCCCCTGCATTTGACCAATTTTGATGAAATGTTGTCTGTCACATTGTGAGCATATACATACACCAAATATCCAGTCTGATAAAAATCATTACAGCCGCTGTTGAGTAAATAAAAAAAACACGTGAACATAAGAAAAAGTTTATTAAATGAAGTACCCCCTCCGTTTCACCAATATTGATGAAATTTCGGCTGTCGCATCACGGGCTTATACATACATCAAATACCCAGTTTCATCAAAATCATCAAAGCCGTTTTTGAGAAAATAAAAAAAATGTAAACATTAGATAAAATTCTTTAAGTAAAGTCCCCCCTCCGGTTGATCAATTTTTATGAAATTTTTACAGTCGTATCTCGGGCATATACATACATCATATACCCAGTTTGATCAAAATCGTTAAAACCGTTTTTGAGTAAATAAAAAAAACACGTGAAAATGATACAAAATTTATTAAGTAAAGTCCCCCCTCCGGTTAATCAATTTTGATGAAATTTTTACAGTCATATCTCGGGCATATAAATAGATCAAATACTCAGTTTAATCAAAATCGTTAGAGCCATTTTTAAGAAAATCGAAAAAACGTAAAAATTTATTAAATAATGTACCCCCTCCCTTTGAGCAATTTTGATGAAATTTTTGCTGTCACATCTCGAGCATATACCTACACTAAATACCTAATTTCAGGTTCCCACGGTTTATAGTTTTTGAGCTTGTCTGTTCACACACACCCACACACACAGACCATTTCGCGGGACTTGGTTATTTCGACTCAGGGGATCCCAAAACGTGTATTTCCGTTGAAAACCGGAAGTCGAAATTTTTCACGATCGAAATACTTCCACTTACTATATATTTCATATATAGGTAAGTATATATTTCATATATAGGTAAGTATAAATAAAAAAAAAAAAAAAAAAAAAAAAAAAAAAAAAAAAAAAAAAAAAAAAAAAAAAATATAGGTAAGTGAAAGTAAAAAACATATGACGTAACCTCCCGGACCGCTTGTTGGAACAAAATATGCGATTTGGACGAACTTTTGGGGTCTAGATCTTTCGCGCCTAGTCCACAAAGGCGTAGATCTGCCTACATTGTTCTAGAATGATCCAGGGCTGACTATTTACGATTATATATAAGGAGCAGTGACTGAACAAGTCAGTCGAAGTTGAAGTCTGTGTCTTGACAGTGAAGTTCAAGTCATATGATTGTGTGATATAACGTTATCAATTTTGTAACCTGCTCATATATTTAAGTTGTAATAATTCGTTGGCATTGTGATAACTGTATATTTCTGTTAATAAATATTCTTTAACCCACATAAGTGTTACAGTATTTTAAAGCAAGCAAATAGGAAAATGATCTTAATTAGAATAGGTTAATGTTTTTAAACTAGTATATTTTACAAAAATAAAATTAAAGTACTACTCAATAAAATAACTGTTGGTCCTTAATTTTTTAAATATTCATAATTTTAATTTAATAAATAAATAAATTTATATGTATCTAGTGATGCTTGATCTTATGAATTTAACTAAATTTAATTTATTCATTCCCAAATTTATTTACATTAATGCTAAAATAATTCAGGATTGATTGAAGAGCCAAATCGAACAAGGTCTAAGGGACACTATCGCTGCCCTGATCAATCAAGATGGAACGAGGTCAGACAGTGGGCGCGCTATAATGGAACGGCCAACCTCCGACTTAAGATTTTTTACTCCTTGAGCCCTACACTGATCATCACCTGTGGTCTAAAAGGGGCGTTGTGAACTCGTTGAGTGGGAGAGAACTTCAGGTGTGGGGAGGGGGTTCTGTAACAAACTTCACCACCGCTTTTGCATCCCAAGCAGAACGAGTCTTTCTTCTTGTTCCACCTTCCTTCATCAAACACTACTTTTCTCCCGTCTTTATAAATTTCTTAAAAATATAAATTTCTTAGAGTTTACTTTTTTTTTTTTTTAAATATCTATTTAACCAGTTTTTAGATACATAGATAGATAAACATTATTCTGCGAGGAGGTCTAAAAGCATGCACAAATGCAAATAGATTCATCATCCAACAATTACGTTATACTGATGTACGTAAAAATAGTACTGTAACACTTATGTGAGTTAAAACATTTTTGTTTAACGAAAACAAAAACTTTCAATGCCACACAAATTATGAAAACATAAATATTTGATGAGGTTGTAACACAAAAATAACCATATGACTTGGGCTTCAGAACAAGACTTACTCTCCAGTCTACTGTTCTTTATATATATATATATATATATATATATATATATATATATATATATATATATATTCATAAGGACAGCCTAGAACCTTCGAGGCCAGCGTAGATACGCTGTACGATTCGAGTACTAACATCGTAAGTCACAACAAACAGTTGGAATAAACTGACATAGTACATGTATGACAGTTTGTTCTAACTTTTAGTTCGTAACAATAAGAACTCTAAAACTATTCTAAGCCATATGTTTTGTGTTTTGTTTCACGTTACTGTACATTATATATAATCATCATCTATCAACATATAAGGGATAAAAAAATTGTCCAATTAGGTAGAAATTTGAATAGCATTCAATACATGATATTGAAGGTATAAGGATGGATATGATAGGTAACACATCACATACACATGACAGTAAAAAAATACTAATATGTAATAAATAATGCTCAAAGATGAAAACAAACTTAAATATAGACAACTGTATGGATAGTGACAAACAATCAGTTCTTTATTATTTCATGATGGGACTGCATCTTTTTGTTATGAATTCAAGTTCAAAGTTTTATTTTTTATTATATTATTTATTAAAGGATTATGTCAAAAGTTAGTGAAACATGCAATATGTCAAAAGTTAGTGAAACATACAATATATAGGCGCTGATAAGGATAATATCAATTTGTCTGAATAAGGCATTATTGAAGTAAGATTGTAAATAGGCATTAGGCAAAAGGCTACCCTAAGAACAGCTGAAACCCTTGAAAGCTTTCGTTTGACAAATTAAGAATGTTCTTGACGCACTAGGATGAGAGCGTTTATGATTTGTAGTTATATATGCCTGATTTGGAAATAGACGGTTAAGGAAATTAGGATCATTTTCAGTTTTTTGTTAAACGTGATAAATGGTTTTCTTTTAAATCTATACAAAAATATATAAAAACGTTCTTGATCATTTTTTACATTATAATACATGAAACGAATGAATGCAACCAAGCATCATCAAATAGGTCTTTGCCGAAGGATGGGCGCATTCAAATGCGATTAATCTTAGCTCACCTTTGTCCGAGCGTTGAAGGGTCGAAGATGGCTTAAAGGAGAGAGATAAGATTGTAAGAGAAGAACCAAAGCCCTGATCTCGGATCTAAACATTAAGAAGAGTGATTGATCTGTTTCCTTCCTATCAGAGCTCAACGGAGCACCTCGAGCCAAGATAATGAGGTGCAATCGAAGCAATACGCTCTTATTGACTTTAGGCGAGCTCAATGCTTCCATTTTCTTGTTGGGTTTCAAATTGTAATAATCCGCTCAAGACATCACGATCCCTTAATATACCTACGTCAGTGTTTGTTTTTAAAATTGTTATGTGATATTTTGTAATGCGTTTATGTCCTTAATTCTCTGTATCTGACAAAGACAAACTTTTATTAGATGTAAGGAGGAACATCTAAAAACCAAAAAAAAAAAAAAAAAAAATAAGGAACAATAAACTTTTTCCTGAAATCGTTATTTAATGAAAAACTTAAGTGGATTTAATCATTTTTATTTACGAAAAATAATATTTCGCAATGTCAGGCAAAAAATGATAACTCAAATAATCAACAAGGTTACAGAAAGCATCAACTTGTAACGACACAGTACCACAAAATAACCATACGATTCCATCTTCTGAACTAGACTAACTCTCCAGTCTATTGTTCCTTGTACTCGTATCTAGTCTGAATTAGAACAGTATAGAAGGTTGTAGGTAAGCACTGATTATTCCCGAACAGTCACGAACACGTTCTAGAACAGTTTGTCCTAACTATTGCAACATGTCTAGAACTCTTAAATCATATGTTTTGTATTTTAAGTCACAATACTTTTATATGGAAATTTCATTAGAATTCAATATTTATAACACTAGCATTCCCCGTCGCGGCAGCGAGCCTTTAAAATCAATTCTGTGATCATTATCTTGATTTAATATAATATGTTAACTGATGTTAAGGAGATTTAGTAGAATTGGAGCTTCCGGTAGCGGAGTGTTGGAGGGGGAAGCTGCCGGCTCGGTAGAAGAGAGGGAGACACGCAATGGAGAGAGTTCACTAAAAACCGCCGAAAAATTGCTTAATCGTCGTGAACGCTTCATTTTTTTGGCTTTGAAACATGGTTTTCGACGCCCCGCACAGTGGTCCAACCTGGGAAAAAACCTCATAAATGAACGTAGCCCAAACCTAATTTTTTCTTGGTTTTCGAATACTTAGATACTTGTAGAACAATGGAAAGAATATATTTTTTTAACTACTTCAAAATTAAAATGTGTGTGTACCAGCAAAATTAAACTTTTTAATGATTGAAAAAATCGTACTCTTCTACCAACATTTCTACCAATTATTACTTTGCTAGCGGCTTGAAACCACCCGTGTATTGATTTTTTGAGGTGCCGAATCTAATGAAATCAAAATCAGTGCAATGGGACCACCAGATCAAGTCCAAATTTGAGGTCAAAAATTCGTGTTTGATATAGTCTTATATGTTTTTTGAGGAGCCGAATCTAATGAAATCAATATCAACGAAATCAGAGCATCAGATCAAGTTAAAATTTGACGTGACAAATAAAAATTTGAATAGATTTTTGTTTTGTTTAACATTTTTATGAACAATAATACAAATACGATATAATTATTTAATCTTGTTTAAATCAATTGTATGCTTCCTCTGTTAGCTCTTTTTTCTTTTTGTACTTGTATACTGGTCTTAAATCCGTAATATACGGGTCGCTTTTTACAAACAATGGTGGAAAACATCTTCATTTGTTGCGACTCGAGATATCTTCCTGGAATGATGTTCCCTGCACTGCTTATAATATTTGTTCCTCCTCTCCATGAGCCTCTTCTGACAGGGAACCGATACAAAGAGCTGCGTGCTCAATCATGTCTGCTACATGGAAAAGAATTTTGTGGACGGTCGATGGGAAATAGTACCAGGGATACCGAGTCACTGCCATCTCTGCCGTTTCCGCTGTATACTTGCGAAATGCTGCAGTATCAATCTGGTACAGAGAGCAAATCACATCTAGTATTGTTTTTAATCTCATAATTAATTCTTCATTTATCCCTGTAATTTGCGCGGTTAATAAAGGATTTTCAAAAAACTTGCAACAATAACAGCATCAAACTGAAATAAATGTACCGCCTCAATTTTCAGGGGTGAGAGCTCTAGTGCAAAGGATCACCATACCCTATAAGCAAACTGGGCAACTTCAAACGACCTACTTGCAGTTGTAATTTATTTGATTATTTAAAATACAAAATAAAACAATTTTTTTTAGTGTTTATAATTAAAATTAAAATATTTTATTTTATTTTAGTATTTTAGAATTTAATGAAAATAACGTGTGATTTATAATATTTTAATTCTAAGCCAATCCCCCTACCTTAGAGACCTATAGGGGGATTTTTCTTAACTAATAGTTCCTCCCCAAGGTCCACCCACCCGCCTTCGCCACTCGAACCGTAGCTGAAGGTTTAAATCCTTATAAATCCCAAAGTTGGCCGAAGTTGGCGCTGAAAATTTGACCACAGGTCCTCTACTACCTACAGTTACATATTAAGCCATTGCGACCGTAACGCAACGTAACGTAAGCGTTTTTAAACCAACAAAGTCAAAACATCATACTTATTTCAGCAACGTTTTCGAAAATTAATTTCTTCTCTAACTATTGGATATTGTTTAAAAATGTTTAGTCCATAAAAGCGCACATATAGATGAGACACTCCTGATGTATTGGGGAATATTTTATTGTTAATCTTATACAGAGTAGAAATTTTTTTTTTTATGTTGGTAGAAAAGTACGATTTTTTAAATCATTAAAAAGTTCAATTTTACTGGTACACACACATATTAATTTTAATTATAAACACTAAAAAAAATTGTTTTATTTTGTATTTTAAATAATCAAATAAGCTACAACTGCAAGTAGGTCGTTTGAAGTTGCCCAGTTTGCTTATGGTGTATGGTGATCCTTTGCACTAGAGCTCTCACCCCTGAAAATTGATGCGGTACATTTATTTCAGTTTGATGCTGTTATTGTTGCAAGTTTTTTGAAAATCCTTTATTAACCGCGCAAATTACAGGGATAAATGAAGAATTAATTATGAGATTAAAAACAATACTAGATGTGATTTGCTCTCTGTACCCGATTGATACTGCAGCATTTCGCAAGTATACAGCGGAAACGGCAGAGATGGCAGTGACTCGGTATCCCTGGTACTATTTCCCATCGACCGTCCACAAAATTCTTTTCCATGTAGCAGACATGATTGAGCACGCAGCTCTTTGTATCGGTTCCCTGTCAGAAGAGGCTCATGGAGAGGAGAAACAAATATTATAAGCAGTGCAGGGAACATCATTCCAGGAAGATATCTCGAGTCGCAACAAATGAAGATGTTTTCAACCATTATTTGTAACAAGCGACCCGTTTATTACGAATTTAAGACCAGTATACAAGTACAGAAAGAAAAAAGAGCTAACAGAGGAAGCATAAAATTTATTTAAACAAGATTAAATAATTATATAGTATTTGTATTATTGTTCATAAATCTGTTAAAAAAAAAAATCTTGTAATGATGTTTTTTATTCATGGTCGTTGATTATATTTATAGTTTATTATAATTATAGTTTAAAAAAAAATCTATTCAAATTTTTATTTGTCACGTCAAATTTTAACTTGATCTGATTCTCTGATTTCGTTGATATTGATTTCATTAGATTCGGCTCCTCAAAAAGCGTATCAGACTATATCAAACACGAATTTTTGACTTTTTGACCTCAAATTTGGACTTGATCTGGTGGTCCCATTGCACTGATTTTGATTTCATTAGATTCGGCACGTCAAAAAATCAATACACGGGTGGTTTCAAGCCGCTAGCAAAGTAATTATAATAGATATTAGGTTTTTTCCTATTTTCAGCTTTTTTGGACCACTGTGCCCCGTAGGGCTTTCGAGTTAAACTCGTCCTATCAAAATCTTTTAAAAGAGTCCAAATTTTTTCTCGAAGTGCAAACATAGGTACCCGTTAATAATTTCGCCATTTAAACCCCTTAGAAGTTATATTTTTGAAATTCCTTTCTTAGTGGTAACCTACATCGCGTTTAAAATCTCAATTCCGAACTTTAAGTGTTTATTATTAGTAGTTTTTGCTCTGCGTTGATTCTGTCAGTCAGGACAAATACTTTTAGCATGATGGCATAATTTTTAACCGAAACCACCATTAGCATTAGTACATCATGAGCAAACTTATTACTATACCTACCACTCTATTTCATGATTTTAAAATTTTTATCGAGAATAGTGTACAAACACACAAGCTATGATTACATACGAAATTAATTACTTTTTTACTGCTTCCTATTTATTTAAAACTGAAGTGACGACATTTTCTCTTAAAAAATAAAATATTACAATAATATGTAATTGCCGCCACCAGCTCCAGTTCGCTGGCAATATTATTTATAACTTTAGGACATAAGTTAATTATATATTTTTAGTTAATAAGATACTTACAAGGGGAGGACACAGCTTTTTAATTTTTAATTTGAGGACCATATTTTGCAAGAGCTTCCCGAGATAATACAATAGTTATTTATACGATTAGAAAAAGGAAGCTTTCTTCTATGCAACGAGCTCAAGAACGTAAAAATCGGATCAGCTCAACACGAGAAGCAGAATTTGAAACTACACATAAAATTTTGCTGAAACATTTTTAAGCTGCTCCTGACAGGAAATTTTTTTTATTTTTTGTTTTGGATGATATTTAAGACATCAGGATTTCTTGAGGTGCTGAACTCAATTCTGCTAGTTTTTTATGAGAAAAAATTTATTAAGCTAGTTTACTTGAAATCTTGAAGCTTTTTTTAAATTAAATTGAAGAAATATGAATAATTCTTTAACGATTGTATTTTTCCTTTAATCTACTCTCTAAAATAAATGAATTAGTGAAAGAATCATGGCGATATCATTTTCCAAACTCAAGATAAAAAATAAAGGATTTTCAAGGTATTTTATTTTATTTCTCAGCACCTAAGGCCCATTGGACGGAACGCTCGGACACGTGTCGACTGACTATTTTTCGATGTAGAATCACCAGAAAAAAAAATTGGCCCGATCGACGACCCCATAGCTGTGCCCTTCCCTTGTAAGATTAATCATAATTATAGGTACTGCCAACACAAAAAATAGGTGAGCCCCATCACTCCATGGTAATATCATTAACCATATAAACAACAAAACAACGATCAGATAGCCTTAAAAGGTAACATTGTTACAGTGAAAGGCTCTAAAATACTTAAAACATTTAACACTTTGTTATCATTAGTACACAGTCAATGTATAAGGGGATTTTGAAAAAGAAAAAATATTTTTGAGCATGATACATGAAATCTAGGTGATCTCTGCAAACATCTCGCTATTTTTGGATTTTAAAATTGTTATTGACAATAATGTGCATCGCAAACTCCAACCTAATGGGTACGATAACCCACCGAAACAGCAGTAAAGATGGATTTTATATCTGAACGATATAAAATTACCAATTAACTACCGTAAAATGAGGTGACTTTGTGACTAATGGGGTGACTTTGTGACAAGCCTATTTTTATATAGTTTTTGAAGTTCCCTCAGTAGTTCCCAATGGCGGGCTGAGCAAGAGCACGAAGGAATGACCTTGAAGCGTGCTGTATAAGGAGCTCGTGTGACCTTGAGGTCATTGACCGTTCTAGTTTAGGGCGAGGGGGGTGTTGTGTTAGGGTGAGGGGGGGTTTGTTTACGTTTGGAAATACCGGTTTTGGTAGTCCTTGACTGGTTGAATGTGGGTTAGACTCACGATGTGGCAACGCTGTAAACGAGATTTGTCAACAGCGCAGCAGCTGTGAGCGCAGGTGGGGCCTGATTTGTACGACATCATGACCTTGGTTCATTGCAGGTGTGAGCGCAGGTGGGGTCTGATTTGTACGACATCATGACCTTGGTTCATTCATTATTTTAATGTCACGATCTCTGGGTTTATTCATGATTTTAAGGTGTGTCTGGGGCCTCATTAGCTAGCCTAACCATCCTCGTTTCAAGGTCATTCCTTCGTGCTCTTGCTCAGCCCGCCATTGGGAACTACTTCCCTCCTTAAACAGAATCAAGTTAGGCAATTCAGTGTACTTATCAGTTGGTCAGTAATGTGCTGCAACCTACTGGCCACATATAACTTCTTTCATTCCATTTACCCTGGTGCTTTATTTCATATATGTTTGATTGTTTTCATTTAATTGAAATTTTGAAATAAAGCACCATGGTAAATGGAATGAAAGAAGTTATATGTGGCCAGTAGGTTGCAGCACATTACTGACCAACTGACAAGGACACTGAATTGCCTAACTTGATTCTGTTTAAGGAGGGAACTTCAAAAACTATAGAAAAATAGGCTTGTCACATAGTCACCCCATTAGTCACAAAGTCACCTCATTTTACGGTAATGTAATTTAATAGTACTGGCATAACATGAGCAAACTTATTATAAATGGCGTTTTTATGATCGAAAAGGCTCTTTATCTTTATAATAACTTTTAAGTAAATGACGTAACTGAATTTCAACTGTAATAATGGTTTTGGCTTGTGAAATAAGGTGTAATGTGCACTTAATGCAAGACGACCTATTCTGACAAATATGCTTCATTTTTAAATATTCGTAAAAGTATTATAAGAAGGTACTAAAATTTTGTTGTTGGCAGGTCAAGGAAGTTTTTATAAGGGTCTATAGATTATGTGAAGATAAAATTTAAATTTTTTAATTTTGCTAACAGAGGGTAAAAATAAAATAAACTATATGACATATAAACCCCACGACATAAGGAATCCCCCCCCCCCGCTAAAATTCCAAAACAATATCTCATTCAAAAACACGGTGTTCGGTAACATAGTATTAGAAACCCATGTGAAAGAAATCAGAAAATCTAACTTTTTCTAAGTGGAGCCACCCAAACACCCCGCCACTAAAATACAAATGAATATTTTTAAAAACAAGGAACTCGCTAACATAATATTAGTTTCTCATATCAAAGAAATCAAAAGAGATTAACTTTTTTATTTTTAGTATGCCCCCCTGATAAAATTAAATATGAATACTTCTTTAAAAAAAAAGTAATCCTATTATGTTATCGATTTCTTTTTCTTGATGCCATGTAAAAGAAAGAACATCAGTCAAGTCTACAGAACAGACAATTTATGCGCAATAAAGAAGCAGCACATATTTAGAATTTTGTGAAAATGGCCCAAAAGAAAATAAATATAGTCGAGAATGGACCACAAGCCGTAGAGGAGAATAAAGAATCGGAAGAGATCCGAGGAAATAATATAAGCCTAAATAATGGAAGGAAGACGACGAAGAAGGGAAAATATAGAGGGACCTTAACCGAGCAGTTACATGAATGTTTGAGCCGATCGCCGCGGCAGCGCCCCCCCTTCCTAATGGAGATAAATATTATAGCCCTCTTCTCTACTTGTCACACCTTAGTCTTCATTTCTTAGCTCCAAGCTTTATCTTCCCCTTTTCTTTTTCTCTATTGTATCTCTTCACATGGTCAAAAGGTATGTGAGGTTTTATTTTACAAGCCCCCACCCCGATTCCGTACGTGCCCCAATCCACACAGAATAGCGTAAAGTTGCTATTTTGTGGGGATTCAGAACATTATAAGTAAAAAAAGATGATTCTCTGGTTATATAACCTAGATGAAATTCACTGGCCAATCTTTTCTCTTGAAAAATAAAATGTTCAAAATTAAAAATAAATTTTAAAAAGTGGAAGACAAAATGTCAATATATCCTTCTATTTGGACAAATATTTGGGAAAATATATAATATTTAGAAAGGGATCAGTAGAGAGAAGAGATTGACTAGGTATGGTTGCGATCTTGGTGACACAGTGGATAGAATACCACTGTTAAAAGTTATTATTATTTTTTTCATACGAAGTTTTTTAGAGAATCGTACTTCTTACTCTTTTAAACCTGGGAATGTGAAGACATGTTTTATACGTTTATATCTTTTTATTATTTAATTTAAAATATCGACGTTCCTAGGTTCTGCCCTAACACCAGTATAACTAATAGAATGTCATTTCATCAAAAGAACTTTAAAAACTAAAAATATCAAATATTTCTATAGAAAAAAGTCTTTGAAAAGACATTGATTTATTTATTTTTTTTTTTTTATAAAAAATTCTTGGTTTTTTGTTAAAGACTGATTATGAATACAAATGAAGTCTTCCATATATAGTTTATTATTGCTCAGTAAGTATAACCTCCGATCATTTTATCACATTAATTTAGAGGTATGTGTGTGATGGTCAACTGTTTTCTTTAAGATTGGATGATAAATTATCAGGATTTTGAGTCAAAAGTGTGAGAATCTGGGCTAGAAAGGAGACAAACATTTGAAGGTAGAAGATGAGATTAATTTCAGATAGTACCAATAAGAAGTAACAAAATCCAGCTGAAGGGATAGTTAGATGACATGGGTACTTATGAAATTTAATAATTATATAAAAGATAGTAAAAATAAATTTGAAACTTATAACTAAGTAGCTGGTTAATATGATAAAATAAAATCTGAAATTTACCTTGTTAAGTTCAGGATAATACAGAGACTGAGGGAAAAATTATAAGGTGAGAGATGTTAGGGGTTAGCTTGCTGAGATCAAAAGCTATTACTCAATATTACTGTGGACTCAACAAGGTAAAAATTAGATTTTTTTATTTTATCATGTTAACCAGCTACTTATTCAAATTTTCTAAAGTTATTTAAGTTAAGTTAAAGGAATAATCGCGATGATATTCTATTAAGTCCCTAAATTATATCCTAAATTACTCTGTACTCTCCTGTTTTCTTTCTTCTGTACATTTTCCTTTCTTGGTGTTTACTTCTCAGGCAATTTTCTAAAGTTATGTTTAGATGACATGGGTACTTATGAAATTCAATAATTATATACAAGATAGTAAACATAAATTTGAAATTTTGAATATGTAGCTGGTTAACATGACAAAATAAAAACTGAAATTTACCTCTTTAAGTCCACAAAATACAGAGTAATACCTTTTTATCTCGACAAACTGAGCCCTACCATAATAATGGTAATAATGTTTCCCTCAGTCTCTGTATTACTCTGGACTCAAAAAGGTAGATATCAGGTTTTATTTTATCATGTTAACCAGTCATTTATTCAAATTTCCATATTTATTTTTACTATTTTTTATATAATTATTAGAGTTCATAATGTTTTTTTGTTTGTTTTTTTAACGTCCATTTATGCTACTTAGGCTAATCGGACGATGCTACAGTGGGAGTCCTAAATTTTGCCTATCCAGGTATAATTAGGATAGGGATCTTTAACGATTACCTGACATCGTACAGTCTCGGGACCTCCATTTTACTTCCTATCCGGCATGGCTAAGGATTTTTTAGTCCCATTAAAAAATCCTAGGGCCACCGTGGGAAGCGAACTCGCGACCTTTAGTATTGTAGGTCGCCACCCTAACCACTATACCACAGGTGACCCCTAAAGTTCATAAGTACCCATGTCATCTAAACATTTCCTTCAGCTGGATTATGTTACTTCTTATTGTTACTATCTGAAATTAATCTCAACTTCTAGCAATGATACTTTACATGGTACTGATGTGTTTGTCTTCATTTTAGCCCTGATGAAGATCCACATTTTCGGATCGAAACATAAGCTCTCCAAATAAAAAAAAATTGGCTGAAAATACTGACAATTTATAGTCCTTTTTCCAAATTAATATTTTACCGTACCCTACGTTTAGTAAGCACGGAGCAAGGGGTATGATAGCAGGCATTATGAACACTGGGGCAGGCCACAAAGGCAGGCGAGCGCCCGGGGACCTGTGGCTGGGCCAGCACACTACCCGACCTCAAACGATTATGTGTTTTGATCACGCTAATATGCCCCGATAGCCACACAAACTAGTGATTCCATTTATGTTTAAATTCTAATGCTTCCCTTCCTTTGACCGCCCTATGTGTAGGTTTCCCGCTTTCATGAATAAATGATACAGCATCCGCCCCTCCAAAGGATATTTTAGTTGCTTAGTAGCTTTCATTTCCGAGTAGATGGCAAATTATTTTGAGCAGGAGAGAATATTGGAGTTGATTGTAGGAATAATCGCGATGATATTCTATTAAGTCCTTAAATTATATCCTAAATTACTCTGTACTCTCCTGTTTGATAGGTACACATTTTCCTTTTTTGGTGTTTACTTCTCAGGCAATTGTTCACCTAAAATCATGCAATTGCCTGGCATGATTTAAGGTGGACAAACGAAAAAAAAAAACATTTCGATAAAGTTCCAACCTACATTTCCACATCATCCTTTTCAAATATATTCATACATTTCACATTCACATGAAGCGTGAAGTTAATTCCGACGCGACGTATCGGTATTTATTGAAAATATTTTTCAGATGTTTAAATGAAATATGTTTAGAAAGTCAATGGAACTGCTTCATGACTTTTTTACCCATAGATCCCTACTCAGTGGTCGTGAACCACCAAACTGTGAAAGTGATACTTTACACTCCAAACACTTAGGCACCTCTTTAAACACATTCAATGCTATGCAACAGAAGTTACTATTAACCAAAAGCTTGAAAGAGGTCTTGGAAAATAGAGAATAAATAATTCTAACCCTATTCGAATACCTAATAAAGGTAAGGCAAATCTATTATTATACCACTTAATACATCCAGGCTGATACACTTTAAATGAATAAATATATTTTTCGAATTCGCCTTTCACAATGTTTACTAATGACTAAGGATTTTGTAACAGTCGGAGCCTGACAGCTATCGAACAAAATGGCGGGTTAAGCTATCAAGGAAGTACAGTCAAGCGCACCTGTCAAGTTATTTAGATAGGGAAGTTAGGGAGGAGTCAAAATATTTACCCATCTCCTTTCTTACGGGTCATCTACCTCTTTCGTTGTTGGTCCATCTGTAGCTTTTTGTCTAACATTTATCCATAAAACGGTATTTTAGAAAAGTCGAATTCTATTTAAAAACTATTGCTAAATCTTATTTCAAGAGTTCATATGAAGGGTACAAGTAAAGAATCATCTTTTTCAGAAAATGAGTTTGATGCCTTATTGGATTCAGAACGAGCAGATCATTCTGTAGACAAACAGTGGAAAAAACTAAAATTTGTTTGTATTCCCTACTTTCCTGATTGATGTTTTTCCCCCCTATTTCTATTTATCCCCTAGTTTTTATTTGTTAGTTTTTCCCCTATTTCCCTATTGATGTTTTTTTCCCTATTTCAAAAAAGGGAAAAAAAGATCAAATTGGTTGTCACCTGAAGTGTAGTGGTTTGCATGGCCATCTACAAAACACGAGAGTAAAAAAAAAAATTGGCTATTTCCAAATAAACACTAAACCTTCGATAAACCATGGGTTGTAATGCTTTAAGTTTTTAACATTTTTTACACAAAAAATATTTTGAAATAATAATTGATTTTAATATGCACACTAGACTTATTATGATGTTTTTGTACATTGCTTGGAATTATTCAATTGCTTTTTGTTCGAATTAACTTTTAAGTATGTGAAATTCCACTTTTAAGGTTCGAAAATCACAAACAGAATTTTACTGTCAGTTTCAATTGACAAATAACTTAATAATTAATAATAAATAATAAAGGATTTTGAGGGCCACGTATGGTGTAGTGGCTAGCATAGCAGTCTTGAATACTAAAGATCGCAGGTTCGCGTCCCGCTGTGGCACTACGATTTTTAAAGAGAGTAAGTAAAAAATCCTTGAATACGCCGTCTCTCGGATGGCACGTAAAATAGAGGTCCCGAGCCTGTGCAATGTCAGGTACTCGTTAAAGATCCCGTTACTTATTACGTTAAAAAAAACAACCATTAAATTTTTGATCAACAGTTAATTTTAAATGCATGCATGAATTTCATAAAACATTAACTGTACTTTATTCATATTCAGGAACCTTCTTTTTTTTTATGTTTCATTTGCTTACTCCCGATTTCTTAGGACAAGTACTTAAATGTAATGAATGAGCCGTCTGGCACACAGACTTTGATTTTTAAGTTTGACAGTTTTTGAAAAAATCACACCATGAAGAAATGCATTGTTAGGAAAATGTGGTTAAACGAAAAAATACATGTATGCTTTAATTTAGCTGCGCAGACCTGTACCGATCAATAAAATATATTATTCTTGCATGCTGCAAGACTTTAATAATCATTTCATTGTTCTGACAAGGTTTACTTTGAATTAATTCCATTTCATACCAATAGCAATTTAATTTGAAAGTTAAACGTGTTATTTGATCATAACATCTGACCCAACATTTTATACAACGTAATTAGTGATTTGCCACAGTTTGAATGCTTCATTTGGTTTTCATGTTTTTCTCAAATTCTAAGACTAGTGAAAGAGAGAGGCAATCTCCGTATACTTCATTAACATAAACATTTTTTCTAGCATGTGAGCCGTGATATATAGCCCTAACATTTTTAAAGAATACATATATCTTAATACGAATATATAAATATTAAAATAATAATTCATTATTTTCCACGTTTTGTTGTTTAGCTGTTAGAAAATATGGAATTAATATCGGTAAAAATAACAATGTTATTTTTATATAAAATCACGATCACATACTAAACATAAAAACTAGTCACAGGTCATGACTTTTCACTTTATTTATATTTTTACTTTACCGCTCATTGCACGGCTGAGGTTCACTTTTACCCTCTTCCTGTACAGGACAAATAGCAGATGAATAAGTGTACTTCCTTTCCGAAAAATAGGGAAAATATCTGTCCGACGTTCACGCCCGGCGATGGGTTAAAGGACATGGATCACGCTATTTATATTAAATTATTTTTTTAGACATTCTATTTATTTTTGCCTAAAAGTAAGTGTAACACCAAAGAGATTTTCCAGTTCCTAAACAATTATTATAAAAGTTAAAGCTAAACTTTGTCCCGGTGAAGA
The DNA here is from genome assembly GCA_911387785.2 of Aelia acuminata. NCBI lineage: Eukaryota > Metazoa > Arthropoda > Insecta > Hemiptera > Pentatomidae > Aelia > Aelia acuminata. The sequence continues at coordinate 35,947,717 of OU426982.1, forward strand.
TAGGCAAGAATCGCTTGTATTAGATTATAGGAGAAATAACTATGTCAGAGTTTTCCATACGCCTCGGAGGGGTGAGATATAGCAGAAGTCTTCACAAGATGTCCCCCATCTGCGGAGATGTTTAAGTTCCTAAAGTAAATATGAAGTAGTGAGGAGTGAGGGTAGAAGCGGTTGGGAGGGGAGGTAACGAAGAGGCGAAAGAAGTTGGGGCTGAGCAAACCAACTCGCCGCCCCCCAACTAAGGGGTCAACAATTAATTATGGAAAGTTTTTCGACACGGGAACCCACTTGGCCTGATTGATGTACTCTCAGATCCACCCTCAACTACCTCCTCACGATTAATATCAACTCTCGCGATAAATGCCAAACCTTTTCTTCTGGTTTTTTTTTTTTTTTCTTTGCGTCTTCCAGCCATGAGGAGCAGTACTACCGATTATGGTCAAGCTTATGCAAAGCCATGTCCAGATGAATCATAAATAAGCGAATATTCCTGTTTTTCTTTTAATTCATATCACTCAGTAATGAAATGGTGTAAGTTCTTATACTGCAGATTTGAGATATTCCGAGGCCCTTTTAAAGCATTCCTAACTAAATAAAAATTATACAGTTAAACCGTTCAATTATTTATTTGTTTATCATTCAACCAAATTTGCATTCTGGCACAATTACAGGCTGTACAGCGGTATTCGCTTCCCCACGCTCCCAACACGCGAAAAAAAAATTACTTAATATTTACTATAATCTGGAATAACACAAATTCAAGATTATAGTAACCATTCATTCTTATAAAGCTACCTCATATTAGTCGGTTTATTATAATAACGTAAGGCCCAGATTTTTATATTTACTTACTCCTAAAAGGGTTCAGGCTACTGCATGGCATTTTTGAAATTATTCCAAATTCGTAATATGGATATCAATATTTATGGATATTGTTTTTTTTTCAAGATAATCTTTAACTTGGAGCTGTGTAGCTGTGAAAGAAAATATTATCTAATCCACCCCAAAGAATCACTGTTTTGTTTAATTCGGTTATTTGTATTTTTATAATTTATTTATTTATTTTTTTGTTGCCTCTACCCTGCAGGGTCACTGGCAACATGTAGAACTTTAGATTTTCGTGTAGTAATTGATTGCTTTTAAATATTCCAAAGTTTTTTTTACAGTTTTTTTATCATCTACTAGAATTTCGTTCAGTGTTCCGTTTAATGCTTTATTTCTTCTTTGATTCCTAAAAGCTTTGCAGTCTATTAAGATATGGCTTATGGTAATTTCCTCACTGCATATTCTGCATGTTGGAGGTGTGAGACCTTTTAGCAAATATGCATGTGAAAATTCACAGTGTCCAATTCTAATTCGACAGAGGACGGTTTCTTCCCTCCTTGATATTCTGCTCGAGGTTGTCCACTTGATTGGATTCCTCTTTATCATTTTTAGTTTGCGTCTTGATTATTCCATCTGGTCTGCGAGTGTTCCCTGATTTCAAGTTTTATTTTTTTTACAAAGTCCTCAAGAGGAATAGCATTTACTATTGTTACCTCTTTGGTTCCGGGAATTCTTGCTGAGCGGGCTGCTGTATCTGCATGCTCGTTCCCCGTGATTCCGCAGTGTGAGGGGGTCCATAAGAAAACTATATCACTCCCTTTCTCTTTTAATTCCCACAAACGGTTTCTAATCGCTATTATTAATCCGTTTTTAAGTCTTGTATTCTCTATTGCTAACAGAGCACTAATTGAGTCTGTTACTAATACCCAATTCCCACTGCCATAAGACTCGATTTGTTTAAGAGCTTCATTTATTGCGGAGGACTCTGCAGTAAATATCGAGCATATGTCTGACAGTCTGAATAATTTTCTAAAGTTTGGGTAAGTTATAAGAGAACAACCCACGTCATTTCCAAGTTTGGATGCGTCAGTATAAAGGACTCAGTATCCCACATATTTCTCTAGCACTTCAGGAACAATTGTTGGGCTTCAGCTGGGATTATTATCCCTTTTTTAGAGGTAGCCAATGACTTATCTATACGGGGTGTGAAGTGTATCCATTGGGGATAAGTTTTATCGGGTAAATCTAGAATCTTTTCAAGGTTTAAAATTGGGTTTTCGATTTTATCCAGGAATTTTTTTTTTTTGTTCCCTTCCTTCTCCGTTGAACAACAAATTACTCAAGGCGTGTTTTGGGTTGGTTTTGAGTTTTAACCCATGTTTAATTGTTAAGAACCGTCTTCTTAATTCTAGAGGAGGTTCTCCGACTTCAACGTAAAGACTTTCAGAGGGGGAGGTAGGAAATGCTCCAGTGCAGATCCGTAGGGCGCTGTTGTGTACAACATCTAGCGTCTTAAGAGCCGTTTTAGAGGCAGTGCCGTAGATGTTGGATCCATAGTCCAACTTGCTTCTGATCGTTGAATGGTATATTAATAAGAGGCTTTTTCGATCCGCTCCCCAGGTCGTATGTGACAAAGATTTCAGCAATCCGATCCTTTTTAGACATTATTCTTTGAGTTCTTTTATGTGGGATATCCATCTAAGCGGTCGGTCAAGTAGCACACAAAGACATCTTTGACCTAGATAATTTAATCCCAGTGACGAATTGAGAAAAATCAATGAATACATATAAAAAAGTGGTAAGCGGTTGATTTCAAGGTACGATACGACTAAAAGGACTTTTTAGCAAAAAAAAACACAACTTTTTTTTCACTTTTCTATCGTTTTTTACCGTATGAGAGAAAACTTGTTCAAATGTTTCTAAACATAGATTTCGCTCTTGTTATCTATGTTCATATCAAACCCTCGGTTTAAGCAGCTAGCAGGAGTAAATAGCATAAGGATATCCATGTAAAAACGTGGAATCATTTTTTTCAGAGTTTTAGGATATTTCTACAAGTAAGTATTATTACATTAAATCACCTGACAAGTTATTTTTTTTCAAACAAAAAGAAAGAACTCTTAATCATCAGACATATAAATATTTGTTGCATGAATATACTATCCAGAAGAAAATTGTGAAATCTATATTGCTATTTTTTAAACTGGAAGCGGCATTGCTTTTTATCTTATATTTTAAATAGTTATTTTTCTTATGATATTTGTTTTCGATATTTAACGAGACAGCTCTCTCAAATTAACCAAGGATTGAAATTTTTAATGACTTATTTATTTGAATAGTCACTCAAATGCAGTTTTCGACTAATTAGGTGCGTTAAACCAAATTCAAGACTCTGACCACCTTCCTGTGCCCATGAGCTTGTCTCAATTATCAAGTTTTATGATTCTAATTTACACCTTAACCTTTATTTATATGCATTTCCATTCGTTTAAAACTAATTCACATATTTTGTTTTTTCCTTTGAAGTTACCAATACGCATCAGGATATATTTACAATCTTCTTGAGGTAGGAAAAATAAAATACATTCCCGCTTAGTTTATTTTTTTCTTAGAACAGGAAAAGGCTTTGTTAAGTCAAGTTCAAAACATCTGCCTCTAGCATATGTTTGTTTCCGTCGAACAGGAACAAATCAATCTTGGCTTCTCGCCACACACCTGGAATAAATCCAAGAGTTGAACTGACTCTCAAAAGAATTAGGGTATGGGATAGAGTGTTATCCTATGATAATGTACTTTAATTTGTACCACCGGCAAATAAATAATGCAATGCTTGAGGACGTACCAGTTTCGACTTTGAACCTCGCTCATTGTGAATCCATGTTATGTACTTTAAGCAACTAATGATTATATTTCAGTACTTAGACATTTTAGGCCCTACAGTCTTCCGATAAGCAAACTTTAAAAAAATGTATCCATCTAATCCCCTCTATAAATTTCAACTCAAAATACACATGATGTCACCTTAACTCATGGTTGATTAAGGACAAATTATTTAAATTTTCATTCAGTTTAAAGTGAAGTCAAAATAAATTTACCATAGAAAGTATCCAGTCACTTACTTTATCACCTTTAAGATTTCTTTGATTATTTCAATATAATAATTTACAAAATATTAGAAGTAGCTTACCATGAATTCTACATTGCTTTAGCACGACAAAATTATAAAACACCGTTCTTATCCTATTACTTTATTGTTTCGGAAGTTACCAAACTTCAACTAGGGCAAACTAGATTCAACAGAAAAAAGGAGGGGGGGGGGGGGGGGGTGATAAAAAGTGGTGCAGCTACAGCCCTCTGCTTGGGAATGACGTGGTGGCTGGCTGTGTTTTTTGTAGTGGGATAGAATATTTTGGCAGGCTATGCAGGTAGGGTCGGAGTTTGGTACCCAGCCAGAAAATTCCAGGTACTTGTCGGAAAAGCCCTGGCATAATTAAATGTGGATGGACAGAATTCAAACACCCTCGGCGAAGCCAACTGTCCTTTCTCCAAAGAGCGATGGACGGCTTGTTCACTGGTTCAGTAAAGATTTTTTATTTTAGTTAAAACTTTTCTTTTTTTTCAACTAACTATGCAAAAATTTAGTTTATTCTCTCATTTTTTTGTCTACTTACAAACATATGAGATGTACTTTAAAGGGGTGTATTGCTTTGCTTTTTAAAACTTGTAAAGTCCTCAGTCAAGGTCCTCTGATTCCAAAACTCCAAGTCCGGCAAAATAGTCAATTTATTGATATGTAAAAGGGTCTGGTCCGAAGAAACTAAGAAACTGAAACTACTCAAATTGATTTTCTATACTTATCGAAATTTCATTTACAATTTCTTAGAATAAACTCTAAGCGCTTTCTGTGTTAGTTCTTCTAACACGTTATATAAATGTAAAATTATATTTTCTTTATAGTCTTGTTATCATCGTTATTGAAGTAGTAATAACTTTATAGTAATAATTTTATAAACTTTTATATAAAAACAGGATTTCTAAAATGGGTACTTTTCTGTTATAGTCACGCCCAGAGAAAATGTTTTTAATTTAGTTAGTACATTGCTTTAAATAAATAAAGCACATGTTATCTGAATAAAACACTTTACATGAAATTTAATTAAAATATTTATTTTCATTTTAGTATAAACATTGAAAAAAATTATATTATATTATGTATTATATTATATAATATTATGCTGTTGAAAAAATCTGACCGCAGATTCCTCAGCCAAAATATTCCTAAAAATATTTTTTAAATTACACTGATACTCAACCATATTTGACGTGATTAATTATCTACTCAAAACAAATGATTCGGCAAGGAATTGTTTTCTCCTGACAGATTGTTTTCTCATTTTTTTTTTTTTAATTGTTTTCTCATGCCAGTAAACGAACATTTGTGAAATTAACTCTTAGTTACCTCCCTAGCAACACTGGTGGTAACCCTGCTTCTCCTTAAAGCAATGTACTAACTAAATTAAAAACATTTTCTCTGGGCGTGACTATAACAGAAAAGTACCCTAAAATGTCCTAATTAGTATGATTAAATCATTCTAATATAGTTCTGAAGTTGCGCATAACCCTCAAGTCATCAATAATAAATTTAAAATAATTTTAGAGCAAATTAATTTCTTTAGAAGAACCGACCAAATAAAACTATAATTGTTATAAAATAATAATAATACAAATAAAACTATAATTGTTTGACAAACCGATATGTCCAAAAAATCGATTTTCGTTTTTTTTATTTTTAAACTCCTTGCATGCCGAGACATCTAATTCAAGAGATGCCCGACAAGCCTAGGTGATCTTTTATAGACAATTCAAATAATCGTTGACAGGAGAAACTCGACAAATCCAAGGGAATGAAAAATATCTTCTTGCAACCAAAGCAGTAAATACGTGTTGGCATAAAATTTTTGCTTCCCATGACACTGTTAAAGAACCTATAGAATATTTGAATTTTGTCCATTTTAACCTTATAGACATATTTATATCGGTTATTATATAAGCTATTTTTCATTTATTAGACGATGTATGTAAGCTTCTATGTGTTTTGTACAGTAATTTCCAAAATACTTGGTTTGTAACAATCGTTTTTCTTTCACAATCAGGAAAAACCCTACATGCCCAATAATACTATATTTTTCGATCTATCGAATGAACATAGATTTATCAAATCATGAAAAATTTATTCTTGAATAAATAAATAAATTGGTCAGAACATATCAACTCTTAAAACATGCCCTCCTTTCTATTTTTATGATATACGCAATCCAAAAAAAAAACGGACTAAATGCGAACTTTGGGCAGTCTTTTAGTCAGTGCGTTTTATTTTTTAGATTTTTTCCAAATGAATATAAAAAAACTGCTTCTTTATCTATAAACTACTATATATGGTATTAATTTACTATTAGAAGATAGTTTGATAAAAAATACACTTTACCTCACATCGCTCACAACTCCCAACAACGTCATATATCAAAAACATGATTTTGAGAAAATTCAAAGTTTAAAAACGAAATAAAATGTGTTCAGAATAGACGTTAAACCTCAAACTTAACTTTTTACTTTGCCTATCATACTAGATGATAACTGATTTTTCCACTAGAAGGAAAAAATATATTCTCTAAATTCCAAAATACCCTCTTTTGATTTATAACGGTCTCGTTCAAAAAATCATAATTCTTTTCTAGGCAATGGTGATTTCCAAGGATATACTATTCTTTCAGTTTATACAGAAAACAAATATAACCAATAACATAAAAAATAACTTTAATTACTGTTAATCAGGAGTGACAAAAATAATATTTCATCCAAAAACTTTCTCAAATCATATTATTCATCTATCTTTAGACTAAATATTTGTATAAATGATAAATTATGCATAATATATTTAAATGAATAAATGGATTCCGACAATTATCACGCTGACACTTTGACCTTTGAAAGTTTACTATTTCGAGCATATTTAATTTTATCAGGAACACGGTTTTACCCTCAGCTTCACATTTCCCTGTTACAAATACTGTTCTGTTTTCCTCCCACCTGCTGAAGGTTTACCTTAATAACCTTGTGGCTCCGTCGCGGATAAAGACCCTACTGATCGAGTTACAGAAGTTTCCGTCGAGAAGTGTGACATTCCGGATAGATCTCTGATGAAAACTATTTCGTGACGTCGGATTAGACTATTCAGAAAATTAGGTCTAATCGCCTCACAAAATTTCTCTTCTGATTACGTGATTATGAAAAACTTGAACTTTTTACCCTAAGCTGTATAATCCGTGCTGAAGATGACAAAATTTTAAAATGAGAAAAGTTTAAATTTTCATTCAATGTAGGGCAGAACAGAAATATTTTTCTGTAGTTATATAAATAGAACTTTTACATTGAGTAAAATTTCTCACATTTTCATATGCGATTTCGTCACAACATAAAAAAAAAATCTGGTGCGTGCGCGCAACACACAACTTTCACTTACCAACTTACTTAGATTTGAAATTAATGCGTTTTGTTAATTGCTACTTCTCAAATGAACAGAACGGCTTTAATTATGAACAATGGTCTGTCATTAAAGGCGTACTCCGCATGCGTGGGGTCAACGAGTTTTATGAGTTGACTGAATATTTTTTATTCAGTTTAATATTTTTTTTTCTCCTCTTTATGTTTTCTTTATTTTTATCATATCTCATATTTAGCCATTTATTATTTTTAGGCGTAACGAGAGGCAGTTAATTTCTCCATATAAACAAAAACAAAGGTACTTTATAGGAAACAAACAAACAAGAAAGGCCCCAACACCATTTAAGCTCCTTCAGAACATTTTAAGAATGATAAAGCTTACCTGATATTGAAGAACATCTAATTTTCATTAAACATGACGAATTTGATGGAAATCATTAAAGCCGTTTGTGAGATAATCGAAAAAAGGTAAACATTGCAAAAAAAGTTATGAAATAAAGGGCCCCCTCCGTTTGACCAATTTTGATGAAATGTTGGCTATCGCATCTTTGGCATATACATACATCAAATACCCAGTTTGATCAAAATCGTTAAAACTGTTTTTGAGTAAATAAAAAAAAACACGTGAAAAATATACAAAATTTATTAAGTAAGTCCCCCCTCCGGTTGATCAATTTTGATGAAATTTTTACAGTCATATCGCGGGCATATAAATAGATCAAATACTCAGTTTAATCAAAATTGTTAGAGCCGTTTTTGAGAAAATCGAAAAAAACTTAAAAAGTTATTAAATAAAGTACCCCCTCCCTTTGAGCAATTTTAATGAAATTTTCGCTGTCACATCGCGGGCATATATATACACTAAATACCTAATTTCAGGTTCGCACGGTTTATAGTTTTTGAGCTAGTCTGTTCACACACACACAGACCATTTCACGGGACTTGGTTAATTGGACTCAGGGGACCCCAAAACGTGTATTTCCGTTGAAAACCGGAAGTCGAAATTTTTCACGATCGCAATACTTCCACTTACTATATATTTTATATATAGGTAAGTGAAAGTAAAAAGAATAAAATTAATAGAAGTTAAATATTAGTTAATATATTGTCTCCTAGATTTGCTGTACATCGGGCATTCCAATATATGTTCCTGGGTTTCCAGCTTTTTATAGTTAAAAAATCTACAATTTGGCTTGTGTATCGAAAACATAAATTATGTCATCGATAATTAATCGTACCAGACATTTACTACATGATCTCAGCAGAATAAACACCCTTTATTTGCACCTAACTTTATTATTTTCAATCAATGTATCAATGAAATTATTCTTTTTTATTTTTCCGAAAAAAAAACTAAATCCATGCATAGAAAACCTAATTATGTATAGAATGAGACTTTATTTATCAAAAAATGACAAAAAAAAATAATTCAATATATAATCCTCTATAGTATTATTTACTCAATAGTAATTAATACTCAATAGTATGTATTATTTAACTTGAAATTTCGAATCAATTTCAATTTATAAAATACAAACTCCAACTTTTTAGTATTTACCGTAGCAAGATTCTAAATGACTAATATTTTTATAACCCTCCTAAAAATTAAATGATTTCCCTTGAAAACATAGTTTTTATTTTGGCTTGGCTTATAGGATGTATATTAAATGAAGAAAATATATTTTAACTCGTTAAAGAAAATAAATATTAATACAACTAAATAAATAATAATTGATATAAATAAAACTCACCCCTGGTAATGTTCTTTTTTCGTGAAGCGCGTGCTGCGCCATGGCTGCGCTGTCCCGGCTGAAGTAAGTCAGGAAAGCACAACCTGTAAATATTATAATCATATTAGTAATTAAAATTATTTATAATTATATAGATAATGATTTCAATTTTAATAATATTAGATGAAGATCCTAGTGGATAAACAGGTTAAGTGACACTTATGAAGAAATAAAGATTTTTGTATAGATGACGTTTTTTCCTCCTTTAAACATAGCTAAATTTATTATTTTTTAAAATTTTATTTTGAAAGACTAAAACATCAGTAAAGAAAAAATGTTGAATATGTGATGTTGAAACGAAACCCAAACCAAAAACTTTAAAGCTAATTACCCAGACTTCACTTATTTGTTACGTAACACGTCATACACTAAGCTCTTCAAATTACTTCAAAAATAATGTTTTATTTTTCATTATAAAAATTTTAAAAACATCTATCAAGGATAGAAAAACTTTGTTTCACTTCAATTGAAAATAAAAGCAACATTAAACTTTATGCAAATTCATGTATTATACAAGACTGAAAAATATGATTAAAAAAACCTAAACACTGAAAGCAAATTCCTTGTCCTAACCTAAGTATAAATTAGTAGACATAGTAAAACACTCCGATAGAAAATAATGTTAACCAAGAAAAATAGGAGATATAGACCGAATAAAGTTTATCATTAAAATGAATCAAAATATGTGATAATCCTTAAATTAAAGGAGCTTTAACTGGTTTGTTGTTTTTATTGAAATATTCAAAAATAATGAATAGTTTTAATCAAGTTACAAAAAAAAATATTACTGAAATATATGAAATACACAATAATTATTTTTATATTTCTATTCTATGTAATAAGAAACATTTTATTTCCATTTATGTAATTAAAAATTACTACAATTTTAACAAATATTTTTGACGTCAAGATGTTAACTTGTTTGAAATTTATTAAGAAATTTCAATAGCTTTTAAATAGTTGAAATAATGCGAAATAAAGATTTTTTTTAGTTGATTAAAAAATGCCTTATGATTGTGGAAAATGAGTAAATAACATATACGAAATTGAACCCGAATCCAATGGTTTTTCAAATTGCTAAATAAAAAATAAAATAAAAAATGTGTCTTATTCAAAGGTAAGATGTGATAAAAATAATTGGTGTAATACATAAATCCTTTGTAAGTCGTCAGAATTTAATTTAACTCATCAATATAAAAAACTCTAGATTGTTTTAAAAAAATAATAATCTCATTGATCGATTGATCGATGAAGAATTGCTACATATTAGTAACTTTTAAATTTACGTTAATTTATACCAGTTATCCTTAACCTCACTTATTAAACAATTTAATATAAAAAATTATGACAGATTTGCAAATGTAGAATTGAAAACAAAATATTTCAGAACCCGAGGGGCAAACTTGGACGGTAATGAATGTAATTTTATATTCTTGATGCCACAGGTGGGCGTGCTCCAACGATAACGAAATTCCGCTGCCCCTTTTATAAATAAATCATAGTATATCCGAAATCAGGGAAAATAAAAAGTTCCTTCTTCTTTTATATTTATAGTATTATTATTCAAAATACTTTCAACATCTTAAAACTTCCCCTCGGTTAACCGAACCGCATTTAAGAAGGTAGATTTTGGAATACTTAATGGCTTGAATTTAAGGTGTTTGCATTTTTATTTTATTCATAAATGATAGATAACAACTATTTACATTGCAATAGACTCTGGGAGTTTCATAATAATTTTTGCAGCCTAACCTTACAGCTTTCTATAAGAGGAAAACAATCATTTTAACCAGAATGAAAAAAGAAAAAAGTAACTTGAATTCTTCAGAAAAAAGGTTTATTAAGTTCAAAAATAGTTTTCGAACATTTTTATTGAACATGTATTGTTTGCAGTTATTCGGAGACACGCAGTTTTGTAAATCGCTCAACAAAGACTTTCAAATGGACTGTTTCCTTACATTTGGAGCTTTAACCATTTTTATTTAAGTATCGTAAATTTGGTTAAAGTACTTTGAGACGCCTTAAATTACGAAACAAAAATTAAACGAATAAAATTTCAGTCCTTTTTTTGCGGTATAATAAACGCTCTATAAAATATCAGTGATAAATAATTTCATCTCCCGCGGTCGCTCTAGGATTTTTTAAACGGAGTAAAAAATCCTTGGATATGCTGTACCTCGAATAGGACGTAAAATTGATGTCTGGTACTTGTCAAAAGAATTTAGGACTCCCACTGTAGCATCTTCCGATTAGCCTTAATGGCATAAAGTGACGTTAAACAAACAAACAATAATTACATTTTAAACAATATCATTAAAGATCTCTTAAGAATTGATTTTTTTTTTCAATATTTCTGCTGCGTTATTATTATTGATAATGGGACCTAACGATAATCTGAAAAATTCATCATATTGAATGATCAGTAGTCTCAAAATTTACATAATAACAATTTACATATGCAACTCTACGTAGATATAAAAATTATAGCAAACAATGCTTTATCCTCGATTAAGAGACATGTATGAATACGCTTGACTTTGGAAACATTTTGAGACAAGATAACTACTTCAATGAGAACGGAAAATATTTTCTTGTTTGTAAACCATGAACTCTATAAAAATCAAGGAGATATCTACATCATTATTGCGAAATTAAAATGGACAAGAATAACAGAGACGAAATTCATTTATTCATTTGTTGCATTTTACCTCTACACTTTAAGGTTTTTGTTTTTTTAATATTATATTTTTCGGTATAATGACATTTTTGACGTTCTGTTCATCGTATTTCAATTCTTCCGCCAGATCTTGTTACTTGATATATGGGACAATCCATTAAAATATTTCCTAGAATAATTATTAAGGAGAATTCCCTGCAGATGGGCTGTTATATTTTTTTCAAGAGGAATTCATGCGATAGTTAGTGGCCGTGTGGTAGTTAATGGCCTATGCGATGATGGCATACAATTTTTGCTGGCATAAAAATTATTTCATTTTATTTTGCTCAACTTGGAAACAATCCTTTTCCATTCTTTTAGGAATTCACTTGCAGTATCTTTAGTTCAATCCTCGTAACAAGTTGGAGCTGAATAACCGTTGCATCAAAGTTCTCTCCACTGTGGTGTAGTGCTTAGCATCGCAACCTACAATGTTAATGGTCGCGAGTTCGGGTCCCGCGGTGGCGCTAGAATTTTTAATGGGAGTAAAAAATCCTTAGATATGCCGTCCCTCGGATAGGACGTATAATGGAGGACCCGGGCCTGTACGATGTCAGGTACACCTTAAAGATCCCAATCCTTATAATACCTGAAATTTAGGACTCCCACTGTAGCATCTTCCGATTAGCCTTATTGGCAAAATGTGACGTTAATAAATCAAACAAGAGTAATGCTTGACAACCAAGTTATAGCAGTTAAATATTTAAGCTGAAATCAATAGATGACATCGTTTTCTTTACAAATATAAGAAACATTTATTATATCAAAAGCAAAAACTTTGGACTAGGGGAACCATCGTGCGAGTAAAATTTTCTAAATTCTTTTTGTTAACTTTATATTACAGCATGGAGGACCCAAGCCTGTACGATGTCGGGTAGTCGTTAAAAACCCCTATCCTAATAATACCTAGATAGGCAAAATTTAGGACTCTCACTGTAGCATCGTCCGATTAGCCTTAATAGCATATAAAGTGACTTAAACAAACAAACTGTTCTCTCTGGCCTTGATCGAGAAAAAAATAACGACCATTTATAAAAGGTAGGTGTATTAAATTTACATATTCTTCTAATTTTTGTCTCTACGTTTTTGTTATGTCCATTTTAATTTTCAAGAAATGGTTGGAGGGGATCTACTCCCTGTTTTTATAAAGTTCATTATTTACATTTTTGAACATTTTTTTGGTCTTGACTCGATGTGTTTCCAAAGTCAAGCCGTTCTACTCATACCTTTGAAACTTGTTTTATACAAGAATATTCGTATTATATGTATAGAAAAACAGCCTGGCTTTGAAATTGAAATTCGTTTTACAGTATTTGAACAAAACAATTTCTCTTTCAGATAAGAGTCGATGGAATATGAAAACGGGTCGGAGGTAACAGGTGGACAGTTGCGGTGAACGCGGTCGCCATTACATCGGATAATCGGGAACATGGCGGCCATTAACTTTATCAACAAGAAAAATAATATCCGTTCCCGGTGGCACCAGCGCTCGCCCTAGCGGACGGACACTCCATTTACATTTGCAAGTGGACTCTCAACCGCTCTCTGTACGGCCCTTCATTGAAATGGAAACTGGAGCGGGGGGGGGGGGCTCTCTGCCTCTGGCGAAACCAGGCGTTTTCATTTAACTGATTTATCTTCCGCATTCAAAGGCAACATTTATATTTGAATTGGTGATCCCCATTTTAATTCGCATCCCTTTTGCTTAGACTCGACAAGACAACCAAATGAATTTGGTCTGAATTACGTCCCTTTTCAACGGTTTCATTATTCCCCTTCGAGCCATGTTAATGAATTTTTGTTTCATACTGGACACCTGTTACGGTCAATTTAAGCCCTCGAAATTCCCTTTATGACTATCATAATCGTCCCCTTGATATATGTAATTTTATATTGAAATATTGTTCGCGATATTCATCCAATATCAAAAGTAATGGTGGTACAATGAGTGTAGGGGCAGTATTAATTTTCAAATGAATCAATATAAATAAATTATTGTAACACTTCTATGGGTAGAACAATATTTATTCAAAGAAGAATAACAATTGTCAATGAGTGAGGGTGGCGGGATGGCCGAGTGGGCAAACGCGTTAAAAAATACGCGTTGCCCATGGCAACATATGATTGAGAACTGAAAGATAGCAAGTTCAAAACCCGGAGCCAGGGGAAAATTTAATAATACTCGGCATCAATCCTCCACCCTCTCCCCTGGCCCGGGAAACCCCGTATAGCCTACAAGGCGAGGAAGGGGAGGACCAATAAAAAAAAAAAAAAAAAAAAAAAAAAAAAAAAAAAAAAAAAAAAAAAAACATGGTATACCAATTATTACAACACAAATATTAGAACACGTTACAAAAATTATCACTTTGTAACACGAATAATCAATCATATGGCTAGAAGTTCACAATCAAGACTAAGACTGTCCAGTCAATAAATCCTTATATATAGTCGTAAGGAGATGGTCTAGACCTACGTAGAATCTCATGGAACGGCGGGGATTGGGCTCGAACAATCTATTCCCTAACACGTGCTTTGGCGGTTTGTTCCGACTGTTAGTTGGTTACAACAAAAGGTCTGGAATTTTTAAACCATACTTTTTTTTTTTAATTTAACCATTTAACGTTACATTATTTATCAGTCCACAGTCAAAACCATCTACGATAAGAATTAGTTGCTTAGTCACCTTCTTTGGGAGCGGAGTAGCTTATTTTCAAGACACCGAACTGCTGAGCTCAAGGTCCTGAGTTCGGATCGGACTTGAAAGGATATCTTTAAAAACAATCTGGCGGTTGAGCGTGGTTGCGGTTAGGTCATTTAACCTTGCAAGACAGCGGACCAAGAAATAGTGCTTCCTTACATATTACTAAACCAGATATTCTTCATGGGTCGTAGAGGTAGAGTATTCTTTCTTTTTTTATGTGTGTTTATTGTATGTATATTGAGAATTAAAACTGATCCAATGGCAAGCCAAATTTATTCAAATATTTATTTAATATTATTTTAATATTCTAGTTGAAACGAGTTTCAATCTGAGCGTTAGCCTTTGAACTTCAAAAACCAAAGGAGTGAAGAGAACTGAAACAGACCAGCCACTTAAACTTCTAATTTTGGACAAGGCTCTTCAGATTAACGATACCCGGTTTCTGGTTCTCAAATGATCTATTATTCCTCTTGCCAGTCTTTTAAAAAACCTTATTTTTGGACACTATAAACATCTAAATATCTTTGCTGGTGAAACCAATGGATTCTTATTGCAGACAGTGGGGTAAGAAAATATGCTTTGAATGTAATTAAATTTCCTGTGATAATTTCCTTTAATTGTGAATATGGATATTAGATACTTCCTCATCGCCCTGTTAATTCTCGTGATTGTTTTCACCCGTGAAATACAGAATAATTTTCTTTAACATTACTGACATTGATACGAGAGATTTAATTGCTCTTTACAAATAAATATTTCATTCTTAATTTGCAATGGATCTTGAACGAAAATCATTAAACTTGTAACAAAGATTTGATACTTAAAGATGATTGGATAGGTGGGAAGTGGGATGGTAAAAAACATTAAAACAAAATTATATTTAAAAAAAATTGTTTTCGGTAATTAAAAAGAAACAAGTTTTGGAGGAGACTAGAAACATTTTAAGAATGTTTGCAAGAAAATGTTGCAAAGCAAGTGAAAGAAGACATAGAAAGAAAAAAAATCCTGATAAAATAATGTAGCTCATATTTCGTTTATTTTTTGAGATTACAACCCATTGATAAAAGTTTATTTTCATAAATGAAATTTTCATGTTGTAAAGTTAGTAGAAATATTTAATCTTGGCTAGATTTTAATCTAGAAATTCACAGTAACATTATTATTATAGATGTAACAGATAAATAATGTAAATATTTTTATAATTTTATAGTACTTGAAATCGTGTAGATGAAAAGGTGATAAATCCTTCACCTTATTGACCCGTGGCAGCCCGCTAACCGTTAAACATATCTTGACAGATTGTAGAGCATTCGACACAGGCAGAGCAATGTTAGAAATACCTATTGATCTAAAGTCTATTTTAAAGGACTCCCTAAAAACAAAAGATGATCTTCATTTTCACAAAAGGACAAAACTTTATTATAAAATATAGACTAAAATTTCAGAATTGTAGAAAACAATACAACTATAGAAAAATGTAGAGTAAATATTAGCGGAATGTAAGGTGATATTGACTGTAGTAGTTAAAAAAAAAAAAAAAGATTCTAAATCTAGTGATTAGATAGTTTAAACTACGCGAACTATTACATTATATATCTAAGCGTTCACTAAATTGCTAAGCAATGAGCGTTTAACTAGGTGGCGGATTAGATCGGAATATGTAATTCGCGTGAGATAAGAAAATAATGAAATTATGGACTAAGAAGCGTTTCGGAAAACAAACAAGGCGTAAGATAAAGAGCCTCGGGCTTCGGCTCGAGAAATTACAACGAGATAATGGCTATTTGCATTTATATGGAGAGAAAAAAAAAAAAAAACTATAGATTTTGGTTGCCCTTTTGTTAGAAGTGAAGATAAGCTAATCAGGAACCGTTTATATTATCCTATGCATAGATAAAATGCTGAGATTAAAGAGGAAGAGGAAGGAAGGGGGGGGGGGGGTACCAATGTAAAAGCTCAGCAGCTTAGGGAGTAATGTCTGCTCATTGTTAATTATTCATTGCCCTTATCTGATCCAGTCTGAAAAATCGATAGGCTCCGGCTAATGAAAAAATATTCTAAAAAAAATAAATAAAAAAAAATCACTTGAGGAATGCTTAGCATAGGTCCCTTTAAAAGTATAGAGCATAATTTACAATGGTCTCAAAATCAATCTATAAAACTTAATATGAATTTTCAAACTACATATAATACGGTAGTATAGATTCTTCTAACGGTTCTCAATGACGAATAAGGTTAAAAAGATATCTATAATTCTACCGAGACGGGACCAATCATATTTTCTATTATTAAATCCTTGCAAATGCTTCAAAATTTTGACGATACACACAGGGGCATTTCACCCGAAAAGCTGGCCAAAACTATTTCCTTCCATTTTATTAATATTATTGTAATATACATTAAAAATGGTTTTTTAGCAGTTAAAAAATTACTCTAAGGAGAAAATATTCATAAAATCAATTTTTAAATAACTACACAGACTGTGAAATAGGCATCCATGGGTTTACAATTTATGTTCATAATATTTTCTCTTTATGCATTGCAGCCATGAAATATACTTGTAACTAATTAAAGATTTATTATCATTTATCTATTACTATTATTTTAAAAAATGAAAGTAGTGTAAAATAGGTGATATAAAAAGTTATGGTGATAAAGAGAAAAAATGTGTTTTCCTAATTCATTAAGAATTGTTTAATACCTCCTCGAAACACAACTTATATCCCAGGAAGAAACGCACCAACCTTTCTTAAAAATGCATATTAAATTTAATTATTCATTATTCACTTTCCTCGTCACTTAATGAACTTTCGGAATCACCACTATCGGTTAAGTTGTTTGGAGGAGACAACAGTTCTAAAGTTTCCTTACAAAACCTGATACCTTTTTTCTTGAACTTCTCATATCCGCGATAACTGGATCTGATGTCAATATTAATCTATTAATTACATTCAGATTGCACTCTGTCCGGGAAAATTTTCTGGTCTTATTTTCTCTATAAACCCGGAAATGGTTATTTCGGGTTTCTGCTGCTTCCTGAGATAAAAGACCAATATGAAGCAGAGGGCTTTTTATCACTTCAAAACAATCCCTTAAAAATTTGTGAACAGATGGTGTCATAGCATACCAATGATAAAGTTTCTCTGTCCCCTTGTAAATTTGAAAGTAACAAATGACCAAATGACGTCCACCAGATCTTGAGCTTTTGATTGATATCGTCCCACTTAGCCATTTCTTGTTGCTGTTTCAAAAACATTTCTTTGCCTTGAAGAAGCATTCTATCTCAGTTGGAAATCATGCCTCAAAATGGATAATTTTGTTTTAGCTCTTTCACATGCTCTAGGTTATTAAAATATTTCCCAATGAGAAAAGAAACCAAAAATTCCTTCTTTTTTTTTAAAAGCTAATGTTTTGACTTTAAAAATATGTCAAATAATTCCATTCAGGTTACAGTTATTCTTCCAGAAGATCCTAAAATACTAATAAATGAAAATATAACAAAATTGAATTTTTTTATTATTTAATGAAATTGACATTTTAGTAATAAAAAATTATAAGTCTCCCAATCGCAGCTATTCGCAGAATTTTTTCAAAGAAACATAATCTGCGATAATTATACTTTATCATAAAAAATATTTCGTTGCCCAGAAATGCCCAGAAGTATAACTTTTTAACCTTCAAATTTAATTTTTAGCTCTAAAATATACCTACCAAAAAACCAAAAGATATTGATTCTAGTATTGAATACAAAAAAATTATAACTATCTGGATAACAAGTAGAAACCTGGCCTCGAACTATCCATCATATGATAATGCCAATACTTCAGTAAGAACAAAGAAAATTAATATAGTTTGTAGACCAATACTTACGAGCACAGACGAGTTAAAGGATAAGGTCAGATTTGAATTAGGATAGCCGCCGGATTAAGGGCCTGGAAGAGATAAAAATCATCTTACATGATCCAACAGGTCCTCTACTTGAACTTCCAGTCCATTATTACCCAGAAATTTCAAATTTCAAAAAATGGGTTTTGGCCAACTTTTAGGGCCAAATGCCCCTGTGTGCGATAGTAAATTTGCTTTAGGTATACCAGTTAGGTTTACTGCCTACAAAGTAACAGTTTTTAATTACTTAGTTAAATTAAATTACCAGTAACTTTTCAATGACCAAAGTGATCGCTAACGAACAGTATACGATAATTTTGAGATACATATGGTAAAATAGGATTTGTACTACAAAATACTGAAGTAAAAAAAAAATATCATACGTATATTTAAATGTGTATATGCAAGTATACATTAGTATATGTAGTGGTATTAGGTTATATTATCAGTAATACCTATATATTTCATAAATTAAATGAAAGTAAAAAAAAATATGAGACACAATACGTCATTTCCATCTACATGATATGTCTATGTTATTAAAGCAATATATTTATTAATAATACAACGAAAATATGAAATAACTGTGGAGAATTTTTTTTTTTATAAATGATTAACTATTTTACTTTAAACTTTCTGTTTCTATCTCAGCAAGTTCTAAAATACTCAGCTTCACTTGCCTATTCATTGAGAAAATTTCATTTCTCGTATAACAATGCACATTTTGCACATTTTCTGTCAACACTATACTTATCTTTGGCATTTTTTTTCGTTTTGATATAAGGAAAGTACGAATGAGAATATGTTTACTCCAAAAAATTCATTTTAAGCAATGTTTATGGATCTGTAGTTCAATTAAATAATTAGAAACTTTTACGTTTCAACCGGTAAAAGTAACTGGCCTAAATAAAGCAAAAAATGCCAATCAAAAATGCTAAGTTAATTAAACTTGTATTTAGGAAAATGTTGGTCTCTCTATCATTAAATCATCAGGTATAATTGAATAAAAAAAAAGAGCAGTCCAGAAAGTAAAATTATTAATCAATCAATAAATGAGTATACAATGCTAAGTACAGTGTTATGCTGTCATAGAACATGCAAAGCTTCACGATGGTCCAAGCGCAAAACGCGGTGGTGGACTTCAGAGCTTGTTGGTTCCCCTAAAGAGAAGTCTATTTTTCCCATGTTAGTGTCTGTGCAAGCACTATGAACGTATGCCCATGTGAATCGATCCAAATTACTGATAAACTCCCCTCTCCTTGCTGATGGTAGTAAGGGGTATTCAAATCTGATTGACACGAACAGTAACTCTAATCAGCATATCAGGAACAGGCTGCAAATGTTTCTGAGAGCTGATAACGAGGGTTCATTACACCCTGGTTTCGATTTACGATATAGAATTTTTTTAAAAATTAAATTATCGTTCTAACCCATCACGAACCACCACTCGACATTAAGGTAATAAATAGTGAACTTTCGAAAAATAAAAATAAATTAATCTTAAATGGATCATGTTCCTCAAGAAAAAACCTTTGTTATCCTAATGGCACCTCAATGTACTAAAATTGTCCGTGTGGTGGTAAAATTTTAATTCCTGTAGGTGTAAAGATTCATGTTTTGTTTGATTCAGCTGGTTTCATTTCAGAAATTCCCCTTAGACGCACCCTAATCCTAGATTTCTTCACCCTGTCCTTTTCTCGTGTTTATTTTTTATTTTTATTTTTTATTTATTTTTTTTTTATTTTTTTTTTATAAATGCATACTTCAACATATTACCACTGATTATATTCTGTAATGATTCGTGACCGAGAAATGATTTTTTTTTTTAATGACAGGTACCAAGGTAGAAAAAGATAGTTAGCCCACAAAATTGTTTCAAATAATAGTGAATTTTAGTTCCATAGCCCATAAAATATTCAAAGAATATTTTAAATAAAAACGTATGCAATTAGGATTAAAAAAAATCCGGACTCATCATACCTAGAGAACCTCTAAGAAATCAAAAAATATTTTAATAGCTGAATCGATAAATTCGTCAGTAGAGTTTTTGAAAACATTTTTAACATTATACCTATTTCTTGTTCAGGGTTTGACCATGTAATAGGTTTTTTCACTGCCAAGCTTTCACCCATCCTGCAGTGGGCTTCTTCAGGGCCAATACATGAATGAGAGTGGAGAAGGGGATCACTAACGTTTTTTAACAACATTTTTTACATGTTTGAATTTGACCAAATGGATCTTAAGTGTTGATGATCCCCAAAATCATCTTCAAGAGATGATTCATCTGTAAAGTGTCTTTTACAGTTTGTGGAAAAATTATTTTTACGAGTCCCGAATAGGCTTTTATTGAAAGGGCATCATTGAAAAAATCAAACTTTCGGAAAAATAAAATCCATTCCGGAATTCACGCCTTTTCATGTAAATGATAGAATCCCCTTTCTACATTAAACATGAAGGAAGGTATTTCAACAGATAATGATAGGCCTATGTTTAACGAACTCTAAAATGAATAAGATAAAACCATGAATATTTTCAGCCGAAGCAACTGCCATTAGAGAGGCCCTGAACCTGAGTGAAAACATTACCAACCTTTACATAGCCACATATTCAATGTCCATACATAATAAATGCCATTGAAAATCCCCAGCCAAAACATTGCTTTATATGAGAGATTAGAAACACATTGTGGAGACTGTGTCAAGAAGGCAGGAGCATTGTTTTCGTTTTAGGTTCCTTCGAATTGTGGACTTCCAGCCAATGAAAATGTCAAGTCATCACAACTTTTTTGAAGTCAAGTTATATAACCAAGTGTAAACTGAAAACAATTTTGCCAATGACCCCTCCAGGGTAGAGGCAATAATAAATAAATTGAAAAAAAAAAAAACCCAACAATAACGCTGCATATACGAGTAAAGTAATTGATGTGGTAAACTTTAGAATTTTTAAAACTAAATATTTGAACTTTTTACACGTATAAAATAAAATATATGTATTTCAATAAGGTTTAAAAACGGAGTAAATGGGATATGCGGCAAGAGAGAGTTAACTGTAAAACAGAAGTACCGAAAAAAAAAAAGCACTCGAAAGATTAAGCCCCACGGAAGGATATAAAAGAAGTCCCAAGACAAAGAGTTAATTTAAATTTACTCCCGGTTTTACTAAATGTAGCACTACTCAAATTAATGCTACCCCCCCTCCCCCCCTTCTGTACCCCCCCAAAAACCCTTCATCTTAATTAAGATTAAAATACTTCAAGTTGCGTTTGCGGCGTTAGCTTATACTGCACCAGTCATTTCCTTGCTAAAAAGGGGAGAAATAATCAAGAGAGCTGCCTGAGGTAAGTTTTTTTCCGTTTTTTTTTTTTCTCTGAATGTAAAACACTCCATTCTAAAGATTCAGGGATGTTTACTGTATAAAAATATATTCCAAGTCAGTTCTTAAATTTTTGTAAAGGCGTTTCATTTTTTTTTTTTTTTTTTTTTTTTTTTATTGGAAGAATTAATACATGCTGCCACAATCAAGGGCATTAATATTAGGGCTGTATGGACACATTCACTCAATAACTATGTACAAATGCACATAAAAAAAAAAAAAGAGATAGTAATAACAATAAATAAAATGTAAATCTCGAAATAGGAAAGAGAAAAAAAAATAATAATAATAAATAAAATAACAAACATCTAAATTAAATAACATACATTCATACCTATTGTTTCATTTTAACCCAACAATTTTCCTTTTATGATTAAATGATATTATACCACCCTTAAAATTATACTAGATATTTCCAACAGATCCAAAGCATCTTATTCTATATTTCTGATGAATTAAATAGACTCGTACGAAGGAAATGGCCATGTGACCTCATTTTATAGTCTAACATGAAACACAAAACATATGATTTTAAAGAGTTCTAAACTTTTTGTTTGAACAGTTACCAACTGTTTTAGTACGTATTCGTGACTTCTGGAGAATCTTCTACGCTTGTCGGGAATCTTCCAGGATGTTCTAATTCAGAATAAAAATAAGAAGCGATGGACAGGAGAGTTAGTCTGGTTCTGAAGATCGAATCATATGCTTAATTTTGTGTTACTGTATCGTTACAAGTCGAGATACTTTTTGTACCGTTGTTAATTATTTGAGTTTGTATTGTTTGTCTCACATTGTGAATTATTATTTTCGTCTAATTAAAATAATTTAAACCCACATAATTGTTAAAATAAAATAACCGAAGAACTGTAACCAATCAGAATTACACAAGCTTCATCATCTTTTACAAGTTATTATTACTTTTAACTTTCAGCAAAATGGAGTTTTTTCAAACAATAGATAAATATTGGAACAAGGGGTCCACAGGATTTCTTCAAGGGGGGGGGGTTTAGGGAACATAGTCAAATTTTTATGACAGAGGACGTATTCTGACTGATTAAGGCTCAATTAATTTTTCAAATTAAAACTATTGATATTTGACACTTGATAATTAACACATATGTTTATATACTGCACTATAATACGAATTTATTTTATTTATAGATTTTGTTTATCATATTTTCTAGGGAGGCAGCTATGTATCTTCCCCTGCCATCGCCCATGCATGGGAAATCAAACTGGAACTTCATGCATGAAAGTACTAACTAATACTGACGTGGACGAACATTCAGACGTGGACGAACATTGGCTCAGCGAATTAAAACAAACTTAAGAAAAACTAAACTTTTCAAACCAAAATTTGAAGACCCATTTCAGATGCTCCTTAGTACGTAAGTAAAATGCCTTTTAGGAGGCGAATAAAAAGGAGCTTGATGAAATGTTTGTTACTATCTACTGAACATTTTTTTTAATACTTGGTGCTTTAAACATGATATCGATATGATTCTTTTACCTACATAGTTCATATTTTAGTGTAGATTGAAGGAAAAATACAGCCGTTCTAAAGATTTTGTTTTACATAAACAAAATTGTAAAAAGAATATTTATATAAAAACCCTTACAGATATTCGTTCTCAAAGAAAGACGTCAGATTAAGATTCAGCACGTTTTTCAACGTTTCAAAACGTTGATTCAATACAATCAAAAACGTATACATTTTTAATGTTATTGACAGCACTTTATTCAAATCTGACACATTTGTTTTTTTTTGTGTGTATGTACCGGGTATATATTTCCTTAAATTTACACTCACAAACTAAAATCATTAAGATACAATTTTTTCAACACGAGAATTAAAATAAAGTAGTTTAATTACATTTTATTTCTTTTCTCAGCTTCTAGGGCCTATTGGCGGCAAAATGTGTGTCTAATATTTTTCGACAAGGAACTTTAAAAAAAAATATCTGGTGCGTGCTCGCAACACACAACTTTCACTTACCAACTTACTTAGATTAGAAATTAATGCGTTTTGTTAATAGCTACTTCTCAAATGAACAGAACGGCTTTACTTATGAACAATGGTCTGTCTTTAAAGGCGTACTCCGCATTCTTTTTTTCTCCTATACATGTTTTCTTTATTTTTATGATATCCCATCTTTAGCCATTTCTTATTTTTAGGCGTAACGAGAGACAGTTAATTTCTCCATATAAACAAAAACAGAGGTACTTTATAAGAAAAAAAAACGAAGAAATAAAAAAGGCCCCTTCCCCGTTTAAGCCCCCTCAGAACATCTTAATAATGATAAAGCTTACCTGATATTAAAGAACACCTAATTTTCATTAAACATGACGAATTTGATAAAAATCGTTAAAGCCGTTTTTGAGATCATCGAAAAAAAGGTAAAGATTGGAAAAAAAAATTAAACTTAAGTCCTTCTTTTGATCAATTTTGATGAAATGTAGGCTATCAAATCTTGGGCATATACATACATGAAATACCCAGTTTGATCAAAATGGTTAAAACCGTTTTTGAGTAAATAAAAAAAACACGTGTAAATGATACAAAATTTATTAAGTAAAGTCCCCCCTCCGGTTGATCAATTTTAATGAAATTTTTACAGTCATATCTCGGGCATATACATACATCAAATACCCAGTTTGATCAAAATCTTCAAAGCGGTTTTTGAGTAAATAAAAAAAACACCTGAAAATGATACAAAATTTATCAAGTAAAGTCCCCCCTCCGGTTGATCAATTTTGATGAAATTTTTACAGTCATATCTCGGGCATAAAAATAGATCAAATACTCAGTTTAATCAAAATCGTTAGAGCCGTTTTTGAGAAAATCGAAAAAAACTTAAAAAGTTATTAAATAAAGTACCACCTCCCTTTGAACAATTTTGATGAAATTTTCGCTGTCACATCGCGGGCATATACATACACTAAATACCCAATTTCAGGTTCGCACGGTTTATAGTTTTTGAGCTAGTCTGTTCACACACACACACACACACACACACACACACACACAAACACACACACACACACACACACACACACACACACACACACACACACACACACAGACCATATTGCGGGACTTGGTTAATTGGACTCAGGGGACCCTAAAACGTGTATTTCCGTTGAAAACCGGAAGTCGAAATTTTTCACGATCGCAATACTTCCACTTACTGTATATTTCATATATAGGTAAGTGAAAGTAAAAAAGTCATCAAGATATGTTAGATATGTTACTGCCCTTCTATCCTCTTGTCGGTTCAATTTTTGGATATATGTTTTTTATTAGTACGAACACCTCATTAGGCGGGGGATCATAAATAGTATGGCTCCCAAGGCACTTAAAAGAATAAATCCCACACTTCGGAAATTGCTCCCCAGCACGCCAAGAAGGAGCGGTTACACTGAAAGACATCAAAGCTGTGTGACCCACGGCGTTCAATCATTAGGGCCTGATTTAAATGTTAATTACAGGAGCGATAAAGACCATTAGCTAGTCTTATCTCGGCTGATGGATTCCTGGACCATCTGAGTCCGAGCCCCCAAATGTCCCCTGTCTTATCTCGCCCCCCCCCCCCCGGCCCTAGATATCCACTTAGATATCCACTATGGATCCGTCGAGGGGGGGAGAGGACAAGGTCAGGAGGAAATGAATATCCCCCCTCGTCCTTGGTGTAGGAATTTAATATCTTTCACGCTCCTTCATAATAAAAATGGTTTATTAACGTTCCGACCCCTATTTAAGCCCATTTAAGAAGAAGAAAAAATCTAATGATATGGGATAATAAGAAATATTACAGTTTAAAATTGCAATAGTGCATAATGAAAAATAATAAACGGACTTTAATAAAATAAAATATTCGAATGCAAATAACAAATCTATAAGGAGCCTTAACATAAAAAAATAATACTAAATAACTTTTTATAACAGTAAGTATTACAGTAAGTAATAGAGGTGAATTAATACAATTGACTACAAAACATTTAGCACAAACCTAACCTCCGAAAATGAATGAGATTAAAAGATAAGCATTAGAAACATTTCTCAATTTATTCCTTGTAAAGGCATATATACTTGCTGTTAGTATGGCTTAGTAAAGTTGAATTTGAAGAAACACCTTAGGAGTCCAGAAAAAAAGGATCCAAGAAAAAGGTCCAAAGGATTCTATTTTTTTTTTTTAATTTATGTAAAAATTCGTAAGAAGTCATTTTAAAAATTCAGAAATTAGTCTGAATATCTTGCTTTTTAGATTATTGGTCTACTGATTACTTACCAATAAAAATAAATTCTAAATTCTTTCAGTGAGATCTGTAATATAATTTGCGGATGACAAACCGTCAGTTCAGCAGTAAAACGAAGTCATTCAGTCGCAGGTTCCTCAATGACTTCAGCGAATATCTTGTTGATTGGCTAAGAAGTCTATCAAAATAAGAGGAATTACATGAAATAAGCCGGAATCTAAACCGTAATTGACAATCTATGAGCAGCAAGCAACTTCAAATACCTCGGATTTACAGTAACCTCAATAAACGACCAACTAACAGAGGTCGATCAACGAATAGAACTCGGTATCTTGAGTCATCAGGTCTAAGAAACTCTGTCGCTTATTGAAAATTAGGGTCTACAATACCATCATCCAACCCCGTGGCAATGTATGGGTGCGAAACTTGGAAACTGGCCTATACTTTAGAGGCAAGAATCGAAAGGTTCGAACGGAAGGTGCAAAGGATACTTGTTGGCTGAAGTGGGATAATTAAGTAGAATTGTGAAGAAGTAAAACAAAAGAAGATATTATAGGCGAAACCCGGATGAGCGGTAGCTCACGATTTGAATACTAAAAGTTTAAAATGTGGGACACGTGGCAAGAAGCACCTCATCAGGGACCAAAAACATGACGATCAATGCAGCAGTGTTCGGGAAACGAGGAAGAGAAGTCACCGAACATCGATTGGTGAATTGGAAAGCCATCGCCCAAGATAGGCAGAAGTGGAAAAGGCTAGTTGAGGCGGCTAAACATTCAAGGACCGGGAGCTTACGGAAAAATAAATAAAAATTTGAAGTTTACAAAAATCACAGTAGATCCAAGGTGGTCGCGGTGCACACAGCCATGGGGAAAATAAAGAAGAAAATGTTTATATAATTAATTTACATGATATAACTTAGGGTTAAAGATGTCAGAAATAATTTAAGTAAAATAGAAGAATATGGTAAAATATAAAGGACATGGTACGATACAGTACTTTTTAAAAAAATCTAAGTAAATAATCATAGATGTAAATACCTAAAAAAAATTTAACATAATAAGAAAATAAAAATACATAAATAATTACAAAAAAAAAAAAATCAAAAATTTTTAGCTATGGTAAAAGAGAGGGTAAAAGGGCTTGGAAGGAACACTTGTTGTATATGCTCCGGCTGAAATGTGAAGGCAAATATTGTTTTCATTCTTTTAGCCTCCCTTAACCCGGGCGGAAACTACCCTTTTTTCCCTTCGGCACAGATACCTCTCAATCCTTTTTTTTCTTCAGAGAACTGCTTTATGCACTTCTTTATATTGTAATACTTAGTAACTTAATCACTTTACTCGAACCGTAAAAATGATCAATTTAAAAAATATGTATAAATACTATAAATAACAAAGCAATAACGTTTACAATCATTAATTTAAAAAATATGTTTTTGTATTATTAAATTTCGCCTTTTTTCAGTCAAAAATCTCCTTCTGAATCAAAACCAAATAAAGGATTAAAATAACACAATTAGTTGTTTTTTGCTTAAATTTTCTTATAAAGGAAGAAGGAAGAACCTTCCAGCAGATAAAAAACTTAATTCTGCCTTAATAAATTAAATATCATCTGGTTAGGTAAACTCTATCTGGTTAGGAAAAACGCGTTGCCTGTGACAACTAATATAGGTATGTTTAGTTCTAAGATAGCCAGTTCAAAACCCAGAGCCAGGGGACATTTAATAATACTTGACAATAATCCCCCAACCTTTCCCCTGGCCCGGGAAATCTCTTATAGCTGAAAAGGGGAGGAAGGGGAGGAACCAAAAAAAAAAAGATTTAATCTCTATTATTTAAAATATATGGCTGGTGGTTTGTTTCTTTAACGTCCATTTATGCAACTAAGGCTAATCGGACAATCCTGCAGTGGGAGTCCTAAGCTTTGCCTATCCATCTTTAACGAGTACCTGACATCGTACAGGCTCGGAACCTCCATTTAACGTCCTATCCGAGGGATGGCATAAATAAGGATTTTTTCTACCATTAAAAATCCTAGGGCCACCGCGGCACGCGAACTCGCGAACTTTAGTATTGTAGGTTGCCATGGCAACCGCTACACCACAGGTGACCACTATAACTAGAGGTACTTAAGAGTCTTCAACTAATGCCATGCTATAAAAATATATATTACGATTATTTAAGCTGGAAAAAAAGAGCTAGCCTATGTTAAGGAAGTGACCTTGGTTCATTGATGTTATTATTGATTAATAATTTCATATGATAAAACAAAAAAAAATTCAGAATTTTAATAAAGCAATAGAAATTCTGAGGATAATATTTTAATCAGTATCATGGGAGTGACATTCTCCATAACTAAAATGGAATAAAAGTTTAATGTTGGATTCAGTACAATAAAATAATAATAATAAAAAAAATTAATAGAAAAAAATAATAGTACCTAAGTCTTAAGTGAAGAAGGGGTCCCGGTTTAAGAATATTAATTGGAACAGATAATAATTTACTCAGATAAAAAGAAACATAGGTGTTAAGATAATAGAACTAGAATAGAAACTCTGGAAAAACTACATTAAAATATTGTGATAATCAGGGGGTTGGTATACTCCAAATCTTCAATATTCTTCACCAAAACCTCTTCAATAATCAGTTCAACACTTTCGTTTTGTTTGTTTTTAATTTTTCACGAAAATCTTTAAACATTAAAAAAATAAAAATAGAGAGACTGCTAAGACTAGGACAATCAGACCAGACTCAACCATTCCTTAATCTCTAAACAACCACAAACAAACAATCTATATTTCAATAACATAATTTTAAATTTTCTAAAACTCGCAACTCGATAGTTTGGGGATGTAATCTAATTTGACTGTTTTCAAACCCGGATTTTCATTGACTACTGAAGTAAAGATTGATTTTAAGTACTAATATATGCACTGACTGCGTTCTTCGTTATCAGTAAAGAACAAAAACCAGTCAAGTGCATATAAATCTAACATATTTCATGTTTAATTTTGTTTTCTATTGGCTTAAACAGACCTTTTCAATTATTTCAGACCAAATCCCTCAGAAAAAGGTGTGTTTAGACATTCCGTAATTTTACGAATATATCCACCTAGTGGCTTAAAGCTTAGCTTAGCTGTCCAGCGGGCACGCGCTACAACAAAAAATTACTCATATGCTAATTGCATTATCTGATTAAGCCCTTAAGCTTTACTTCCTCTGTTTTAAAAATGTTTATCAGTTGTATTTAATTTTTTATCATTATAATCTGTATGAATCGCCTTAATTTTGTTTTTTTTAATTCTTTCGTGAGAAAGTACAATTATACCTCTCTGATAAGGATAATTGTATAGATTAGGAGTAACATTAAAATTAATTCGCCAGAACAACATCCTACCGGATGAGGATAACTCGAATTACAATACATGGGTATTTAATGTTTTTGTTTTATTGCTTTTTAATTATCAAAGTACTCAACGCTAAAATAACATTTCTTCTGTTACGCCTTACACCATTTTTAATTATTCTTAATATAATATAGAAGGCCAAAAGGTACAAAAACAATAGAATGTTTGTCATTAAAATGCACCAAAACAAATAAAATAAAAACTATTTGTAAGCTAAACAGCTCCTTCACGGAGGTCATATTTTTCTCCAGATTCATAGGAAAATTAGAGAAACCTTCAGAAGAGAAATATTCTTCACCAATGCATGTACAAATTCGGAAACTGAATAGAATCTCAAGACACAGTCAATTACTTCAAATATTTTTACTTTCACTTACCTAAATATATGAAATATATAGTAAGTGGAAGTATTGCGATCGTGAAAAATTTCGACTTCCGGTTTTCAACGGAAATACACGTTTTGGGGTCCCCTGAGTCCAATTAACCAAGTGTGTGTGTGTGTGTGTGTGTGTGTGTGTGTGTGTGTGTGTGTGTGTGTGTGTGTGTGTGTGTGTGTGTGTGTGTGTGTGTGTGTGTCTGTGTGTGTGTGTCTGTGTCTGTGTGTGAACAGACTAGCTCAAAACTACAAACCCTGCGAACCTGAAATTGGATATTTAGTGTATGTATATGCCCGCGATGTGACAGCGAAAATTTCATCAAAATTGGTCAAAGGGAGGGGGTACTTTATTTAATAACTTTTTAAGTTTTTTTCGATTTTCTCAAAAACGGCTCTAACGATTTTGATAAAACTGAGTATTTGATCTATTTATATGCCTGAAATATGACTGTAAAAATTTTATCAAAATTGATCAACCGGAGGGGGGACTTTACTTAATAAATTTTGTATCATTTTTACGTGTTTTTTTTATTTACACAAAAACGGTTTTAACGATTTTGATTAAACTGAGTATTTGATCTATTTATATGCCCGAGATATGACTAAAAATTTCATCAAAATTGATTAACCGGAGGGGGGACTTTACTTAATAAATTTTGTATCATTTTAACGTATATTTTTTATTTTCTATAAAAAGGCTTTAACGATTTTGATCAAACTGGGTATTTGATGTATGTATATGCCAAAGACGTGATAGCCAACATTTCATCAAAATTGGTCAAACGGAGCGGGCACTTAATTTCATAATTTTTTTTCCAATTTTACCTTTTTTTCGATGATATCAAAAAACAGCTTTAACGATTTTTATCAAATTCGTCATGTTTAATGAAAATTAGGTGTTCTTTAACATCAGATAAGCTTTATCATTATTAAACTGTTCTGAAGGGGCTTTTTTTTTGGGGGGGGGGGGGGCCTTTATTATTTGTTTGTTTCCTATAAAGTAACTTTGTTTTTGTTTATATGGAGAAATGAACTGTCTCTCGTTACGCCTGAAAGTATGAAATGACTAAATATGAGATATGATAAAAATAAAGAAAACATAAAGAGGAGAAAAAAAGAAAAATATCCAGTCAACTCATAAAACTCGTTGAGCCCACGCATGCGGAGTACGCCTTTAATGACAGACCATTGTTCATAATTAAAGCCGTTCTGTTCATTTGAGAAGTGGCAGTTAACAAAACGCATTAATTTCTAATCTAAGTAAGTTGGTAAGTGAAAGTTGTGTGTTGCGAGCACGCACCAGATTTTTTTTAATTTCCGGTGTTATATGTATAACAAATGCATATGGCCGTCAAATCATTTAATTCTTTCAAATAAAGCTTGTCCGTCAACTTTATAGCTTTCATCTTCTCAATAATAATAACCTTTAATTTTTTGTCCATTTTTAATTGATCGCATGAGAAGTAATTTAAAATTCAGCTGCTGCATCCTTGTATAAATCTGTGCCTCCACAGGTACATAGGTTCAACACTGTGGATTTAAATAACAAGGCAAATACTTCCAATTACTTATCTACGTCAATGATAATGTGAAAAAAAGTCCATTAAGTAGTCTCTATAAGTAACGAAAAAACAAATTTTTATAGCCGAAATGTCTGAAAAATAATCTCTTCAGAACAAAATTATTAAAAAAAAAGACTTATGAGGTCAAAATGTAACAGATTCAAGTTTATGCCAAGCATGAATGAAACTTATATTTTTACTGTTTAAGATGTATGCATAATCATCTCCTATAAAGTTTATAGGGAGTTAGGGATGGTTATCCAGCACACATAGCTTTCGAATTCAGAGTAGAATGGAGTAGTTTTGACGAAGAATTCTTTTATAAAATCTTATTCTAAGACAACGCAATTCCGAAGTAATTTAGACCTGAATTTTTTCTGTTCGTAGTCGCTTTTTCAGCGTCAATATTCAAAATAACAATGTCGTCAAATCGGGCTATATGCCATTTGTATTAGTTCACATTCAACTATTTAATGTTGTAGTTTGCATAATGTAATTTTTTAAAACAAACACTTATAAAATTGAACTAAGGATAAAAACACCTAACGGAAGATATTTTATTGTAAGATGAACATGACAGTGCTTGTAACGATTAGTAATTTACTTTAGACCAAACTGGCTACGCAAATCATATCCCCTAAATTACTTTATATCAAATTCCGTAAAAAATAATCCCTCTTAGAGCGGATATGTAGGACAGACTGACAGGCGACGGTGTTATCTTATTATCAATAGGAACCACCCCAAGGCTAAGGCCGAATTGGAGGGAGTAATATAAAACCTTTATCTAACGGTTTCCGGATCATTTGTCCCTTTTATTAACCCAAAGGGCGGGGAGCAATTAGTGGTTGAGGCCCAGCCAACTAAAAGAAGAGATATTTTATTCCCTTCGCTTATTTGCCCTAATAATTTAAGGCCTCCCTTATTTCTGATTACAGCTTATAACCTGCAATTTGAGGCCCTTTGGTCCACGGCCAACAACTGTTTTCTTTCCTCCCCTCGCCCCCTTTGTTCTTCTCTCTCGCTTCCCTATAATTAACAAGAAAACAAAATAATTAGCAGCAGAGTTTTTAGGGCGAAAAGATTTTTGGCTGATTATTCTAAAACAAAAGAGTCTCTGGTGCAATTTGGGATATTAAATATTCGAAATGTCGCTTATTACCCTGAATCAATTACAATTTTCACGATAAATGATAGACCATTCATTTCTACTGAAAAGAAAAGGTATGAATTCAATACTAAAAACATGAATTCAGTTAAATATACAAATACGGGAGACGGGCGCATGCGTATTAAAAGTTTTGGAAAAATAAAGCAATGTTCGCACTTTGTTTGATTATGTTAAAACTTTCTTTTCATCATCACAGAAACTACAACCCGCAATGGGTCTTCGCCGCGTCAAACGCCTTCATTCTTCTCTGTCTTGCGCCAGGGTCTGACAAGCTCGGGTGTACCGGAGCTTCAGTGCGTCGTTTTTGACCTCTTCTGCCCATCTGCCCAAGTATCAGTCGTCCTCTCTTCTTCCATCCTTACATCTGAAAAGCAATCTCTTGATAGGGCAGGCACCGTCCATTCTTACAGCATGGCCAGCCCATCGGATACATGAAGTCGTAGTCGGTAAGTTTGGAAAATTTCAGTTGGTATATGGTTAACCCCGTTTCATAATAAAGTACACTGCTATCACTATGAGTCTTGTACTTTTTATTTGGTACTATTCGTTTAATAATAACTGTGCAGACTGGAAGTTGCGAAATAGAAGGCGTAATTTAAGATTAATATGGATTTCCATACAGAAACACACTGTACCGGCAAATGGGGTTGGTTTTTATTATGAAATAAGACCTAGTTCTTTCGATGATATGTTAGCTATCTTACAGTGATCAAATATTTATGACTTTATCTTGCCAAATGACTTCATGCACATCCACATGCACAGTTATTAAAGATCGAGGGGGGGGGGGGGGCAAGAGTGGGAAACCAGAACACAGCATTGACTAAGTCACGATAAAATTATTAAAAATAGTTCGCAATTTCATACATCATTCATGTTTGGGCAAAAGGGAAGGCCCAGCAGGTCTACCGGAAAATATCCGTACGAGAATTGCTGAAAACCCAGGAAAATGGAAAAGAACACTGCGAGAAGTCACAATTGATGAATGGAACCGGACGTGGGTGACTACAACGAAAGGAGCTACGTTGAGGAAATATTTCCCCACCGTCGGGTCACGGTTGTTAGCGACTTGGATTATTCCAGATTATTGGGTTTCGCAATTTCTCACGGGGCATGGGGGTTTCCGCGCCAAACTGCACAGTCTTGGAAAGGACATAGATCCCCTATGCCCCACATGCAGGGTTCCGGAGACGGCTGAGCACATCATTACGGACTGCACCGTCTTTGAGGCACTTAGGGCCAAACTGTTGAGGGAAACTGGACTCTACGTGGTAGCAGAAAATGAGTTCCCTCAGCTAGTGACTGAAGCAAACTACCCGTACTACAAGTCCTTTGTGTACGGGTGGAAAACTGCTGTTGGCCCTGCCCATTTCAATTTGACAAGGCAGGGACCTTTGCCTGGAAGACCGCCTGAAGGAGGAGATGAAGAAGAAGGCCAAGAAGAAGGCGAATTGCAGAGTAGCAGCTGAAAAACTGAAGTAAGAAGAAGAAGAAGAAGGAACAGAAAACAGAAGAAAAAGAAACAACTGAAGTATATAACTCCAAAGATTTCCAATTGCGACATTTGTAATGTTTCCAACACCCGTGTTGCCGAAAGGCAAGGAAGGGCGAAATAAATAAATAAAAAATAAATAAATGTTTGGGCAAAAGGGCTTAAGTCATAAAAAATGTTTTTTGTCTCGTCTTCGTAAAATTCATAATTGACTATCATTTATTCATTATTCATAATTTATTACAGTCTCTGTTGAAAGGATATAATTTAGTTTATTATTCTGGAATAAAGAAATACAATCAAAAAGAATTTATAATGATTTTCAATATTTTGGTAAGCCGTTGTTTATGCTTCACATTCGATGACTTAACCCCTTTTGACCAAACACCTGTGATATATTATTGTGAATCAGTTTAACATTTTAAAAATCGCAAACAGATAGGCTTCGTAATAATTGTAGGCGGGAGGTATTTTCACAGTTCTCTAAATTTTTGATAGGGGAAATTTTCAGGATGTTAGTAATTTTTGTTTGGTCAATTGGGAATCACATTCAACCCGAAATAAAACGGGAGAAAACTAAATCACAGTTTTATTAATTCTACTTCAAAGTTTTAAAAAATAAGAGAATTATAAAATATCTTAGAAGCGGCGGAAGCGGCGCTGTTAAAAAATCTAAACTCCTTTGAATGTTTTCAAAATGTATCGGCTAGTTTGAAATCAATCGAAAATTCCTCAGAAATAAATAACAATAAATGGGCTTAAAGGATATTGTTTAGCTACTATTATTTACTATCTTTTTGCTTTTGTTGTTTTACAGTAAGTCCCTTGTTGTTGGCTTTCTAATAAAAAAAACAAGAACGCACATAAGGCATCTAAATCAACACTGATAAAAAAAAAAAATAATAAGACTTGACATAACAATAAATATACACCATAACAATAAATCATATTACATGGTACTCGTGTATAACAGAGAGCGAACATGAAATCAAGAAGGCAAAATAGATAAAAAGATAATGTATTATCCAAATTAAAATGGAAATCTCTAAATTCTCCTTTGTAAGTAGGTTGTAAGAAGATGAAAAGTTTTGAAAGGGGGAGGGTGGGATCCCATCTTGGTGGAGAAATGAAAAGAAAACAATGCATTAGACTTTTAAATGCAAAGGGTTGGGGTCGCGGATTGATCCCAGCATACATCAATGGCCTTCCCAGTCAAGCCGATATCATCTCCAAAGTTATTCACAAAGTCAATCTCAATTTAAAGGAACTGCACTCCATGGGTACACAAGTTAAAAGTTATAATGTTAGGTTAACTAAAACTTTTCAATCCCTAATTTTAATACTATAACAGGAGCACCTCGGTACGTTATGTACAAAACTCCACCTACTGACTTAAGACAAAAAAATATCGACCAACACGTATGAACTCTCTTGTAGTCAATGTTGAACATGTCGGAGATTTATATTTTCTTTTTCGTATATCAGTCACAGGTACAATTGATATAGCAGAAAATTATGAATTAGAGAAACTAGTTTTAACATTTCAAATATCATTTCATATATAGGATAAACCATACAGTTATTGACACTCAGTATAGTTACAGTTAGACACCCCAACTTTAACTTAAAGAAATAAGTAAACAAGTCCTAATTTTATTTCAAGACATACATGAATCTAATGTTTGAAGGGTCCTCTAAGTCATCTATGAAGTAAGTTGTTAGCAAACTAACCTTAGAAAAGATTTCACAATTAAATCCACAGGGTGTCAATAACTAGTTTTGGCACTTTTTACAATAAATATTGCCATATGGTAAAACTATTGAACTTTTGACCCAAAAAAAACCCCTTATAAGTCTTTATAAGGATAGATAAAGCTGTAGGAAGTTTCAATTTGATCCCTTCATGAATAATTTCAAAATGGTCGCAGGGCTTTTTCAACGGTTTCGTTTTTTCCAGTTTGTCGAGACGAACAATTTTGGTTATATACAATTTTCCTATTGTCGCTGCCCTTTGCGAGTTACGAATGCTTCGCACGGGTCTGCTAGTCATACCTAAAAAGCAAAGGAATTGGACGGAAATGGAGTATGAGGCAGCCTAAAATTAGCTATTTAAATCTAAGAAGTAAAGCGATAAAAGAAAATTAAAATTGAGCGATCACGGCTCTAAGGGTAGAAGCTAACTATTAGCGATGGAAATTGGAGAGATAAAAAATTGGGGGGTAGGCGCGGTAATTCCAATAAATAAATAGTAATAAAGCCATAATTCCAGTAAAAAAAGTAAGAATAATGGTACGTTCCCAGCACGTAAAATTTTTATTTTTTGTTAAGCGTCCGGCAGTTTAACACGTTCACGTCGGCTTGTACCACCGGTGGCTCACACTAGAATGCCGCCTCTACCAAATAATTATATCTTTAACACTTTGACTGAAGAAAAAGAATGCCTGAGAGTCACTCTCCTTTCTACACAATTTTAATATTTAATTTTCTGACAAGATAACAGTTACTCGATTCCAGGACATGGCAACCGAAGTGTTAAGAAAGTAGAAAAAAATTCTATTTAGCTGAAAATTAAAATAATGAAAATTTAACTTAAATTCATAGATTTTTATATTTATTTGTATTTATATACATATACTTATAAACATTTATTTTTAATAACAATTATAATTAATATCCTAATATAAACATAATTAGTTGGATAGTATTTCTTATTGTTTATTTTATTATTGTTGGATTTCCAATACTGCATAATGCCCTGGAATAGCTCCCGCCCTGTAGAGCGAAACGTGTGAACGGCGTGAACGAGTTAAATAAAACAAAAGCTGAACTTTACTAGAAAAATAACGAGCTTTGCAAATAAAGATTTCATCGTAATTATTATAAATTTATTGTTTAGTTTTGAAGTAAATTATGAGAAGTAAAATAAGCAAGAGTGGAGTACACAAGTGAAGTGGTTGAAGGGGCTAGAGCATAAACGTTTTAGAGTTTATCTCCGCCCGCAAGGCTAGTCGAGTTTTATTGCAGCTTTGAGGAACCCAAGCTTTAGCTTATCTCTCACTTTTATTATTATTATTAGGGGCTTGAGGAAATCCCAACTTTTAAACCTCGACCTATAATAGTTTAAGCTAAGGACGGGGGGCATAAACTCCTACTTCATGGTCAAAAAATATTACTTTTTTAATGTTGTTTTTTTTTTCGTTTTGTTATGGCTTTCCGCAATAACAAACTGCTGAGTGAAATGATTTGACTGTTTTCATGAGCATTCCTGATGGATGATTAGGGAAGAAAACAAACGATCAATTGAGAGGGGAGGTTTCCAACTTAAAAACGAACATTTATTATAAACGAGTTCTTAAAAGATTTCTTTACCATTTATATGTTCTTAATAAATAGACTTTGACATGATTGTAATGACACTATTTATAAAAACACAAATATTTGAACAGGTTACAAAAATTATCAGTATGTAACACACAAAGAATCATTTGGCTTGAGTTTCAGAACCAAGACCAAGATTAACTCCAAAGTCCAGTCAATCGCTCTTACACACACATGTATATATATATATATATATATATATGTGTGTGTGTGTGTGTGTGTGTAAGAGCGATTGACTGGACTTTGGAGTAAGTCTTGGTCTTGGTTCTGAAACTCAAGCCAAATGATTCTTTGTGTGTTACAAATTATGTGTGTGTGTGTGTGTGTGTGTGTGTGTGTGTGTGTGTGTGTGTGTGTGTGTGTGTGTGTGTGTGTGTGTGTGTGTGTGTAGTTGTAAAGGAGAATGGTCTAGATTCTCGTGGAACTGCGTAGATGCTACTCGAACATCCTAGTCACAAACACCTGCTATCACAGTTCGTTCCAACAAGTATAAAACCATTCCAAACCATATTTTTTTGTCTAACGTTACAATATCGATAGTACGTACTAGGACTTAATGTTCTAGAAATATTCCTAATGCTTTTGTTCTAATTAATAACTCACATTGTTAATTTTTACTCTGCGTGTCGGATATGAAAAGGGATAAACATTTATTATAAACAAGTACAAAATAAGAATAAGAATGGAATGAATAATAAAATAAGAATGGTAGAAGTCCTGAATATTAGTCATGTATGGTTTGGCGAAAACTATATCTAGGGGTATAAGCCAGTAGGGAAGGTATTGGTTCATTTATTTCCAGCGAACGCGAAAGGTAGGGAGGGGCGCGAAACTGATTCCAGGGAGAGTCATTACCCCCGCGCCCCTCCAACTCGGGGACTAATTTAAAACTGACAGGGGATCTCCTTAGAATTCCCAACTCGTCAACCACCTCGGGAGGATTGGAGGATGGGGGAGGGGTAAATTTAAAGGTGTAATTCCACCAAACCATCCCCCTCCCATTCCTCTCATCCCACCGTGAGAAAATTGAATAAATTGTCCCTTATCAAAGTGAACCCGCTTCCTCCATGGCGGTGAATAATTTTTGAATTCGCCTAGGCCCGCCCTAAATGGGAATTAAAGCTCAGCAAACCGTTTATCATATAGGATGTATTGCCCATTTAAAACCATTCCCATTTTTTTACACTTTCTTTCAGGCTAAATTGGCTAGTGGTTTCAAAGGATGGTCATCCATTAAAGTTTCATGGCTTTAAAATTCGATGATATGATATGAATTTTCATTTAGAGCAATTCATGGCTTATAAATTCATTATGGAAATTAATTGATTGAGGATCAATTGATTTCATGGCGATTCACTATTATAATTAAATTTTGCCCCTATAAAGGGAGCTTTTTACAAATATTGACGACTTTTTTTTTTGGAAGTCGTTATGGAATATATACAAAAATAATATTTATATTTTAAGTTTAAAAATGATGTCATGATTCTTAAACATTTTATTTTTTTAGTGTAGATTTAAAGAAAATGCAGTCAACAGGTTTATTTTGTATGTTTTAGTTCCATGGATCGTGAAAAACAATATTTGATCTTCAAGCAAACTTCACTAGTTTTTGATAAATTTTATATTCAAATTCAGCAACCTCAAAATCTACCATTGTTTCGTTTTTATTGAATAAAAAGAATAAAGTCATTTCTGGTAGGGGAAAATCTGTTAGGTTTTGCTTAAAACTTTAAATATATTTTTAAAATTTGATTGACCTAAAAAATAATGTAATGAACGACTGTATTTTCTTTTGATCTAAACTCAAAAATAAAAAGTTGCGTTCAAGAATCATTTCGATATATTTTTTAACACGTTAGGTGCGGCATCGGTCCCCGGGGTCCGATGTCTTACATTCCCCTGTTAACAGCCGATTTTCACATGAAAATGTCCGAATGTCAGAAAAATTCAGAATTTATTGCATTTTAGTGCTGAAAATGTTGCTAACAGCTGAACATCTGTTGTTTTTTAGAATCGGACCGAGGTCCGATTTCGATAGTGTATGACTTAAATCCTGTATCGTCCTGTCCTGCGCCTATTATGTCTAGTTCCAACCCTTACAAAGAGATAATGCCCTTGAGACGCTCATTTTTAGTCAAAAGATAACGCTTTCGTCAAAGCATTCATATTGGACCCCTACGTCCGATATCATCTGTGGCTCATCCCAGCAGACCCCGGAGACCGATACCTTTCAATTCAGGATACCCCTAAAATACGCTGCCGCACCTCACGTGTTTAACTCCAGATAAATAAAGTAGTTTAATGCTGTTGTTTATTTTCCTCGACTGACCGTGTCCGTTTTTTATGCCAAAAAAACGAAATATTATTAGTCGACTTTATCATAAGGAGAGTTGTTGGATGTACGATCATACAAATTTCTAGATAAACATTATAAAGTACTTTAAATCATTCCTAACGTAGATGGTGGGCTGTTTGGGAACTATTAATATAATGCACAATGAGTAGAAGGAAGGTGGTCACAATATACATTTTTTTTTTAATTTGTAATTAAATTTTTCATATAAAAAAAGGGATACCCTGTGATGTGTGAAGACCAAGGAAAAAAGGGGATCACTTGTGGTGTAGTGGTCAGCATGGAAACTTACTATATCAAAGGTCGCGGGTTCGCGTCCCGCGGTAGCCCTAGGATTTTTTAATTGAGTAAAAAATCCTTGACTGTAAAATGGTGGTCCCGAGCCTGTACGATGTCAGGCACTCGTTAGAGATCCTTATCCTGATTATACCTGGATGGCAAAATTAAGGACTCCCACTATAGCATCGTCCGATTATCCTTTGTGGCATAAAGTGACGTTAAAACAAACATATAAACAAAATAAAAATCTTTGTGTATAAAAATGCATGATATAAGTTTATTTTATAGTTTTTTTAAAGATAGAATCAAATTTTAAACATTTAGGAAGGACTTGAAATCATATTAAAATACTGTTGCGGCCAGCGGTAGTAGACAAAGCGCCTTTGGTGAACAATACGTCCGTTGTTCGGTGCCGCACTGGCTGTCGGGGAAGATCAAAGACTTTATTCTAGATGAACCCCGAACCTTCTAGAATCCATCCAAGACTAATAAATACCGGCTCTAACAGGCCTCAGCGGAGTTGTTTGGCAACACCCGTGGAGTACACTTCGTAGTGAACAGTGATAAGTGGTAAGCCTTATTGTGATATGTTATTGTGGTGATAGTGTATGTCGTAGAAAAGACTCGAGTTTTAACCCGTGCGGTTTGTTACAAGTGAGTAGAGTCTGCATACACAGCCTGTTTTGAATCTGATAATAAGGCAGTAATTACCCTTGTGAGTATTGATTAATAAATTATTGTTCTATTGCTAATTGTTCATTTTATCGAACCCGAAGCCTGTAACAACTGGTGTCAGAAGTGGGATATATTTTTAGCATTAGCTTATTTATTTAGTTTGTTGTAAGTAATTTTTCTGTTTGTTATTTTAGTTGATTATTGTAATTTAGGATATTGAAAATTTGTTTTTTTCTATTTTGAATATTGTTTATTTTATTTAATATTTGAGTTTTATTTAATCTTTTTGGTTTCTTTTAATAAATTAGTTTATTGTTTAAAGTGTTGAGAATTTTATTTGTGATTTAAATCTTAGTAACTGTGTGTAGGATTAGATTTCTTTTTTTTTTTTTTCGTTGTTAGTTTATAGTTAACTTATTGCTGTTAGTCTTTAAATTTTGATTTGTTAATTTTAATTTTGCTAATTGTATATAATATTTGAAATGTCAACCGGTGGCTTAAGATTGTATAAGCTTTAATTAGTAGTGGAGAGGATCCAGATCACGTTCTTTTTGAAACAGAATTTAGTAAATTGAAAAATGTGTTGTTAGAATTTAAAAATGAGTTGTTAGAAAATGAAAATGAGTTATTTTCTACTTTAAAAAATACGTTGTCAGAATGTTTTACTACTTTAGAAAATAAGTTAGTTGATAGTGATATTCCTAAGATTTCGGTTAAGAAGGTTCTTAGTGCTACGCAAGTTGATAAAGTGTTTCATTTCAACAAATCGAAAGGTGAAGGAGAAACTAATGAAAAAGAAGAAAAAGAAGAGCCCTTCGACCTTGATCCTCAAGTGAGTGTAGAAGATGTGAAGGTGCCGCTTGGCGAATTGAGAGAGGTGGATGCTCTTGGGTGTGTATCCTCTTGTGGTGTTCATTTCGAGGAGGAGTTCATGAAACCCAAGCCTGAAAGAATAGGAAATGCAGGGTTAGCTGCTGTACAGACTGTCATGGATTCTAGTACATTTGGGTATGCTAAACCTGACAAGGAAGATTGCGATGAAGGCGCTGAGGAAAAGCCTGTTGAAGTGGGAAGGCTTGTTCAGGTGGATTCGACAAGAGAAGTAATGGAAGTTGAGTCAACCACTGGTGTTGAAAAAGGAGCGGAGGATATTGAGAACATGAGAGATCATCTCGAGGATGGTGATAGCTCCCAAGATAAGGACGAAGAGTTTGTTGTTTCCCGAAGGTTCCATCAAGAAAAGAAGCAATATGGATATTTGCTTGGATGGAAGGGATGCCCTTCTGAACAGAGTGACTGGGAGCCGGCTGGAAGCTTGGAGGCTTGTCGGCGTCTGTTTGGAGCACTTGAGGAGAGTTTGGCCGAGCGGTCTTTGAATGGACAGAGGACTGCCATATCGGAGAGGGCTGGAAACGATCAAGTGACAAACTCTGGAAACTTTTCAATCAGTGGTCGGCTAATCTGGTACAGCAAGCAAGGAACCTTGAATCAGGGAAAGGCTTGGTGTGGGTCTATGAAGCCTGAAGATGCGGAACTTGAAATGTTAAACAGGAGAATGCCTGTTACTGATTCTGATGAGGATGGTGACCCCTTAGCAAAGAACTTGAAATTAGAAAGAGAAACTGACAGTGAAGTGACAGTCAGTGGCATCATTCGAGGACCTGGACGGCCTCCTCCTAAGCCCAATATTACCCAGGGGACTGCAGAAAGTCCAGCAGCGGAAGTAGGACTCAAATCGAATGGTGATGAGAGCAAATCATCAGCTGCTCGTGGTGCGATTAACGGAAGCTTAGTTGAGCAGAGCATTGGTCTAGGCCCTCACAACCAACAGGTGCTGGTTGCCAATGCAAGTGTTGTAAGGATTAATCCAAGCCAGGTTCCGGACCCAACTTCTGGCGTTTGTGTAATGCCAAATACGTTTGGCATTGTGGAGCTCGACTCTGTTGCACCGGCCAGTGTCCTTTCGTTGGCTTCGCCTGGTAGTGTCAAGAAACTAAGCGCAACTAGAAGCACAGCGTTCTAACACTCGGTCAGGAAACAGGAAAAGTCCTGCTGGAAGCTGAAGAGGAGAAAACACCTGAGTCTACTCCATCCCATTCACGACCTGATCTGGGACAGATCAGCATTAAGGAGGGAGTAGTGTTGCGGCCAGCGGTAGTAGACAAAGCGTTGTTCATTTTATCGAACCCGAAGCCCGTAACAATACATTGTACTAAATATCGTTTTAGTTTTTTAGCTGAATTTCATTAATTATTTTAATTTATTAAGTACATCGGAGAATATGATTAACTCATGTTATACATTACACTATGCAATAAGTAGGGCGGCGGATGATTAATTATAGCAATTAAGACTGTATAACTTTCATCATTGAATAAGCCGAGAAATGTACAAGAGGATAAATTACTGTTTAACCAAAATGGTCCATTCCGGAGCCGGGGCAAACACTAGCCAATTGGCCGATGACCAAATATGTTCAACTCCACTATTTCCTAGACCTCATCGATTGCACTTGTGTAAATGTTTGATATTATTGCAGTTCTTTGCTCACTATATTTGATGTTACTACAGTAGCATATTAATATTTATATTCATATATATATTTACTGCCTCCTCTGGTATGTAAGTTTTTACTTATTAAACAACAATTAAAGAGCCAAATTGTATATAAAAATAATTTCTAAATTGAACAACTTATGTTCAACTTAGAAATTTTAAGGTGCTTGATGATGGACAGATGGTC
Source organism: Aelia acuminata (assembly GCA_911387785.2). NCBI lineage: Eukaryota > Metazoa > Arthropoda > Insecta > Hemiptera > Pentatomidae > Aelia > Aelia acuminata. The sequence continues at coordinate 35,991,205 of OU426982.1, forward strand.
CGAAACTTCGCACATAAGATAACAAAAATAATATTATAAAAATATAGTTGGATGTTAATCACCAGAAACACAGTACAAATAAAGGAATATAAAGAATCACCCAAAGACAAATTATTAGGAAAAATAAAGTAAAAACCTAATTTATTTTGATATTCATTTTAATTATTTTTAGTTTATATGTCATTGTCATAAAATTTAAGTACTAAGGATACACATTTTCAAACATGTTGTAAAACTAATATTTGTAGTGGAATATCAACGTATTGAATTTTTTCAACAAATTTTTAACCAAATTCCATACATTAATTTTATAATAACCTTAAATTTATTTTTAATATTCTAAGAAATATTTTTAACGGATCATAACGGTTTTTTTTTAAATATCCCAGTCAACAACCTATTATTTCCATGTTATGATCCAGAAAATTATCTATAATATCAATCGAAACTTCGGCAATAAAAAAATAAATTTATTTTCGAAGTTCTTACTGTTCAACATAAACATTTCATTCTTAATACAAATAATACGGGTGCAGTTTCATTTTCTTTATCTATTATTAACCTATGTAAAACTTCTATTAGATCCCTATTATCAAACTGTTTATACCGTATGGTGTTGTGTTAGCACAGGTATATTGTTCATATTTTTATTTAAATAAATCCAAAGTTTAGTCTATATTAGTAAATGGACGACAAGCTGCATGATGTCAAGGAGAGATAAGATTGTTCTGTGCTGTGGGTTATAATCGGACACTGCTTCTTCACTTACGTATGTCTCTTAATAGGCCCCGAAGCGCGACAACCTGCGAACGATGCGGCAATGTCCCACTGTCAGTTAAGCACTTGCTGACATAATGCCCCAAATACCGAAAACAGAGGGAAAATCAGGCCTAAAACCATCACTACAAGAAATCCTTGAGGACAATAAGGAACATATCCATTTTGTATGAATTCCTAAAATTAAATGAACATTACATGGTATAAACAATTATTAGGCTTCATTGATCCTCGAGTAGAGGCGACATAATAATAAATAAATAGTGACTGAAGTATATTTGTCAAAAACTCAATAAAATTTAAATCTTAATCACAGATTTTTTTTTTTTTTGTATATTTTGCTACTTTGCAAGGTTATAAGTAGAGCTCGGATTCCCGTGCAATTGCTTCTTTTTTTTGGAAAGTCAGAATAGAGCGAACTCAAATTACTTATCCGAATCAAGCCTAATGGGATGTTTTAATGAAGTTTTATACCGCACGAAATTGCACGTTTTGAATTTTTATTGCACGAAATTGTATCTTTTGATATTTTGAAGAAAAAATAGATTACAAATTGTAATTTTCTTTAATACACATCAAAACATAAGTGGAAAAATAAATATGAATATCATAGAAAAAAAATAAAGGGAACTTGGGAGATATAATCCAACACAAACCTCCGATTTCCCAGAAATGAAGGTTTAGTGGTGCCTGGATGTTTATATTTTGTTTCTCAATTCCCATCGTTTTTTCAGTATCAAACTAGCATCTGTCGAGTATATTGTTACTAAAAATGATTAAATTGTGACTAAAAATGAGAGAAAGTGTGTCTTCGAAAACTGCGGGATGTATTGAAAAATATCATGATTTTAACCCTAGAACGGTAACAGGGGTAGTGCGTGTCGCCAGAGTGATTTAAAAATAGGCCTACGTACCGGATTTTGCATCTAGTGATTCCATAATTTGAGTAGCATCGATCCTTTTTTAAGATCTTCCTATTTCCAATATAATTCCAATGTAATTACAGCTCACATGCGAGTATTTTACTCTATAATCCACATCTTGCTGTTACTATTTTAAGTAAATATTTTATGTTCCGAGTTTTTTACCGGATTTTTTCAAAAATATGTTAATAGTATTATAAAAAAGATCCAAAATTTAGTGATTATACCAATATTATAAAAATAATCTTAAAAACAAAAGAGTTTCTATTACAATTTACTCTCCGCTACTTACTTTTTTCCGAAGTAGCTATTTTTTGTTCACAAAAATAATTTAATGCCTGATTTTCAAGCAATACACTTCTATTGCGTTTTTGCACGTTTTGAAGTTTTTAATGCACATTTTTGCACGTTTTGAAGTTCATATTGCACGTTTTCAAATTTTTACTGCACGGAATTCCGAGCTTTAGTTATAAGGCTGAAGGGAATAGGTTCTCGCGTAGAATAAAAGTTTATATTTATGTTATAACCGTGCTCAAGAGACTTTTCTACACAAGGGACAATGCATAGACTGCCCCTCCTTGTACGGCAAGGAAGAGGATGAGGAGGGTCACAATAAAGAGAAGTAACAATAAAGTTGGACCCGATAAAGAATATTTATTATTAGCGGTCAACAATAAAGGACGGAGGTGGAAGGGCGGTTATCTATCGGTCCTTTATTCAGCCCTAAACTATGGCCGGAGTCGAACTTTATAGTCGCGGCCGCAAGTCGGCGAGTTATCTGCTCTAAGCTCTCTCATAACGACCTCGGAGTCGAAAAGATAAAAGCTGTCTCCTCAAATAAAGAAGAAGGATAAGGACGTGTATATATTTTCCTTTATGGGCCTTTTAGATTGAGGCTGATAGCTCGTACTGTCACCGGACCTTTACCGTCTAGATGGTAACCTATGGCGCCGTCATCAGGATCTATGCCCTCCAAATCCACTCTGTATTTATGAGCGCTCTACAGCGGTAAAACAGGGGAGATCTCTAGAATAATATATAATTCTATATATTTTTAAAACTTATATATAGCAAAGCTTAAATTGTGGTTAACATAAACGATGAAATAAAAAGATGATAAACGTTAAATGAAAAGACAGACATTAAACAAACGACTGAAAATACTGTACTCACTATTTTCCAAATCATCAAAATTGAAAATCAGACAGAAACTCAATACATAAACATAATTACGGAAACCCGTTTGGACAAACGCTTCACAGATTTATGATTCAGCCAAAAAAAACATACAAAAAGTATCCTTCCAATCCAAAATTTTACGACTAGTAACGAACGAACCTCTGTACGTTAGTAACAAAACGCTACATACCGACTTGAACTACCAACTATCTACGAACAAATAAGGACTTTCTATTCTGGCTTCCATATCAAATTACACGGACATAACAACAGACTTATTAATGACATGGCCACGACTGAGATGCCTTATATGAGGCGACTGAAAAGGAGTTGGATGAAAGACCTCCTCTCCTGATACAAGTCCGGGATGATGTGCTGCTGGGCACTATCATCCCTCATGCCTAAAATGCCAACATCACAGCGGGTTAATCTCACATTTTCTGATTGTCGCTTAGCTTCGACAGGTATTAAAAGTATGAAGAAAAAAAAATATACGATTATATATAGGTGAGGTTAGCCGACCGAAAAGATTTTTCAGGCGTAGGAACGAGAAGTACCACTTTACGTACTCAAAGTGTGTAACACATGTTTTTGATCCAGTATATTGAAAAACCTTTTATGATAATAGACAACTAACTCAACTGCATGTTTTAAATTTAAAAAAAAAAAAAAAAATTAATTCTTCAAATGTTTTTCATATTCTGGCTTAGTGGAAGTTTGATTAATTTTTGGTTGATAGAATGAGATTTTATATTTTACCGTATTTGTTTTTGTTTTTTAAATTATAAAAAATTCAAGCTATACAAAAAGTAATAACAATTTAAATAAAATACGGGGTGGATTGAAGAAAACGATTTGCAAAGAGGGCAGACATCGGGGTTATATCCATCACTCCCAGAGGAACGGCCTGGTGAATAAAAATCAGAGGCACGACTTCTTGCGATTTCTCATCCACATCGCCAGCGGGCTTACAAATGGCCAGCCTTGGCAAAGCTACGTGAGAATAGAAATATAGAAGCTTAAAGGATTATCCCATTTTTAAAAAGTCTTCTAATGAAAAGAACAGCATCCATCCTCTTTCTGGATTACTTAACTGAATTATTTATCAATCATATTATTAAATAGTTTTTTTTTAATTTATAAATAATTTTAATTTATTACAACCATTTAATTTCAACTTCATGTATCAATTGGAGAAGCCTATACTTTTTATCCCATTTTTATGTTAAAAACAACTAAAGTAATCAATATAATATTGTATTCTGGTATATATATATGTATAATATTGTATACGGATTCTTAACAAATAAGTCTAGACTTAAAAAATATATATACATATGACACATTGAAAATAGCGTTAAAGATTTTTTTTATTTTTTTTTTTGACACCACAAGTATTAATAATGTAAAATTTCATAAGCAATGAACATAAATATGAGGTATAAGTAATCATTATACGCACAATTATTATTAGATAATTATCAACATGTCTTAATTGCTTTTTTCTACGTTTGAACTTATCTAAATATAAGCAACTGTAAATTTAGCCTCTTATGTATTATGTGTGGTTAGAAATGTTTAAAATGCCGATCACAAGAAATAGCAGAGGGTAGACAGTCTGGCGACCACATTGATATAGTAAATGCCAATAAAAGACTCAAATCGTAATATTACGATAAACAATTGGTTTACGAGTGTACCCATAGCTCTAGAAAAATAAAGAAGAATTATCTCCGGGATTCATTGATCCATAATTTAAGAATCGGACATCGGGAATATTGTTTTAAACATGCTGGAATATTGAATTGTTTTTAAACCTCAAATATGCACCCCACAATAATAATAAATATGTATAATTTATATAATTCTGACAGCCTTTGAGACCCAGATCTACAAAACATCGGATAAAAGGATGTTTTTTAAATCAGGGTAATAAAATAATAATAATTATTATCAAACTCTCGGTACCAATTATATTGATGCATTATTTAATAATATACCGAAAAGTAGGTCATACTTAATGGGGCGGGGTAGAATTAGGTACTATTATTTTTTATTACATACTAGCTGTATATCCAGGTTTCACGCGGGAATTAATGAAACGGTCGATTTCGTAAAAAACGATGCAAAGCGATATCATAACGATTTTAATAACAATAAATAATATACCCAGAGATCGGCTGAAGTTGTGCAATTTTAATATGGACAGGTGTTCGCACCTGGTATGAAAGAACCACTGAGCGAAATTTAAAGAATTCAGAACAAACGGTATGGATTTCTAAAAAGAACAAACAAACAGAATTTCATCTTTATTTATATAGATTACATTATTAATTATTATATATGATTACTTTATATTTAAGGTTCGAAAAAAGATAATCAGAGTATAGATGCCTCCACCTTTGATTTATGTCACCAAAATGCAATAATAAGGTTTAGTAGTTTAGGTAATTAAAAATAAGGTCCAGGATTAAACTGAGTTTTGAAAGCCTCTATTGATGTCTTTATGGTAATACTAAAATGATCAGTCAATTCTAAATGCGAGACAGTATAATTTTAGTCTGTTCTAAGAGTATTGAATTCTCGCATTGAAGTATAAAGAAAAATACAACAAACAACAAATACAACAAAAAACAAGGGCTAACATATCACACATTTTTTACATATAATTATATCAAAAGTTTGAAACATCAGATAAGTAAATATTTATTTGACTTTGTAAAGAAATGAGACAAACATACAAAGAGCAAATTTAATGCTAAAAGAGAAAGCGCTGTTAGGAGGGGGGTTCAATAGAAAATTTAAAGGTCCGGCCAGCGTGGTCACACTTTATGCTCGCTTCATATACCTCTTCGTTCTCATTCCTTTGTGAATAGCCTAAGCACCACGTTCCCAAATGCACAACTTATCACTCTCCCCTAATAATAAATTCCTTTTCCGTGCTCTAACACCTAAACCTCTGAATTTTTCAGTGAGCCGTATAATAATACTCCCCATCCGACCATATGAACTAAACAGAACAACTTTGGTACGATATGGAACCCTAGAGAAAAAAAAATTAGGATTTCATTATTTCGGAAAAGAAGAGAGCATAAAACTAAGGTGATATTTTAGTTTGAATTTTTAAAAAGCATAAAATCCTCCGAATATAAGTTTTTAAAAATAATAGAAGTAAAGCATGCACCAAAAATTATATCATTTAACGATATTGTATACACAAAAAAAAATCATGATGGTGGAAGATAATTGAACATAAATATAAATGACGTGGAAACATAGGTAGGTATACAGGTTTTAAATATTTGATGATGCCGACCAAATTTTAAATCCTCATCAGGGCTAAGCGTGAACAAACCAGACAACTAATAAGAGAAAATATATAAAGAAATATCCAATGTATATAATCCAGTATAAGATCAAAGTAAAATCACATCAAATTTAATTAATTAATTTAAGGATATTTTAGAAAAAATGTAATAATAATTTTTTGAATAAGACTAAAATAAATATAAGATAAAAATAAATAAAAAATGAGATAAAAATCAATTTTGCTTATCTAAGGTGACCGAAATAATATTCATTGAAAAAGTTTTAAAAAATTATGATTGAGATTAAAATAGCCAGTGATAACGAAGCCTATATAAAAATGAAATTAAGCGTCTATAAAAGCAATAAGGAATAATTTAATTACCTTAATTTACTTACTTAATTACCCTTATTCGGGGCAAAAGAATAAGAAAATAAGAAATGAGAAAAACTAAACCCAAGAAAAAACAAAACAAATAAATAAGTACTTAAAGAAAAAAATAAACAAAATAGTTTCTAGTGGAGCACGTTCATGCAGTATTAACAACGATAACTAAATAAATAAGAATCAATAGAACATTAATTTGACTAGAAAAGACTATTAAAATATCTCAAGAAAATAATTTCACTATGTTAAATTCACAAAAGCATTTTAAAGAAATATTTAAATGAGTTAGTGACTTCAATTTTGTAATGCTGAAATTGAGGCTTAATACATATTCTGAATACATTTTATTATACGAGTTCGTAAGCCCCTCTCCAGGGAGTTTTTGAGATATGATGATAAAATATTGCTAACATAGGTGCCCTTTTTTATCGTAAGTAGTAACTTGATTTTTCAATGATGACGCCAAGCTTTGTTATTCTATCTAGAGTGCCGCACAATAGGTTAAGTTAAAATAAAGGACCAGATAGCGGCGATATGGTTTATTAAAATTTAATCTACAACTGCTGGAAAGCGGGGTATATTTAGAATAAAAAAAGTTAAAAATAATAAAAAGGTGTATAGAAAAAGAATATAAAATATAAAGAGATAAAGAGAGCAGAGAGAGAGAGGAAGGAAAAAGGGCGAGATGGGTGTTATCTGTATTGAGGGGGGGGGGGGGAGTTGACGTTGTGTAGGACAATGCTAAGGACTCCCAGATTTGTTTATATCAAAACCCTTTCACTCTGTCAGCCTGCCCCAGTTTCTTCCCATCCCCCTCAACCGATCATATTATATTTCTTCTACTCCTGGAAAATATAGGAAGAACTGCATTCGAGCATATCATCTTAGATAAAAGAAGGTAAAAAAAAAAGGTAAAAAAGGCCCGATTAGAGAAATTAGCATAAGAAATTATTTGTATACTATTTAAGGACGGAATACATTTTTTATTATTTTTTTTTACCCATTACAATTATGCATTTTTATAATAATATGGTATTATGATACTTTTATTAGAATCTGGTGAACCCCTATAAAATAGTAGCCCGCATATTTTTATTTTCAATACTTCATGAAAAAATAAATAAATAAAATAATATCATAATCATAAAATAGTAGTCCGCATATTTTTTATTTTCAATGCTTCATGAAAAAATAAATAAATAAAATAATATGATAGATAGAAATTACGTTTATTCATAAAAAATTGTATATAATACTTAGAAAACTAAACTACTTAAATATGAAAATACTAAGACGTAAAAAGACGTCGAGGTATCCTAGCTTGTTACTAATGTAGGTTGCATATTCATATAATAATAATAGAAGCTATGTGATATGTGGTATGTAATAAAAGAAAAATTATTTAATAGATACATACAGCAAAACTCCTCGTATATAAATGACCAAATTATAAAGCTAGCTGTAGGAGACTTTTTTCTCTGCCGTGTTGGGGAATCTACTTCTACTGGTTATATTCATGAGTTGTCTATATTTTGTTGCAATTTTGAGATACAGAAATAGTTGTTGGTTACATTTGCCGTTTGGGATATCTACGGTTTCTTCCGTACTCAGAGTCCGTTTTCCAAAACAGTTTATCCTGATTTCTGTTAGAATGGGGCATATTGAAATAAAGTGGAATGTATTTTCTATTGTATTGAGGTTTCACATGGTACAATTATTTCTTTTGTTCACTGCAGGTAAATAGTTCAGGTTCAGTATATCTCCTCTTGCTTCAGTCAATCTGCGGAAATAAATGCCTTTATTGTCATCAAACCAATATTGTCGTAATTCAGAATTGCGTATAGCTGGTGATTGGTAAATTCGGCTGCTTTAGCTTTTTTTACGAATGTTTCTCTTTTATATTCGATAGTTTTATTGACGAGAATGGTTCTATTTGTTTCTATGTCTTGTAGAAAATTCTCTTTTGTTAGAACTATTTCGTGTTGTGTTCCTAACCTCTCCAATGATGTTGACCAAGCTATAAATAAAATAATATCAATATGTTAGAAATCATAATGGAAATAATTTATGATTATGATTGATAGTGATAGATTATTTCCAAATTTTGAACAATAGCCAGCACTTGATTAATTCACTGCGATGATCCCAAGAACCGGCTGATTCTTGGGATCATGGAAGAGAGAAGGTTGTTGACGTGGCTGGGATGTGGAAATTGGTGATTCACTTGGTTAGAGAACTAACGGATATCCTGGTTAGAATCCGGTGAAGGCAAATTTTTTTCTCTTCAGATAACATTATAATTATTATCAAATAATTTCATTAGAAGAGAAACGATTGAATGGCAAGGAATCGAAACCGGTCTCTGCAGCTCAGTCGCAGCACTCTAGTAAATGTTAATTTTAAATGGTAAATCTTTATTGATTATAGGCTAGACAGATATTAGTTAAGCTTTTTTGTGATCCTTTATTTTACCTCAACTGTTACGAATTTTTGTTCAATGTTTCGGAACTCAGGCCATTATCAAGATGAATATCTGTGAAAATAATTTCAATAAAATGGGCTGAGTGCCCTTGTCCCAAAAATTAAAAAAAAAATTTACTAGTTAAAAACTTCAGTCCTTTCTACTCAAGCTTTGAAAAAGAAAAAAATAAATAAATAAAATTTACTTGTTTTTACTTTAAAGCTTGAGTTGAAAATTAAAATATTTTGTGGTCACAGATGTTCATCTTGATAATGGCGTGAGTGCCGAAACGATTAACAAAAAATTGTAAAAGTTCAGGTAAAATAAAGGACCACAAAAAAACTTAGTTAATTTTAAAATAAATATGCATATCATTAAGATCATGAGTTTATTCTGAACCAATAAAATTTTATTTGCACTTGTCTACGAAAAAATAATTTCAGTCATCTTCATTTTACTCTGTGAACAACGTAGCAGGAATTGACCAACTTTATTCCTAATTCTGATAGTTCTTACGTACTTGAAGAATTATTGAAAATTTTGGAATTATATTTTGAATTTTTTTTCAGTCAACAATTAAAAACTAACTTTTTCCTAACATAAGGTAACATAATGAAGGTAATTTGTTGACCGTAGAAGAATATGAGATGTAAATGGTTGGGGGTGCGGTTAAATGAAAACACTATATGTGTAATTAAATATATATTGTGACGACGTTTCCGACATTCAGGTCTTCTTCAGGGCTGTCAAGTGTCACTCTGGCTCTCACTCTGTCACTGAGGCTGTCACTCGACAGCCCTGAAGAAGACCTGAATGTTGGGTCGAAACGTCAGCACAATATATATCTTATTACACATATAGTGTTTTCATTTTACCGCACCCCCAACCATTTCCATCTCATAAGGTAACATAGTTTATCAGAATCTATAACAAAGCCTAACTCCAAGCTTTATTTTCCCAACACGATAAAACAGATTATTTTTTTTTTTTTTATAATAAATACTTCGCCAACTTGAAGCATTGATGGAGGGCATAACAATTTAATCTGTTGCGGGCACCATTTTTTGTTGTATTTTCTACTACAATACACTTTTTTTCAGCCTTCTGGAAAATAGACTAACAACGTTCTATTTACACAATAGGAGAGAAAAATTATAAGCTGGATTGTGATTTAAATTGATTTATTGACTAATAAATTAAAGGATGTTAATGCCTTGATTCTATTGGGTGATTAAAATATTATGAACACTTTTATTAATTAAATTTTAGCGTGTCACTCCTCGCGAATAAAGATTTATCCTTTTTCTTGTCATGGTTCATGATATATTTTAAATGCTGATATGAATAACAAAATCAAGTAAAATAAATCATAGACGAATTATTATTTATATAGAGATAAATAAATATTTTAATAAAATGTAATATCGGATAGGCTTCCAAAGATGGACACAAACAATCCGGTTATGCGAGTTTAACACGATGATTTTCTCCATTGATTACATTTTAATCTAGATCTGAATAGATCCGAATCCTGAGTATTAACCAATGTACTAATCCTAATTCAAATATATCATATTAGTATTTCATGAAGTGTTTTCATATACAAACTACCCTTACGAGAACTATCACATTAAATATTCAGGCTTTTTCTTCGTATTACATAACCGCTGTAATATAAACGATTTTAGGGAAACCGTATGTAACTATATATATGCAACAAAATAGTGTACATTCTATTTTTTTATTTTCACTTACCTATATATGAAATATATGGTAAGCAGAAGTATTGCGATCGTGAAAAATTTCGTTTTTTAAAGAAGAGTTTTCGGGTCCCCTGAGTCCAATTAACCAAGTCCCGCGAAATGGTCTGTGTGTGTGTGAACAGACTAGCTCAAAAACTATAAACCGTGCGAACCTGAAATTGGGTATTTAGTGTATGTATATGCCCGCGATGTGACAGCAAAAATTTCATCAAAATTGGTCAAACGGAGCGGGCACTTTCATATTTATTCACATTATTTCGTAATTTTTTTTTTCCAATTTTTACCTTTTTTTGATGATCTCAAAAACGGCTCTAACGATTTTGATTAAACTGAGTATTTGATCTATTTATATGCCCAAGATATGACTGTAAAAATTTCATCAAAATTGATCAACCGGAGGGGGGACTTTACTTAATAAATTTTGTATCATTTTCACATGTTTTTTTTTATTTACTTAAAATCGGTTTTAACAATTTTGATCAAACTGGGTATTTGATTTATGTATATGCCAAAGATGCGATAGCCAACATTACATCAAAATTGATCTACCGGAGGGTGGACTTTACTTAATAAATTTTGTATCATTTTCACGTGTTTTTTTTATATACTCAAAAAAGGCTTTAACGATTTTGATCAAATTGGGTATTTGATGTATGTATATGCCAAAGATGTGATAGCCAACATTTCATCAAAATTGGTCAAACGGAGCGGGCACTTTATTTCATAATTTTTTTTCCAATTTTTACCTTTTTTTCGATGATCTTAAAAACGGCTTTAACGATTTTTATCAAATTCGGCATATTAAATGAAAATTAGGTGTTCTTTAATATCAGGTAAGCTTTATCATTATTAAAATGTTCTGAGGGGGCCTTTTTTTTTTTGGAGGGGGGGGCTTTTTTGTTTGTTTGTTTCCTATAAAGTACCTTTGTTTTTATTTATATGGAGAAATTAACTGTCTCTCGTTACGCCTAAAAATAAGAAATGGCTAAATATGAGATATGATAAAAATAAAGAAAACATTAAGAGGAGAAAAAAAATAAAAATATTCACATCAACTCATAAAACTCGTTGAGCCCAGGCATGCGGAGTACGCCTTTAATGACAGACCATTGTTCATGATTAAAGCCGTTCTGTTCATTTGAGAAGTGGCAATTAACAAAACGCATTAATTTCTAATCTAAGTAAGTTGGTAAGTGAAAGTTGTGTGTTGCGAGCACGCACCAGATTTTTTTACTTTTGGGTTTAAATTTCTTAGTCCTTTAATACTTCATTTATACAATAAGAGCACAATGAAAAGTGCTGTTATATATGCACCAAATAAAATAAAATAAAAACTCAGATTAAGATGATAATTTCAATAATGGAAAAAAAAATTAATGTTCTAAAAACATGGTCATGAAGTTGGGCACACTGACTACACAACAAAGTAGCAGCAAATACAGCCTACAATAAATAAATGTATAAAATGATGACATGAATAAATCATCATTTTGTAAATGTTGAAATTTAATCATTTTTTAAAAATTAATTTATAGTACATTTAAAAAAAGTTAAGTTAAAAAAAATACCATCCTGTAACCAATATTTTTTAATTTATAAACAATGACTTTGAACTACTATTAACTTATTTAATAAATGCATTGCTTGGCATATTAAATGTTTAATTATTTATAAAGGAAACTCTTATAAGCTTATGTTATACTTACAATAATACATGTTACATTATGATATCATTTGTAGTATTATTAAATATTCTCATATTTAAATTTTGAAGTATAAAAAATAACCCAGTGCCTTTGAATAAGTATAATCTATACACATAGGACTGATTATACGTGGAAAAAATATTTACTTGGAACACATACACAAAATTAAAATGACAGGAACTGAAAAGACGATACTGTCAATTATTAGAATTTCTCGACGGCATATTTCAACTTGTAATGATAAAATAAAAAACTAATTTCAACACTATTTTGAAACCTATGGAGCAGAATTTTGTGGTTCACCAAAAAATGTATACCTAAAAAAAATACAAACGATAATGTCAAGAATACTTCTACAAATTGCCAACGGACCATGGTACGTCTCAAATAACACTATCCACAAAGACATTGACATTATATCAGTAAAGTCTTCATACTCGATAAATACAGCTATTTTGACAGAGCAACTCAAAATCACATTAATCCCATTGTCTTTTCTCTTTACTATTCCTTGAAAATGAAAGTGGCCGAAAGACCTTCTACAATGATATACCTAACTTTATTACAAGTTACTCAAAGAAAAATATGATCAAATGCGTAACGCTGTTGCAGTTATCAAAATACAAAAATGGTTACAGCTACACTTACTAACAAAAGTCTCTGCACACCCTCCAGCTTTTTTTTTATTTTATCTAAACATAGGTTAAGAGCCAGATATTGGCAATGAAACTCACACATTTTTTACATAATTTAATCTATTTTAATTAACAATAATCAAATTTAATAAAATGTATTTAACTTATAATTTATGAGGAAAATTACATAAAATGTCAGAATATTGATGTGCCAAAAGTCCCTGCACACATCATTTTTCTTCAACTTGAAGCTTCATTATTGATGCCAAATCAACTTTAATAGGTTGTCGTTCCTATCTTATTTCTTATCACTTCTCATAATCTCTTTGGCATGGTGTAAACTACTTTTTTGTAGTTTCTAGAATAATTTTACCCCATAATTCCTTTAGTACTCTTTTAAGTGATCTTTGTTCTTTATTTTAATTTTTAATTTCTGACGGCCTAGTTGATCCCACAGATGTTGTATTAGATTAAGATTAGGAGATTGGGAAGGTGTTTTAAGTTGCTGTGGAGCATTGTAGAGCAATTATTCTTGAACTTTCCGCGCTGTCGTTATCTTGTTGAAAAATGAATTTTTCCTGGAGATCAAACATCATTAAACTTTCCGGTAAATTACTCCTCAAAATATTTATATAAACGTGTTGGTCTATTATTCCGTCGATAAATTTCAAATTACCAACTCCAGCAGCACACATACACCCCCAAACCAAAACACTCCCTCCACCATGTTCCACAGTACCAAATATGTTTTTTTTCCAGGGGCTCTTTGTCAGGTTTTCTCAAAACTTTCCCCCTTCCATCTGATCAATGAACGTTAAATTTACTCTCGTCAATAAATAAAACACGTCCCCAAAGCTATAAGGGCTTGTTTACATGTTCCTTTGCGAACTGCAGTTTCGATATCCGGTCCTTTTATTAACGAATGGCTTACACCTAGGCTTACGCACATTATAGCCAGCTTTCTTAAGGGTTCTTCTAATCGTTTGTGCAGATACCCCAATCTTGTAATTTTTTTACACCATACCTGCTAAATTCAGAGCACTTGTGTGGGGTTCTTCGACCAAAGTCCTTATGATAGCCCTCTTGTGGTGAGCTTGGAGTACTGGGGACGGCCAGAGCGGTATCTACTTTCCATTGTACCCAGTTCTTCATACCGTTTTAGGACATACCTTACCGTATTATAGCCCCTGTTGACGATTTGTCCTATTTACATGTATGAGTCGTATGAGTTTCCTCAAATTTACAATTTGGTCGGGAATCGGTGTTGGAACCTCCATTTTTTATCACACTCTTAACTGTTTGGGCCCAAATTAGCACTAGCAAGTTAGGATTAGCCGGAGGATGAATGGGATAATGTGCAAACTGTATACGTATCAGTATCTTGGCTAATTCCACTGTGTGCAGAGACTTTTGGCACATCAATATTTTGAAATTTTATGTAATTTTCCTCATAAATTATAAGTTAAATAAATTATATTAAATGTAATTGTTGGTCATTAAAATAGATTAAATAATGTAAAAAATATGTGAGTTTCGTTGCCCACATCTGGCTCATAAGGTATCTTTAGGTAAAATAAAAAAAAAGCTTGAGGGTGTGCAGAGACTTTTGTTAGTAAGTGTATATTTAAAAAAAAAAAAAATACTATCCTAAAAATGTAGACGTGTTTATGTAGGGATCTAGTTTTTCGTGTGAAGACTAACTCAAACATTTTCAACGCATCATGTTACATCTCAAATCACTCTATAGCACAAAGTCATTGACATCCCGAAAAAAATCATGCATAGATGACATTTATACTCACAATCAATCTTACTATGCAACTCTAAATCACCTAACTCTTTTTTTATTTTATTTTTTATTTTTATTTAATGAAATTTACAACTGTATTTAAAGAAATACATTGAGTAAATGTGACAATACTAAGAAATATGTCTTGAACAAACATTAAGAGCAGCTACCCATTGGTAGCTCTCAACTATCAACATAGAAGGTCCTGAGGCCATCTTCTTTTCAGACGCCTAGGAGGATTGTCTGGAATAGGGGAGGGGGCGAGGCTGGAAACAAGAGGGTACGAGTGGGTAGGGAGTTTGTTATGAAAGGATTGGTATCTGGATCGGGCCAAATCGGCAATATACGGGGCATTAAGGTCTATATGGATGAGTTTATTTGTGACGAAATAAGGAGAAGGATTTTGGATTGCAAGGATTGGATTCGTGAGGAGTTTGATGGTTTGGTGGTTTGGAGGCCCCAAATAGTTTTTTTAGCCCATAAGTCCAAATAGGTCTTATTATTGTCATGTAAATTAGCCTATTATAATTAATTGGTAGTTTCGAGCGTTTGTCAAGTAAGTGTTGAAGTAGTCGGAAGCGACGAGCAGTTTCTTGTCGTTTCAGTCTAGTGTGGGGATTCCAAGTAAGGCGTTTGTCCAAGTGAAGTCCTAAGTAACGGATCTGTTCAACAGGGATAAGTGGAGTGTTATTAAAGGATACTGTAGGACAGGAGGTAGTAGGTTTACGACGAAGTGTGAATGTGATTTGATGAGATTTGTTGGGATTGATTTTGATTCTCCATTTTTCACACCATTCTTCGAGGATTCTGATGTGGGATTGGAGAGTTTGGGACGCAAGGTCTGGGTCATTATTAACTGCTAGCACAGTTGTGTCATCGGCGTAGGTGGTGATAACAGTATTGGGATGAGTTGGAATGTCAGCTGTATAAACTTTGTATAGGATGGGACCTAGGATGCTACCTTGGGGAACACCAGCAGCCATAGAAAAAGGAGATGAAAAGGCAACCTAAATCTAATTTTCTCTTTCCATTTTTAGTCTCTACTCGCAGACTCCAAGAAGAGAAAGTGGCCAATAGACCTTCCACAATGAAGTACGTACCTACCTTTATTACAAGTAACTTAAAAATGACCAAATTCACGGTGTAACGGCACTAGTAGATATGGAAATATGAATAGATAAAAAATTAATAATTTGGTTACAACTACCCTGTATTTTTTAAATTATTTTTTACTAACCTTAAAAAATTATACGTGATTTTGTAGGGACTTAGATTGTCGTGTAAGACTAAAGACTAAAGCACGTAGATACAGTAGGGGTGAGGGGTGTCTAGGACAGGGCGTATAAATTAGGACTAATCTGGGATTAAAAAAAAAAAAGAAAAAGCCAGGCTGAGCTTATCCTTTGAGCACTATCAGATCCGGGGCGTGGGGCCTAGCACGCAAACCTGCTCCCCCTCGGGCACCTGATAGCGCCCCCACTGTCTCCTTGGCTAATCCCTTCACTTCCCATCTCCTCGTCTTTAAGGCCCCATTTAAACCAACACGGCAGATTAATCCAATTTGCCAAATGGGGTACAAGAGAAAAAAAGTTCAATTACAAAGAAGAATTACTACTCAACATAAAATTACTATTACACAATCGTGAAACTTGGTTAACTGATATTTAGCACAAGATAATTCCTCAACGATGGAGTATACTAAAAATATATTTAACGATTGACAAAAACTTTCAAAAATATTTTAAGTATGGACTTTAATGCGTGGCTTCTTTATGACTGAAATGCCTTAGAATATATCATACCAAAAGATATTTGAGAAAAAAGTCCTATTCCACAAGATTTTATTGTAAGATTATTGGTTCAATAAAGTGCTATCAAAATAATAGTTTTTTTTTTATTCATCATTTATAACTTCCACGATTTTATCTATTTTTCTTCTCAGTTAATTCAGCGACTCTTGAACCAAAGGGCAGTAATTTGATTTTTTATTATTGTAATGGTAAGGTAAAGTACATAACATCAAATAATCCTAAAACCCGGAGTTCCTTATTAATAGTAATCCTTGGCATTTACTTGACCGGGATATGTGCCTGGTGGCTTAAGATGCAAGAGCGCCTTACTAGTGATAAGGAAATCCAAATCCCGTCAAATCCAAAGTCAATCTTTTCTCTTCTTATACAAGAAATATAATACTTATACTATGAAGTTTAATGTATAAATGACAGGTGAAATAATTGAATTATTTTTTTCAATAACAAAATACTTTTTTTTGTGAAGCAGCTATTTCCATGATTTGGCTTCTTCTTTTTTTAAACATTTAAAGAGTTTTTTTTTCAGTGAACTAAAGGTCTTTCGAAGATCAGGATTTTAATTTTGGTAATGGTAATTTCATAGGTGAATGTTATGAAGAAAAAAGATTTAAAAGTGTTTTAACCATTTATTGCAATAAACGAGTTTCTCCACAGGAAAAGGCCGGCCAATTAATATTGAAGTAAAAACAGTTATAACTTAAATTAACCATCTCAAAGCCATTACCTTAGAGTAATTATAACAAGAAAGAAATTCCACTCGACGTTTCTTCATTAATCTCATAGGGTGTTAATTACCTAAAGTGCCATTCGAATTTAAATCTACTTTTTTTCGGTTAAAAAGTATCGAAGAAATCTCATTACTTGATTCCTTGACCATAAGAAATAACCATAATTAAAACAACATTAATTGAAAAACAGATAAAACTAAATATTTATACTAAAATGTTTACAGCTGAGGTGTTAATAGACCCAGAAGAGCAATGAAGAAAGTTTTTACAAGCTATATTTCGAAAAGAAAAAGAAAAATTTTACGATGTGATCTAGAAAGGCAAATTTTTTTTTTTTTTTTTTTTTAATAACTCTTTACTGTACCACAATTCCACACATTATAGAAAACTAGCTTGAAAAATTAGCTCAAGTTCATATTAATTGAGATGAGTTGTCTCCTCAAAGTAAACAAAAACAAGGGTTTTCCCATCGCTTCCCTTTGTCATGATAATAATACCATAATGTAAACTACCACAGTGCAAATGAACGTAATTGAAATATTTACTCTTATAATTGGTACTATTAATATAAAATAAAAATTGGCATAAAAAAATAAAACGATCTACTCAACTGAGCATTAAAAAATGCACTAGCTATTTTTATAGACAAAAGGTTCATCAAAATGAATTTACCTGATCGATCATTTAATATTAGTCTAAATAACAAGAAAAAAGTAATGGATTATTTTTAATAAGGATATCATAATTAAAGGAGATAACCTCCCTCCACCAAAAACACAAGAACATTATCATATCTTTAATTTTTTTTTTCAAAAACTATCACATGCATTACTGCTAACAGTTTTTTTTTTTTTCATTTAAAGTTATTACAAACTATTTCAAGTATAAAAAATGCAGGCAGTTAGTGTAAGATTTGTAAAAATAGACCATTATTATAACTAAACAATTGAAAAATTAAATCAACAACTGTACAAAAGCGGATTTAAAACAAATTTTCAGAGATGTTAGGGGAAATATTTAGATTAATGGGATCTTGAAGAGTAGTCCCCAGAGTCAAGTGGGAGGTAAAGGCCCCAGCCAGCTTTAAATATTTGAGCGAGGACCTCGCCGGCATAGCAATGTCACACAACGGCTAACTTTAACTTTAATTTCACTATTTCTTTATTCTCAGGCCAAATCGTTATAGATTGCAGCTTAATAGAAATAATTGAAAACGACATTTATTACTAAAAACAATGACGCTATATGAACAGAAATACAAGAAAAGAAAAATAATTCTTATAAATAATTAATTATATAATTAATTTATAATTAATTACGACTTTATTTAAAATATAACAGCAAGTAAATGTGATTATAAAATAAAAAAAGGGAGAAAAATAATTTCATGAAAAAGCTTGAACAGAAACTACACTTTGGTATAGCACTCTTCTCAAATATCTAAGTTAAAAGGTCCAGATGAACAAAGGTTTTAATGAAAGAAACTAGTTTTAATGTTACGGAATCAATGTCAGAAATTCCTCTAATTAAAATTAAGATATATCCGTTTAAACCAGTAATAAATCGTTTGCAAAGTGCGGAAATGTGTTCGTCGTTTCAAGGGTTCAATTTATAGAATTATAATTTTAGTGTATAATTAGCAACTTTGTTAATAGCAGTCCGTTTTAAAAGTTTTTTTTTTATTTTATTTATTTATTTATTAATTTTTTTTTTTTTTTTTAGAGTTACAAATAGTATGCACAAAATGGTCATAAATTGTTGCAAATTGGACTATTTCTGAGCTTAGCGCATTTAGCATTTTCTGTTCTTCATAACTACTTGTAGGGGATTTACTCATTTTTCTTTTAAATTATTGTTCAATGATCGAATTAGGTGAACACCGAAGGACGAAAAAAAGTGGAAGTGAAATGCCGTCCCTTGGATAGGACGTAAAATGGAGGTCTCGAGCATATAAGATGTCAGGTACTCGTCAAAGATTCCTGTCCTAATTATACCTGCATAGGCAAAATTTAGGACTCCCGTTGTGGCATCGTCCGATTGGCTATAGTGGCATAAAGTGACGTTAAACAAACAACGAAGGGCGATATGGCCGTATCTATCATATAAAAATAAAAATAAAAAGCACCTGTTAAAGATAAATAATAAATTCTAAAATAGACCAGTTGAAAAACGTTAAAATTTCTTATTTTGATGAAATTGAGATTTTGAGAGAAATATCATAGGGTGGACCATAGAGTTATTGACACTCAGTACAGTTATTGACACCCCAACTTTAACTTAAAGAAATAATTAAACAAGTCCTAATTTTATTTCAAGATATACATGATTCTAATGTTTGAAGGGTCCTCTAAGACATCTATGAAGTATGAGTTTAGCAAACTAACCATAGGGAAGATTCCACAATTAAATCCACAGGATGTCAATAACCAGTTTTTGCACTTTTTACAACATGTATTGCCATAAAGTAAAACTAACTTTTGACCCCCCCCCCCAAAAAAAAAAAACCTCTTAAGTCTTTCTAAGGACAGATAAAGAGGAGCTGTAGGATGTTTCAATTTGATCCCTTCATAAAAAGCTTCTTTTTTTTTTAATTTCACCACAGAAATTAGTGTTAAGGGTGTCAAAAACTGTCCGGTTTACCCTACAGAACAATTTTGAGGGTTTATTCTGCTCTAAAGAGCGAACGTAGCGAGTGGGATTCGAAAGCAAGGATCAAAAAAACCTGAACTAACCCCTTTTTAACTTAGTTCCCTCGTATTACAACCACATAATTTCCCGAAATAAGCCACCCCGCAAGTAAAATTTTAACTTCATCTTAATCCTATTTTGCATAGATGGCTTCTTAAAAATATTTCCTGATATGATATTTTGATAACCGTATGTATAAAATGGGCGTCAATGGAAGCTAAGTTTTATAACAGATTTTTTTCCCACTAGGCCCTTTAATTACACGTAAAACTGGCGAGATGATAGCAGTTCGTTTTTCGTTTTTTTTTTTTTTAAATAAAAAATTTCTCCTCTGCTCATTTAACTGTCAGATGGGAGTAATTCTAGTCGGTCCACCTGGTGCTAGGATAGGGTAGGATATTAAAGTGGCTCGTAGCTTGTTGGCATGCACATATCTTCCCTATAAGATAAAAAAAGTGGGGATGGAGATTGAAGATGTGGAGGGTAGTGGGGATGGGAGCGGGGAGGGAGCGGGAGTGGATGAAGGAAGAAGCCGGTTGGAGACACCTGCTGCCCCCTAGCGGATATTGCAGTTGACAACTTGGAGCTATAACACTTAAATATATGGTAAGAGTTCATACTCTTCCAGGGCAACAACTCATTTCTATGGCTCGTCTTTATATCGGGCTTCAAGTATTTTTTAAGGTTTACATCATGGTATATATTTACCAAATAATATTTCAATTTTTTTAGATATCGATTTTGAATCTATAGATATCTATCTATATCTATCTATTATACAAAGTATACAGTGCACTCATGGGGCGATTGGCAGTTGTGGGTGATCTGGGTCAAATCACCTCTTTGCCCGACCGCTGACCAATACCAAGTATTGAATCCACAGATATCAGTATTAGGTGCGTGTTTTTATTATTATTTTTATTTTATTAGTTAGATTGCATTCTTAATGAATATGAAAAAAAGCACAGATTACAGGGACCATTTTAGTTTTATTTAAGATAATTATATAAATACAAAATCTCCTAGTCTATGTAAGGTATATATTTACCAAGGAAACCTCTGAGCAATTATTTAGATGGAGCCACATAGCGAAGAGTCAAATACCTAAGGAGGTAAATGATGGATCATTCTATGTATTTATCATGTTGCATTATATAAAATAGGTTGATATTATTTTTTCCTAAAAACAATAATCATTGTCGGTTAATTTTCATCCAAAAATGATAAATAAAAATTAACCCTTTCAACCGGAATATCGTTTTGAACATCAACTGTAATCACCCCTGGTGGTCGAAAATCGAATCAATGTTTGATTCCAAACTTCTTTCCAAAAATTTAACCGTGTATACAAGCCTATATAAAGTAAAGATGTAGGTGTTTAAAAAATACTTAAAATTCAATAGTTGACAACAAAAATTTATTTTGAACAATAATTTATATTGTAAAAATATATAGATATAAACCCATAAATAATCTTAATTATTCGTACAAAACTAATGCTATCGTTAATACTAAGAAATATTTCCATAAACCGATGTACTTTGTACATTTTTTCTTTATTTTTTTATAAAATGTCTTAACGTTATCGATAATAACTCGAGATGAAGTAATTACTTATAACCAATTTTGCAAATAGGTTGGTTTTTATTACACATTATTTTTACAAAATAATAATATGTGATTTAATGAAAATGATCGTTTATAAATGTTAGTAACAGGCAAAACAGCGTGAAAAAAATACAAATATAATAAAAATATAATTAAAAATATATAAACAAATATAATATAATAAAAAATATGTGTATAAAAAATCAAAAATACAGACAAGTTTCAGATATCATAATAAGAAAATAAAGGGAGCACATAGCTAAAATAAGCGTGTTTTTAAAATGATTTATTCCTTACCTAACCATTTTCAAAAATAAGATAAACATTAGTTAATGTTTTACTTTTTTTTTGTTTACTTTTGCCCCTTTAATACTTCTAAATATTCTTTCCTTTTTCCGAAATATATTTCTAAATGAAAGCTACACGGTTTGAAACAACAGGAAGCTTAGAGCCTACAGAAGGATCAAGATAGCAAGAAGCTGTTTCCGATCGGGTAAATTTAGAAATGACACTAAACAGAAGTCTTTAAATATCCTGCTTCCAATGCTACTTCTACCAGTTCTCAAACAATGATGATGGCAAAACTTTTTCGAATCATTATGTTCTTTTTATATATTAATTATAATCGTTATTATTGGTCAGTTCAATGTATATTTAGCAACCCTATAAACTAAAGCATTATTACTTTTCAATTAAGTATTTCTCTACCTTTGTTGTAAATCTCGTTCGACGAAAAGACAGACATTTAATTATGTTAAGTACAACATTAAACAACTTTATCTTTTTCCATCTACTTATTTCAAATCGCGCCTTTTTAAAAATCAAATTAAAAATTATATAATGACATGAGGAAAAAAATTGCCCAGCCTTTCCCTTTCTTCAATAAGTGAAGAAGGTCTCTCATCCAACTCCTTTTAAGCAGCCTTTTAAAAGGCAAGTCAGTGGTGGCAATGTCATTTATAAGGGTGATGTTATGTTCTCGTAGTTTATTATGAAAGTGTGAATAAAGAGAATAATCAGCGTGAAATGAATTGTTCAGTAATAGGTTGGTCTAATACTGAAAAAAATTGTTTATTATTTACGTAGCAAGGAGCTGTTGTTAGTATTTTGGATTGAAATGATCCTAATGAAAACTCGTATTTGTAAGTTACTTTTTTTTTTTTTTTTTTAATCTGTAAATAATTCTCTGAGGCGTTGGTTCATAAAGGTTTATTTAGGTACGAAGGCAGATGAATTCATTTTCTGTCTGATTGTTAGATTCTGCTGATTTGGAGAAAAAAAAAGTGAACAGATTTTTAGTCCTTTTTAAAATCATTTTTACATTTGACATGTGTGTCCAAGTAAACCTACAGCGTATGTGTAACGAATTTTGGTTGGAAGCGAAAAAGCTGGTCTTTGAAGTATGAACGTTATTTCTAGTGATTTTTTAATATTCAGTTTCATTTCCAAAGTGAGAACCAATTTTTTCCCTCCAATAAATGTTTTTGTGAACTCGATGATGAAATTCTAAAATAAAAAACTAAATATTTTTAAAATGAGGGGGAATATTTTTTCTTTAATGAAAATGTAATGGTTTGTTTCATTACAAAAAAAAAAAAACAACCGAATAAATTGTTAATGAAGTATAAAGAAATGTTTAGACATTAGAAAATTTAAAAACGACTTCCTACAAATAGAAAAAGACTTATTAATACACTATTAAGTAAAATACGTGCCTAAGGTCCTAAACAGGAGGCTAAAAAAGAGTACAGAAGATGTTACTAAAAAGGCGTTGGATGAGAGATCTTCTTCTTTAAGAAACCAGGTCAACTGAAACAAACATGAGACTCTTCCTCCGAACAGTCTGGGGGTTCCATCCTTCCCCATACCAAAAATACCATTATTACGACTAAGTTATCAGCTAAACAATTAGATGACTTTCACTAGTTGATTTGGGATAATTAGACATTTATGTATAGCCTGTAAATGAGGAAAAAAATATTTTTAGGTTTTATTTTAAATACCTTGGTACTTATGCTGAGGCCTATAATGCCTTCTACCTCTCATGCTTAGAACTCCACATTTTAAAATGTTATATCGTTTAATTATATAATTTTATTATTTGATACCAAAACCATGGTTATTTGTTCTCATTTGCTCAATGAAGCCGGAAAACAACCCCCTCACTCTATAGATCACTTATTGTTAGGGTTGCAACAGATTACACGAACGGAAGGGGCGAGAGGGCCTGTAGGTGACCATAACTGGCCGGTGATTTCCCACAGTATTTGTCGGCCGTTGGCGTGCCATATTTCCACAGTAATTAACAGGCCGGGCCCGGCTCGGATCCATAAATTCAACTGGCAATAATTACTTCACGGCTGGGGCTAGTCACGTGATCACCGCCCCTGGTGATACATGTCTCCTCTAATCGATAGCAGGGATTCACCACTAGTTGATTACGATTTATTGTATTGCTTGTAATTCATAAACTTTATTAAAACAAATTTAAATAAAAGTGTAATGAGGAAATGGCTAAAATCTTATGTCTTAAGCCTTTATCCTGGCTTAGTAAAAACACATTTATTATCACCCTTTTATAAGTTTTTTTTTTTTCTTCTCTGTATTAATTATCCCTAAAGATCATTAGTTATCCAAAAACTTTTTTATCATGCCACTTCATACAGAGAGATTACCCTCAGCTTATTTCGTATCGGGCGTAAAATGAAGCAGCACAAATATTTTTATTTACTGTTATGAAAACCAAGTACATATTAAGAAGTAATAGGAAAAGCAGAAAACGACCTGTTGATATGGTATTTTCTTATTTAATTTCTACCTTTTCCTAATGGCTTTGAAGACAAGGAAAAAGCGATATAAAAAAACAAAACAATATGTTTCTTTTATCCCGTTATAAAATCAAAGAATTTTTTTTTTCATAAACATTTTTAAATTTCATGGATCGAAAAACAGAATTGTGTTTCATTGTTTTTATGTCATCAGAAGTACTATTGTAATACTGTTTATCTATTTTTTTAATTTCTAATGAATTTATCTATTTTTCAATCACTTTTACATCAGATTTGTAAGATTTTAAAATTATAATAATGTAAAGTGAAACAAAACACAAAACATATGATTTAAAATAGTTGTAGACCTGTTGTTGGAACAAACAGTTCTAGTAGGTAATTGTGACTGTTCGGGAATAATCTATGCTTGCCTAGAACCTTCTAGACTGTTCTGTTTCAGACTAAATATAAGGAGCGATGGTCCTTGGACAGTCTAGTCATGCACTGATGATCGATCACATAGTTATTTTTGTTTTATACTGTCGTTATAAGTTGATACTTTTCGTAACCTTCTTGGTTTTTTGAGTTAATATTATTTGTGTGATATTGCGAATTGTTATTTTCGTTAATTAAAAATATTTTAACCAATTGGAGTGTTACAGTATTTTAAGTTTTTTATTTATTTATTTATTAGTTCCGAATTTTTTTTCGGAAGAACTTTTTCTCCCTCTTCAGCATAGCCCAAGTAAGTTCTCTAAGGGAAAAAAAGATCCTGAAAACCGGTAAATTTAATAGCTTGAAACATGATTGTTTTGAGCCATGGTTGAAGTTTAAAATTAAATTTGTTCATATTAATTCGTTTGTATAAAGTCAAAAATAATAATTTAGAATATTTTACTCGCCTGATGATTCCCATACTTAAAAAGGCCAGAGTTTTATAAAGATCAATGAATAAAATCTTGAATCCAGATTTATTAATAACTTATTCATATGTAGTGACTATTTTTAATTCTGAGAATATTAAACAAGCCGTCCAAAAATAATGCTGTTTTAGTCATTTCGGTTTATAGTATTTTCAAAATTAACGCCAAACGGATTGAGAAAATTTACTTTAAAAAAAAATTTGTGACCGAGTAATTAGAGGGGAATTTCTCATTAGATATTAATCCGGAATTTCAGTTTCAAAACATGAAAACCTTCATTTTGGCTCTAGACCCCATCCCTTACCACTGAATTAAATCCCCGGTATAAAATTGTTTTTATATGATATTTTATATTATCGCACATATCCCGCCGGCGGAAATTGTATAATTTCTGCAACTCCGAATTTTTCGCACACCCTGTATACAGCTTCCACATCCTCCAATGGCCAATCCGATTCATAATACGCAAAATGGGAACCGTAAATAAAGAAAAAAGTGTACCTAAATGTATCTATATATTTACGAATTCAAATTTGCGCTTTGAAATGGACAGTGTAAATAGAAAGAGCATATGGGCGGACCGTGCGGTAGGCGATGGTTATTTGTTTTGGGAGTAGCCCCATAAAGGCAGCTGTAGCTGGCCTCTTCTTTATTTTCCAGCCATCTACTCCCCCCTAATGCACAACCCATCCATTTTTATCTCTGTTCGGGGGAAAAACCAATAATAGCCCTCCTATATATACTCTCCGCTAATCCAACGCCCAAAAGGCTTATCAATTTTTAATTCTTATTGGAAACCTAAAAGGCCTTCCAAATGGCTTAGAAAATTCGCTTGCAGGCCATATCGGTATCAGCTGAAGTTATTTCCTATTCCGGCATATGGTGTAGCGTTACACAGTCGCAACGGAAACGGAAAGAAGGGTGGAATACAAATTATTAAATCGGCCATCTCGCAATCGAATTTCCGGATGTCTAAAGCATTTTATTCTACAAATTATCGCAAATAATTAAACACAATAATAATAAAGACTTAACAAACCCGAAGGTTCGATGCAGACACCACAACTCGCTCCCTGCACGCCACTATCCACCAAACCAGACCTAACTTTGACAGAACAGCCTTAAATAGTGATGTAAAACTATCGATAGTCTCCACCAACGATAGTTTCGATAGAATCGGGCATAAAAATATCGAAACTATTGATATTATTTGGTGATGAACAGTGGGGGGGGGATGGTTGGAATTTTCATTTGGTACGATAGGAGCTGTGTTGCATGTTACCATTTGCACTTTTTTCTTTTCTTTTTTATTAGAAGACTAGATAAACATTTCCGTAAATAGAGGATTGGTCCCATTACAGGTTGAGGTAAATTTTGTTAATTTAAAGGAATCAAGATTTAGAAGAAAGTGATATCAACAATCATCAAGTAACCATGCGCCAAGGATTTCCTGTTGTCGACGAAATTGATTTGTACGATACAAGACCTGACAACATTCAGAACGCGATCCTCGAATGTGTCAAATGACGTTTTTTTGAATGCGGCAGAATGATCCCTCTGAAGAAAAAAATGACGTTTTTAAGACATTCGCCTAGACATAGTGACCTTGAAAAATGCTTCCTTCAAATAGAATGTTCTCAAGTAGTTGAGTTAGAGGAGTTGAAAATATTTTGCAACAAGAATTGCGATTTGGTTTCTATATCATTAACTGAGTCATTTCCAACTTAAGTAACTGGCAGGCAATCAGTTATTTTGTTTGAATATTACTCCATCAAGTTGGAAGACATATCTGAGCAAACCATTAGATTTTTCTGTCAACTTCCTCACGTTTTTAGCTTAAAAAAGTTGATACTTTAGCTTACCATTGTGTTTTCTTTCATAATTTTTAATCACGTAATTAAGAGTTCCACTTTTCCTCTTTAATAAAGTTTTCGATAGTACTATCGATAGTTCAAAACACTATCGATAATCTCGATAGTTTTACATCACTGGCCTTAACGCAATCCTCCAACCTCCATCTCGGCCTACCCCTCGGACGTCTCCCAGTCGGCCTCGTGCTTAACTAAACACGATATTGAGGTAATGTTTAGCCAAATAAAAAATATAAAATAAATAAAGAGATACCTTATTCATTTTATTTAGGATGTGTAGCACCATGCTTTCTTTTTAGGTACCCTTAACCACAAGCAGGGCGTGCAGTAGTACTGGTTCAAAAATTATTGTAAGATATCCGCATGCCTCACCTCTCCAGTTCTCTCATAATTATTTGCATATTTTACCGTGCAAAAAAAAAAAAACATATTATTTATAAGAGTTCTAAACTTGCTATTCGAACAGTTGGGACAAACAATTCTGATATATGTGACTGTACGAGAATCTCCTGGAATGTTCCGATTCAGACTAAATATAAGGAGCGCTGAATTGGAGAGTTGCTCTTGTTCTGAAGCTAGAATCCATAATGACCATATATTTTTGTGTTGCTGTATTGTTACAAGTAGATACTTTTTGTAACCTTGTTGATTATTTGATATATTATATATATCAAATATACAACAATATATTGTTTAAGTGGCATTTTAAATTATTATTTTCTTGGAATAAAATTATTTAAACCCAGATAAGTGTTACAATATTATAATTAAAGCCTGGATTTAAAGTAAATGCAGTTTCATTTGTTTATTCAACTTAAAATATTTACCTAGTGATTGATTTTTATTCTAAACTGTTCTGGTCCAATGAAAAAATGCGACCCTAACTCCTGATTGTATAAAAACGTCAATGAGAGCATCATTCAACTACTTACAATGTTTATATTTTTACTTTCACTTACCTATATATGAAATATATAGTAAGTGGAAGTATTGCGATCGTGAAAAATTTCGACTTCCGGTTTTCACCGGAAATACACGTTTTGGGACCCCCTGAGTCGAAATGACCAAGTCCCGCAAAATGGTCTGTGTGTGTGTGTGTGTCTGTGTGTGTGTGTGTGTGTGAACAGACTAGCTCAAAAACTATAAACCGTGGGAACCTGAAATTGGGTATTTAGTGTAGGTATATACCCGCGATGTGACAGCAAAAATTTCATCTAAATTGCTGAAAGGGAGGGGGTACTTTATTTAATAACTTTTTACGTTTTTTTCGATTTTCTCAAAAACGGCTCTAACGATTTTGATTAAACTGAGTATTTGATCTATTTATATGCCCGTGATATGACTGTAAAAATTTCATCAAAATTGATTAACCGGAGGGGGGACTTTACTTAATAAATTTTGTATCATTTTCACGCGTTTTTTTTATTTACTCAAAAACGGCATTAATGATTTTGATCAAACTGGGTATATGTTGTATGTATATGCCCGAGATATGACTGTAAAAATTTCATCAAAATTAATCAACCGCAGGTGGCACTTTACTTAATTTATACACTTTATTTCATGACTTTTTTTCCAATTTTTAACTTTTTTTCGATTATCTCAAAAACGGCTTTAACGATTTCTATCAAATTCGTCATGTTTAATGAAAATTAAGTTTTGTTTAATATCAGTTAAGCTTTATCATTATTAAAATGTTCTGAGGGGGCTTTTTTTTTGGGGGGGGGGGCTTTTTTGTTTGTTTGTTTCTTATAAAGTACCTTTGTTTTAGTTTGGATGGAAAAATTAACTGTCTCTTGTTACGCCTAAAAATAAGAAATGGCTAAATATGAGATATGATAAAAATAAATAAAACATAAAGAGGAGAAAAAAAGAAAAATATTCACAAAACTCGTTAAGCCCACGCATACGGAGTACGCCTTTAATGACAGACCATTGTTCACAATTAAAGCCGTTCTGTTGTTTTGAGAAGTGGCAATTAACAAAACGCATTAATTTCTAATCTAAGTAAGTTGGTAAGTGAAAGTTGTGTGTTGCGAGCACGCACCAGATTTTTTTATAATAAGAACCATTTCCTCCCACAACATTTTTTTTATATACATATATTTTATCGGATTATTGATAGGAAAAAGGGGTCAATAAATGGTTTAAGTAAATGGATATACATTAAATAAGGGAATATATATTTTTTTTTTTCAGAAAAGAAGTTGGCCGAAGAGAACAAAGGAGAGAGGTGGTCAGCTATTGTCGTCAAGGCTTGATTAACGACGTCATTTCCCAGAGCTCCAGATGAAGCCCTTTCTACAGCCCTTTCCTCCACCACATCTCCGTCTCCGGGAAAATCCAAAGAAAAACTATACAAAATATTTCTATTTCTATTTAATAACTGTATTCCTTTAAATATAAAAGAAAATTAAATACCCATAGTCTTGCTTAATTTTAAATAAATAATGTATAGAATGTAGATTTTCAGCTAAAATCTTCACCAATGTTTCAAAGCCATTATATTGAACTAAAAAGTGGATGTGAAGAGTTCTTGGCCTCAAAACCAAGGAAGTTGGGAAGATAGTCACTGAGAGAAAAATGGGTATGAGTTGTTGAATGTAATAGGTATTATTCAATTATGTTTTAAATATTTACTCTGATAAACATTTACTAATGCACCTGGACTTTTGTAACTACCTAATGTCACTTAACATCAAAATTAAGTAAGTATAATAACTCTACAGTAACAAGGATAATCGAAAAGCTCCGAAGTTTAAAACAATTGGAACCGAATGGTTTAAAAAATCTTTTATGCGTCTAAAGTTATCTAAAATTAAGGCGTTTTTATCCTAATTCCAAAAATAAAAAATTAAAAAAAACTGTAAAAAATAGTTGACCATAGAAATAGATAAAGTGGAAGTTGATTAGAGAGGAGAGGAGAGGAGAAGAAATATACATATATGTAGATACTCCCATATCTACCTAACTGTGCCGATGATTCGACTCAAATTTAAGTGTCTCATCAGGACTAAATTCTAAACCAAACAACT
This sequence comes from Aelia acuminata, assembly GCA_911387785.2. Lineage (NCBI taxonomy): Eukaryota > Metazoa > Arthropoda > Insecta > Hemiptera > Pentatomidae > Aelia > Aelia acuminata. The sequence goes on from OU426982.1 coordinate 36,021,564, forward strand.
TTGCGTGTATCGTCATTCATCGAACATTGATTATCGTATTTGATAAATGTTTCTTTTTAACCATTTTCTAAATCTAAATATTGTTTTTAAAAGATCGACGCCTGGCATATTCCTAAAATTTATTATACCAAATACATTATCTCTAATAAGGATATCTGTTTGTCCGAAATTCTATTGAACATTTTTTTTTCAGCACTAAGCATTTTTATTTCTCACGGTTTCCACATGCTTTGATCTGTATTAGCTTAAAATATTGCTAGCAAAACACAAGAAAAGTAACACGAAAAGAAAATCAAAGACAACAAAGAATACTATAGCCTTTGCATTTAGCTTCAATCGTTTCCGTTCAATTGCTTTCGTTTATACCGAGCACGTTTCGAGGAAATGCGTAATCATTTTGTTCCCCAACACAAACATCCGCTTTTTCCCTCTCCCATCTGTTTGTGATGCAACACTTTTCACAACGCATATAACCGATAATCCTAATATTATATTTCAAAAACTTTTTTAAAACTTGTTTCATCTTCCAGTTTAGTAAAATGCTATTTTACAGGAGATAATATTTTTTATTGGGTATTTCGGGCCAGTATAGAGAAAATGTTACAGGTGGCATAAAAAAGTATAGATAAAAAATATTAACTCTTCATCAAATTTCCTATGAAGGTATGATCCATCTCATAAATATAAATAAGACACTTTTTTTTAAAAGCAGGCCTAACATAAAATTTTCAATTTTTTATTTTATTTTTTTTTTTATTTAAGAAATATCGTGGAGTTTAAGTTAGAAGTGATAATAAATTTCACCATTCGAACATTTTCTATGAGTACTGAGCTATAACTAGTTACTAAAGCAAAAATATGTATAAATATAATCATACTTATATACATAAAGAATTTGACGAGTGGGTATAAGTTCAAAGCTTTAAGCCATATCGATTTTATGTACAGTGTATTCTTAATATAATAAATGTATGTATGTAGTCATGAATAAGTGAGATTTATGTCGACCCACGACCGATGCGCAACTCTAAGAAATTATTTAATTTTCTGTTTTATGTTCAACAACCAAGTTAATATTAAAACTTAAAATTATATTTAATGAAAATTATATATATCACAACTGGACACATGACCCCTATATGGCCTGATATAACTCTACTTCCCCTCACCGAGTCATCTATTAATCCTGCAGATATAAAACTTTAATCTATTTTGCGTGATGTAGAATATTCTATGAGAACATTCAGCCCAGAGTGAAATTTCCATAGAAATTGCAGCAGTAAAACTGCATGGCCGTCATTTAGGAAGGGAAATGAAAAAGATTTTTGCCTCATAAAGCAATGTACATATATATGAATTTGAGGGTAATCACACTTTATTATTTTTTAGTGATTTATGTTATTTGAAGAAAAAAGAGAAACCCGGCAGAGGCCATTCTTTACTTTTTTTCAAATATAAAATTAAATATAAATATAAAACTATTCTGTACTGGTTAGATCTAATTGTAAGTAAAACCCTTAAGAAAGAGGATATGGATGATGTCCATCCATATGGGACGAACTCCCAGCAGTTAAAATAAACTTTATAAATAAAGAAACACATCCCTTAAGACCCTCCAACCGCAACTGCTGTTGTATATGGGAGGTCCATTTGACTCGTTTGATAATACTGAGACACCAGACTCACCTATTTCCTAATCACTAAAGAACGACGACCAAAATGTCAATGTAGTCTTTTCATTCTAACAGTATGTCAAATTTTCCATGAATACCCCCTCCCCATTTTATATGACAGCTAGGAATAAAATCTAGTAAAAGACGCCGCGACTAATAAATAAAATAATATCGTAAATAGTATCGGTCCTAAATGGTGTTTAATATAACTTTTTTTAATTTATGATTAACATTTAGATATTCCTAGAGTTTGATATAAGCTGTTAAGTTGTGCGATGAGTCTGTTTTAAAGAGATAGAAATAGTTTTTTTTTCATCACTAATACCAAAAATAGTTGCTTTCGGTTAGTATTTTCCTTACTCATCAGAAGCGCGTTGTGGTCACCTGTGATGGAAGGTTAGCATAGCTATCTATAATACTAAAGGTCGCGGATTTGCGTCCCGCAGTGGTCCTAAGGAAGTAAAAAATCATTGGCTAAGCTGTCCCACGTATAAGTCGTAAAATGGAGGTTTCGAGTGATGTCAGGTATAATGTCAGTATAGTATGGGTAGGATATAATTATACCTGGATAGGCAAAATTTAGGACTCCTACTGTAGCATCCTCCGATTAGCCTTAGAAGCATAAAGGGACGTTAAACAAACAAAAAATGTTTGTTTTAGGTACGTGTTCTCTAACCCAAAATAAACAAAAAAGTTCATATTAACATATATCTCAAACTCATTTATTAAACAGATATAAAAGGTTAAAGATTTATTATTTATTTACTGCATTAAGACTGACTGTACAACGTTTAACGTGTTTAATACTAAATAAAAGGTTTTAATCACCTGATAAACAAATGAACGATAAGCAATGACAGTAGTTGCTCATCTGTTTGTCTAGTTCTGTGTGTTTTAGTGTGAGTGAATCTTGTGACACAGTTCAATTTATGATTATCATGGGAGATACCACAAATTTATTCACTTTTGATGAACAAACAGACATGCTTTTAACTTATGGCGAGGTACATACAAACGGTGCTGCTGCTGTTCGAAGATATCGTGAAAAATTTCCTAACCGAAGAATACCAAATCGTAAAACGTTTGAGGCCATTGAAAGACGTCTTAGGGATAATGGTACGCTAAAACCTATACGAGTGAACGCCGGTCGACAACGATTTCGACGAACTGCAAACGTAGAAGAAGAAATACTCGATGCTGTTCAGTTATCTCCTACTACTAGTACAAGAAGATTGTCACGTCGTTTCGATGTTTCCTCTACCAGCGTATGGCGAACTTTACGCGACCAACAATTATATCCATTTCACGTATCAAGTAGGCAAGATTTGTTACCACAAGATTATAACAAGCGCAGAAATTTCTCCCAGTGGTTAATTCGACAATGCACACGAGATCCTAACTTCCTGAACTGCATTTTGGTTACTGATGAATCTTGCTTTACAAGAAACGGGATTCTTAATTTTCGAAATACCCATACTTGGGCCGAAGAAAACCCTCATACGACTGCTGTTGGACATTACCAACATACATTCTCTTTAAATGTCTGGTGTGGTCTTCTAAGCGACAAAATCATCGGCCCCTTCTTTTTGCCACCTACGCTGTCAGGTATATCTTACTTGCATTTTTTGCAAAATAATCTGCATGATATTCTAGAAGATATTCCGCTAGGCATTAGGCAAAGGCTGTGGTTTATGCATGACGGTGCTCCAGCTCACTTTTCTCATAGTGTCACTGATTATTTAAATGCAACTTATGGAGACCGATGGGTTGGTCGAAACGGACCTGTTAAATGGCCACCACGATCTCCGGATTTAACGCCATTAGATTATTTTGTGTGGGGCTGGATGAAGTCTATGGTTTATTCTGCGGCAGTTGACACGCAAGAAGAGCTAAGATTTCGGATCGTGGAAGCCGCAGTAACTATCAACCACCATCCTGATGCTATACGAAGAGCCAGAGAAGCATGGATTCGTCGTGCTGAATGTTGCATTCAACAAAACGGAGGCGCCTTTGAACATTTACTCTAAATGTTGTAATAATAATAAATAAATAGTAATAATAAATCTTTAACCTTTGATATCTGTTTAATAAATGAGTTTGAGATACATGTTAATATGAACTTTTTTGTTTATTTTGTGTTAGAGAACACGTACCTAAAATAGTGCCGTGCAATTCCGAAACACCCTATATAGTAAGTGGAAGTATTGCGATCGTGAAAAATTTCGACTTCCGGTTTTCAACGAAAATACACGTTTTGGGGTCCCCTGAGTCCAATTAACAAAGTCCCGCGAAATGGTCTGTGTGTGTGTGTGAACAGACTAGCTCAAAAACTATAAACCGTGGGAACCTGAAATTGGGTATTTAGTGTAGGTATATGCCCGCGATGTGACAGCAAAAATTGCTCAAAGGGAGGGGGTACTTTATTTAATAACTTTTTACGTTTTTTTCGATTTTTTCAAAAACGGCTTTAACGATTTTGATGAAACTGAGTATTTGATCTATATATATGCCCGAGATATGACTGTAAAAATTTCATCAAAATTGATCAACCGGAGGGGGGACTTTACTTAATAAATTTTGTATCATTTTCTCGTGTTTTTTTTTTATTTACTCAAAAACGGCTTTAAAGATTTTGATCAAACTGGGTATTTGATGTATGTATATGCCAAAGATGTGATAGCCAACATTTCATCAAAATTGGTAAAACGGAGCGGGCACTTTATTTCATAATTTTTTTTCCAATGTTTACCTTTTTTCGATTATCTCAAAAACGGCTTTAGCGATTTTTATCAAATTCGTCATGTTAAATGAAAATTAGGTGTTCTTTAATATAAAGTAAGCTTTATCATAATTAAAATGTTCTGAGGGGGCTTTTTTTTGGGGGGGGGGGGCCTTTTTTGTTTGTTTGTTTCCTTTAAAGTACCTTTGTTTTTGTTTATATGGAGAAATTAACTGTCTCTCGTTACGCCTAAAAATAAGAAATGGCTAAATATGAGATATGATAAAAATAAAAAAAAACATAACGAGGAGAAAAAAATAAAAATATTCAGTCAACTCATAAAACTCGTTGAGCCCACGCATGCGGAGTACGCCTTTAATGAAAGACCATTTTCCATAATTAAAGCCGTTCTGTTCATTTAAGAAGTGACAATTAACAAAACGCATTAATTTCTAATCTAAGTAAGTTGGTCAGTGAAAGTTGTGTGTGCGCGCACGCACCAGATTTTTTTCAGTTTGTCGAGACGAACTTGTTTGGTTCTATACACCTTTCCGACTGTCGCTGTCCTTTGCGAGTTACAAGCAACAGCATGCGATTTCAGTCAATAAAATCTTATTTTTTACTCGTTTTCCACGAAACCGATATGTGTATTTAAGTATGTGGCGTTTTTCAAGGTGCGCTCTTTCAGTGACATATATGTCTGTGTAAAACAAACCCACCAACAAACAATCACAACTGACCATATCGTAACTTCAATCATAGTGTTCAAAGAGGTCCTGTAAATACTATGAAAATATGTAAAAACCTTAAAGTTATGTTTCGAAAATAAATAATCTACGATTTAAGCACATCTAATCTTTACTTCAATCCTCACCTATGCCGATGACGCACTATACCCTAAATATAGGGTGTGTACTTTAATTAAGTCGGATTTAAGTAGGACAGAGTGCGAATGATTCGCATGGGTCAGCTAGTCATTTTTATTATTATTTTTTTTACCTACAACCTGGTTATATGTTCTTTTTTTCTTTGCATTCTGTGTTTCTGTTTCAAGGTATTGTTAACAATGAAGTCTAGTTCCTCCCTCTCAAAAATGAAGATATGCATGATTTTAAAGAATGTTGTACATAACAATTCCGTCATTATTTTTTATTTTTTTTTTTTGGCAGAAAGCGTGTCTATTTTATATAACGCCACGACATGACTCCTTCCTACCTTCCCCATTTCCTCATCGACGCATAATAATTCTTTGCTAGCTGTCAATACTTGATCCTGCCCCCGCCGACAGTGATCTATCGCATGACCCCGATCTACAGTTCAATACTCCTTCATCACGGGCCGCGCTTCTCCATCTCTATTCGTCATCCAAGCAACAATTAGGACCATTCTCATCTTGGATCTAGAGGGTAAAAGGGTTGAGTTTTCAAGAAGCAGTGAGTTTGAGTGTTCTACTGAGAGACTTATTGCAAGACCAATGTTTGTCCAAGCTAGTCATAAGCCATTACATATCATCTGATGACAAGATTTTTTTTCATATTTAACCACGGCAAATGGTAAAGATGACTTTTAAGATTTGTCTTCGGCGGTTTTATGTACCCTCCACCTACATGACGGGCCTAAATACACCCGCCGTCAACATTTCCTCTGATTCTACAGTAACAAACAGATCAACACCCAGCTAACTTCCTACATCCACACTCTCCCAAATTTCAAGCTCGATCTCCAGTCACGAAAACAAATTCCCGTGTTTCTGGCCTCTAAACCACTCCCCAATGATCTAAAAATTTCAAAAGTTCCTCTGGAATTAATTCCCAGCCATCTACTTTGCTTCTTCCATAATATTTTAAAAAATACACCCTTTACCAATTCTTACCATTAACGCGTTTTTTAAAAATAATTAATTTTTTGTACAGGATAGAAAATATATTATTTTAAATTATAGAATAAAGTTTTCATTTTATTTTCGAATCTCATTTTTTTGGTTTGCTTAACGTCACTTTGTGCCACTGAGGATAATAGGACGATGCTACGGTGGGAGTGCTAAATTTCGCTTACCCATGTAAAATTAGGATCGGGATCTATCCACCAACACATGAAAATTAGTTTTGAAAATCTTAAATACTTTGACATTAGCCAAGGTATCGTAAATTCCTTGATGTACGTCAGATGTCTTATGGCATGTCTCTAAGATTATTAGTAACGGAAATATTATATTGATATTATAATAGTGTGTGTTAACTGATTATCGGTCGAATATAGTAATAAAAATATATTTTTAACTGTTCTAGGTTAAATACAATAAAAAAATTACCTTTTGCTCAATTTAATACGCACCTAATTTACATATTTTACAAAATACAAATACTCAGCCTTAATGAAATTATTATGAATTATTTAAACTATAAGAAATATTCAATAAAAAACAATTACTAATTGAAAAATCACAAAAATATAAAAATATTAATAAATAAATATAATAAATTGATTAAGCGAAATAAGTAAAAAATAGCCCATGCTTTCATTCGAACTTTTCTGTAAGAGATTTGATACAGTATTTCTGATTTTTCTTTTTCTGTATTTTTCAGAAAGGCACTCATTATCTACAAGTTAAATAGCTTAAACTCTATCAATTGAAATTTAGTTCTCCTATCCAAAATACTTTATTGATAAATTTAAAATTTAAGGATATTGGAATTATTATAAGCATAAACTCTTCTTTTCGCGATTTATATTCTACACCAAAGTACACTGGATTTTCTTTTTTTTTCTGACCAAATTCGAAATGTGTAAAACGCATATTTAATTGTAGGTTAACGCCTTCTTTAATATAATTTCTTTATGAGATCTGTCTACGTTTTGGCCCAAGCATCATGTGGGACATCGCCATGGATAAAATTGAAGTGATATGTATAATTAAAAGTTAGATGTGAGGTGTATATGTGTGTACCTTTTGTATTATATAAAAGAGTTTATATTGTGATGACTCATTAATTCATTTCATAAGAAATGAACGAATCAAAATGTGAATCGAAAAATCAAAATGGCAAAAACAGCGTTATACAGACTCTATCAGTAGGTAGAACTCTAATAATGATTCTAAATTAGATGGTCCAGAGGCCATCTTCTTTACAGACGGCTCTAAGGATGGTCGAGAATAGAGGATGTAGGAAGGTGGGAAACAAAAAGTTAAGAATGATCTTTCCGACTCCGAAAAAAATTAAAACTTTTTAACAAAGTAAACTCGTTTAAGAATGGAATTATCCAAATTCCATGCCAGGTAAATGTATACAGTGGGCCCATTTTATATTTTCTACCATTTATAGCAACGTAATTGCATTACTTATCGTTTAATTATTTCTTTTACTATTGCTGTTGAAAATTTCGGACAAGTTTGAAAGGGAGAATTTCGGAAAAGTTTGAAAGTTAAAGAAAAATATTTAGCAGGAAAAAATCTTATGCCTTTGCTATGTGGTAAAACCCTTGACTCAAAGAGAGCAAATTTATTCTCAGGTAAAGGGAAGGAAATGTGTATGTGATGAATTCCTTTGGAGGGAATGGAATATTTTTATTCCATATTAGTCTAAAAAAAAGATTTACGACACCTCATAACTTATCAAGCGCGTGTAGGTGTAATATCCGAGACGGGAGGAATATTACTTTAACAAAACTGAGGCGAGGTTATGAGAGGTTTAGTAGCTTCCCTACGAGCTTGGCTAAAGTTAATTTAAGGAGGATGGGCAAAAAGTGTGGCAATAGAGGCTTCATTACATTTGGGGGGGCCGCTTCAGGAAGATAGGGGTTATTGTGAAAAGCTAAGGGTGGGGGGGGGGTCCTTAATCTAGTTTTTTTTTCTTTCTTCTTTTAGCTACCCTTATTATTTATATAACTTTTTCTTTTTCATTTTCCTTCTAAATTATACGCCTTGGCCTTGCCCTGACAAATAAAAGCAATTTTGTCCTAAATTGCAATAAAAAGGGTTTACGTCGAGCTAAGGTTTTTGTATTATTTTTACTACCGTTCAGGCGAAAAAACAAAACAACAAAATGTTCAAAATTTCGGATGCAAGAATAATTTTACTTCATCATTTTAATTTTAATTATTTTTTAAATAAATAAAATAAGACAGATCTTATGAAAAGACAGAAATTATGACAACGGAACAGAACTTCAACAAGAAAATATTGGTCACCAATTATGGGAAAATAAAAGTGACGGAACGGATAGGGCATCCATAGAATAGCCAAACTGGAAAGACTAATCGCTACTAGAAATGTCTAAAACAGGAAAAATCTTTCCTCAAATGCAAAAAAAAGACATTACTGTACAGTAGTAAGACCTGTAATACTGTAAGGTATGGAAACAGCCAGCCTTCCTAGCCTTGAGAAAATTCAGAAGATCGAGATGAAGATTCCAAGGAGGATTCATGGACCCAAGATCGAGGGTTACAGAAAAATTTAAAAAAGACCAGAAGACTGAAGTTCTACGGGCAAATGGTCAGAACGAATAGTGAAAGGCATAACAGGAAAATTTTTGACAAAATCTGCAACTATAAAAGCATGGGGGGGGGGGGTTGTTAATCAAATAAAAGAGGAACTGGGCAGGCTAAAAATCACAAATAAAGATTGCTTGGATAGAGAGCTTTTTCGTGAATAACTGAAAAGGGTTTGGGTTCTTGTGGGTATGAGCGAAGGGAACAGTCTAGGAGGATGAGGGATTATTGGAGTAAGAGGAAGGCAGAGAGTGTGAAGAAACTGAAATGATATTCGCGTGGTCCTTGCTAGCCGTTTCGTGTTGATAAAAAATCTGGTGCGTGCGCGCAACACACAACTTTCACTTACCAACTTACTTAGATTAGAAATTGATGTGTTTTGCTAAATATCATTTCCCAAAGTCACACATTTTTCTACATTCATATCTTATTTTTGTTAATCGTTAAAGCCGTTTTTGAGTAAATAAAAAACTCCGTGAAAATAATACAAAATTTTTTAAGTAAATTCCCCCCTCCGGTTGATAAATATTGATGTAATGTTGGCTATCGCATCTTTGGCACATACATACATCAAATACCCAGTTTGATCAAAATATTTAAAGCCGTTTTAGAGTAAATAAAAAAACACCTGAAAATGTTACAAAATTTCTTAAGTAAAGTCCCCCCTCCGGTTAATCAATTTTGATGAAATTTTTACAGTCATATCTCGGGCATATATATAGATCAAATACTCAGTTTAATCAAAGTCGTAAGAGCCGTTTTTGAGAAAATCTAAAAAAAACCTAAAAAGTTATTAAGTAAAGTACCCCTTTAAGTAATTTTGATGAAATTTATGCTGTCACATCGCACAGTGGTTGAAAGGCGTGAAAAACCCATTTTTTGAAGGTATTGGAATATTTTTTATCTTTTAAATATTAATTAATAGAATAGTTACCTGGCACATTCCATCAATTTATTCGGATATATTCTGATTTTTAAACTTGTTAGGACCCTTTGAAAATCGATCATTGAAAAAGTTTATTTTTCAACGGAAAATTTATAGCACTATAATAATTTTTACAACTCGCATTTTTGTTTCTTAGAGCAATTTTCCTTCATAATCATGAAAAGCGATCTCACATATTACACTAGCATAAAAATTATGCTATTTGGTCTATGTTTTAACCCAGAAATAAAATCCCGATTAAATGCAATAAAATTAAGACAAAAATTTTTTTGTAATCCATATTTTTCAAGCGCAGCCGAGCGCAGTTTTAAAATCCATTTTTTTAAGAAGAAGATACATTCAAGGAAATATTAAACCATATTCTAGCTGCGTCCACATGCGTCTGTACATGTGGGATTTTTTTTTATTGAAATACCTAAGCTATTTCGTGCAGTTTATTCGCTATGGAGCTTGTGCTTCGAATTAGGATATTACTAATCGTTTAGTAAAACATCATGCCTTACTTACCAGGTCTGTAGCATCATTTATAAAGTCAGTCTGAATCGTTGTTAGGTCGATAATAAATCAACTTTTTCACCTACCGTGATTTTAGAATGAATTTGGAAATTATTAATAATAAGTTTGTTAACATGACCTCCGATAACTTAAAGGGTTCGGCACTTTTCATTTTAAGCATCCATTTGTTTTTAGAAGATAGGTATTAAAAAAAAAGGGAACTAAATTTTCACAGATAGAGTTAAAGTGAATTAAATTAAAGTGAATAAGGGAACTAAATTTTCACAGATAGAGTTTCAGTTATTAAACTTACATTGAACAGTCAATTCCACCATCTCCTATCAAAATTATAGTAAAGTCGGATGATCCCAATCTTATATTTGAATATGATATACATTTAATAGTTAAGAATTAACACATAACGACAAAAATAATTGATAGTTCCTATGTATGATTTTTTTTTTTTTTTTTTTACCTAACTTGAGTGTTTTCATGATATAAAATTATATTGCAAGTACTATCAATGATATTACTAGCATAAAACAGCAAAAGTGTTTAAACTAGCCGATTTCGAGTCGAAAATTGATGTATAATTTTTTTTCTATTTTCCTTACACTGCCGGTTAATCCGAACAGCCGGTTAAGCGGAGCTCGAACCTATACATTTTATAGGAAATTCAATCGTGGTTATGATAATATCAACTTTATTTTTTTGCGGCTCACAGATCGGGTTTTACAAGGTTTTTTCCGAAAATAGTCGATTTTCAACCACTGTGCATCGCGGGAATATACCTACACTAAATACCCAATTTCAGGATCGCACGGTTTATACTTTTTGTGCTAGCCTGTTTACACACACACACACACACACACACACACACACACACACACACACACACACACACACACACACACACACAGACCATTTCGCGGGACTTGGTCATTTCGACTCAGGGGACCCCAAAACGTGTATTTCCGTTGAAAACCGGAAGTCGAAATTTTTCACGATCGCAATACTTCCACTTACTATATATTTCATATATAGCTAAGTGAAAGTAAAAAATAAACAATTAATAAGATGCTTTTAATATTTCGTTTTTATTTCTCATTATCCTTATGAGCTTATCTGAAGGTAACCTCTTCTATTCGTTCTTGAAGCCATAATTCAGATATATTCTTCTATTTAGTTCTTTTAAAAGCTTTGTTTTCAATCATGGGCCGATAAAGAAGGAGGACCGTGAGTGCTGCAGCTTCCCCTCTGGGTAATTTAAAGATATAACTTATCTTTAGAAGATGTGAGGAATAAAGTGAAGTACAAATAATATGCAAAACAAGCCAGCCATTAATCCAGATGTTGGAAAGGAACGTAGAGTTAAAAGAGCTCAAGGGAAGACTGTTGAGCTGTTGCAAGCCTCCTATACAACCGGCTGGATCCGCCCCCGACTTCAGTTGGTCTACCATGGTAAAAATTAAGACCATAGTTCCTGCTTGGAACAATGCATCCTAATGCTCCGATTTCAATTGGACATCACTGACAATGGAAGTGCATGAGTTAAAGCTAAAATAATTCTATATTATAATCTTGTTCGTCTGTGAAAAAAAAGAAAAAAAAAAAAAGAAATAAGTTAAGAAATCCCTTCAAGGTTCTTGGTCCAGCAGAAAGAAGATTAAAGAAAGTTTTAAAAACAAAAAAAGGAATTTAATTTTTTAAGCGAGGAACGGACTAAAGCTAAAAATTTCTTAAGTGATTTCTAGGAAAGCACTCAAAAATTAACTTGAGTCACTTAACAGCTTGAATGAAGAAATTATTAAAGTTTCTAACATTTTTTGGGGGAAATGCTGATATAATATTAAACAAACTAAAAATCAATCCCAATGAAAAAGGAAACACCTCTAATTTTCATGGATTCGAAAATTGACCATTTAATGAGAAAAAAACTCTAAAATATTATTTATTAACCATAAATAAATAAAATATAATATAAAATATCATGGTCATACCACATAACTCCCATAATGTGCCTGTTTTAGCGGTTGTGTTTCAATTATTTGTTGATAAGTCTGTGAAAATAAGTGTTGTTTTATGTTTTATATCGTTCTTTTATTTGACCCTTACAGAAAAAAATATAACTTTAATCATAGAATAATGCATGTATTATAAAATGTAGATAAATGCAATGTGATGTAGTATTTTTAAGAAAAGAAAATCAATTTTGATATTCTTATAAAATAAAAACTTAGATTAGGTTCCTTTTTAATAATGTGAAGAAGCTGCATAGTTAAACGTGAAAGAAATAGTTATTTCATCAGTTATTCATGAAGTTATTTTCATCACTAATACCAAAAGTGATTGTTTTCGGTGCGCGGTCGAGTTTAAAGGAAATTAGACCAAGCACCGAAAACACACTTTTTGCACGTATTATGAAAAAAAGTTTTCATCATACTGCTCATATTTCAGTACATTAAAACACTTTTATATTTCATTAATAACTTTTTTTTTTTATCTATTACATTTTAATCGGCGCTCAGCCGGGATCGGGATGGATGGCGAAAATTTACTTCGGCCCTAAGCCCCCGCAGTGGTGGCAACAGGAAATAACTGAACTGAACATTTTAATCTACACCTGTCGCTCAGCCTGCGACAAGCAGATGTGCTAACAATCGAGACAGTGGGCATATGAGGCCATTAATAACTTATATATAAAACATTAACATTTTTTTTTTTAAACATCTGTTTATTAACCTAAAATAGAAGAAAACTACTTATATATCTACATTAATATTCATACCGAAAATTTTCGGTGCGCGTGCAAATTTTTGGTGCACTTTTAGAAGTAAACGGGAAACAGCTGTTTTCTGTACTGTTTGCATGCATCGAAAGTAGTTACTTTCCGTGCAGTGTAATGAAAAAGATTTTTCACCATGCTACGATGTAATCTCCTGTTTTACACACCTAATTTGCGCCGCAAAATCAGCTGTTTATTATTTTAATTCATTCATTTCATTATATACATTACGTAAGTTTGTTTTGCTCGTATTATTGTTTAGTTATTTAGTAATTATGGCTAATAATATATCAGAATCTATAAATGGAAGAGCAAAAGAAATCATAGCAGATTTTTTACCAGCAAAATCAAAAGATAGGTAAGAAGAAGAGTATACAAAGTTTTTGAACTGGTTAAAAATGATAAGATAACCTTCTAAACCACAAGATAACCTTCTAACAAAGAGGTACACTTAACCAAAAGAAAGTCTTGTTTTTGATTAATGTTATATTGTATTAATATTTATTGTAGTATGGTGAAAAATAGCGTTCGTGCCTCGGGCCAAAGTGCTTTTGCAGGCCCTCGAACTTTTCATGACCACGACTACGTCTCGGTCAAAAAATATCTCGGGCCGGCAAACGCCCACTTTCGGCCCTTGGTACGAAATATACTATTTCAGGCCTAGGCCCGAGTATTGAAAACACATGTTTTTGATGCAGTATGATGAAAAACAATCATGCGATGTAAAACCATTACTTTCCTTTAATTTTAAATAATACATTGCTCAGCTTATATTTTCTTCTTATTGCTTGATAATATTATTCATTCCACTAATATGAGCGAAACTGCCGTTAGGGACCAAATTTAAGCTAGGTAAGATGTGCGATATTGTGAAGAAGTAAGCCTGGGGGAAATTCGCATTGAACAATTCTTATCCGGCACAGTATCATTTTTTTTCTTCTAGATTGTCTTTGGCTAGTTTCCCTTTAACATAATAATATAATTTTATTAACATATTTCAATTTAAGGCGCAGGAGCATCCCACTCCACTCGCTTAATCTAAAGTACGCGTGATTGAATGCAAGGCTAAAGGAACAATACTATGGGAAAAATTAATTTAAATATTGACTTGTAGTATAAGGCAAGACGAACGTAACAAATCACCAGAGAACAATCATAATTGAAATTCGTTGGTTTATACTTTATTTACAGAACCCCGTCAATCAAAACGAATCGGAAACATTCTCCTAATTTCCTTATTTATTATTTACCGCCGAATCAAGAAATCCCAACGGAGCTCTTTCATTGCACTCATAAATATTCGATGGAGGATCTCCCAGTAACCTCTCGCGGAAGATTAATTTTATCTTCAACCCAGAGATTACTTCTTCTTTTTTTTAATCCTTTGACTAACAAACTAGAGCCTAAGGAATTCAAGATGAAGTTTGAAGTTAGGAGTTGGTAACTATGCTAATAGCCGTCAGGGCCGGGGGTAACGAGAAGGAATTTCAATATAAAACAAGGGCTCGGGGTGGAGTTGAGCTCAACGCCCGGATAATGAAACCTCAAAGGCTCCTATTGACAGCCGAGTACTATCCCAAGCTAAGGCTTTTCTTTCCGCTTGCTAAATTATTATGTTCTTGTTATTTTCCAGACAAGAACTGGGCCAACGGACTGCAGGAGTTTTATCGTGTCCCATGAAGACCAACTACCGACTCATTCTTAAAGCAAAAGCTGATGATCATCAAGATCCAAACTCATCAAGCCAATTGGGATTAACTTCACCAAACACTCAGAAGGCTACTGGCATTCCATCGGTCCTTAGCTACATAGCGAGGCGGCGAAACACAGCAACTTCAACCCTTCGTAATAGTGGAACGGCACAGTAATGGGTTTTCATATAATTATAATGATCATTTAAGAATTGTCGGTCAATAAATATAGTTTCGTAAATCCTGATCAATGCCGATAAACAACCAATGTTGTTTAAACTATAATACAAGATATTTTTTACAATGAACATAGACGGATTTATTGGGGGTCCATATTTTAGGGACTATTCCCTATGATATAGTCTATTGCACTGTACTGAAAAATATGGAAGAAGAAATTTTTAATGAATTTCCCATCCGTTTTAGAACCCCTAGAACACAATGTTGGACTTAAGATTACATCTGTATAATAATTTGTTATTAGGCAAGACAGATTTTATTAAAGTATTTTTATGATCCATGTATTTCACATCACTTATTTTAATTTTTGGTTCAACGTTTCGGCATTTAAGCCGTTATCAAGATACCAATATCCACAATTAGAATTACAATATATTTCAAAAATACAAATTAAATTAAAAACAATTAAATAATGAAACATACCTTCCCATGACCACAAAATATTTTCAATCAAATAGGCTGAATACTATTAACATAAAAATTAAAAATGTTTACTAGTCAAAAAAAGTCCTTTTCCACTAAAGCATGAAAGTCAAACTGTATTTATACTCTTCTCCGATATCTTCCAATACAGTGCAATAGACTACATCTTAGGGACTACCGATTCATATTTACATACTACATGTATATATCATACATATAATGTGAACAGTATAAATCGAGATGCAATTGTGTCGATAATAATTTACAAATTTTTTGGGGATCTTATTTCTTATTTTTTTTTTTTTTTATGCAGATAGTCATTTCAAACCAGTGATTATTCTTCGAAAAATTTTACATCGTTTAACCTATAAAAATTGCGTTTCAACAAGTAATGTGATCACAGTTAACATCTACAATAAGTATGATATTCTTTGCGCCGGTCTTGAAGTCTTGTAGGAAACTTAAATAATTGCTTTTATTTGTTTAAAAAAATTTTGTATAAAAATTATAAAAAACTATTGCTAGAAAAATAACTGGTTAGTAATATCATAATGTCACGTAATCACAAAAAAAAAATAACAATAATAAAAAGTATTTTTGGTAGGTAAACGTTCATTTTTATCATTGTCTTTCTGGGAAAAAAATAATAATATTTTTTTTTTTTTTGTAACTGAGAACTTTTATTCAGACCTGTCAATAATAATATTAACAATCAGTGAATTTGATGATTGAAATAATACATTGGCATGAGAGGCATGAGGGGGAGCATTACCCAGCGGCATCTCCTACTGGCTTGATTGGTGCTAGGATTGACAACTAGGCGGGGAGGTCCCTCATCCAGCTCCTCTTCAGCCTTCTACGAGTGTTACCTGGCATGAGTTTTGTGGCCATGTTATTAATGAGTGAGTTGGGGTGTCCTTGTAATTTTTCGTGGAATCTTTTGTAATGCGTTCGTATGTGTTCTTTGACAGTCGGCATGTGAAGGTCATTGTGTAATGTTATGTTGCTGACATACCAGGGTGCTTTTGTAATTGTTCTAAAAGTTTTTGCCTGAAAAATTTGAAGTTTGTTAATGTGAGTCTTTTTGGCGATGCCGTATATCTGTGATGCGTAGGTAAAAATAATAAATAATAAAATAATAAATAAATAAAACAAATGTTCGTTGACTTTCCTAATTTTTTTTCTAAATCTGCTTTCCTGCCTATCCGTTTCCTTTAATGATATTAGTTATCATTGGCGAAGCTATATATTACACCAAGTTTACACATTCATTCAGTGTCAAAAATTGTTATCCATACCCTTCCATCTTTTCAAATTACCCCTAAAACAATATTAAAATAATCGTAAATAATTAATCGTAAAATATTTTTTTATAACCTTTGGACATTCCTTAGTTTTGTTTGAACTTCAGCTTTCTCAGCAATTGCTCTTGCTGTTTTCCAGGAGTTGGATCAGATTCGAAGAATATTCCGTTCCTCTCGCAATGTCAAAGCAGGGGGCCTCCCAGTTGAACGGTGGGCTCCTAAAATTTCGTGGATTCCTAGTTCCAAACAAATTTCGCGACCGATGAAAAACACCACTTGATTCGGAGGGCTATTTCCTCAGAACTCATCCCGTCTTTGTGTAGTGAAAAATAAGACGGCGCTCTTCTTCGGTTCTCTTAGGTCTATTTTGAAATCAATTAAACACTGCAGTGAAGTAGGAATGGTATTTTAACGATTTCAACTCTAGAGGATAAAGAAAATAGTAAATAACAACAGGTGTGTCTATCATTTGGACGCATATGAAATGCCATTATTGACTGATATTGGATTTAAATAACCCTCAAGGTCTGAGAACATTATCCCCATTTCCATATCATAATATATAATTTAAACTGTGCTTATAAAAATAATATAAATCAAAAATAAACAAAACATGAAAAGTTTTCTTGATTTCAATGGGTGTGTCTAACATGTTGACACTGAGTGTAAATGTGACATTCAGAAGATAAATAATTGTATGAATTATTCAACAATTTGATTGGAAGATAAAAAATTCAACCACGGCCGGGAATCGAACCCAGGTCCTCTGCATAACAATAACATAATAAATGATTAAATCTCAACATATTGAATGTATTATTGTGCTCCAAGAAAGCGGGGATGAGCACTGGGTGTAATAAGTAACATTAAGCAGATTTTATCGGAAGCAGAGATCGGACCACTAAGGAGATTAGCTGAGGTGGCAACACGGAACCGCTGTTAGGCCCCCCTCGTCTCTATAAATCAGCTCCCTCGGAGATAGTAGCTCCTACCTTATAATTTATTGCGGCCCGGGGACTTTTTTTGATAATTCCATAGCCGTGGAAAAGGGGGGGGAGGAAGGGGGGCAATACCGCCCCACAGATAATGCTAAGCCTAGAGCGCCCCCCTCCCCTCCCCCCGGGGCCGAGGCTAAAAACAAACACGAAATATCGGACAGGGATATAAAATATATATGTCGTGAATCTGCGAGTTCGGAAGAAATATGTGGAAGGGCCGTATCCATTTCGTAAATTGCCTAGTTGCGCTATGAATTACAATGCTGACCGATCAAAAAATATTTCAACTCTTGATGCATGAGGCAGGAACGTGGTGAGCTTTAGACGTCGTTCTGTGTTAAATTATAAACAACAAACGAAAATTCTAGTTGAATAAAACATTCTAGAAAATTTATTCGTATGCCTTTTTACATTAATAACACTAGAAATTGAAATTTAAAAAACTTTTTCTTTGATTCTTTTCGTACCTAAGAAATATTTGACATTACAATTGGTCGTACGTTTGTCAATGTTCGGAAAATAAAACTGTTACTGACCATTTATGAACCATTTCCCAGCTCCAATTGCAAGTTAATTATAATAAAACGGTTGGAACAACAAGGAAAATATGTAAAGGTGCCTATACACTTTACGAAATTTACCCTTGAACAGCCTTCAGGAATACTGTTCGGGTATTCTAGGTACGTCATCTGTTCGCCTGTGTTCGGGGGTAGCGCTATTGTCACTTTTGATTTGGGTTTTTCCAAGTGACAGAAGTTGTTTGTGGTACTAGTGCGCCTTTTCTAATTCGTCTCATATTTTTTTATTTTTCAGAGTAAGTACATATATAGTTTTCTAAATATAATTCCAGATTTACTCCGTTTAAAAAATCATAGGGCCACGAAATGCGAACACGCGACCTTTAGTATTGTAGGCTGCTATGCCAATCACAACACCAAAGGTGACCCCCGAAATATATGATTTAAAAGAGTTTAACTTTAAATTTGTTCAAGCATCATGAAATTTAAACATTTAATTCTTGCCTTAGAATTGAAATCCTGCCTGAGGATCATATTGTAAGCCTTTCTTGATGAATGGCGCTTTAAATATATTTACGTTTTTTTCATGTAATCAATTTATATATTAATTGAAACATGATAAAAGAAAGAAAAAAAAGTATAAGATAGAGTTTAATAGTAATGGTTGAATAACTTAGCGGTGTATCGCGTGCTGGGGATCCATCAGCGCTATCAGGTTCTTGGGAAGCAATCGGGGCAATTTCGCATTTCTTAGATACCCTTTAGCTTCCACTCAATAGCTGCTCCATCTTTTATGTAAACATGGCTTCATGTCGGGCCAATCTCAATGATGAAACTTATTTATAGGCATGGCGAAATTGTTCCATCACTCTGCCAAAAAGTGCATTATAGGTTACATAGATAGTTCGATTAAAAAAATTTCCTAAAAAATTATTCTTACCCTTATTAATAATACACTAGCATAAAGACCTTACAATCGCCAGCGGTTAGGTGAGGCAATGAATGGATGTGTTAATATCATGGGCGTCACCAGCACCAAAATATTGGGGGGGTGCTCAATATTCTTATAGATAGGTTAGGTAAGAATCGAGAGGCTAAAGGTTGATATAATAACGCCTAAAAACAACCGTTGGGACATTTTATTCCTTCTCCACCAATGTATTTTAAAGGTATTTTGTCTCTTAAAATTTGCCAATTTATGTTTCTATTATAATACAGATTGTAGCTTTCTGCCAAAATATTGGGGGGTCCCCACTGTCCCCCCCTACGCCCGTGGTTAATATAAATGTATTTGTATGCTACTTTATCTACTTTCTAGATAAACTAATACTCGATATTAAAAATAATAATGTGTCTCAATGATTCTTCATCTAAGAAAGAGTTGGTATTAAAATTCCTCTCAGTTTTGTCAGTCTTCGGAAAATAAAACTAAATAAATCGTCCGGACCATTTGAGAGGCGTTTTCCAGCTTTACTATTACAATAAGAAATTAATTATTCCAATTATCCAAAATGTGTCTACAGAAAATTCTTGTACATGAACGTTTAAGTATTAAGAGGGAATTGTGTGAGATCAGTATAAAATGATCTCATCAGCTTTAAAATAGTCCTATTCACAGTTTGGATACAATAGTTGGCTTAGAACATTATAATTTTGTGCTAATTCATGAATTCTATGAATTAGAATTCTCATTTGTCCTAATTTCATAAATTTAAATTTGTTTTATTATTTTACAGTTAATTTAATAAATAATTGAGGCTTCAGTTGTATTTGATGTGAGAATTAAAATGAGGTACTAGTCAGTCTCAACAATTTCTATTCATTTCATAACGTTTTCTGTTTTGTAAAACGTTGTTTTAGCCCTTCGGCCATCCTCAGTGCTCCAAAGAATATCATTAATACAATTTAGTTTTGAAAAAATAATATCCAAATATTTAGATGAACAAACTCATAAACTAATAAATATACATAAATAAACTAACTTATAAATATTTTGATATTATTTGCTTAAAACTAAAAAGTACTTAGATGTTTCTTGCAGCAATGAAGATGACAGAATGGCTGTATCGTTTAGTCTTATGAAATAAATGTAATTTGTTGAGATAGAATAGTGTTCGCATCTCAATTCTCACATTAAATAAATCTTCATATTTTAAATATACGAATGCTTATCTGAATAAATTATCAGCCTAACCCATAATATAGCTTTTTGAATATTTCAAATTTTGTTGGGTATTAATTGCACTTTATTTCAGTGATCATCCATTATAGAGATAGATTGTCAAATCTTCCAAACTTTTCGGATTTTTAAATGCACTAACTTATCTCTCCCAGATCTAATAATAATCACTGCGCCAATAAAGCCTTTTTTGTAATGCGTAAATATTATTCCCTTCCATTTATCTTAATTGGCAATTCTAAATGTTCAATTAACATTAACTTGCATTTGATACAGTTAAATGCATCCCACTAAAATAATAGAAAGTATTGATGCTTTTTACCATTACATAAAAAACGAATAAAATAGTAAGAAAGATGAGAAATCCTTCATCGCAAAAATATAAATGAATTAAACTGGGCTATCTGAAAAGAGCTAATTAAACAGACAGATATTCAAAAGATTATTCATTCGAGCAAGGGATGAAAGACAACCCAGAATTTGATGATGGAAAGTTTCCTCGCTCAAGTAAAATGGAAGAAGAAGAAGACAGTTGGTGCAGCGAAAGTTTTCCTGGCCTAACTTTGTGAAAATGAAGTTTTTAGAGTTGGATGGAGAAGAGAAGGGGGGGGGAGTTGGTGTTGTCAAATAGTGTTGGAGTTCCGGAGGATGGAGTGTCAAATAATACTCCTGAAAATAATACTGAGGATCAATATAATATCGGCCTAGAGAGAGTGAGAGGGGGGGGGGGTGAGTTTGGGAGTTTTCAAGTGCACTGGGAATGGTGGTGGAAAGTTGTGAGAACTTCCAACATCCACTTATCAATTGGCCTTTCTCAATGGGCGGAAAACTAATCATCTTTCCCCAGCGGGGCCAATAAACTTAGCCGAGTTCATTTCACTTATCCCAACTTCTCGCCAGGACAATGGTCTTAAGTCCTCTTCCGTCTTTCGAACATTCAGGGTCTTAGGCCGCGAATTTATGAACGTGAAAGATTGGCAAACAACGGAAATTAGTTTCACAATGAGTAAATTGAGCATAAAAATAGTAAATAATTCCTTGGGTATGGAAGTATGATTGGAGATTATTTTTTTTTCAATTTACATACAAAAAGATCTGAATTGGAAATCAAAAATCTATCATCGATATATGGCTGTTGTGTAATAAAAAGGGGAATAAAGAGATGCTTGAGTGGGGAAAAATTTTGAAGGAAGCTGTTGGAAATCCTGGCTTTAAAGGATCTTGATTAAAATTTGTTTGCAGGTTCGCACCAACATATTTATTTTTATCATGTAGATTTCAGAAAAAAACACAGCTATTTCATAGATTCTGTTTTATGCCAATGGAATTGCAAAGTAAAATTATTTAACCTTCAAGAAAACTTTTTACACAAAAGATTACGGCAAATTCGAATTCTGCTCACTGAAAAACATCGAAAAACCTAAACATTTTGTTTTTATTGAATAAATGTTTTCCATTTTTTGAGGGGTCGCCTGCGGTGTATTGGCTAGCCTAGCAGCATCCTCCTCGCCACGGTAGCCCTAGGAGTTTTTAAATGGATTAAAATATTGGCTATCCCAAAATATCCGGGCTATCCCGTATAGGACCGAAAATGGAGGTCCCAAGCCTATACGTTGTCGGGTAGGTTAAGGATCCATATCCTAATTATACCTGGAGAGGCAAAATTTAGGACTCCCACTGTAGCATCATCCGATTAGCCTTCCTGGCAAAAGTGAGGTAAATTAAACAAACATACTCGTATAAGTAATCGTTATTCTCGATTTTATATCAAACTGAACTGACACAACAGCAAACATATAAAAGACACGGCCACGGATGACAAGTTAGTTAGGAGGAGACTAAAAAGAAGTTGGATGAGAGACCTCCTCTACTAATTTATGGGGGAGGAGTCTGTTCTAGTTCGGAACGAGGCACAGTGGTTGAAAGGCGGAAAAAACCTATTTTTTGAAGGTATCGAAATATTCTTTTTCTTTTCATTATTAATAAATAGAATAGTTACCTGACACATTCCATCAATTTATTCGGAGATATTCCGATTTTTACACTTATTATGACCCTTTGAAAATCGATCATTGAAAAAGTTTATTTTTCAACGAAAAACTTATAATATTATAATTATTTTTGCTACTCGCATTTTTGTTTGTTGGTGCGATTTTCCTTCATAATCATGAAAAGCAATCTCACATATTACACGACCATAAATTCGGCATAAATTATTCACCAGAAATAAAATCCCGAGTAAATGCAATAAAAATAAGACAAATATTTTTTTTGGTAATCCATATTTTTCAAACGCAGCCGAGCGCAGTTTTAAAATCCATTTTTTAAAGAAGATACCTCCAAGGAAATATTAAAACATATTCTAGCTGCGTCTGTAAATGTGTGATATTTTTTTTTATTGAATTACCCATGTTATTTCTTGCAGATTATTCGCTATGGAGCTTGTGCGTCGAATTAGGTTATTACTAATCGTTGAGTAAAACGTCATGCCTTACTTACTAGATCTGTTGCATCATTTATGAAGTCATTCTGAATCGTTATTAGGTCGTGATAAAAAAAAACTTTTTCACCTACCGTGATTTTAGTATGTTTGAAAATTATTAATAATAAGTTTATAGTAAGACCTAGGATAACTTGGTGGAAATAAACCGATTTCTCATGAAAAACTTTCCTGACTCGTTTTAAAAGTAAGTGGCAGGAAGCTCATAAACATGAAAACAATTTTATTTAAAAATGTCTACATATTGTGTGAATTCATTTAATTTAAAAAAATTGGTATTAAAAAAAAGTTCAGCTGTTATTTAGTATGAATTAGGGAACCGAGTTTTCACTGATGAGTTGTAGTTATAATAAACGGTCTATCCCACCATCTCCTGTTAAAGCCGGATAACCCCTATCTAATATTTTAATATGATAATATATTTAATAGTTAAAAATAAAAATATAACGAAAAAAATAATTCATTGCTCCTATGTATGATTTTTTTTCTTCACCTAACTTGGGTGTTTTCATGAAATAAAATGATACTGCAAGTACTATCAAGGATATTAATAGCATGAAACAGCAAAAGTGCTTAAACTGGCCGATCTCGAGTCGAAAATTGATGTATGATTTGTTTGTCTATTTTCCTAACACCGCCGGTTAATCCGAATAGCCGGTTAAGCGGGCTTAACCGGGCTCTTACCTATACATTTTATAGGAAATTCAATCGTGGTTATGATAATATCAACTTTATTTTTTTGCGGCTTACAGATCAGGTTTTTTCCGAAAATAGTCGATTTTCAACCACTGTGCGAGGTGTTGCTAGGCACTATCTTGAATATGGCAGCTTGTCTAACGTTTATAAAACACAGCTAGAACAAGATAATTTTTCTGTTTATCCAATAATTAATTAATAAATACATAAAGATTTATAATCGATGTTTACGCCTAATCTACTAATAATATTTTCCTTAATTTTTGACAATTCACAAGAAATAAACACACTTTCAGGGGCTGTTTACAAAAAATAGATAATTCCAATAAGATAAATTTAAGCCATAACTAACAAAATGAAATTAAACTTATTTTTGCAATGAATAGAAATTAATTGTAGAACGCATATACCCTTCAGTTGAACAGATCATCTATTAAACACTCGCGAACTAACATAAACAGGGTAACTAACATAAATGGGGAATACCAGAACATTTGTACAATGTATTCCGTAGTTCTGCAAACAAGAGTGGCTGAGGTATAAATAGTCTATATGCCTATATGTCTAGGTATAAATAGTAGTACTTGCTTGATATTAATATATAGGCTAATCACAAAAAGGCTAATTTTTATAAATATAATTCGTTACAAAGTGAGAAATTAAAGGACCGAAACGAATGAAACAACTCAAACTAAACTAAACAACTACTAACAACTAACAATAATCACGCCGAACAAAGAAAACATCGTTTGTACTTTGGAGTCTCTTTAAACCCAAATATTTGCCAATGTTAGAAAGTATATAAGTAAATAACTGTACCTTTAAATAATTAATGAATATTTACATGTTTTAATTTGATTATCCGTAACTTCTAAATTTAATATAATCACTTGTAAATGGTTTATAAAATGAAGACTAAAAACCTATAGGTTTAATTTTAAACAGAATTTTAGCAATAAATGAATAAAAGTAAGCAGCAAAAGATACACTGACTACCCATTTCTTCTTAATTTTTACTTTTAAAACTTCAAAATAAACAAATTAATGTTAAAAGATAAATAATTTTAAAATAGAACAAATAACTTACATAACTGCATTGCTATTGGCTGGCGATTCTTACCTGTAAAAGTGAAAGATCTGTATTAGTTTGGAGTTAGAAAAAAAAAAAAGAAAAAAAAATGAAAAACCTACAGTTTAATTTTTTGATAAGGTAAGCCCTTGTTTTTTTAAAAAAAACTAAATTAATCATATCACTTTCCATGCCGAATGCAAATTCATATTTGGGCATTGGATATAAGTACACATATAACCAGATGCTGCCCAAAAAAAAAAAAAAAATTGATGGAAGATAAAATCAAGCTAAGTTGTCACTAAGTTGAAACTTTATTTCCTCTCTACCACCGATAAAAAATTAGAAAAAATTAATAATATATTGTAAATGGATGATTTCTATCTTCTTACTTCTATTATCAAATACACGGGTCTATATCCCAGTATTCAAATGTATGTACTATCTTTATAGTAATATTTTATATTGTAATAAAATAATATTGTAAAAGACTGACTGTTTTTTTTTAATTTTATTTTTTTTTAAGAAAAATTTAAGCTCGTATGAATCATTTTGAATTTTAAAGAAATGCTAAGCAGATATTAAAGGAAAATTCGGGTGATGTAAATTAAAGCCACAAAACAAGGGACCATTGTGCCCACAACAGGCAGTTTTGGTACCCCTCGGCTGATTTCCTCCCCCTCCGAATGTTCAACAAAAAAACCTAGAAAATATTACTTATCGATTTTAAGGTTGACGTCCCTCTTTTATGAAAGAAAATCAGTACAGAAGCTTAAGTCTAGATGGTAAAGGCGGCTTTGAGTCTGGGTGGCGACAAGCCAACAGAATGAGTTATAACCTTTTGTTTTCTGATTGACAAAGAAATATATTCTTTTTATTATACTAAGACTGTAAGAAATCCCATTTTAAGAATGCTATCAATAATAAATAGTACTTTTAAAATTAAGGAACCCCTTACCCACCTTTCTCTAAAGATATATTTTGCGGTAAGAAACGCTATTCCACTCAGGGCTTAAATACAAACTAAAGCTAATTTAATTATATAGAATGAAAAAAGCGGATTAAAATTTTTATGGTTTCTATTGTTAATATCTTGCCCTATTCCTTAATTATTATTTTACTTCTTGATAACGCAAGTACCTCTTTATAACTTATTATTATGAATGAAATTATTTGATGAATATGTTTCAGATGAAGGAAGAATAAAAATAACGAAAAAGAAAAAAAAAAGTATACTTATTGATATGTTCGATAAATAAATAACTGTGTCGCCAGAGCGAAATTTCACAGAATCAATCTACTGTCATTTACTACTGTTACTATGGAATAAATCCCGATACTACCAGACAGAAAACGTAAATAACCAATCTCAAACACTTTGCACCTGATACATATAGTTTCCTGGATGTTCTTCGAAAATAAATTAAATATTTTTTTTTATATAGGAAACATTAATGATCAAATAGTTTTTTTTCAGCCCCAAAAAATCACTAAAAATCTATGTTTTTTAAACAATTTTCGTGCGTCTTAAGGCGCATATGGACAACAAGTTGATGAAAAACACTTATGAACTCTGCGAAGAAACAGGACTTAAAACAGTGGTTTATAGAGCGGTCGAATTGGCCTTTAGTAATTATGATTGTTAAAGGCGAGAAAAAATGAAAGGCACGGTGTAATATTAGAAAAAAGAATGTGCTAAATGAACACGCCTAGTGAAAATTTATCAAAACCATACGAGATTTCCGCTAATAATAATAAGCAACACTATGATCTTTCCAAGCGAGCAGCTAAAATACCGGATGAAGATATGTATATAGATAAAGTACCGTATTTTGTTTTATAACAATTACGGGGAACTGGGTGGTTACAGGTATCAATAAAAAATCTGTGCATGCATAATAGATTATTAACATTTTTTTTTAAACCAGCTTTGCATTTCAATAAATACACCAATAAAAATGTTTTAACAAAAAAAAAAAAAAAAAAAAAAAAAAAAAAAAAAAAAAAAAAAAAAAAAAAAAACCTGGAACGCATAAATAGGTATTCATTTTCATGCATGATTATTTTTCAATGTTCGACATAAGTAAAAATGTACCTGGAGGCTGAACAAACTTCGCTGACACGCCTGAATTGGTTTGTGGCTACTTTCGTAATTTCTCGTAACAGCTTGATGGACATCATGCACGGAGTAGCAAGTGAGGCTAGTACGATTTAAATAAATATCGCCAATTATTGTTTTAATTTTAATACCCATTCTAGACATATTTTTCTAGATTATAACCTATAAAATATGCAATACTATACAATATACCTATACATACAATAAAGTATGTTATATCTACAATAAATTAGAATTATAAAAATATACAATATTCTTATCCATTTTTACAGCTGGAATAATATATATATCATTCCGAAAGATATCAAAATGTTATTTAATTTTTTTCTATGGCTAATACTTTTATTAGGCTCTGAAAACTTGATTCATGGGATTCATAAGTCTCAATAATATTGTATCGGATTTTCAATAAAACTTTACGACTATCATATAATTCACTCTTCTTCAAATCTGATCCAACCGGATTTCTTTTACTTTTCATTTTTCTCAGTATATATATTTCCTTCCAACCAATCTGGTTTGTTTCTTTAACTTTATGCCACCCAGGATAATCGAACGATGTTAGATTGAGAGTCCTAAATTTTGCCTATTCAGAAATAATTAGGATGGGGGTCTTTAACGTGTACCTGACATCAGGCTCGGGACCTTCATTTTACGTCCTATCCGAGGGACGGCATATCCAAGGATTTTTACTCCCTTTAAAAAAACACAGGATCACCGCGGGACGCGAGCCCGCGTCCTCGTATTGTAGGTCGCTATGCTAACCACTACACCACTGGAGACCCCTTTCAACTAATCGTAAGTGTTTAATAAAGACATTCTCATCACGATGTTCGAATGATTTTAGAAGTTGGAAGGCATGTAGGAGCAAACAATTCAATTTTTCAGTCATAATTTTTGCGTGAATTTTTTATTTTTTATTTATAGAGTAGATTTTTTTTTAGAAACATAAGTAAAGTTACACTGTTACATTTTGAGTATTTTTCATTTCCATGAATTATGTAGCACAGGGGTAGATAATACTTTCAAAACAAAGTTTTCGATAGTACAATCGATAATTAAAAAACTATTGATCGTTTCGATGGTTTAAGACTATCGATGGTCTCGATAGTTTTACTTCACTAACATCTTGGGATAATTAAATACGTGATAACCCATTGGAAGAGATTCCTTTATAAAAGAAAATCTTTAAATAAACTGAATAATCATATCTGTTTCACAAACAACTTCGAGCTTTTTGAATAAACCGTGCTTGGCTATAGTTATAAACATATATATGGTAGCGACTGAAGCAGTATGAGAAGGAAGGGACGGAGTTGGGGAGGGCCAAACACATTAGATATTCCGGGCAGCCAACCCAGGCCGGCGACAAATGTCAATTACACAGCGAGGCCCCGGCCCTGGGATAAGCTTCACACTCAGTCGAGAAGGCCTATTCCGCCCCTTTGGGTGGGCCCCATGGGAATCCGGGGCCACAGTTTACTAGTAAGTAGCAGCCCTATCAGCAGAAAGGGAGTACCTACACCTTCTTCCAATTCAATCTGTTCTAGGGTCCCTTAATGCCCTGGAGGACAAGGTATATTTAAAAAAAAAAATGTGATGTTTTCTGTCTGAATAAAACTTTTGGTAAATAATTATGGTCGAAATTCTAAGGAACTGCAAGATAATAAGAATACTAGTGTGGAAATTTATGACCTATTTACATAGCATTAATCTGACTTACAGCATACCATTCACGAATTTCCGACGGTTCCTGACACGGAGGCATATTAAATAATCTTATATCACCCAACACTCAACAAACCCAAATACTTCTGATTCTTGCAACCGATCGGATGCCAAAGTAGTAACAAATACCCAGAGGCAGGGGTCTTTTTTACTTTAGCCACACCGGTTACTTATTTCTAAAAAAGTGATTTATCTTAATATTAAATCAATACTGAAGTGAAGAATAGATGATTGAAGTAATGTATTTAACAAGCTTCAAATATTTTTTTTTTTTAACTTTTATTTTTTTAATCCACACCTGTCGCTCAGCCTGCGACAATAAGCAGATATAATTAAGATATTAGGCATGTCAGGCATGAGGGAGATCGATGCCCATGGGCACCTACTCCTAACTTGAACCTTTAAGACAGGTTATTCTAAGAGATCCCTTAGCCAGCTCCTCTTCAGCCTTCTTCGAAAGTTGTCTGGCATGTGTGTTGTGGCCATGTCTTGTATAAGTCTATTGGGATGTCCATAAAGTTTGTCATGAACTTTTTTATATGAAGACCGAATGTAATCATGTATCATAGAAATGCGTAAGTCTGTATGTAATGTTTTGTTACTAACATACCACGGAGCACGAGTGATAAGTCGTAGCGTTTTTGATTGAAAAGTTTGTATTTTTTGAATCTGAGTCTTTTTTGCTATCCCAAAGATTTGTGCGTAAGTCCATATAGGTTTTAGTAAGGAAGTGCAAGAATTTAGTCTTTGTCTGATTTTTAGAGCCGAACGTTTGTGTAAAAGAGAGTATAGAAGCCTTAGTCGATTGTTTAGGGTTTGGCGTTTCTGCTTTATGTGTGGCTCCTAGGACATCCTTCTGTCGAATGTGAGTCCTAAGTAGTGAACCGTGTTAGTTTGTTGAATTGGAATATTGTTTAAGTATACTGGAGCACAGGTGTCATGTTGGAGTGTGAAAGTGATATGTTTCGATTTCTCACCGTTTACTTTAATTTTCCATTTTTTAAACCAGTGCTGTAATTGTTGTAAATAGTGTTGAAGGGTTGATTGTGCCTGAGTGAGGTTTACATGTCTGGTGATGATCGCTGTGTCGTCTGCATAGGTTGCTATTAATGTGTTAGGGTATGTTGGTATGTCGTGAGTGTAAATGATGTATAGCAATTGTTCCCTGTGAGGTGCAAGAATTGATCCCTGTGGCAAGAATTGAGGTGCAAGAATTGATCCCTGTGGCACTCCGGCCCAAGCTTCAAATATAAACAAAAATTATAGTTTAACGTAAAATTCTTTAAATCATTCATTTGCGAGTCCAATATGCCAAATTTCGTTGTTGCATGCCATTTGGCCAGGCATAAATAAACGAAATACATGCATCTAAATGCTGGATATCTTTTTTGATGAAAAGCAAGCTTCATAAAGTGTCCTTTTCTACATTACTGTGTTATATGCAATATTCCGAACCTTTGAAATGTCTTAAATGCCACTTCTCCTGATTTAAGAACACGAGTCTGTTGTATCAGATTCATTAATTAAAAAAACAACTTCAAAATCAACGTTTCTTAAAGTCTAGGAGGTAGTGGTAGGGAACATCCTTCATGTATATTTCTTTTAAAATGGACATAAGTTATTGAATAACGGTATGATTAATCACTAATAATATCACTAAGTAACTGGTGTGGCTAAAGTAAAAATGATCCAGAGGCAGCCTCAGCTTAGACTAACTTCCGTACTGGACCGACTCAACATAACTGACAGACTTCATATATATATATTCATATTTTATCATTCTTTCGATTTGCAACAACCCACATTCATATCCGGTTCATTATTAAAGGCAAATTTTAAGTAACTCAGAAGAAAAAATCTCTTCTCCTACCTAAGAGTTGGGGGAAGATCAACCGATTCACTATTAAATGTTTATTCACAAAAATAATAGTGACCACTGAATTTTTTTTTTTTTAGTAAGAAGTCCCCACTAAAACCATAAGTTGGAAAATGATTATTCTTTTAGTCACGACAAAAAAAAAAAGTAATTTATAGTCACAAACAACTAGAAACCAAAGTACATCTTTTGAAAATAAGTAAAAATTAATTAAACTTATAAACTAAATGCGGATAAACATTCTTGATAGACTATTACCCTTCTTTTTTTTTTTTTTTTTTTTGCTCCAAGACTTGCCACCAAGTCCTACTTTGACGAATATTATCATTGACAGGGAACAAAATAAATTAGAAAAAAAAATTTCTCATAGGAATTCCACTTTCGATTTCTTAAAAATAGGAATAATATTTACCAGTCACCGGAAAAATGTTGTTTAATACCTCAATGATTAGTTTTCTTTATTATTTAAAAATATATGAGGTAATTTGGGTAAATTTCAATACTGATTCACTAATTTCATCAACTTAAGAGATTTGAATGTTTGGCCTGTCTTGTAAATTTATCGAACGTTTTTATAATAGCCGAACTGTAATTACTTTCTTACTTTAATATTATGTCATCTTTATTATCATTATTTCTCATTTTTCTTAAATTATGAGATCTTTTTGGTGACGATTAATTGTAAAAATTGATTAGTAATTTTACTCGGTCTATAGAACATTTTGAATAAAAATAATACTGTAGATATTTACATTTCATACATCAAAAAGTAATACTTGAGTAAGTACTCTTCTTTTTTAATTTAAAATGCAAATATAAGAAAGAAATGATCTACCGGGGTCTTGGCTTCCATTATAAGAAAAAAATAATTCAGAAGACGAAAGGCTAATCTTCAGGACAGAGGGAATGGGTAATTTTTATTTGAGAAAATTAAACTTTTAAAATAGCGCGCAATTAAAGTTGATTGTATTTACAGAAAGAGGGTAGGGAGAGGGGGTGGGGTTGATGACGCACAATTTCAACCTTTTTTATTATCTTCGAATTTACAACGCAGTCTAAGATATAAAATTTTTAAATTCCCCTTTCAAGACTACAAAGAATTAGCTCAGAAGTTATAATTTTTACTAACTAATAAACTTGAAAGGCATCGTAAGCAACAATGATACTTAAACAGAATATTGGCCACATTATTAAATAAATGATTACTTTATAAAGACTACATACCCTTACATAATTAATGAATCAACATACAACCCATCATAAATTATCTACTTGGATAGAAACAAATTAGATGAATATTAAAAGCTTTAAAATTAGAGAATGTCACAGTAAGGTAATGACAAAATTTGTTTGTTATTTGCTTAATGTTACTTTATGTGCCACTAAGGCTAATCGGACGATGCTTCAGTGGGAGTCCTAAATTTTGCCTATCAAGGTATAATTAGGATAGGGATTTTCAGCGATTACCTGACATCATGCAGGTCGGGCCTCCATTTTACGTCCTATCTGAGGGACTGCATAGCCAAGGATTTTATTATATTATTATTACAATGGCTCTACAGCCCTTATAGGACCTTGGCCTCCGATACAATCCTTGCCCACTCGTTTCTATCAACGGCATGTCTCCTCCACCTAGGCACCCCTATCCGCCGCAGGTCCGCCTCCACGTCCTCGAGCCATCTCAGCCGTGGTCTCCCTCGCATTCGTCTTCCTTTTATACTCCCTCCAAGGATTTTATACTCCCTTTAAAAAATCCAAGGGCCACTGCAGGACGCGAACCGGCGACCTTTAGTATTTTAGGGTAGCTATGCTAACCACTTTACTACACCTGACCCAATAAGAAAAATTTTAAAATAAAAATATTGAGAAGAAGCGTATAAATTGTATAATTTATTAGAAGTGTTTGAAAAAAACATTTTTTAATTTTCTTGATGTTAAAATAGCATGTTTTTTTTTTTTTTTTTAATTTTTCAATAATTAATGACCTAATAGAATCATTTATAATGTAAAACCAAGTGATGAACAACCAAGTAAAATGTTTATATTAAAATTTCAATATCCTGGGAAAATCAGTAGCTAAATAAAGATAGAATTAGCCGTTATATCTAGAACAGGAAATTAGTAATGTTATGATGTGACTAACCATCTGAGGAAGTTTCACAATTGATTTAAGTAACTTCATCAACCTTAGATACTTCCTTGTTAAACAAAGAATAAATCAATCAGAAAACCAGTAAATTAGTATCTACCTATTATAAAACATAAAACACTAAGACCAATAGCTCTTGTTTCAGTTAAACCAGGCAATTAATGTATATATATACATTTGTTTTGTTTTTTTGGCTTCATATTTAATTCGCGCCTGTCAAATAAACCTTGACCATTAGCAAATGTTTTCTCTTCTATGCTAATAAATTAAGGGCTTATTAAGCATACACTATATATATAATTTTCATATTATTTATTTTAACAAAAATAGAACCTAATTTTACGTTCCGTAATAAATAAATAAAAACCGCCATCATAGCAATATAATGTTCATTTTATTAAAAAGTATAAAATAAAATAAACCTTTATTGCAATAAGGAACAATAAAATACAAGTCTATCGAACTTGATAGCGTAGTTCGTAGTACTTTTCCAGCAACTGTGCAACTGTTTTTAAGGGGTCTAAGTAAGAGTTTTCTGTTAAGTCTGAATAAATACTTAATCTATTAAAAACCGTACTAACATACTAACACATAATAGGCCAGACTCCATGGCTACATGTTGTAACATATAAGCCAATAAATAAAATAAAAAAATAAAAATCTATTAAAAACCGTATGTGTTATATTATTCGTAAGGGTCTGGCCACACATGTCCGCACCGGAACATTAATATAGGTTATGTTCAGAATATTTTTAATTTAACTTACATATTATCTTTGCCTAAAGTGGCCTGTGTCTGACATGTGTGGACTGACCTTTAGGCATAGCTAAAGGTAATATTTAAGTTAAATTAAAAATATTCTGAACATAACCTATATTAATGCTCCGGTGAGGATCCGGTGCGGACATGTGTGGCCAGACCCTAATGGAGAAATAGTTGACCGTATTATGGTTTGTATGTAAAGTCTTGTTTACGTGAAGGTAAATGGGGTGGGAGGCATGGGCGTCAACGCCCCCCCACCTCAGGGAAAATTTATCATTATAATAAAAGAAAATTTGGGAAACGAAAACTACCAATTAAATAAATTCGAAATCATTGACTACATCTATTAAGCATTTTACAAACACATATTTTAACTTTTAAATATCAATAAGTTTTATTTGAACAATTACTTGAGCCTTACAAGGTCAGAATACCTCGATCCCATCGCGAATTTTACCAGCTGCCCCTAGAATATATCCTACGGATGCCTTCGAGGTTTATTCGACTTATTCTTTGGTCCTTTATAAATGGCTAAATACTAAAAAGAAGCAAACAACCAACTCTAAGAAATTAGAGAAAACTGTTTATTGAAAACAAGAATTTATTGGTGAATAATAATGACTATTTTTACACTTTTTATTATTTAAATATTTACATTATTCATCAGTTCTAAAACTGTGGGGGTAATCATTAAGTCTTTTTTTTTATTTTATGTCAAACCGTTTGCTAAACCAAATATACTTTAAAATTATTGATTATATTACAATTCCTTTGTTTTGTTTTTTTCTTATTTCTTTTTTAGTATAAACCCAATCTCTGTTCTATAAGAAGTTGAGAATACAAGATGAATAAACTAATTCGAGAGAGGGATCTAAGATTAGGATAGAGCTGGATACAAGATAGGCGGTGAGGTGTGTCTATCTCGGGGGGTGTATTCCGAGCAGGTGCCTCTCCCCCCGCAGTTCGTCCGATATCCCCGCAATTCTCTCCTTCAGCCTTCGTCACCTTCCACTTCACTTTTTATAATTCTTCAAAGATAATAGCGATTTATCTGTGTCGGACACATTTATAAATCTTTTCCAAGAGGGTTTACCTATACAATAAAATATTTGGACATTAGAAGGCAAGGGGTCTAAGTGAAATATTTGAAAACAGATATGTGCGGAATATAGGAAAAATCTTTATCTTCTAAGTGGTTAATAGATCGAAGTGAATTTAATGACAGTGATAAATTTTAAGTAAATAATCGTGTTAACATCCATTCCGTCAAGCAGGATTTGAAATCTATAATTATTTTTTTCCAAAAAATCATTAATTAATTATAATATTTGGTTTTTAATTTTTTCAAATTTCAGTAACACCATAATAGGTAAAAGAGAAGTAGAGAGAAACGTTAAAATACACATTTTTAAAGCCGTTTATCTGCCTACCCTATTATACGGTAGTGAAAGTTGGACTCCATTAGAGAAACACCTTAGTCGATTGACAGCTACTGAAATGAAATATCTCCAAAGAGTGGCTGGTCGAACAAGGAAAGATCGAATCAGAAATGAGCGTACAAGAGAAGATCTCGGAGTTGCTCCCGTGAAAGATACTCTTGAAAAAAAGCAACTTCGATGGTTTGGACACCTCTGCCGGATGGACGAGAACCGTGATCCCCGAAAATTTTTCGAAGCTGTGCCGATAGGGAAACGACCAAGAGGTCGACCAAGAAGGCAGTGGATAGATCACATTAGTAGAATTGGCCAAAAGCGACACAAACAACTAAATGCAATGAAGGCTATGGCACGAGATCGAGAGGCTTGGCATGCATGGACCAAGGCACCTCCACGCTGAAAGGCACTACGGAGGAAGAAAAAGAAAGAAAGTAAGGTTTTTCATTTAAAAAAACATGCTTTGTATTAATCAATTTTTGGGGTTTCTTGATTTGATTAAAAATAATGATAGCTCAGAGAGTGATACGGTATTAGATAAATAATGAAATATATTTTTTAAGCCAAATTTTTACTGCATTTCGGAAGTAAAGATGTTCTGTAGCTAAAAGTGGAAAAACTCTTCTTCACCTCTACTACAGACTCAAAATATTCATCAGGTATCTTTTCTAATCCAGAGTATCTTCTATAAAATTCTGCGAGATTACCATACGCAAAAAAGATATTCTTACATTAATTGAATAATTAATGGTGGAAACTTGGCAGTGGAGCGTGAACACGGTCAAATCACCTCCTGGCACGGCCGTTAACCTAAAAAAAAGTCCTTCCTTACACATTACTGCAACCATGAGTTTTCATGGTTTGTAGTGGTAGAGATTAATTAAAAATAATATGAATATTGCAAGTACAAGTATAATACTGAAGCAGAGTTGGGCAAATTGTAATCTGAATAATGATTAATGAATATGAATAATTGTAATCATAAAACAAACTCATAATCAGTGCGGAGTATTTTTAATGATTATTGAGTGTTTGTGGTATTCATTTGAAATGAATAATGAATAACTGATATTCAGTTAATCGTGATTAACGAATCATGATAAATTCAGTTAGTCATTATTCATGAATAAAATATATTCCTGAGCTAGGATTAATATAAAATTCATCAATCATGAATACCTAATATTCATCAATCATGAATAACAAATATTCACCAATCATCAATCATGAATATGATATATTCATAATCATTATTCATTTAAATTTACAAGACGAGGATGCATTGTCCTAATGAGCAAGGACAAGTCCTAAGAATGGGTGTAGGCAACTGAACAGCATTTGAAGTCATAAGTAAAGAATTAGACCCTAATTCCAATGGGTATTAGTAAAGGTCTATTGACAAGAATATAAGCAAACAAATTTTCAATTATCATTCACGACTAGTAAGACTCAGAATTGTGATTTTTTTTTGTAATCATGATTAATGAATTTATATTATTCATGATTAATGAATGATCTGTAATCATGAGTAGTGAATTCCCATTATTCATGATTAATGAGTAATGAATAATCATGAATAATGAATTCGTCTTAATCATGATTACTGACTAACATTTAATAATGAATAATGGTCATTCATGAGTGTTGAATACATTATATCCATGAATACTCCACGATCAGTGATTAATACAATTCATGATTAATGATTCCGCGCTAAAGAATGATTTGTGAATGACGATTACAATCATTATTCACATTTTTGATTATTAGTCATAATCATGATTACAGTTTTATTTAAATATGCCCAAGTATGTACTGAAGTCACGTTTTCCCTCTGTGACGTGGGACCATAGATAAAAACTAAAGAAGTAAACATTTCATTAATGCATACATGAAGAACAGAATCTTAAAACTGAAAAATAGAGATATTTCTCATACAAAAACTGTTGATTTACATAGTTTGGAAACTAAAAATTTTGATTTCAGCTACATTACATTTCTTTTCTTCTTTTATTTTACATTATAGATATTTTTATTTCGATCAAACAGGGGAAATAATTTTTATTTTACCCATTCATGTCGGATATCAATTCTGTGTGGTCCCGATGTGTTAACAGTTAGGATCAAATGCTTGTAAGGTCTTGGTATCAAGTAGTTTTTATTTTAATTTTATTTATTGTACAATCGTATTTATCTTAATGATGTTTTATCTTAATCCACGAGTTACACTTATCAGTTAAACAGTTAATTTGAACGAAACAGTGGCGTGAACAATACAGAGCTAGATTAGTGGCACTATATTTAACAGTTCCCTGACGTTCTCTATGTAGATGACATCTCCGGCACGCTATATGATGATGCAATTACTGACGTGCCAGAGCGTAATCCACCATCCTCCATACCACTCTCCAACCCCTCCAACCTCTTAGTTCACACTCGGAGAGTATTTTCTATTATGATTTTCCTCTGAAATTATATTTAACATAAAATTTAATAAATTATTAGTTACGAATTAGTCCGTCTCATATTACCCATCATTTATTTTCTTACGTGTAAGCTAGTTGAAGAAATTTTCGAGTAAAATTGCTAATCTATGTACTCATCATATATAAAATTACACAACACTTATTATTATCGACTGATTCAAAACTTATCTACCGTTTGTCAGAATTTTTTTTATTGTTTTTTATGATTCAGGGCAAGGCCGGCTAAAGAGGTTTTATGCCCTGGACGATATATTGTTAGGCGAACCCCCCTTTCCTCAATAATTCTGCTTAAAACTATTGGAAATATAAAAACATATTATATTATGAATTCTCAATTATTACTGTAAAACAATAATTCAGACTAATAACATTGTAAGATAGTGGTTACTTGGTATTAACAAAGTTCATATTTTGTATTAATTTGGTTTCACGAACGTTCCGAAAAAAACTGAAGCCCTAGGCGGTCGCCCATATCCGATAGGCTAGATTCGATTCTGCTAAGGACAAATTTAAACGTAGATTATTACTTACGATAACTTGATTATGAAATCTCCAAAATCTTAAAACAAAAAAACATTTTATAAAAAACAAAAAAAATTCAACCGACTTCGAAACCTAGGAACCAGTAAAAATAAATTCATTGAAAGTTATGAAATAATTAATTTTATTGAATATTAATACAATAAAATTTAAAATGGTATAAAAAACGGAAAAATGCAATAAGACGAATAATTTTATTTTGGTTTGTACAAATACATACTAATAGTTAATAAAAAATATTAAATACTATGTTCGATACAACACAATCTTTTCGGAGGCGACGCAAAAAAGAAATGACATGTTACTGATACAATTGCATTAGCAGGCATTGAAATCAAAATAGGAGATGAGAAGCTCCATTTAGAAGATTTTAATTTTTTCATAAGTTATAGTGTTATAAATTTTTAATTTGGCGCTGCCACCGAAAAGATTTCATCGGTGAGCATACACAGAAAAAAAAGAAATGAGTAACCTCCTCTTTCGTTCGAATTCGTTTAAAAAAACGATCCTTTTCTGTTACAATTTTTTTTATTACCTATTGCTTCGAGTAATATTCCTATGAACTAATACGTTTAAATTTTTGGAACGAAATTAGGAACCAAACTTTACTTACCTATCTGAACGCCAGGGACGATAAAAATGGGCCAGATAGATCTTTTTACACTGTTATGTTTTTTATAAACTTTAGGATGAAAATTTCTTAATCTTAATATCTTCAATTATTAACCGGTTAATAAATGAATACACCATCTATTTACAGTTAGTAAATAAGACTCCGGATAACGATTTATTTACAGAACTTATTCCAATAAATCGTGCATGATGAGGACTTATGATAAAGCAGTTTACAATATTGTAGAAGAAATGTGCTGATAAATATTCCACGTGCAAGCTCTGCCCGGTCCCAGAACTGATTGGATGCTGAATTTATGATCCGAGAAAATGGACTCAGAAAGAGAATGAACGACCGTAACTTAATCGAACATTCATCAATTATTTCTCATCATCTATTTTTTTTTTCACGCTGTATCACAATCTTCAGTCGAAAGATTAACAGCTTATGACTTAAAGTTTTTATTTAATCTTTCTCCGATATTACAAACGAAATATACCTACCTACCTATTTTTCTTTTCAGATATCAGGTCGGATGAGAAAACGAAAAATTTACAGCATTTAAATTACGTTGTTATGACAATATCAATGACATTATTTAAATAAATATATTTATATATATATATATATATATATATATATATATATATATATAATTTAAAAAGGCATTATTTTTTTATGAACGAATCAACATGGTTTATTATTAAGCCCTCTTATGAACCATTTGATTTTTCAACTGAAAACTGATATTAAATAAAAATTATATGAAATGAAATTTAATATCATTTTTACTTTTTATTTTTATTAGGTTGCCCATGTTGTTTTATTAATTTACTAGCTGTGGGGCCCGGCTTCGCTCAGGGAGTTGTGGAATAGGTGGAATGAAAGAATAACTTTAAAATATAATAGTACAGAAAGATAGACCAAAATTAATCATTAATAAAACAAAATTTGTACCATCCTGAAACTTCAGTTTAGTATTAGTGGTAAGTTTCGAAACCTCAGAGTCCGCCCATATATGGTTTGGGTATAAGAGACCCTACTAATGCGGTTCTCTAAAATCGAATTGAAAAGATTGCCAGGAGATTAAGAAGAAAAAACAAAAGCCTATCTATACAAAATTCTATATATATATTTTTTCTACTCCTCTTTAAACGTAATTTTAAGAAAAATTATTTTGGCAGCAAATATGTCCTGGTATGTACCATTTTTTATGGTTTCTATGTTCTGATTCCATTGAGACCATTCTCATGACGATACCGCATCCTTATCAAGTTCAGTAACTTCTCCTTTTTCGAATTTGGTTGAAAATTTACGAACAGAACAGAACTATTAAACAGAAATATTATGTGAACACTTTATTTTTGATATATAT
This sequence comes from Aelia acuminata, assembly GCA_911387785.2. Lineage (NCBI taxonomy): Eukaryota > Metazoa > Arthropoda > Insecta > Hemiptera > Pentatomidae > Aelia > Aelia acuminata. The sequence goes on from OU426982.1 coordinate 36,061,370, forward strand.
TCCATTAGATTATATCTTTTATTCATATTACCTATTTTATTCAGTGTTAGTTTTTATTCGCTCACTACACTAATAAGCAATTTTCTTTTGTCGTAAATTTACTCTTATATTGTATATTGATTGAAGGCAATGTTTCGACCAATTCTTTCCTCTTCTGTAAAACTTAAGTCGCTTGGGAATCCTGTTGGTTTTGTTTATTTTTAATTTCAATTCATTGCAGAAATGTAATGGCCTTATTGAAAAATAAAAAGGAAAAAGTAGTTATTTATACATAATCTCGTGTAATTTAAAGAAAACAGCTGAAGCTAAAACCATAACAAACCGAACTAATGAACTATAACCTTATGAATTGAGCTTAGCTAGCGCTCCTGGCTTCTAAATGTCGAACTAAAATTTTCATTCATAAACTCGCCTGGGCTTATTAAAGGGGCTAATTACATGTAGCGAGAGGCTTAAACTTACAGCCCTTGTCCCTTCAACATTACACACTTTAAAAGGAAAACTGAAACCTTCTTCATCGTTAGGGACAATAAGGCAATATGACGACATAACAATCTTAATAGCACGTGTAGTCGTTTTTGAGCCTTTTCGGCACGCACATTGTACACTTTGCTTTATAATATATATTGATTATTTATTGTTTTATTGTTTATTTTATTTGTTGTTGTTTTATTATTTATTATTAGTAAAATGCGTAGAATAAACAGTGTGTTGACTGTTGTAAACAAAGATTAAAATAATTACTTCATAGAAAAAAAAATTCTTTTAGAATTTAAGGTTCATGGTAAAGATCTTTCAGCTCAACATCTTTATTTAAAAAGACATAGTTCCGACGTTGTATGGCAACTTGGTACCCATCCTCATAAATATTACTTATTTTGTGTATGTACACAATTCATAAAATTTGAATAGTTATTTAGTAATTTTTATGCAAGTTGAAGTTAAGTGGTTGAAGCTAAGTTATTCAAAATGCCAAAAAGTTGTTCAATAATTTGAACACCTTTTTATTTGGTTTCATGATTTATTTATGGTCACTTTTTTTACATGTTTCTTATTGATCATATTTATGTGCATGTGTAACCAGCAGCAGGAAGGTTATTGTTAAAATTGAAATAGTGTACGCAATGTCTGTGATAGTGTACGTGAGAGGGATCTCTTATACGGGAAAAAAAAAAACTTTTTTAAATTATATCATTCTCGTATGTGTATAATTTCAAATATAGTTTCCGTAAAATAAAGTGACTAGAACATAATAACGCTCGTCCAATGCAAGAGTGCTTTAATTCAAAATAGTAAATTTTTTTCGTCAACAATCTACTTTACTATCTCTGAGAAAGGTAGTGATAATTCCTGAAATATTTTAACTATCAATAAATCAAAAAGCTATAAATAAAGTTGTTAAGAAAATATAATTTAATTGGCTCTCCTTTAGTAAAAAATTACTTTTTTTTAGTTAGACCGGTCGTGCAACAGAAGAGTGATATCCCTACCGTGGTTCAATTTTGATCTCATTTCTTTTTAAGAACATTAACAAAACTAGTAAAAATACATTACATTAAAATGGAATAAAATGATGAGAGTAAAGTATCATTTTTTACTTTCACTTAACTATATATGAAATATATAGTAAGGATAAGTATTGCGATCGTGAAAAATATCGACTTCTGGTTTTCAAGGGAAATACACGTTTTGGGGTCCCCTGAGTCTAAATAACCAAGTCCGAGTTTGTGTGTATCTGTGTAAATAACCAACAGACTACCTAAAAAACTATAAACCGTATGAACCTGAAATTGGATATTTGGTTTATGTATATACCCGCGATGTGACAGCGAAAATTTCATCAAAGTTGATCAAATGGAGGTGATACTTTATTTCATAGCTTTTTTCCAATTTTTACGTTTCTTTTAGATTTTCTCAAAAACGGCTTTAACTATTTTGATCAAATTCGTCACGTTTAATGAAAATCAAGTCTTCTTCAAAATCAGGAAAAAAAAAAAAAAAAAAAAATATTACGTCAACTCATAAAACACGTTGAGCCCACGCATGCGCAGTACGCCTTTAATGTCAGATCATAGTTTAAAGCCATTCTGTTCATTTAATGGAAATTATTTGTTCAATGGTAACTATATGGAGTTTTCAACAACTTCACAGAGAATTGTAAAATCAGACGACTTGGTGTATTATGCTTGCATTGCCGAATTATTACAAGTAAAACTTTTTATTTAATAATAATAAAAATTATTGTACAATAGAGAGCAAATACAAACAAAAATAAGTAAATGAATGTGGAGAAATGTGTGACTTCGAGAGATGGTATTTAACATAACACGTCAATTTTAATGAAAGTAAGTTGGTAAGTGAAAGTTGCGTATTGCGCGCATCGCATCAATTTTTTTATATGATAGTCAAGAGCACCGAAAATTTCAATAACAAACTTCTTTAGTCAAGGTTACGGATAGGTCGTTGATAATTACGAATCCAGGTACGTATGAACATTAAGGAAGAAATCAATACTCACAATTTTTTCCTGATAAATTTTCCGGATTACATTTTAGTTTGGTAGCGATGGTGGGTACGGAACATTTTAAAAACAATATAAAAGGGTGCAGCCCCCCGGAAGTCCCCGCTAGTAATGAAAGGGCCGAAGAGGGAGGGAAGGGATTATACTGATCCAGTACTTTGTATAAGGCAGAGATTGAACAATCCTCGCCGGCTATCGGATCCTCAACTGTCCGCTCCCCATTCTTCCTCCTAAATCCAGAGGATATCTTCTCCCTTCAGGGTGGGCTTTACCTGACCTACAGGAAATCCCCACGGATCAGTTCGAACAGAGCCTATTACTTTCGCAACCGAAGAAATGTACTTATTTACACCGCCAATATATTTATATTACGCCGAGTGTTAAGGTACACTCATACATTTGGGTACACTAAAAAAATATCAACAATTCTATACCAGAGGTCCTATATCTCTATGTTTTTTGTGATTTGTCAAGTAGGTAGTGGTTATATTTTTACACGAAATCGTTCATAGAGCTTATAAAAAAAGAGATCAAAAATTTTGGTTTTTGCAATTCAATAGAGAACTACCTATTCTTTAACACTAGGTATTTAGCTTGTAAAAAAGTCATATTTAGTGTTCAATAATAATGGGGATAACGCACTTTTTGTTGGCAAAAAAATTCAGTGAAGTTTTCATGGGATCATAACATGTTAACTCGTTAAATCAACATACAGTTATTACTCGGATACATCAATTAGCTTTAAAGTAATTTAAAGTGCTTTTTCTAATGACGGAACGCTTCATGGAAAGACGAAGATAAAAAAAACTAAATAGAAATGTAATTAAATATTTTTGTTATACCTTTTAAACTTTTGTTAACTTTAAAACTATTTTTAATATTTTTGACAAAGTCAAATTTCTAACTCGGAATTAGATTGTTAAATTACTCGCTAATTCAAATGTGCCATATATGAATGTCTCGAATTTCCAAAAATAAAGAATTTTAGGTTAAAAAAAGTAATAGTGAAATTATATAAAAAAAATCTGGTGCGTACGCGCAACACACAACTTTCACTTACCAACTTAGATAAGAAATCGACGTGTTTTGTTAAATATCATTTCCCAAAGTCACACATTTTTCTACATTTAAGTATATCTTATTTTTTTTAATCGTTAAAGCCGTTGTTGAGTAAATAAAAAAAAAACACGTGAAAATGATACAAAATAAATTAAGTAAAGTCCCCCCTCCGGTTAATCAATTTTAATGAAATTTTAAGTCATATCTCGGGCATATACATACATCAAATACCCAGTTTGATCAAAATCTTTAAAGCCGTTTTTGAGTAAATAAAAAAAACACGTGAAAATGATACAAAATAAATTAAGTAAAGTCCCCCCTCCGGTTAATCAATTTTAATGAAATTTTAAGTCATATCTCGGGCATATACATACATCAAATACCCAGTTTGATCAAAATCGTTAAAGCCGTTGTTGAGTAAATAAAAAAAAACACGTGAAAATGATACAAAATAAATTAAGTAAAGTCCCCCCTCCGGTTAATCAATTTTAATGAAATTTTAAGTCATATCTCGGGCATATACATACATCAAATACCCAGTTTGATCAAAATCTTTAAAGCCGTTTTTGAGTAAATAAAAAAAACACGTGAAAATGATACAAAATTTATTAAGTAAAGTCCCCCCTCCGGTTGATCAATTGTAATGAAATGTTGGTTATCACATCTTTGGCATATAAATACATCAAATACCAAGTTTGATCAAAATTGTTAAAACCGTTTTTGAGTAAATAAAAAAAACATGTGAAAATGATACAAAATTATTAAGTAAAGTCCCCCCTCCGGTTAATCAATTTTGATGAAATTTTTACAGTCATATCTCGGGAATATAAATAGATCAAATACTCAGTTTAATCAAAATCGTTAGAGCCGTTTTTGAGAAAATCGAAAAAAACCTAAAAAGTTATTAAGTACCACCTCCCTTTGAGCAATTTTGATGAAATTTATGCTGTCACATCGCGGGCATATTCCTACACTAAATACCCAATTTCAGGATCTCACGGTTTATAGTTTTTGAGCTAGTCTGTTCACACTCACACACACACACACACACACACACACGCACACAGACCATTTCGCGGGACTTGGTTAATTGGACTCAGGGGACCCCAAAACGTATATTTCCGTTGAAAACCGGAAGTCGAAATTTTTCACGATCGCAATACTTCCACTTACTATATATTTCATATATAGGTAAGTGAAAGTAAAAATTATAAAGACTCTGGTCATGTTATTGGCCAAGATTTACAGTATATCAATTCTTCTTTTCAAAAAAACAAAACAAAAGATTTTTTATATAGTTTCATTATTTCCCAATGGTAATGTTTAAGTGGATTCCTAATAAAAAAAGAAGTTGCAAACATTAAATCTTAGTTACAATTTTCATTAATATTTATTTTTATATACATTTTTTAAAATTATTTATATAGAATCTATTTCTATAGGGTTCACCCTCATAACAAATAATTTTACATAAACCTACATTTATGAAAATTATATATATATATATATATATATAAAGTTACGATTAGACTGAACGTTAAACTGAAAAAATGTGGAGTTTTGCAGAGTGACAACACAACTTCAAGAAATCCAGAACTCGACTAAGTTCATTTTGCTTTACACTATAAATAACAATTAACTCATCCTTTAGCGAATTAGACTTAATTTATTAACTACGTCTTATATTCAGTTAACTTATATATACTTAGCTCTTTTTTACTTTCACTTACCTATATATGAAATATATAGTAAGTGGAAGTATTGCGATCGTGAAAATTTTCGACTTCCGGTTTTCAACGGAAATACACGTTTTGGGGTCCCCTGAGTCAAAATAACCAAGTCCCGCGAAATGGTCTGTGTGTGTGTGTGTGTGTGTGTGTGTGTGTGTGTGTGTGTGTGTGTGTGTGTGTGTGTGTGTGTGTGTGTGTGTGTGTGTGTGTGTGTGTGTGTGTGTGTGTGTGTGTGTGAACAGACTAGCTCAAAAACTATAAACCGTCCGAACCTGAAATTGGGTATTTAGAGTATGTATATGCCCGCGATGTGACAGCAAAAATTTCATCAAATTTGCTCAAAGGGAGGGGGTACTTTATTTAATAACTTTTTAAGTTTTTTTCGATTTTCTCAAAAACGGCTCTAACGATTTTGATTAAACTGAGTATTTAATCTATTTACATGCCCGAGATATGACTGTAAAAATTTCATCAAAATTGATCAACCGGAGGGGGGACTTTACTTAATAAATTTTGTATCATTTTCACGTGTTTTTTTATTTACTCAAAAACGGTCTCGACGATTTTGATCAAACTGGGTATTTGATGTATGCATATGCCCGAGATATGACTGTAAAAATTTCATCAAAATTTATTAACTGGAGGGGGGACTTTACTTGATAAATCTTATACCATTTTCACGTGTTTTTTTTATTTACTCAAAAACGGTTTTAACGATTTTGATCAAACTTGGTATTTGATGTATGTATATGCCCGAGATATGACTGTAAAAATTTCATCAAAATTGGTCAAACGGAGGGGGCACTTTATTTTATAATTTTTTTTCCAATTTTTACCTTTTTCATCGATTATCTCAAAAACGGCTTTAACGATTTTTATCAAATTCGTTATGTTTGATGAAAATTAGTTGCTATTTAATATCAGGTAAGCTTTATCATTATTAAAATGTTCTGAGGGGGCTTAGTTGGGGAAGGGGCCTTTTTTGGTTTCCTATAAAGTACCTTTGTTTTAGTTTATATTGAGAAATTAACTGTCTCTCATCACGCCTAAAAATAGGAAATGGCTAAATATGAAATATGAATAAAATCAAGTAAACAAGTATAGGAGAAAAAAAGAAAAATATTCCGTCAACTCATAAAACACCTTGAGCTCACGCATGCACCGTACGCCTTTAATGACAAACCAATGCGTTATAATTAAAAAATTTCTGTTCATTTGAGAAGTGGCAATTAACAAAATGCATTAATTTCTAATCTAAGTAAGTTGGTAAGTGAAAGTTGTGTGTTGCGAGCACGCACCAGATTTTTTTTTTTTGCTATCCATTTGAAATAGTAATAAGCAAATTTGCTAGGGAATGAGAGGAAATGGTAAAGGGTGGTAAAAACCGAAATTTCAAAGGAAACGAAAACTGTTAAAATGTAATTTAAATAGTCAATAACAACTCAATTGGCCCAAAACATTGTTCAATACAGTAAATCTCATGGCAAGCACTTCAACAGTCTTCTGGATGGATATCTTATATTGAAGTCAAATGAAATCCACATTTTCAGCTCAACCCCCCCCCCCCCCCCATAGATCCGAACTTCACATTTAGAAGTACATTTGCTATAAACTGTAATTCAATGCTGGTAGAGTTTAATTAATACATGTAATATATTTGTCTGAATTTTACTGCAGTAATATTATGCTACAGGTTAATTGTAAAATTAAGAGACAGGATCCAGAATAAAATCACAGCTCACAAAGAATTTAGAACTACTGAACAATGTTATTATAATCATAAAATAGTTTTTGTTTCTAACATATAATTTTATGCAATTGATAATAATATATTTATAATTTTTAAACTATTTTATTAGAAGATAAAAGATTCGACCACGGCCGGGAATCGAACCCAGGTCCTCTGCATCTACGTCGCAGCGCTCTTACATATTTATAATGTATCGTGTTTATATATGTTATGTTATTTATGTATAGATGTTTATAATGTATACATCTTATATATTTATAATGATGATAGTTCCTAATTATCGATAATAATATTGCTTGCAGTTAAAGATACACATTTTTATTAATTACGAAAACTAATCAATATTAATTTTAATTATTATATAATAAATATCAAGAGAGGGAGAGAGAGAAAGGCTCATAATAATTCTTCGTAAAATTTGAAAAATCAAATCAGTGGAAGCGTTAGCTGAAAGAAATGGAATGATTTACAAAAATTATATTATGGTAGAAAATAAGGGACATGAAGATAATTTGGTTATAGACTGATCTTGACTCTAATTGAGTTCCCGCCTTCCGGTGTGAACCAACGCCTTCCAAATGCATATGAAGAAAATTGAATTTCCACAATTCGTGGGCATTTAATTTCGCGATGATTTCTTTATTTAACATATCGATACACCTTATAATTGAAGGACTAGTTTGAAACAGGATATTTACTTTTCTTTCTCTTTTTAATAAATTTACTAGATTGATTTATTTATATTAAATATAACAGGTTATTAGAATATTATTATAGCCAAAACTAAAGAAGTAATAGTGAATTTAAATCATTAAAAAAAATAAATATCCACAAATTAAAAATAGTTGAGATGATTAGGATTAAAAAAAAGGAACTCAACACTTTTAGACTGTAATGTCTCTTAAACGCCTGATATTACTATTTTAAATACCAGTTTTATTTTTAAATCCATTAATGAAATTTCAAATGAGTTATTACTCTGTGAAAAAAGGAGATTATAACTAGCTAATTAATTTGAACTAAATAAATTTAATAAAAATAAAATCCTAGATTAAAACATTTAGTAACTTGATAATTATGCACAAATGCAATCAATTTTCAAAAGTACTTTATATTTACAAATCGTCAATTCTATCCAGGTCATCTGTAAGTAAAGTGACAACTCGAAATTTTACATTCTTATGTACCAATGTAACTGAGATATTGTAAATTTTGAGCAAGGATAGTGTCATAATTATATTATAAATACTGTTACTTTCCTTTTAGCAGTTTGGTAATTTAACAAATGTTTATTTTATCTATTTATTTTTTTATTTAAATAACAAGCTTCCTTTTGATAAATTTTATTATTGAAAATTTAGACTTATGTCGCTATTCTTGGCGACCGGCGATATGCTTATGATAAAAAAGCAAATTTCATTAATTTGAGAATATTGTTTATTTAAATAAATATTTTCTAAACCAGTGGTGCATTGGAAGAGTTATAATATATTAATGTTTTTTATGAAATCTGTAAATGAAAAAAAAATATTAATATTCATAAAACTACTTACAGGTGATTCAAGATGGCCGTTCATTTTTTCACAATTAATTTCATTATCTGCAACAATATGCTAGTCCAGCAGATTTATTCACAAAATTGTTCATTAGCAGAAGAAAACAACACTTACGACACCCACTTAAACAAATAAATCAACACACACACACACTTTAAACACCAACAAGACAGTTAGACGCATACAACACTTTACACATTTGAAAAAACACAAAAATAAAAAATAATAAGCCGAAACGCGACGAACGCGACAGTATTTAGAACGGAACTGAGTTAAGCTTGTCCACCTGTCACCTGATTGGTCCACCTTTCGCGCTTCCTATCCCTTCTACTCCTCTACCGCCAGTATATTTTTTGGATGAAAAATTGTATATGTATTTAGTTAAATAATCATCCTGATTGGAAAATTCTATTATAACAATTATTTATAAAATTTTAAATTACTTATATCTTGTTAATTTATAATGTGGAATGAATAATTATATTATTTTCATCTTCCATTGTGTGAAAAAAATTATAATCGATATATTGATTGATATAAGCATTTATAAATTATTAATGTGGAATTTTGTATAATAGACTTAAAAAAAAAAAAATTAATTGTATTTTTATTAAGATTAATTTATATAATAGATAAGAAAAGTACTTAAAGATATATCTGAAGCCTGTAACTAACAAAAGGGAGGCAGTGCTATTTAAGAGAGGCTCTCTAATAGAAGGTAGAAATGTCTTTAAGTGAAACTAATGAATCCTTTACCCAGCAACCTCTCTATATTATATTACTTTCATTTTGTCTTCTCTCATCTTCAGATTCACCCTTATCGGATTCTATCATGTCCCCTTTTCATTTTTAATTCAATGTCCTTTCCCATCTCCAATCTTCTGCTGGTATAACAATCTTTAATACTTCTTAGTACTTCTTCAATCTCTTTCAGTGACCTTAATCATTGGGGTGAGTAACTTGTATAATTAAATATTTGATTTTCTCTTCCTTCCTATTTTTTTCTCCCTCTTATTTCAAACAAAGGATTTTTTCTGTTATTGAAATTGATCTTATTTCAATAGTGTGATCAATATAACTTCTTATTGATTATTTCTTGAATTAATTATTAAAAGATTTTTGTTTAGAATTAAATAACCTACATTGCTATTAATCAATTATCTTTATAGATCAACTATACTTAAGTTTTCCTAAGAGGTCTCAAGGAAACAATCCAAATAAAACAAGAATCAATATTTATATGAGCCGAAGCAGTTCTTTGAAAAGTAATTTCTTGAAGGTAAAAGTTGAGAGTGATGATGAACAGAAACGACTCCCCGCAATGCACTGTAAGTGAAGAGTTAGCATGTTAATTGAAGTTACTAATTTATTTGTTTCATATTAGAATCAATATTAATTTTTGATTCACTGTTTATTTTCCCTGTTATGGGAAAAATTTCAATTTTTTCTAGAGTCGTCATATATTTTTTTATCACAATTTATTATTTTTGGCTAATATAGTAAGTACTTTTTCTTTTTTTTTTCAAAAAGCATTAAGTCTGCAATCTATACTATTTTTTTCTATAAATTTATCTATAATTTATCTATACCTATAAAATAAGATGTATTTTTTTTTAACCTCTATCATTTTTTGGCAGTGATCAATATTTCTTAACATGTGGACCATTGTTGATCGTTTTGTCGGATATGATTATTTAATTAAATTAATGTTTATAGCTTTTTCTTAGCTGATTCTCATTATTATTACAACATAGGTTCGACTTTCAAGTTTTTTTCTTATAAAATTTATAATGATGAAACTAAGCTTAACACAATATATTTTATATGATGGAAGCATACTTCAAAAACATTGAAGTAATATTAGAATAATATGAGTGAATATATGGTAAACTTACTTTTAACACACAAGCAAGTTTATATTTATTTCCTTCCATCAGGACATATTTGACATATTCTATGGATTTTCATTTTTTTGGATGAAAGATGAATTAATGTTGTTTGAGGACTAAAAAGATAGTTCTTAGAGCTAAATTTATGAAAAATTCTACAAAAAGGTATTTATATTTCATTTTTCAAAAAAAACAAAACAATTTTATGTTCTGAAGGCTACATAACTTTTTGACAAATAAGGTACATAGGTTTCTTAGAAATTGTACATCAAATATTGTTCCAATTTATCTTTTTATTGCAGTAAAATTATGTACTATTAGATACTAGAGAAATTTACACAGGTGCAGTAATGTACCTTATTAAAAACATTATTAATTAAACTTATAATAAGTAATTTTTTACTTTAGTATCTTGTACCCTGGTGTTACCTTTATTACTAACACCACTGCTTAATTTCGTCTTTGTTTTAAAACATATCATGAAGAAAATAATCTGTTTAAATTAAAATTATCCCCAGAGCGTTGAGAGAAGAATTCCAGGGTTCTTTGTTTGGAGTATTATGTGCTCGATCCCATGTTATTATATGCATTTTTACTTCATTTCCTATTATCTTATAGGCTATGCTGATGTTTACACCAGTATTATTTTAACTATGCCCGCCTTTTAGCCATTTTAAGCAAAAATATTAAGATGTTATTGTAGGTGCAGCAACCATCTTATTCCTCAAGTTTTCTCTCTCTTTTACAATTCCCTTGTCCTTTCTTGCAGTTTCTCTCTCCTTCCCATTTGTGAAATAGATGGGACACGCAGTTCTTTTCAATGCGTTTATGATTTCTTTGAAGAGTAGATAGTTTTCCTTGGACCTAAGGCTTACAGTACTCACATTTGAATGTATCATGGTCTCTGAAACTTGATAATAATTATTCAAGAATATATGTAAGATAAGTTCTATATGATATCATCGAATGAAACCTATTTAAGCTTTGCGAACAGCCCATCAATGAAATATCTCTTTTATTATAATTTTGTATTTATAGCTACTCCCGAAGATTAAAAGAATAATATTTCCTGAAAGATGACCTAAAATCAAACAAGATAATTTTCATTTAGCAGAACAAAGTTTATCAAATTATACCACAAGGGAAAAATTATCTTTTTTTATGTTTTTTTTTTTTTTTTTTAATTTAGGAAACACAAGAGTTCTTCCTTTGAAGGCTCCTGACCTTTGCTTATTCTCTCTCATAAAAACAATGCTGGAAAAATTAGATTACTTTTTAAGAGCCATGAATAATATTGTGGAAATTCATGCTTCTTACATTTTTATTTTATTTTTCTTAAGCTACCTTTATTAGAGCTTGGGGCATTTCAGATTATTGTAATAATATTTATTTTTTAAATTTTGTGCACAACTAAATATTTTAAATCATTCTTTCTCAACATAATTTTTTTCTCAAATAAGAATCTTTAAATATAATCATAATTATTGAATGATCCATAAAAACAAAACAAAAAAAACAACAAAATAGGATTTATAAATTATAGATATTTTCTTATACATTTAGAAATATATACTGTACCATAACTAACCTATCATTAACTTTTTCATAAAGTCTGTTTTCTGTCTTCCTTGTGGAACGTTTTTAGCCCTGAAGATGCCTGAATAGGCGAATATTTGGCTTGTTGCATGGTCAGGTGAGTTTTTGAAATAATTACGAGACTTTGAGGCCTAACCTTCTATATCTGTTAACTTTTTCTCAATTGTTATTGAAAAGAACCCCTTCTAATTTTTAATTAAGTGACATTTTTAAGTGTTTACATATTACATGTATTCAAAAATTTGTCATGTATTATTTTTATTATAACTATTGATATTTATTTTGAATAATATGAAACAATGCTTTATTTAATTTCCAAACGCTTTCTATGATCAGCCAAAAACATATAATAAATATTTTACATGTATTATGGTTTTTATTGAATGTAATTAATTATTAAAATTGATCAGACATCACGCCTGTAAATGAAATGTGTTACAGGCACACTTCATAAGGCAATCAAAGAGATAACAACTGGAAATGTATCAACTAATACATGATTATTTTTTTACCTGTACAGCAATAACCTGTGAAGGTCCTTGGGTTTATTATAGGAACACTTTTATTTATTAACAGTTGTAGAAGGAAGTAATTTAATCAAAATGAGACTCAAACATTAGGTTCTCTCAAATTTTAATTATTTATTAATTAGTAGGCCAGCACCGCAATCCTAGATTCGGAGTGGAAGAGAATAGCGCTTTTGTCTCTCTTTATGTTAAATGATATTTTGCCACTGTATGTAGGTTCTAGAAATTCAAAAAAAGGGTGTGACACTCCCCTCAGTCATTTTAATTTATTTATACTTAATAACTTTATAAAGTGTAAGGTCACTACAGTAACAAGAAATAATTTGCACCTATTGTAAGCTATTCACACCTGCCTTTAGTTAAGATAAAGGGGATATTATCTAATTCACAGAGGGTGAATACTATGGCCCCTGATAAATTCGGAAGAGCCTGTAATTATGATAGGGATTACACCACTATGGGAGCGGAGGTGCAAGGTGGCAATGATCAGACAATGGAACAAGGGGGTGAATGAAGAAGTCAGGGGGGCCTTAATTACAGCCTGGGGGGCAGGGGCGGTGGCGGGGGTGTTAAAAATTTAGTCCCCGCTTTGTCTCCCCCCCATCCATGAATATGTAACATCCCCTAATTCCATGAGAGACCTAAGTAACACTACGACCCTCTTCTCCTAACCTCGTTCTCTTACTCAACTGGCTATTTCTTTCTTTGCACCTCTTTGTTTAGGTTTTAAAATGTTATGGCCTTACACCTTTTTTTTTTTTTTGTTTGAAATAGTTATAGATATTCATCAATACAAAAGTTCTTTATATAATAACTGATCTGTTTCAAATTTTCTTGCTATTGTAATATTTTTATTCAATAATCATTTATTTCTGGGAGCCAATGGAAACTTATTAGTTTTATTCAAATACATCTTAATAAATTAGAAGTTCTAAAGAACATATGGTACAGAGTTTGGTATTATTTGAATATTGTTTAATTTATTATTGCAACAAACGGATTATCAATGAGCGGATTATTCTTTATTTACTAGTGATGTAAAACTATTGAAAATTGTTTTTAAAGAGGAAAAGTGATGGATTATGGCCATCTAATATATGATTCATTTAAAGCAGAAATAAATAAAATATTACAGTGTATTTTTTTTTTTTTTTAACATATGTCTTTATATTCTAAAAAAAAAATCACCTAAAAAATATTACTCAAATTAACTGACCAGAGTCATCATTACACTGTGCTAATTGAATTTCAAAGGTAGGCCATGCTATGGGACTCTTAATTGCATGATTCAAAATTATGAAAAAAACACCATTGGTAAGCTAAAGACGTATCAATTTTCTATGCTAAAATCATGAGGAACTTGACTGAGTAATCGAATGGTTTACTCGTATATGTCTTCCAACTTGATGGAGAAATATTCAAACATAACAACTGATTGCCTGCCCGTTCCTTCACTTAAAAAATGAGAAAGTTAATGACAGAGAAAAAAGTCACAGTTTTTATTACAAAATATTTTCAACCCTTCTAACTCAACTACCTGAGAACATTCTTTTTGAGGTTATACATTTTAGTTACATTTTTCAAGGCAATGTATGTCCAGGCAAATTTCGCAAAAATGTCATTTTTTTTTTGTTCATAGAGATTCTTCCACCTCATTCAAAACAACTTCCTTTGACACATTTAAGGGTCCTCTAAATTCCATTGAAATTAACAGAAATCACCACAATCTGTAATGGATCCCACCACCTATTTACGAAAAAGTTAATTTAGTCCCCTAATAAACAAGAATCAATAGTATCGATATTTTTATGCCCGAGTTGGTTACATCACTATTATTTACCATCTGTAAATAGTTTGAAAAATTAATCAAAATTTAAGAATTAAGAAAACTTATGCATCTACATTTATTTTGATTATTGCATATAATCAAAATATTAACAATGGAATATAAACCTTGAGCCAAATGCAAGACCGCTCTAAGTCAAAATCAAATAACTATGGATATCCATCAATAATAAAGTTCTTTTTATAATAACTGATATATTTCGAAATTCCTATTGTATTATTTTTATTTAATGATCATTTCCTTGCAATTTTATTTCTGGGATCCGCTGAAATATTGAATGTAATTTTAATTTTTTTCTGGAATTATCATCCGATTTTCATCTACCATTCATCACATCACATCACCATCACATCTCTATGTGAAACTTCTTATAGACCAGGTGAAAGAGGTGATTCATGAAACATTTTAAAAATTGGATAAAGCAGGAGACAGATTTAAAAGAAATTATTTTTTAATTAGGGTAGTCTCGCATTGGAAGAGGGATATCGTCTTGACGCTAGTCTGCCATTGGAAGAGGGATATCGTCGTGACGATATCCCTCTTCCAATGCGAGACTAAAACCTATGCAAATGAAAAACCTATGCATATTCTATTATTCTATTATTATTATTCGAGGTGGCCCTAGGATTTTTTAATGGGAGTAAAAAATCCTTAGCTATGCCGTCACTCGAATAGGACGAAAAATGGAGGTCCCGAGCCTGTACGATGTCTGGAACTCGTTAAAGATCCCTATCCTAGAAATACCTGGATAGGCAAACTTTAGGACTCTCACTGTAGCATCGTCCGATTAGCCTTAGTAGTATAAATGGACGTTAAACAAACTAACAGACCTATGCACATTCGTTACTTTAGCATGGTGATGACGATATTTCGAACCGAGAAATAAGATGTATAAATCTGGTGCGCGCAACACACAACTTTCACTTACCAATCTACTTAGAGTAGAAATCAACGTGGTTTGATAAATGTGCAAACGCCATTTAACGACTTCACAGAAACTATTTTTTTCACATCTTTTGGTTATTCTCCATAAGTCGATTTATTATTAGGCAATTTTTTTTAGGGGCCTAAAAATATCCTAATTTCATCAATAGTCGAGTTTTTTTTACAGCTTGCTTTGTTTATATTTGGCAGTTGCTTTTTGTGAATCATGAAGGTGAATCGATAGGTGTAGTCGTGGTGAACTAAAACTAAATTTTCACATGTTTGTCTCTAATGCCTTTCTGAAAACCGTGAACGAAAACCACCACACCATGAACAGAACGCCTTTGGGGGTTTAAGAGTTCAACATTTTTCTTTTTTGCTCCTATATAACTTTATCGACTTTTTTTTTCCTACTATTTAGCGATTTCACATTACTAGCCCTAATGAAAGACAGTTAATTTTTTCATTTAAGCCCACTCGGAACATTTCTATCATTAGAGCTTTTTTTTTTAGAAAATCGAAAGAAACAAAAAAAACACACGTAAATTTATAAAAAGTGCCCCCTCCATTTGATCAATTTTGATGAACACACCACACACACATACACAGACTATTTCGCGGAACTTGGTTATTAGGACTCAGGGGACCCCGAAACTTGCATTTCCATTGAAAACCGGAAATGGAAAATTTTTACGATCGCTATACGTTCCCTTACTATGTACACATTTACCACACGTAGTTAAGCGAAAGTTAAAAATTTTACGTATTTGTTCCTAATTTAAAATTATGGCTAATTAGATGATCCATCACCTTATACTTTTGTATATCTGATTGCACAACAGTCATCCTCTTTAATGAAAATGGAAAAGAAACGGACCCGACAGTCGTTTCGGGACGGAATGGAGTAAATGGTGTATGAAAGATAAGAGGAGTGGATTCAGAGGTAAGTAAGCTCGGGATAGGTTTAAGGAGACAATAAGCGAGGGGGGGGGTCCTTATCAGTGCTATCCAAGGGGGGGGCTAAGGGGGGTTATCCATAATGGATGAAGGTCATCAGCCTCTTCCCTTATCACCCGCTCCTTCAATCAGCTCCTTGTCTCTTAATGATCCTCCAATTCTCATCGTCTTTTTTAATCCTTTCTTCTAGACCTTCTCAACTTAACAGTTCTTTGGATTTTTTTTTCTTCTGAATTTCCTGATACTAAATATTGAAGTGTCATAATGAAAGGGTAATGATCGGTAAAAATTGTCATTTTGGATAAAATTAGTTCGTAAACGATGGCGGAATAAATTTATATGTGAAATGAATCGGGGCTACTTCTGAAAAGTAATTAATAATTCAAGAGTAGAAACTTTTATAAATAATTCTCCATTTAATGTTTACGTTTTCAAATTTTACGAAAATCTTCCCCTCATGTCTTACATTCTTTATGTTCGATAATTTGAACCGTTTAAGTACAAGCCATTTTTAAAGCGTATTTTTACTTCGAGATCAAAAAAAAAAAAAAAATTCAATAATAAATTCTGTTGTTTACAAAGATGAAACTGTTAACAAAAAAAGACCACAGAATTTGGAATCGTTGAAAAAACCGTTGCGATAAAAAAGAAAATACTAGTTATCCAAAAATATTAGGAGTAAGATAAGAGTAAACAAAAAAAAAAGCAAATAATCAAATTATTTTTGTTTTAGAAAAAAGTTATCTTGGTTGTCTGCAAATTCGTTGTTTTATGAACTTTGCACGTGACATGTACGCATATTTTATGCATTTTTTTTTTTTTTTTTTTTCCGAAGATGAATTATTGTCATATTAGATTTTTCATTATATATAACAATAATAAATAATAATGATAATAATAATAAATTCATTATATTTTAATAATAATCAGGCCCTAGCAACAAGATTTGACCTATTTCGGTATGGCGGTGCCCTTTGCCCCCTCATATATGCCCCTGGTGCGGCGGTAGACTAAATGTACCTTTTCATACATATCGCAGTCTTTTATTTATTTGTGGCACCATGGACTTCTATATAAACTCAAGATAATACTTCCACCCTACCTACTATTTTATTCTTCAATCCTTCCTTACCGACAGATTTTTCTCCGTTAGACAGGGTTCAGAGATGCCTTCTATACGGTCAATCGCAGCAGGAGTACCTCAAGCTTCCGTCCTCGCCCCATTACTCTACATTACGTACCCACACGATATTCCTTGCAGCCTTGGAACTTTAACAGCAACATACGCCGACGACACAGCAATCCTAGGAAGGCACGAAAATCCAACCCATCCATCACAGAATCTTCAACATTATTTGACAAAATTACATGACTGGTTTAAACTTTGGAAAATCCGACTAAATCACAGCACATAACCTTTACTCTTCGACGTGAAACATGTCCCCCTGTTTTCCTTGACAATGACATATACCACAGACAGACATAGTACACTACCTTGGTTTGACATTTGATCGAAGGATGACATGGGGTCCACATATTAAGAAAAAGATTAAAACTTATTAACATATTGAGAACCGAAGATTAAAACTTTTTTACTCGCTTCTTTCAAAGCATTCAAAATTAAAATTAACAGAAATTGAACACCTACACTTACTTACTGAAACCTGTTTGGACCTATGCATCACAAATATATGGGACGGCAAAAAAGGCACATATTAACAAACTACAAATCTTCTAGGCAAAAACATTCAGAACGATCACTAAAGCACCATGGTATGTTAGCAACATAACTTCGACTGTCAACGAACACATACGAATCCACTACAAAAGATTCCATGACAAATTACAAGACATGCCACCCCAACTCACTCATTAATGACATGGCCACAACAGTCATGCCAGGTACCGCCCGTAGAAGGCTAAAGTGGAGCTGGTGAGGGACCTCCTCGTCTAGTGGTCAAACCTAGTAACATTCAAGCCAGGAGGAGATGCCGCTGGCTATGCTCCCTCTCATGCCATTGTTATAAATTTACTGTCAGCAAATTCACTGGTTGTTACTATTATATTAACAGGTGTGAATAAAGTTTATTGCAGAGACCTACCCTAGGGATGATCCGTCCCAGGACAATGAGGATGAAGGTTTTGTACGTCGTACTACGGTATGCCCACCCGGTACAGACTTGTGCCCACCATGGGACATTTGGGACCTACGTGCTGCCGTGGATAGGCAAAAAGTTGGTCGGGCCCCAGGTATGGATAACATTGACGCGGCAATTCTGAAGTGTAGTATCCCCTACATTGAAAATAGGCTACTTCAGATCTTCAATGATTGCCTTGATAAGGGGTACTTCCCGAGAGAGTGGAAAATTGCAGATGTCAGGCTCATTTACAAAGGAAGAGGAAAAGACAAGCAACAAGCCAAATCATACAGACCTATCTGCCTCCTTCCTGTATTGAGCAAAATTTTGGAAAACCTGATGGCCACGAGCCTACAGCCTGTCTTCCGAAGAGCAAGCCATCCACGGCAGTACGGGTGTACCAAAGGTAGGGGAACCGTAGATGCCCTGCTGCGGGTGCGCCAAGACGTTGAAGAGAGGGCGGAAAAATATGTAATGTTACTCTTGTTTGACATAACTTCCGCCTTCGACAGCGTCTGGTGGCCTAGCGTGCTCCAGCAGCTGCAGAGGTATGAGGCTCCCAGCAACTTGTATTCCCTCATGAACAGCTATCTACAGGCTGAGAGGATGCTTCTATGAAGTAGAAGATTGTGTAGAGCGAGGGTGTCCTCAGGGCTCTGTCCTTGGCCCCGCCCTATGGAAAATAGTTTTTGACGAGTTGCTGGGAGTACTTGAAGAAGAACGGTTCCCCGCCACTGCGTTCGTGGATGATTTGGCCGCTGTAGTGGCATCGAACAGCAGAGCCAGGTTGAAAGAAGAAGCGGAGCGGTGCGCCAACCTGATCAGAAGATGGTGCGAGAGAAAGAAGCTGAAGATGGCTGCCGAAAAAACCCAGGCTATCCTCCTTAGGGGTAGGACTGATAGGGCTCACCCTATTACTATTGATCTTCAAGGAGCCAGAATACGTCCAAGCGAGGTGGTCACCTACCTTGGCATTAGGATTGGGAGAAATTTCAATGTGACTTCTCACTTGGACTATCTCAGAAGTAGGGTGACCCTAACTCTAAACGGTCTCAGTAGGATCGGAGGAGCCTTTTGGGGCCTGAAATACCCAGCAACTATGGCCATATATAAAGGTGTAGTCCAGGGTATACTAAGGTATGCTTCTCCTGGCTGGAATAAGAATCTCTCGCACCGGCAAAAGAGCAGGTTGGCTACGATTCAACGAATGGCTCTGCTGCGAGTCACTAGGGCCTATAAGTCTCTGTCTCATGAGGCGGCACATGTCCTTGCGGGGGCAGTACCTATCGACCTCCTCCTGCAGGAAGACATGTTTAGGCACCAAATGATGAGAGAAGGGTCGGCGGTCTTACCGGAGACTTTGCGTGCGAGGATCAATGAAGAACCACGAAGATGGAAGAGCATCATCCATGAGTACACCCTTGATCAATGGAACCAGAGGTGGATAACGACGCCGAAGGGAGCTTCACTGAGGAAATATTTCCCAACCGTGGGCTCGAGATTAGCAGCAAAATGGGTAGTACCCGATTATTGGGTCTCCCAACTACTCACTGGTCATGGTGGTTTTCGTAGCAAACTTGTCGAATACGGGAAGGATATTGATCCATTATGCCCTACCTGTGGAGTACCTGAGACCGCCGAACACATTGTCTTGGTTTGTGCTGCCTATGAGACACTAAGGGCAAAAATGATGAGAGAAACAGGTCTCTACGTTTTGACTGAGAGCAGTTTCCCTCAGTTAATGGCCCAAGAAAACTACAAGCACTTTAAGGCCTTCGTGAGTGGATGGAAAACCATTGCAGGTCCAACACATTTCTCCTTGGGGAGGAGAAGAGGTCCTGCTGCAGGAAGACCACCAGATAGGGCAGCGGCAGAAGAGAACGGCACTTAAATAAGAAGAGCAGACTGTGTGCACAGCTCATGAAATGATGTTATTGTTTTACAGGCAGCAGTTGGTTGCTACCCAGAAATGGTTAGCATCCAACTGCTGCCAAAACCCGTATTGCCTTTTAGGCACGGTAGGGATGGCAATAAATAAATAAATAATAGGTGTGAATAAAGATTAGAAGTAAAAAAAAAATAGTTATTAGTTATTTGTTTTATAGTAGTTAACATTTTTCTTTTAAGCGTTAACATTTTCAGTTCTCAATGGTTATGCTTTATGTAGGATGATAATCATAAAGGGATATTACTTCTTAATGCAAGGAAATACTCTTTAGTCTAAACTTCTTTAACAGCGTTCGAGATAAAATCATATCATCCCTGCAAGAAAATGTCTTGGGACACTGGAATATATTCATAGGCCTTTGGAAGGGGAGAAAAATCTGTTGTCGAGGAACGGGGTAGAGAAAAAGGAGATTGCATGGGCTTATCTGTTCCTGCATGAGGACTCCCCCGACAGTAATTTGGTAGGCCCGGCTGGTGCAAGGAGGGACCCGCTCCTTCGCCCTTATCTCCCCTGCGAGAGAGATGTGACGGCAACAAGACAACTCAGCTTAGAATGTAAAAGTTTAAAGGGGCTTTGTGGGGAAGCTAAGCCGCTCCGGGCCTTCTTCGACGGATCCGGGGAATAAACACATTTTATTTACATTGGGATCCGTAAGGGCTTCCCTACTACACTCGGCCGCATCTCTTACCCTAAACCTTTGCTTCTTAGCTCCGAGTCGTAGGGTTTAACTCGAGTGCGGTTATCCTATATTTAGACATTTTATTTTCTTGCTATAGCGGGCCTGGAGAACTTAGCATAATTCTTTACATTATACCAACGCATAATAGAATTCAGATCTGGAGATTAGAAATTGAATTTTTAATAAAAACACAAAAATATTCTTAAGTACGCTAGGTAATTGTTTTTGGTAGAATTATTATTGGCTCATAGGTTTTTTAACTACACAAGAAATATGAATGTAAAAATGCAAAAATTCAATGATCACTAGTATATCATATTATTTTTGTAATTTAAAATTAGTATTAAAAAAACATAAAATAAAAAAACTAATTGGGTGTCTTTAAAGATATATACGGGTGATTCTCATTTTAGGTTCAAGTTTTAGTCCATTACAACTTTTATTTAATTGGTTAAGCCTAACCTGATTTTTTTCCATTGCTATACGGTGAAGGTATATTTCTTCATACTAAAATATTAAAAATGAAAATATTAATGAATAATATGATTTTATAATTACTTAAGCTACTAAAGTGTCATTACCACGTAGTGTCCCACTCTCGATTTTGTGGTAAACATTTATTTTTTTTTCTTTTGAAACCTACGTTTAATGATTGTGAAATTTATTTCCACCCATAAAGAATAACCGAAGCATTCTGATTATATATTTTTTTAATTTTTGTCAACATTAAGTGTGTTTGAGTAGTTTCAAAACTTTGTCCCTTCACTTTGACGTCATTACCGATCACAAAACAAAACGGCAGAGTTAAAGCCTTGAAAAAGGGGGAACAGTGGGGAAATTTCTTGTGAGTGTAGAAGCCACCAGGGAGTTGAAGGTTAAACCACCTTTGAATTAACCGACTATTCTTCAGGGATCAGGCCTCCGTGCATGTGCCTCGTAAAAAAAGTCACGTACATTTATTGTTGTCATTACCATCGCATGTATTAACACGCTTTCTTTTCAAATTATTTCATTCTTCATATAATATTAATTTCACTATCGTTTTTCTAAGCCAGTTGGCAAAAATGATGATCTCAATTAGTTATAAAGCGGTTATGGCCGAATAAAATACGTGGAAATGTCATTACCAAGTTAAAAACTCGTCTCATTCCCACGCCCGAATTATTAGCTCGGTAATGACATAATTTTGTATTGAAAATTGCCCATAAACTGAGAATCACCCATATATTCATGTTAGTCTTTTTACTTCATGATATTTCTACATGAACACTTATAGTGGGTTTAAATAATTTTTATTAAACGAAAATAATAATTTACAATGTCACACCCACAATATCAACTCAAATAATCAAGAAGGTTACAAAAAGTATCAACTTGTAACGAAGCAGAGTGGTTGAAAGGCGGAAAAAAACCTATTTTTTGAAGGTATCGGATTATTCTTTTTCTTTTCATTATTAATAAATAGAATAGTTACCTGACACATTCCATCAATTTATTCGGAGATATTCCGATTTTTACACTTATTATGACCCTTTGAAAATCGATCATTGAAAAAGATTATTTTTCAACGAAAAATTTATAATACTATAATTATTTTTGCTACTCGCATTTTTGTTTGTTGGTGTGATTTTCCTTCATAATCATGAAAAGCGATCTCACATATTACACGACCATAAAAATTATGCTATTTTGTCTATGTTTTAACCCAGAAATAAAATCCCGAATAAATGCAATAAAAATAAGACAAATATTTTTTTTGGTAATTCATATTTTTCAAGCGCAGCCGAGCGCAGTTTTAAAATCCATTTTTTTAAGAAGAAGATACCTCCAAGGAAATATTAAAACATATTCTAGCTGCGTCCACCTGCGTCTGTCTGTAAATGTGTGATATTTTTTTTTATTGAATTACCCATGCTATTTCTTGCAGTTTATTCGCTATGGAGCTTGTGCGTCGAATTAGGTTATTACTAATCGTTAAGTAAAACGTCATGCCTTACTTACTAGCTCTGTAGCATCATTTATGAAGTCATTCTGAATCGTTATTAGGTCAATGATAAAAAAAAAACTTTTTCACTTACCGCGATTTTAGTATGTTTGAAAATTATTAATAATAAGTTTATAGTAAGACCTCGGATAACTTGGTGGAAATGAACCGATTTCTCATGAAAAACTTTCCTGACTCGTTTTAATAGTAAGTGGCAGGAAGCTCATAAAAATAAAAACAAATTTATTTAAGAAAATGAAGAATGGCTTGCACAGAACCAAACTGATGACTTGGTATCACTTCACTACTTTCAAGTAAAGGCTTAATTCGGTTCAAGAATTGTTTTTCAAATACATTCCCCTTTATAGGTAGAGTGCGATAGGACGGTAAGATGAAGGATTAGTTGTGAATTTTGAGTGTGGAGAGTTCCAAAAGAAGAGGTTAATAGGTTGTGTATAAGGTAGATTTATTGATGTGTGTAAGAAACAAAACAGCTTTTCGAGGTAGGTGACGAAGGATAAAGGGAGTGATAAGATCATAGCTCGATGCTTTTCCGGATTTTTTTTTTGGGTGATACACCGGGGGTGGATCATTAGATGGAGGTAGTTGAGCTGTTAATTTTTCTAATTCGGTGAGTGTGTCGTATAGTACAAAGTTCTTTCCAAAAACCTACATATTGTGTGAATTCATTTAATTTAAAAAAAATGGTATTAAAAAAAAGTTCGGCTGTTATTTAGTATGAATTAGGGAACCGAATTTTCACTGATGAGTTGTAGTTATAAAACCTATATTGAACCTATCCCACTATCTCCTGTCAAAATTATATTAAAGCCGGATAACCCCAATCTAATATTTTAATATGATAATACATTTAATAGTTAATAATAAAAATATAACGAAAAAAATAATTAATAGATCCTATGTATGATTTTTTTTCTTCACCTAACTTGGGTGTTTTCATGAAATAAAATGATACTGCAAGCACTATCAAGGATATTAATAGCATTAAACAGCAAAAGTGCTTAAACTAGCCGATCTCGAGTCGAAAATAGATGTATGATTTGTTTTTCTATTTTCCTAACACCGCCGGTTAATCCGAATAGCCGGTTAAGCGGGGCTCCAACCTATACATTTTATAGGAAATTCAATCGTGGTTATGATAATATCAACTTTATTTTTTTGCGGCTTACAGATCAGGTTTGACAAGGTTTTTTCCGAAAATAGTCGATTTTCAACCACTGTGCGACGCTTAAACAGAAACATATGATTCCATCTTCGGAGCAACTACCCATTACGTCGCTTCTTATATTTAGTCTGAATCAGAACTTTCTAGAACGCTCCAGACGAGCGAAGAAGGTACTCAAACAGTTACGAACATGTATTTGTTCTAGAACAGTTTGTTCCAACCGTTCCAACAAGTCTAGATCTCTTTTCAATCATATGTTTTTCTTTGTTTTGTTTCAAGTTTCAATATATATCTTTCAATTTCTTCTTTCAATACCCAGTATAACATTCTCTGAGATGTGTCATCTAAAAAAACTCGAGTAAATAAAAATCGTCTAGTAAGAAAGTCCGGTCAAATCTAAATCAGGTCCATCAACGAATATTTGGAAATTGATTGAGAAACAAGTTTTTAAACACAGCCGAGGCTAGAATAAATATCGCTTTGATAATATTAAAGTGTAAATGAAATTTTCAAAATTGAAATGGAAGAGGGGGGGGCCCCAATTTGACCAAAGGGTTTCCAGAAAATCCAATAACCTAGATTGAGGCTGGAGCCAAATGACCTTCCTTTTCATTTCATCCCTTTATTTTGTCTCTCATCCCCCCTACTTGGATAATATAGTTAATTGCTAGAACAATTTAATGTATCACATAATTAATGCTACCGTCTCAGCGGTTTAGTTTCCTTTTTATTTTTAATCGTTGATTTTTATAGCCAGTTGTTGGCTCAGATATTTGTGAACCATCATTGCATTTTCTTTATCGTTTCATTTCTGCCGGTACTCTTTCCTCAATTTTTATTATTACAGTTATCGAAAATATCAAATTGGAACCCTTGAAGAAATACACATTGCTATATATTAGAAACATCAAAATAGAATTTCTGAATCTCTACTAAAAAACAAATGTTTGTTTGTCGTTACTAGAAAACAAAGGTATAATTCAACAGAGAAAATTCACTGCTGGGCGTTAAAAAAAATGTCATTTATTCGGATTAAAGCATTACTACAGTAAGAGGATAAATTTGGCTTATTTTGAGTGCGATTTGTTGTCGCCAATGTTCTCATCTGGAGAAATAAATTATAATAATAGAAAGTATTTAGTCTATAAGCGATTCTTCACCTTTGGGGCGCGTATACACACAAGCAATAGGCTTACTTTACAATTTTTTTTTTTTAAATTATTGTTTTGAACTGTATCTATCTGCGATAGACAGTTACGAAAATACAGTGGGAGTCCTAAAGTATTGTTAGGATTGGTATTTTTAACGAGTACCTGATATCGTACAGGCGCGGGACCTCCATTTTACGTCCTATCCGAGGGACGGCACAGATTAGGATTTTTACCCCCATTAAAAAATCCTAGGGCCACCTCGGGATGCGAACCCGCGACCTTTAGTATTGTAGTTTGCTCAGCTAACCACTACACCACAGGTGACTCCTCGTCTTGTTCCAGAATGTTAAAAACAAAAAACATATGCTATGCTTTTGATTGGATACCAATTGATTAACACATAGCTTTACTCGAAGACAGCGTTCTTGAAGCTGCCAAATCTAAAAAATTCCGAAAACAATCTATACTCATTGAAACTTTTCTATAATGAATGTAACCTATTTGAAAGATTAAGAGAAAATATATACTTCCTAGAATCAGTAAAATCTAGTAAATCATGAGGAAAAGCAACGAATCTTCACTCTGTTTGAATTCCTGAAAAACATCGCATATTAAAACAGAATCTAAATTTTTGTATGATGCATGACGCCTTGGTCATTATTCTTCAAAGAATTTTATGTAGATAGAGCAATTCCTACCAATCTAAATTCCATTTTAAAGGACAAAGTAAAAACAATATTTGACTACCTATAGAAATATATAGAGTAAACTTATTAAAATAAAAAATAATGTTACGAGATTTTTAAATTATTTTAAGGTTGCTTATTATCTTTTTTCTGCTTATGTATTTAAATTTTAACAATTTCTTTAATTGGTAATTATATCTTGATTTACTTAAGTTTATTAACCTTATCTAAGAAAATAGAAATGCTGGCATTAAATATGATTCACAGGATTAATTGAATTGTAAAAAGCTAGGTGAAAATTCAAACATTGAATGAAATCGTAAAATAATATAATGGTAATAATTGTTAAGTCGTAGTGAAAAAAAAAGGTGGCAAGGAGGGGGAAGAGGGTGGACAGAAAACAAAATAATTCTAAGAAAACTATTACATCACATGGCATCGGCTTCCTATAGTAAGGGGAAAGTTACAAAGTGAAAAATAAAATTATATTTAGGAAGTTCGCAATTCTCACAATGGAAGGCTCTCCTTCAACCGTTCAAGCTAAAAGACAGAGTAGAGTTTCGGTCGAGGTTTTATCGATTTATGTTCAAACATTTTATTGAAATATATAACACTAGTTTCGTCATATCTAAATGGGATTTTTTTATATAATATTGCAACATGAAACTTCTAGACTTTTTTGTTGGAACAGTTACCTAACTGTTCTAGCACATATTCTAGATTGTAAGAGAATCTTCTACGCTTTTCGAAAATCTTCTAGAATATTCGATTTCAGACTACATGTAAGAAGCAGTGGACTAGAGACTTAGAATGGCTCTGGAGATTGAAGCATACGGTTGCCTTTGTGTCACTGTATTGTATCAAGTATAAAATTAACCACGGATTTGTAACATGGTTAATAATTTGAGTTTTTATTGTTTGCCTGACAATATTATTATTCAAATCAAAATTATTTTAAATCCACATTAGGGTTTTCATCGGATAAGCAAAACTATTTTATAACTTTTCTAAAATTAATCAAATTTTATCATGCTCGAATCTTAAGGTACCTAGAGATATGTATACACATTATATCATAAATCAGACATATTTTTAGAATTTGAATTTTTAAAGATTATTATTATTACATGATACAATAAAACTATTCGGTTTTATTCATTAGACTGTGTAGAGACAGAAAGAGTTAGTAGTGGAACCAATTTTTATTTTATTATTAAAAATTAATTAACAAATCGACAGGATCTGTTCCGTGTTGAACAGAAGGTAATGATTTTCGGCAACCATGAGTTGTCTCTCGAATCAAATGTATAATCGTAACTATCCAAAGACAATGGTATGCTTCTGTTTATTTTAAAAACATATATTATTTAAAAAAATTTGCTACATTGTTTCTACACTTAAAAAGGAATTCAACCAAAATCGTGCTTAACCGCCAAGTTTCCCTCTTAATCAATTATTAAATGTAATGAATTTACATTTTATTAAAATATCTCTATATATAGGGGGGTGCACTATGAAACACGGGGCACAGTGAAACAGTCGGTGCACCGTGCGAACCAAAAAGTCTAGTGCAAACAAATTCACACGACGAGCGGTAAGGGTGACTCCAAACAATGTCAACAATTTTCCCCTTTCTACTTGTTGTGTGACAGACTTCACGTGCTAAAGTGCGGTTTTGTGTGATAAAACTAAAAAATTTTCTACGAACCGATTTTCTTCTCCTCGTATGAATAATTATTTGATTCAATATGCTCTTACAACTTTTTCATTATGCATGTATCTCTCAAGAGTTTGCCTGACTTTGGCTTTCCTTCCTCTTCACTTTCACCGTATGAAGTTAAAGACATCAAAATAACTCGTATGTGGTTCCTTGAAACAAGGGCGTTCGGGGCACAATGAAACGTTTCATGGATCCCATGAGTGTTTTATCGTGCCGCATGTGTTTTTCATTGTGCAATAAGCAGTCGGTTTTTTCATTGTCTTACAGATTGGCGCGAAATTAAGAGCGGGACACAAAAAAACTGTATAAATTTATGATAACTTTCTTCCCAAGTCAAACGTTCCTCTTTCCTGAAGAATTTCGTGACTATTCTAAAGCAGAAGAACGAGAAACCGACTGGAAGCCAAATAAAGTTTTTTTGTTAATTATGGTGTTGTTTTTTTCAGCTGTTTACCGGGCATGGGGCACAATGAAACAAAATTTTTTTTTGGAAATTAGGTGCTCGCCATCAGGTATGATGCATAAAATAATGTTAAACGCATTCTTACATAGATTAGATTCTAAGGTAATATAGAAAATATAAAATTATTGAAAATAAAGTCTCAGGTGGGGTGCTGTGGGTTAAAAAAACTTTTGTGTTTCATTGTGCCCCACCTCCCACTATATAAAATATAAAATTAATTAAAAACGCTAAAAAGGTATTACATTTAAATTAAAATTTAATATAATATATTAAGAGGTAAGAGAGATATAAAACCCTGAGGTGAAATAAATCAAGTTGAAAACCCATTTTGTTTTAATTTAATATCTTTTTTACTGTAATACTGTAAAAACGGAACAATGACACGAGATCGCGAAATATAACCCATATCTGCTGTCACTATTTGTGATAGGTAATAGAATAAATTAAAATAAAAAATAATAAAATTCATCTTTTTTATTTTATTATACATTCAAATCTCGCATTGAATATATCATAAAGCCTAGAATTGATGGTTAAATGCTGGAACAGGTCAAGTGTGCATATAACTTATTCATGAAGTCATAAAATAAAGGACCGTTTTCATTTATAGTAGATACATGGGAAAACTTTCCATATCAGGCTCTATTTCAAACGATAGAGAATTTTTTTCATATGCTCAAAACATAATTGTGACGGTAAATTTTAAAAATGATTACTCCATCAAACTTGATGAAGTATTTAGAGATGTATGGCATACCAAAAAACAAAAAAATTCCGGAAATAATTTGTAAAAATGTTCGTAAATGTAAACATATATTCGAAAAGAAAAAAATTGCTTTTAAAATCATCATTATATATTATTTCTAAGAGCCTTTTTTTTGTCGGTACGCCATAAATTCCTTAATACCTCCTAAAATTTCATAAATAAGGTATAATTTTAAAGCTTTCCTTAAACGCTACACCGGAAAAACATACAAATTACTCATTCCCCCTTCGATTGCGATTTATAAGCGCAAAAGCGAGAAAATCTAAATGGTCGTAGGGATTTCTAAATGGTATCAATCTTTTCAGGTTTTCAAGGAGAACATTTTCGGTCATATATATTTTTTCGATTAACTCCTTCGTTTGCGAGTTGTAAGCTAAAAACTGCAATTCTCAGCGGAAATTTGAAAATTGTCGCAGGGCTTTTTCGAAGGTGTCCTTTTTTTTAGTTCGTCGAGACGACCATTTTTGATTATAAACACTTTTCCGACTGTCGCCGTCTTTTGCGAGTTACAAGCCAAAACATGCATTTTCAGTCAATAGAATCAGTGACATCAATTGCTGTGTAAAACATGCCCACATACATACAATCACAGATGACCATATCGTACTTCAAACATAGTGTTCAAAGAGGTCCTGAAAACACTTAAATACTATATAAATATGTAAATACCATAAAATTATGTTTTTAAAACAAAAATAATCTACAATATTGACACATCTATTCTTTACTTCAACCCTTACCTATATATACCTAAGTCGGAATAATATTAGGAATCTCAAACGATTTTCAAGAAAGTTGTCAAAGGAGTTTGAATTTTCAACCGGCAAAGGAGTTACATTTTCTGCTTCCAGAGAGAACATGCAGCAGCTCTTAGAACAGATCAGTGACTCAACCAAGCCATTTTTAAATTCTTCTTGCTAAAATCTTCTTGCTACCGTGCGATATAAAATTTATTATTAAGAAAAAAATGGTATATATAAAAATCCATAATCTATGTTTAATTAAGTATCTTATGATCTAATTTTATTATAATTCATAATTAATAATTGATCTCCACCTTCCTTTGCCATAAAATACATATATCAATCTTTTTTAATATAAATGTTTCATCTCATCCCAGATTTGAGATTTTTTAGAATAATGATTGATTATGTAAGTGCTTTATTATTATTATTTATTTATTTTATTTTATTTTTACTTTCACTTACCTATATATGAAATATATAGTAAGTGGAAGTATTGCGATCGTGGAAAAATTCGACTTCCGGTTTTCAACGGAAATACAGGTTTTGGGGTCCCCTGAGTCGAAATGACCAAGTCCCGCGAAATGGTCTGTGTGTGTGTGTCTGTGTGTGTGTCTGTGTGTGTGTGTGTGTGTGTGAATAGACTAGCTCAAAAACTATAAACCGTGCGATCCTGAAATTGGGTATTTAGTGTAGGTATATGCCCGCGATGTGACAGCATAAATTTCATCAAAATTACTTAAAGGGAGGGGGTACTTTACTTAATAACTTTTTTTTTTTTTCGATTTTCTCTAAAACGGCTCTAACGATTTTGATTAAACTGAGTATTTCATCTATTTATATGCCCGAGATATGACTGTAAAAATTTCATCAAAATTGATTAACCGGAGGGGGGACTTTACTTAATAAATTTTGTAACATTTTCACGTGTTTTTTTTATTTACTCTAAATCGGCGTTAACGATTTTGATCAAACTGGGTATTTGATGTATTTATATGCCCGAGATATGACTGTAAAAATTTCATCAAAATTGATTAACCGGAGGGGGGACTTTACTTAATAAATTTTGTATTATTTTCACGTGTTTTTTTGATTTTCTCAAAAACAACTCTAACGATTTTGATTAAACTTAGTATTTGATCTATTTATATACCCGAGATATGTCTGTAAAAATTTCATCAAAATTGATCAACCGCAGGGGGCACTTTACTTAATAAATTTTGTGTCATTTTTACGTGCTTTTTTTATTTACTCGAAAACGGCTTTCACGATTGTGACCAAACTGGGTATTTGACGTATGTATATGCCAAATATGTGATAGCCAACATTTCATCAAAATTGATCAACCGAAGGGGGGACTTTACTTAATAAATTTTGTATCATTTTCACGGGGTTTTTTATTTACTCAAAAACGGCTTTAACGAATTATAAAAATAAGATATGAATGTAGAAAAATGTGTGACTTTGGGAAATGATATTTAACAAAACACGTCAATTTCTTATCTAAGTAAGTTGGGAAGTGAAAGTTGTGTGTTGCGCGCACGCACCAGATTTTTTTGTTTTTGTACGACCATTAATTCACTTTTATTCCCATATTTATTTTTATTTTAATAATTTTTTTAGGAGTGAAAATTTGCTTCCTATTGTTCTTTTACTCAATTACTTACTGAATTATCCCCATGCGAAGAGGTGAAGGGTTATCTAATATTTATTATAATTCATAATTAATAAATAATCTCCGCCTTCCTTTGTCATAAAATTTATATCAAACTTTTTGAAAATAAACATTCCATCTTTTTCCAGATTTGTGACATTCTATAACTGTGATTGGTTATGTAAATGCTTTGTTATTTTTTTTTTTTTTTTTTTACTACAACCTTTAATTTTCTTTTACTCCCACATTTATTTAATATATATATATATATATATATATATATATTTTTAAGAGTAAACATTTTCTTTTTGTTATTTACTTACCGAATAATTCCCTGCGAAGAGGTGAAGGGTTATCGACTGCGTAATAGACGGGATAAAGATAGCCCGGGCAATCTAGAGGATTTGTCAAATGGCGAATAAATGTGACCCCAGAATTATCGGCGGGGGTTAAGAGGAAGGGGGGGGGGCTTTGGAATTACCGCCCTGGGATATATTGCTCATACTAAGGCAGAGGTCCCCACTTTTCGGCTCAATCCAGATAGTCCCCAACCTGGTCTTAAGCGGCATATATTAACGATTCCACCAGTCGGGCAGCGAATGCTCAGATTTTCCATTGGAATGTTCATGTGAGTATATAAACGCATAGAAAAATATATATCGCTTAATAATATTAAAAGGTAATTGCAATTTATTTTGAAACATCTAAAGTCATCCTTTAAGAATGTATCTATATAGCTGGTGAATCATCACAATCACTTCTCAGAATTGGTGAAATCGTTATGTTCGCATTTCTAGCCTCTTCTGAGTTATCTTGTGCGTAATCCCTTGTAGTAGCCCATAAGCCTTCAAGTGTAAACATTACTATTGAATTCTTATATCAATAAATATTTTTTAAATATTATTTGTAAATTATTAAGTAATTGTTTTGCCAACTCCTACACAATGGGCCGTGGGTTCGTAATCTGGGTAGGTGGCCCTAGGATTTTTTAAAGAGAGTAAAAAGCCTTCTTTATCCTTCTGATGGGACATGAAATGGAGGTCCCGAACCTACAAGATGTTAGCTATTCTTCAAAGATACCTATCATAAATATTCCTGGATTTTTAACATTCTCATAGCATCATCGTCCGATAAGCCAATAATTAAACAAAGAAATTATTTTATTTCAAGAAAAGATTTGGTAAGGCCGGTGTCGAACTCGGGCTTCTGCATTCACCGCTGCAGCGCTCTTAACTTAACGGTGTTACGGTTAACATGGTTGGGATTGGGCCAACGGTTAGTTAATGGTTACGACCGCTGCCGCAGTGATGTAGAGACCCGGGTTTGATTACCGGCAGTATAGCTATATTTTCTATTAAAATAATATTTAAAAATAATTTAATAATTATTAAAATTAATATTCAATACATTACTCGTATGTTTAAAAATGACTGTCAGTCAATTAAATCGAGGGATTGTTGACATTGCAGGGATAGGGCCCAGGTTTAGCTGTATGGTTAAGCGCACTGCAACAGTAATGCATAGACCCAGGATCGATTCAAGGCCGTTGCCAATCTTTTCCTTTAAAAAAATCATTTAAAAAATTTGATTTAATCTTAAAATCTGCCATAAATTCAAAAAGTTATACTTTGATAGCGCCTAAAAGTTACAAGCATTCATTGTACATATAATTTGTTGTGGAATACACTTGTATTCGGTAATTGCAAGATACTAGTCGGTTTTTTTTTTTTTTTTTTTTTTTTTTTTATCAAGAATTATCTTCCATATTACTCTAGAATTATCTGTGCAACACCGTCTATGGACCCTAGATACTTATGATTTGGGAAAGATTTTAGCAATCAGATAAAGTAGACAATGGAAATTAATGAATGGGAAAAGAAGGAACTTCAAATGGCCCTCCTAATTTTTTTTATTACTAGGTGGACCCGTGCGAAGCACTTCGCACGAAGATTTGTATCAGATTGTACTTCTAGTTTAACATAACTATGAAATGAACTTTTTTTTTTGGCTTTTTATCCCCGCCCCCCCCCCCCCAACCACCCGGGCCTTAAGGTGAAATTATTTTTCTACAGCAAGGAAGAACTTCATTTTCTGACGTTTTTCTCTACAAAACAGTTTCCTGTAATCTTCCTGGAATATATGAAATCACTTGGAAGTCTTGGAAATTAATCTTTTTACATTCTTATTTTAACTACCCTACTTATTTTGTTTTTTCAAAATCAGTTCATAAGATGTTTTTTACGGTTATCTTTCTGACAATGGAGAGGAAGGTAGTCTTTTAAGTGATAAGAACAGCATCAAATAGGTTTCTAACCACGGAGAGGCAACAAAACAATATGTAGCCCCGTGAAGCTGAGGGGCCTAATCCATGCTTTTTCAGAAAAATAATAAGTTTTAGAGATTTAAAAGCCTGGCCCATATACGTGGAACCTGTATGGGTCATAAAGGCCGCATGGAAACAATTGAAATGCATTTTTCTTATTTCGATACATTAGTTTTCTGAAATTCCCGCTATAAAAAATATAAATTGATAAACCCAAAGTCGTTCCACTGTGATCTAATGAATCACCATTAATAGATTTAATAAATATTTTGGACTACAGTCATGGGCGGATCCAGACGATTGTAAAGGGGAGGCTGCAGGCCCACAGCCCTTCATTTGGATCTGCCGATCAGCTTTTTCACCTTCCCACAACTAAAATTCTATCTGTTCTGCACATTATTTGTTCTTTAACTTGCTACCTTACTTTAAGGAAAGTCAAATTCTACCTTTAAATGACGAAAATTTTTCCAAAGGGAGTGGCTCCAGCCCCCACAGCACCCTCCCCCAACCCGGATCCGCCAATGACTACAGGAAACTCCCGCTTATCCGTCCTCGTAGGAACGGATACATTGCCGTTTAAGCGAGAGAGCCGGTCAATCCAGAAAAGCGTATAAATAAAAACAACAAAATATATTAGTATAACTTCTACATTGCGATAAAACCCAAATACAACTCAATACCTATTTTACAAAGGCTATAAAGATATTAATTAAAGAAAACTTTTTTGGGCCAATTTTATTTACAATTTACGAAAATTTACACTATCAATCTATTCAGTTTTCACTAAATCTTTTATTTTATTTTTTTCGTTTAAACGCACCTTAATGTCATTTCGTCGGTCTTGTCAAAATATAGGAAGCTATTTTATCTTAATTTTTTTTTTAATTTTTTTAATGAAATGAATGGAGGATACGGATTTCGTTTCAAAATCAATTTAACGTCGAAGAGATTTGTTTTACTGGAATTCGGTCAAAAAATAAAAGACAAAAGCCTTTTTGCCTACATTTTAATTTATTTAAGATCTATCGAACCGCAACCTAATACAAATTTTAACAACATTTTTGACCAAGAATTGAGAATAAGACAAAATTATAAACGCTTTTAATGATTTTAAAAAGAATTTTTTATCTTTTACAGCGTCCGTCGGTTTATCCGAAGAGTCGGTTAATCAGGAACCGGTTAAGTGGGAGTATACTGTAATTGCTAATTGTGAGAGTGCAATTTTCCAACGCTACAATTAAGTCTAAATCAGACGAAACAACATTTATAGAACCTAAGCACGACAGGACCTAACATTTGCTGTAACGTAATACAATAAGTAGTTGACCTCGTGCGGCGGAGGGGCCTAACTCAGGCGTTATCTCAAAAATGGTAGGTATTAGGGCTTTAAAACACTAACCCCAGTTTAGTTCATAAGAACTAAACTGGGTCTTAATGCTCGTATCGGAATTTAGAATACCCAATTTGATTCGTTTCGATCCGTTGAATCAGTACGTTTAGGTCGATATTTTATTTTGGACCAAAAAATGAACACTGAGAATGCAATTCGCAAAAGCTCCGTGAAATTCTGAATCCAACGATACCACATTCGTGGCATTTGGGCATGGTAAGACCTTATGATTCATGAAAAACCGATTTTCACACTTTGTGAAATAATATATGTGGGATTATTTTTTTTTTTTTTTTGTGACACGAAAGATACCGATTTTTACTCTCACTGATCGTATCCGAATCACCATATCATACTCAGAATACCTATTCCTCAAACCACATTGGCATGCTTTTGAACAGAATGAATTTTAAATGTTAGTCGAATGTTTTGTTTGTTAAAATATTTATAAATTATTATTTCTTTAAATTATTACGAGTTTTGAATTTCCCTTGGACTAGTTGTTTCCTAGAGCTCATAACTCTACTCTATAAGGCATCACCCTCGCCTCAACCTAATTTCACGGGAGTCACATTCTTTAATATTGCAGCATAAATCAGTGAAAATTCAACTCGGCTCCCTGTAATAAGGTTTTCCCACTCCGAGAGAAACTTAAATTAGGAATATAATATATTTTTTTTTTTTTTTTTTTTTTTTTTTTAGTGAAATGAGTTGAAGGGGATCCTCATGGTTCAAAATGAGCGCACTAAAAAAAAAAGTTGCCCTCAACTTTTTTAGGAAGTTGTTAAAAAGTTTTGTAATTAATTTTTATCTTTTAATTCCTTTTATTCTCTGAACTATATACATTACCCAATAATTTAAAAAAACTATAAATTATTACAAAAACTTTCAATAGTACCATTTTAAGTTTAGTAGTGTTAAAAAAAATTTAACTAAATATTTCCAGAATAAGTGCATAACATTTTGATATCACAGAGCGAAGATTCATCAGTATGTCTGATGATGAATTTTATTTGTTTACGTTCCTTTATAATTATTTAAAATAAGCCAACTACAAAAAAAATATATATGGAAAGTGTCTTACCAATAAAGATCCATTTTCGGTTATTATGTTACGACGCTTACCTGGAATAAAAATATAAAAAAGGAAATTATATTTTTATAAATTAAATTAATCAAATACTAATATTCAAACTTAAATAACGTGCAATAACTATGACCAGGTCATGTTTTTCAAAAAAAAAAAAAATAAAGCCTTAATTGTCTCAAGTCACAATTATTTTAATGACGTGGGTAATTATTGCCACATGAGGACTGCAACTGGAAATTTCAACGATATTGTGAACAGAAGCCTCATTAAATAATATATGGAAGCTGCTTTCAATGATTGATTATATGAATGCACATTGAATACCATAGACCACAAGATAGGGAACGTTCATATTAACAAATCAAAACCCCGTTGATTGACTTGGGGTTCTCTAATTATTCAGTATGCTTTGGCTCTGCTATTTCCCACGATACAGTCATCACTAGATAATGATGCTGCTGTATAATATTCATGCAATGGTTCATTGATAAACCATTATGTATTTAACTGTGCTATTAATGATTCCTTTAAATTAGTCTTTTAATATAAGACTAATTTAAAGGCTTATTTTATAATTTCTAAAAAATAACCTCATTAGATGTATGTGTGTATGTTAAAAAATGTTTGTTTTCGTTTAGAATCAAAATTCAGATTTTTGTTGTCCCTCTTCAAATTTTACGATCTTCATATATATATGCGTGTTTGTGTGTGTGTGTGTGTGTGTCTGTCTGTATATTGATGATAAATGGAACCAACTGATTATTCACATTACATATAAGTGTATACTTTATCATAGATTTTAGTGCACTTATAAATCAAACATGCATTGATATAACAATACAATTATCATGCAAATTTACTATGATTAGAAATTTTTTTTGATCGGCAGAATAATTCATTTCTTAATTTCTCTAATCCATCAGCATTACTAAACTTATTAATATTCCGGTGTAAGAAAAGCCGAACTAAATTATTTAGTTATTTTTTAACTTGATATGGTTTATTATCTCAAATAAAATGAGAAGTCATCTGTAGTGTAGTGGTTATCATAGCAACCTACAATACTTAAGCGCCCGCACGGTGCCCCTAGGATTTTTCAAAGGTAGTAAAAAATTCTTGGCTATGCTGTCCCTCAGATAGGACGTAAAATGGAGTTCCTGAGCATGTCCGATGTCAGGTACTAGTTAAGTATCATAAAGATCCCTATCCTAATAATACCTGGGTCTGTGGCGGATCGAGAAATTTTCTGAGGGGGGGCGCACTTTTTTTTATACATTTCTTTAGTGATGAAGAACCTAATTTAAAATACAAAATACAAAATAGTACATAATGACGTTGTAATTATTGTAAATGTTTAAATACAATTCATTTTCAATTAATGGACTTAAAAAATGACTAAATATAGCTCATTTTATATAGAAATAGTAATACTTAATCAGTGTCCTCCCCTCTCAGGTAAAATAGGTAAACCATAAACTATAACTTTTACGTAATCTAAAAAGAAAATTGATAGTTTTTGAGTTAAGAGTAAATAAAGCATTCTTTTATTCGTAGTTTTTCTCCTAGCGTTTTCTATGAGATCTATACACTATTTTTTCTACCTAGCAGAGAAGAAATCTTTAAAATGTTACCTCAATCATCGAATATGATCTATTATCAAAAAAGTTATGGCGTACCGAAAAAAAAGATCTTTTAGAAATAAAATATTGAAGATTGATACTGCTCTGGTTGCCGTAGTTACCAGTTCTTATTTTCTTAGTTTATAACTTATACCTAAAATGTGTTATAAAAATATCTTTATAAGCTTATTATTAGCGAATAACCGAGAAAAAAGTTAGCAAACTATTTAGAGGATGTGTTGGAAGATAGTGGTTTCGGCTATACGGTGAATATTTCTGCAGGGATATATTTCATGATGGAAGCCTTGATGAGGCGGCTGTCTATAGAAAGACGCTTCTGATTTTCATTTTTTTTTCTTTTAACTTGTATGAGATACAGAAACCTTTCTCTTTCGTATATTCGACAAAAAATCAATAGTTTTTCATTTATGCGCGCATAAAATATTATTTTAGTCATAGCTTTTCTCATAGCGTTATCTGGGGGCGTGACCAATTTCCCCACCTGAGGAGGGGGGGGGGGAGCTAATCTTTAAAATGATACCTTATTCATCGGATATGATCAAGTTTCAAAACATTTATGTCGTAACACAAAAAAAATAATATACATTTTAGAAATAATATCTTTGTTAAGTCAAAATATATATATTTTTTTCCCACATAAGTTCACATACTTATAAAACATTGTAGAGGAGACCTTTGTGAATAAATTTAAACATTAACTCTGCTTAAAAAAAATTAACCTGATAAGTGCTAAAAAAAACTAAAAACACTGATTTTACAAAACTCCAATGTTTTCAATTTTTTCCCATTTTTTTTTTCAACATTTTTAACACTTTACACTGATTGGCCTCATACACTGATCAACAATAAAATATTTTTAAAACGTTGAAAAATAAAATTTAAACGTTCCCATACGAATATTCCGCACAGTCTCAAGACATTTTTCATCTAGAGAAAACTCTCATCCCTCTTTTCCTCCCCAAGGGATCCGTTTCATTATCCCAAAGAAGGGCCGGATCAGTTTTTCTCAGTGAGTGAGGGATCGATGTCGGGCCCGGGGTGGCGAGATGGCAGAGTTTCAAAACCATCAAACGTGACTAAAGCCAGGCCAAGCTGCTGCTTTTCGACCGTTAGTTCAAGTTAGCCCCGCTTCGCTACAAGCTGCCTCTAAAAGCTCCCAGCCGTGGGACCATTTTTCTTTTCACTGGTTAACTGACCTCAATAAATAAATTTTAAAAAAAGTTTTCTTTTCGAATTCAGAGTACATTATTATGCAAGAATCATGTCGATATCATATTAAACTTAGTTATCGTTACATCTGTATATTATACAAAAAAACATGTCTAAAAAAATTGTCCTTGTCATTAATGATTTTGACCCAGATATAAAATCATATTTATAAAAGTAATGTTATATTTAATAAAATGTTTATTCATTCTGATATTTCCCGAATTGGCGGGGCGTTGATAAAAAAATGTTTATCAAATTTTTGAGATGCCGATGGGATTATTACAACTTATCGTAATAATAGTAGTTCATATATCACATGTTCTAGAAACTTAAACAAAAATGTCTAACATTTCATAGAAAGGGATATTTAGGATTAGAGATAGGAAAATATTTTCTGCCTTTCGCTCTAATAAACTTTCTATTTGTATCTTTAGGATCCAGAAAAGATTTCATGGGTGGAAATTGCAGATTTGTATTCAAAGAACTGTTGCATTTTCATGACTCTTTACTTGTATAACATCACTAACAACTTTGAAATATTTTGTTAGTAAACCCTCCTAAAGGGCTGAGGAGTACAATGGAAACAAACTGGGGAATATTCCGCATTAGTTCAAGACGAAAGATTGAAGAAAGATACTCACTCAGTTTCCAGTTGAGTGTACAAAGGACTGTTGAGTGGGCCTGGAAAATAAGAATGTGGGCTCTTCTCCAGGAAGGAGGCTTCCCCACAAAAGAGTTCCCTGAGGAGAAAACTCTAGAGAAGGGGATAAAAGGGGGAGGAATTATTCAAGCAGGGCCTGCAAACAGGGGGAACAACACAACCCCTATTTCGGTGGAAAGAAGGGGAAATTAATTATAGCGAGGATCCTAGGCTCTCTGTACGTTCGGTCAACTGTGGCGAATGTTCCATCTTGGTCAAATATTTATCCCGGCTGGAAGAGCCCGGCCCATCGCTGAATCTTTCCCCCGGGCCACATCCCACTAACGACCAACATCCTCATCCTCTATCTTGCGAAACCCTCCAGAAAATTTATCTTTTTATCTCAATGTTGTGAATAAATAAATCGGTTTTATATTTATACACAAATTTAATATTTATTATTGTATGTTTAACATCGCTTTATGCCACTAATCGGACGATGCAACAGAGCATGTTAAAGTCCTAATTTAATGCTAAAATCCTAATTCAATGTATACCAATGTCCTAATTCCATGGTACAGTCCTACATTTTTGCCTATTCAGGTATAATCAGGATAGGGATCTATAACCCTTTAAATAATCTTAGGATCATAGTCGGACGCGAACCCGCGACCTTTAGTATTGGTAGATTGCTATGCTAACCACTACACCACAGGTGACCCCATTATTTATTATTTATTTATATTTTATATTTATACACACTCATTCACATTTAAACATAACTCTTGCCATCAATTATTTTTCAAAATAATAAGATACCAACCTCCTATAGAGTACGCTATTTGGGTCTTTACATAGACAAACAAATGACATGGAAAGGCCATGTCAGAAGGAAAACAACAGAACTTAATCAGCGGTACAAACTTCTTTCAAGGCAACTTGACAAACTTCAAAATTGTCTCCAACAAATTAACCATTTACTTAGTACCAATTAAACCACTTTGAACAGCATTGCAATCAGAAGTAATCAGAAAGACTGTAGATAACCCCTTTTTTGTCTCTAATGAGACCATACCCATACATCCATATGTCCAACCAACAGCCATATACCGTTCCCGTGATTTTCATGACAGACTTACTCTAAATCCCAACCCACCAACTCAAGATCTAACTCCCACAAACCATTAAAATCTTCTAACAAGACTTCTGAGGCGCTGGCCAAAACATTTTGTGCATTAAACAGTGACTTTTCTTCATTTACATTTGTTTTCTCTTGTTTATGTTTTGTTTTCTTTTTTCCTGTCTGTGCTGTCAGCATATCTGCTTATCATTATACTAGATAGCAAATTTCAATTAATGCCAGAAGCTACATATGATTATTTATATTATATTTAGCTTCTGGTATTTTTTTTATTTTGTATTTTATGGAATATTTATACATATGAAGGATATAAACTAATATAGCTATAAGTAATAAGACACCAATTTATTGATGGTAAATGACCCCTAGTTAAGTTAGGTTCATACATAAATAGCAAATTGAGCCTGGTTCGTTATTTACTGCGTTTAGCGATTCGTATTTTTTTATTATAAAAGAATTAGAAGGTGTTACTCTGGAGTTATATTCAACTCATTCTAAACAAGGTAAAGAGGTAAAGATTAATTGCGTGGGTCTGCCAGAAAATAGATTTCAATCCTTACTAGGATGAATTTCCAAGCATATGCTCCAGCAGAGCATTTTTAAGTCTGATTCTAAAGTTATTTTTAGAAATTGAAATGTTATCATATATCAATACCCTCCTTTCGTCTGACTAAACTAAAGAAATCATGGTTAAAAGTACTGACTGGTGTATCTAATTGCAATGTCGAGGAAGGAATAGTAATGCAGCATACTTTGTTCATCTTCAAACCATTTCAATTATTGATCAAGTTAATTTAAGCCAATTTAAACTTCGATTCACTTAGCCCTGAAAAATAAATCAGATCACCGAATTCGCTATACCTGGATATTAAGAAATAATACCTGGAATAATTAGAAAATAATTATAAACCTAATGAGTCATGATATATTTAAGAGCTCATTGTACTCCCCATTCCTAAAAGATATTGTTGTAGACTAGCAGGAAGCGTGCATAAATATCAAGAAGGGGTTTGTTCGGGAATGGATCTCGAGAAGGGAAATTGGAAGGCTGCGGTTTGAATATATGACGACCTGGCTATAATTTTACATTAACTTACTACACCATAGTATACCTTACTTGAAAGGGTCACACATCTTTTCTTTTATTTTTGTTTTCTGTTCTTTTTTTAGGAGGATAAAAGTAGCACATATCTGGGTCGATATAAACACACTTTAGTCAATTCATTAGCCATATTATAAATAACAATAATATTTTTTAATAATTCTGTATCGAATGGTTTGGGGATTTTTTTTTAGTTAGAATCCAATCAATTATGTTGAAATCTGAAACGTGATAGAGGATTAAAATTTTAATGATTTTTAAAAAACTTAACGTAAAGAAATTTTATTAAGTATTTACAAGTAGAAAAGAGAATATTTTCTTTGATAATCAACAATACAAATAAATCAGTGCAACAAATTACTTTTCAGAAATAAGGTTGTATCCAGGGTTTAGATAAAGGTCATTATACGATAAAAAAAATTATATTGTATACGGTTATTTTAAAATTGTGGTCATGGTTCGTGTTAGTTGATGGATCGAAACTAGACAAGTTTCGCATTTTTGA
This sequence comes from Aelia acuminata, assembly GCA_911387785.2. Lineage (NCBI taxonomy): Eukaryota > Metazoa > Arthropoda > Insecta > Hemiptera > Pentatomidae > Aelia > Aelia acuminata. The sequence goes on from OU426982.1 coordinate 36,103,883, forward strand.
TATTTTATGGCAGTCATCGAGGTATTAATTGATTCATTACTCTTTATGTAACTGATATTATTTTATTTTTTATAATGTACTACCAAATCATGAGTGATAAAAAAGGAAAACCAATGAAAAGATAACTCAAAAATCTTTTTGATATAACGGTATCTTGGTTTGACAAGGTTCCAACTGCCATGCCATTTTTTGCAAAAGTGAGATTTTGGTGCTTCTGACTCCATTAGGACATTTTCTAAACCAAAAATTGTAACTTCGTTTACACGCCAGTCCATTTTATTTTTACTTATTGTGCCTGTGACAATCTTTTAAACGCATTTCACTTTTTTCTACACAAACTCAAAGAAAGATATTTTTTTTATTATTATAAAGTTTCCATTTATTTTCATTAAACCAAAGTTATGAAAAGAATTAGATTTCTTCTAACTTCTTTAACATAAAATTTAGATTATGGCTGTTGAATTTCGTCAAACTATAATCTATAGTAAAATATAGCAAGGCTAAATATAGCAATAAAAGTATTAATAACTGTATTTCCACCCTTGTTGTAATAGTTAGGTAATCCACCACCACCATCTTACTTTGCTGTTTCTGGCCAAGTAGAAATACCGTACAAGAAAAAAAGAAGTCGTGATTAAATCGACATTCGGGAACTCCTTACTGCTTTCTAGTTCCGCGGGCCATAAATGCGCATGAAGCTTCGGATAATTTTACCACTTACAAAAATTTCAAGTTGTGTCAGTTAATCCGTTGTTAGTTATGATGTGAGTCCCGTAAACGGTTCCGACACCACCGGCTACTTTAAAACAACTCGGTCTTTGTCCTTATGCCGTATTTTGTGTGATTAAAAGGTCTTGGACGACACATCAATGTGAAACTGACACGCGTGTAGTAGCCCCAAAAGATATTTCATTTTAATCAAGTACGAGAAAGGGTAATGATAAAACAGTTAGGTAGAAGTAGACAAGACAAGAAGATATTTTTAATATGCTATGTTTTCGTTTGTGATCTAATCAAATATTGCAGTAGTTCAAATAATATACATAGTAAAAATCGCACAACTCCACTAGCGCTGTTTTGACACCCTGAATTCCTCATGGGATAGCTCAAACTCTGTAAAATCTGATGAAGCATTACATCAATATACTGCGGGATGGGAGGGGGGGAGGTAATGGACAGCGGATTGGGGGGGCCGCTGAGGTGGGGGGCGGGAGATATGTGGGGGAGTCAGGACCAATCTTTGTCCCCTCGGCTATTTAGACCTAAATACAATAACCCCTGGGCCAGGTACAATACTGGCTCCCAATCCATCTCTATTCCGTCCCTTACAGTTCCCCTCATATCATCTCCGTGATATCAATCGGCGGTCGGGATCCTCTACGATATCCTGTCTGGAATACATAGTAGTCATCTGACCCAATCGGAAGGTCATCCTACATCCCTACCATTGCCTACTCGATGAATAACATCCGAGCCCAATCCGTTTTATCTAAATATCGTCTTTTGCAGATTAGATTAAATCTGCAAATTACTTTGAAAAAGGTTTTAATTATAATTTTACAATCTTAACTGCCAGTTATTATAGATATTTCCATATTGCATAAAAGTGAATTATTGTTGTAGATTTGATTTTCCACGGATCCAAGTTTTATGTTTGTTTCTTTTATCATCTTATTTTATTAATTTATTATTCTTTTTAGCATAACGATTTTAATTTGTGACCAGTAGCAATTCGGTCGTAACCAATTTATGAATTGAGAATATGTTAGTGAAATGGTGTCATACGTTGTAAAAAGGTTTTCTTTAATATATATTTTTTTTATAACTTTTTGTATTTTAGTCAACATCAACATCAAGAAATGCTTTATTTTAATAATAAGCAGTACAACCCAAATACATCGTGTTGCTACATCACACATTTATAAATAATGCGAGAAGTCACAATTCATGAATGGAACCGGAGGTGGGTGACTACCACTATAAGAGCTACGTTGAGGAAATATTTCCTCACCGTCCGGTCACGGTTGTTGGCGACTCGGGTTATTCCGGATTTTTGGGTTTCGCAATTTCTTTCGTGGCATGGGGGTTTCCGCGCCAAACTGCAGAGTCTTGGAAAGGACATAGATCCCCTATGCCCTAGATGCAGGGTTCCGGAGACGGCTGAGCACACCATTGTGGACTGCATCGTCATTGAGGCACTTAGGGCCAAACTGTTGAGGGAAACTGGACTCTACGTAGTGGCAGAAAATGATTTCCCTCAGCTAGTGACTGAAGCAAACAACCCGTACTACAAATCGTTTGTGTACGGGTGGAAAACTGCAGTTGGCCCTGCCCATTTCAATTTGACAAGGCAGGTACTTTTGCCTGGAAGACCGGGAGATGAAGAAGAAGGCCAGGAAGAAGGTGATTTGGAGAGCTGAAAAACTGAAGTAGGAATAAGAAAAAAAACAGAAAAAAAGAAACAACTGAAGTATAATCCCAAAGATTCTCAATAGCAACATGTGTTGCCTACACCCAAAGGCAAGGAAGGGCGAGATAAGTAAATAAATAAAAAAATATATAATAAAAATAAATTACTAAACTACATTTTATCGTACATGTATACCATAAGCATTTTATTTTATATATTTTTTTCTACTCTTCTACCCTATCTGGTCTACCCCAGCGTGATTTACCAGGGAATAGGCGAGTTTTATACATTTTATATAGTTATTGTGGATTCAGTCATATGGTATCAGTCGATGTCCCACAAGAAATCCAGTCTCACGGAATTCTTACACAGGCCGTAGAGGCGGCTTCAGCTGCTACTGCTAAGTCCGAGCTGCCTTCTTTTTCGATGAACTAACCTAATGTCATCGTGCAAAGCAAGGCTGATTTTAGCCAGTACCGTGTTTTAAGTTCTATGAATATGTGCAGGTACGTCGTCTTCCATTTGGATAGGCTGGCAATAATATTGAAGGCGTGAATGATTCTTTTCTTCGAGGAATCTAATAATGCTAGAATCAGGAGACTGCTTGACGATCAGCGGCTTGGAGACTGGCGTTCTTCCAATTTCTTGAGGTCACTCTCCGCAGTTGAGAAGTTCAATGATAAAGGAAGATCTGTTGCGGACTAAATGTTTGAGGGGACTCCCGATTGGCATGAAATTAGCTTCGGCGTCGACAGAGCAAACGGATCATACCAAGCTCAACGTCATCGCGAACTGTGTCGCTTCTCATACCACCCCGGCATAGCGGAAGTAGGACAAAGGAGGATAACGGAAGTAGGACAGAGAGCACAGGATGCTTGCTTCGTTGAAGAAGCTCACAAAGCGGGTAACAGTTGAGGTTACACCAGGACACCTGCAATCGGAGTGAAAGCAAAAGTCTACCTCTGTTTTTACCACGAGCGGTGCAGCACAAAGGCGACTAAGTGCCGTCCCTAAGGCATTCGCAGGATTTTGTCTAGAGGGGGGAGTATGCTGGTAAATTTCGACCTCGTAAGGCTCGATTAATTTTTTTATATAAAGATTTATTATTATTATTATTTTAGGCTCGATTAAATTTTTATATAAAGATTTATTGATATTAAAACTCTATATTATTTATATTAGATAAAGCTAAAATATTAAATATTTATATAAATGGTATATAAATAAATAACTGATTTGTGACACAAACATAAAATTTATGTTTTGTTTGTATTTATTAGGCTTAGAACTAAATATGAACGTTCATCTACAAACTCATTTAAAAATACAATCATTGTCTAATTACGGCATTTAATAGGTTAAAGTTTGAAAGTTAGCTTTTCTTATTTTCCAAACAAGGATTGTGTTGTTTAATAAGAATTTATATACAAAAAAATTTAAAAAAAAAAAAAAAAGAAAGAGGGAACAGTCGAGGCTAATATTAAAGTTACTGGTCGCAACCGGAGAGGAGTTTTAACTTCGAACATAGAAAAGGGTTAAAGGGGGGGGGGCTGTGGAGGGGGTTAGTACTACACACGGATCTCTCGCTAGATTTTCATTTTAATAAGGTGCGGTGTTTGAGGGTTCAACTTGTGGTCGCTCTCTCAAACTCCTTTATTCAAATCCAACCGACCGGGAATAATATATTTTTTCAAACAACTATTTTTCTCGTTTCAACCTCTATCTGCTAGTGGCTATTTCACAGGGTTACGTTAAATTGACCAACTAATGATCATCAGTCATTTTTCATTAACTACAAAATGCAAGTGAGTAGGGATGCTTAGTGGTTAAAGGACTGAAGTACAATGCTTAAATTCCCGAGTCAAATCTGGATATGACAGGGTAATTTCTTCAGATCCGTACGGTAAGGTTTCGATTTAAATCGGTTCGGTTTGGATACCCAGGCCTCTGTAACATAGGTGAGCTTAATTAAACAGTTAAGAAAGGGGTGAAAACCTAGAGGTTGAGCGTGATCTCTTTCTGATGACCCCATCTTGTACAAGATGGACAACTGTTGACTTTCTTTCAAACCACTGAATAGTAGTAAATGTATTCTTATTCATTGATTTTTTTTTTTTTTTTTTATAAAATATAATATTCATCGGCTTTGCAATAAAATCATATTTTTATAGCTCGATTTTTCTTAAACGAGGATTCTTTAAAGGGAGTAAAAAATCCTTAGCTATGCCGTCCCTCGGATAGGACGTAAAATGGAGGTCCCGAGCCTGTACGATATCAGGTAATCGTGTAAGATCCCTATCCTAATTATACCTGGAGAGGCAAAATTTAGGGCTCCCACTGTAGCATCGTCCGATTAACCTCAGTAGCATAAAAATAGACGTTAAACAAACAAACACAAAAATAAAGGCACTTACGTATCGAATTGAGTAACCTCCTCTTTCGAAGTCGGTTAAAATAATAAATAAATGAAATAAAATAGAATAAATATACTATAATGGCTCTTATTTCGAGAATCACCCATATAGATATGAGTGGACACTATATAAGTGAAACCAATAAAATTTGCAAACAAAAAAAGTACGGATGTTCTCTTAAATTCCTGTAAAGCATTTAAAAATACTTCTATAATTTCAGAAATAAATAATTTACTTCAATGAAAGGATTATTCTTAAAGAAAACCCGATTATCTTTGTTTTGATTCACCGAGTTAAACGACCTGAAATCGACTAAATTAAAAATTAAACATAGATGATATGTGTGATAGGTTGAAGGTGACAAACGGCGTTTAGTAAAAGGGAAACTGGATGGGTATGAATTATATATGATGGAACAGATTAAATGGTAGACGTGCATGTTTAATGTTAACTTGACCCCGAGTGACACATGATGGCCGCTTTATAAACAATTGGTAGAATAATCTGCCTGTTGGGTTACATAGCACGAACAGTACACATTCATATCACGGATTTATCTCCGCATATCCGGCATATGTGTCTATGTCTAAGTCCTATCTGTCATATTCTAAATTTATAAAACTATAAAAATGTAGGGGGTCATCAACCTGCGTGTTTTACTTAGTATAACTTCATATAACTATTTACATTTTATAAATATTTTTAACCGGTTTTTACATGCTAATGTGCACACATCATGCAACTTATTTATGTCTTTATTATTTATGACATATTTAGAGATTTTATATGACTGCTTTACTTATTTGTGTTGTATTATTGGTATCACAATAAGTAATACGTCTCGCCCTTAATTTTGAAAGATTGCATGATTCCCCTTTAAAAATCTATAATTAGTTGTACTTATGCCAAGGGTAGTTTTGAAAAAACTTTCGATAAATTTACTACACCAAACTACTAACTACGGGCATTCATTTCTCCTTAATAAAAAAATTAATAAAGAAGGCTGAAAATTAACATTATATGAATGATTCAATCACTTGAATTTCTGTGCCTCTCATACATTACTTGCCTATATACTTCTGATTGTATTTTAATGTTACCAAGCCAAAACGACCCTTGTCGAGTACTTTTGGGATAAAGATTTAAAAAAAAACAAAAAAACAACTGGTTTTGTGTAAAATGATCAAGTAAAAAAAATGATTAAAAAAATAAAACAAATAGAAACATCAGCATTATTTAAATAATTTACTCCCCAGGGATGTTGACAACTATATTAAGCGTGATATTGGCATTATTAACTTATGCAAAGTGACCTCCCAGCTTAGTATGAGAAGCAACAATTCAACATTTCCATATTCTCTTGCTACTAGCGGTTAGTAGACTGCAATAATTCAACATGCATCAATATTGTTGATACTTCTCTTCAACAAACATCATTAGAACTAAATCTCTTAACCAATCCACACGTTGCATCTACATATAAAGATAAAGATATTCTTACTTTAATCCCCTACAGTAGTACTTCGACAACTTTTTGAGGACCCTTAAAAATAAACCACAAAAACATACCATTTTAAGACCCCATTAAAAAGGTCAATATGTATATTCATTTATTGAATGCATTTATTTATTCGTTACAATAATTTTTTTTTTTTTTTCTAAGTCCGGTTTTTTCGGCCCCAAAGTATGTAGGCCTCCTGACCAGCCACATTACCCCCGTGGCAAATCATGGGGTTGGAGAAGGCTAGATGAAAATAGCTAGATTTGCAGGCGCAGAATGAACTTAAAACGGAAGGCACGGCTAGTCTCTCTCCCTGAACTTAATAAAATCCAAAAATATTAGGCATATTTTGGCAACTAACCGAGGAAAAATATATTAAACTATACACATAAATAAATCGAGTTTAGAAATTATTTCGATTTGAAAATCATTCGACCGAAATTGTATCGTGTAGATTCAAGGAAATATATTGCCTCTGCATAGATTCTTTTTTAGGTCTATGAAATTGTGAAAAATAATAATAATAAAGTGTTTAGATCTTCAAGCGAACTTTTCTTTAGATTTTTTTCAATACAAAAAATGACATCAGATTAGAATATACCAAACTTATTTAAATGTGCTAAATTTATTTTAGCAAATAAATAGCGAAAACGTCAATTCAAATAATACTAAAAATATATTGTTTTCGCCTCTTCAAGTGGTACGAAGTTTATAAATCTATTTTTGATTTAAAATAGATTAAAAACAAAATTTAATCGATTATGAAAAATCTATGGGGATAGTTTTCTTGAAGATCTAATCTATAATATAGAATCTGGCTGTAAAGATAGATAAATTGATGGCTCTATTTTTCGTTGAATGAACACTCAAAAATAAAAATCATGTTGATTTCTATCGATATCATTTTTCAAGCTCGAGATATAAAATAAGTTCCTTTTTGAGGGTTAAATAGGCAAATTGGATGTTATTCATTATAAAAAGATTTGAAGCCTTGGAGATATTGAGTTCTTAGAAACTGGTTGACAGGTTTTGAACAATAACCTCAGAAAATGTTTTATTAATATTTGTGATTCAAGATTGGTACTAGCTTTACCAGTGTTAAGTTAGTAGCTCAATATTAACCGTCTTTCTGCGTTACACGACCATCCCATGCATAAAAGAATATGGTTTATTGCCTCTTATGTGAACGGAAATATTGATTATATTGTGACTTTCATTCTGATATCAATGGTATGCATATCTCAAATTTGATATATTTTTAGTTTTAACCATCTTCTTGCCAACGTGCAATATGTATGTTATTTTATTTACAGTTGGAATAAATCCTTAGGTTACGGCATCCGGATTGATAGAAATATGGATTCGTCCTGAAAATAACAAAAAACTAAAACGATAGCGCTGACGTCCGAAAAAAAAATGTTGTAGCGAATATTACTAATATGATGAATAAAATTATCATTAAATTAAGAAAGAAAAAAAATTCCCATTAAGGTAAACCCTTTGAAATTGGGGCAATATACGGTAAATTGCCTACTCGCCCATCTCTTAGAACGATACTGCTTAAATTTATATGACCATAAAAAAATATCCATGTTTCTTATGATATAAAAGTAAGGCATCACTGTTCTGGTAACTATGTACTTAATCTAACCTGTTTATCGGAATATACGTGTACCCTAATAAAAACTTTATTTCCAAGTTACAAATAAATTAAAGGATTTAATTTTTCTCACCTTTTTTTTTTTATTTCTGATGACGAGCTGCATATTTTTTCGCACGCTAAGAGTGACTTGTGCCGAGAAATTCCTACCTTTCCAGAGCCCTTTGAAGTAAGTCAACAGACCGCAGACACATGTTTGGAGGGCTGAGATGTTGTTTGGACTGGTGGGTCACACGCCATGACTCCTGCCTTAAGTTTATTCGTGTCGCCTTAAGTTGCTTCCGAAATTTCACGTTAAGGTCTGGTAATCTTAATCGGATTAATATTACATATAGATTAAGAACATATTATTATTAAAGGGATATAATTTGATTGATTTTCATAAAAATAAACAATAAAATTATACATACTGGGCACGATAATTAAAAAACTATACCCAATCAATCTATACCCAATCAAGGTTAAGATAGATAGTAGCATGGGTAGAGTATGTAACATGGCCAAAAATTGACATCAGTATTTAAAGCCAAATTCTGTAAAAGCCGTATGGCGCCTCCATGTTCTGTTCCAATCGAACAGAGCAATCACAAATGAATACTCTCTATTCAAACTGATATAACCCCATACAGGCAAACAATTGTACCGAGGCTAAACTAATCAAAATACAACGCCCCTACAAATGCTCATATTGGTTCCTTAATTATCGGTTGATTGAATTTATTGATAACTGTATAAATTTTATATGGGACTAAATAATAATATTTCTATAATCTTAAAATGTTTTATATGTTAAAATGTTTTGCTAAAATACCATAAATTTTTTAACCGACTTCGAACGAAATAGGAGGTTACTCAATTCGATAGGTATGTGCCTTTTTTTTTTTTTTTCTTTTTTTTTTTTTTTTTTTTTTTTTTTTTTTTTTTTTTTTTTTTTTTTTTATCAATTTATATAAAATAACGTACTTTTCTATTTACGAGAATACCACACTTGTTATGTTTTCTTTTATTTATTTGTCGACGTTTTGGGGTTTTCCGCCTAGCCTCATGACAATTTAACATGCAAAAGGAATATACCTGGCAATAACGAAGAAGCTTAATTATTACGTTAATTTCGATAAGATAATGAGATTTAACAATAGGATCAATCCATTTAAAGTGGTCCAGAAGTTGCTTCAACAGTTTTGTTGTTTTAAATATTTTTACCATAGGAAGAACAATGCATCAGAAGTACATAAATGCAATCAGTTTATTTTTTGAATTTTTATTTTTCCAATGGCGGGCATATTATTTTCGAAAAACCGCGTATTTTTAACCATTTCAGTGCTCTGCTTCAAATCAAATATCTCCTCTTTTATTCATCCTAGAACATTCAAATAAAGACTTTACAACTATGAACTTAAAACTAAGTATTACGGTCCTAGTACCCCTTCAATGTTTCCAGTGGTAATTTTAAAAAACGGGTTTTCAAAAAAAATTGTTTACAAGATTGAAAATGAATAAGTGTTTGTTAATTTTTATTTGATAGATAAAGGTAGGCAATTCAAATTCACTAAGTTTCAAGCTGACCGTAATACTGAGGAGAGGATGAGTAAAAGAGGAGATATTTGATTTGAAACAGAGCACTGAAATAGCTAAATATATGCGGTTTTTCGAAAATAATATGGCCGCCATTGGAAAAATAAAAATTCAAAAAATAAACTAATTGCACTTTTGTACTTCTGATGCATTGTTCTTTCTATGGTGAAAATATTTAAAAAAATAAAAATGTTGAAGCAACCAATCAATTTATTTTTGGACCACTTCATATGGATTGACCCAGTATTGAAGTGTTTTTTTTTCCTCCATTTCAGTAACCCTTGGCGGTGAATTTATTGTTACATAGAAGATGACCTAAGGACTAACTCTGTTTTCAACGTTTTGCAAAAAAACACTTTTAAATAATATTTCCCTTTGGAAAATCAGTACCTTTTGACTTTGCTTGTATTTCTCTCAGACTCTTCAAAAATAAAAAGTCACCAATTTTCCAAAGAGAAGAAATATAATCAAAAGTTATTTCGCGAAAAATGTTTAAAATGGAGTTAGTTATTCTGTCAACTGAAAGGCTCGTATGATAATGCGTGTAGGAAAAATAATTTAAAATAATATTTGTCATGAAATTAACATACACATAACCCTTATAATTAACTTTTGTTAATTGTAAGGTTTGTGTGAATGTTAAATTATCACATCTAGAGGAAAGAGGGGATGACCTCAAACATGAAGGAAGAAATAGGAAAAATTGTCGGACGAAAAAGGCCGAATGGTCACCAATTCTGTCTCACCTTGTCCCTCCAATCTTGTCCCTCTTCTTCATTCCCTGTCTCCCATTCCATGATAAACTTTGTATACGAATTATAAATTGTTATTAATTCATTCATTTTTTTTTTTACATCTAATTTCTTTTTTTTTCTTCTTAAACACAACAAAAAATGTACACAATGGAAAAGAAAGAAAAAGAATGATAATTAATTAGTGAATAAATAACAATGAGAAGATAAGTGACATTAAGGTATGAATAATTTGGTAGATGTAGGTACACCCTTATTAAAAATAAATAAAATACAATAAAAACAAATTTCTATTTGTTATTTAATGTTGGAAATCGAAAATTCTCAAAGCTTGTTCCGTGAATCGGCATGATATTAATTATGATTTAATCACTATGCGAAATGTACGGGCTTTAGTCTCCCCTCACCGCGGAACAAGATTCATAATTAAGCGCCTTGGAAGTCGGACTGAATCCATAAGCTCTCTACTAACTCATTCCTCCTTATTTAAGAAAGATTAGCTATGCAACATGAGGCTAAGAGCTAAAACACCGCCTGCGAAATATTATATTATTCAACTAGAGATTCTTTTATTCTATTTTCTACTAAATATAATTATTGTTAAATGTAATTTAACACTAATGCGGGTTTCAATAATTTTATTGACATAAAATTATAACACAAAAATGTCAAACAAACAATTATAACTCAAACAATTTGTGTCAAATTAAATAACTACGTTACAAAAGAATAACTAGCAGTGACAAAACAGTGACGCAGAAGTAACTACGTCCAGACTAAGCCACTTGTCGATCGCGTTGGAACTTCCTACAAAGTCCTAGAACGTTCTAAACTTGTGATATTTTAACCCTTGTAAAATATTCTAAGCTTATCCCAATTTACGACTGTCTAAAAGCCTTTTTGCTCTACCTGTGAAGAGAAAAGCTAGTATATATTTTAGTACATCCCAGTGTCTCTCTCTCTCTCTCAACAGTATCTCGGTTTATTAAAAGACAGGGTTATAACTCAAATATTCACATATACATACATATTCACTCAAAGTTCCCATAGCCGTTTCACTCATCAAAAGATGTAGAGTGTGTCTAGATATGAATCACGGAAAAAGGAGTATTCAGTACTTAGTCAGGTTCTAAAGAAATGAAAACTTCAAAGATTATCTTAGCGACAATTTAGAGTATTAAAAATTAAAAAGGATTTTATAAGATGGCATTAGATGGGGATCCAGCCTGTAGATCTTAATTCGTTTGCAGCGGGATGGACGAGCATGCTAGCGCGTTACAATGTTGCCCCTGAAAACATAATAACCTGAAGATTACAATTTCAAGTGTGGATGAAGATGGCATTAGAAACTTGGAATCAAGTCCATGGCTTAGGAAAGAGGGAAAATGATGTAGAAATGTTTCAAAATCAATGAAAGGTTTCATTTTTTTATTTAGATTTTCCGCTTTCCTGGCATTGATACTTTAAAAAAACATGTCATCTAGGTCCATTTCCCGTGCGAAATCAAACCTCTTGAGGCATGCCACAATTGAGATCAACTTGCTTTTCGTGTGATTGATAAATACATGATTGCTTTATCTTTTCGTTTATAAGAGGAAGACTTGGCCTATGTTCCAGTAATATAAATTTATGTTTATTCCCTATTTTCAATCACAATTTCTTTATTTTGTAATATTAACAATTGCAGGGGTCAGGTGGTCGAGGGATATAGATAAAAATCTATATAAATAAAGATAAAATTCGGTTTGTTTGTTCTTTATAGATATCCATACCGCTTGTCCTAAATTCTCCAAATTTCGCTCAGTGGTTCTTACCAGGTGCGAACACCTGTCCATATTAAAATTGCATAACTTCAGCCAATCTCTGGTTATATTCTTTTTATTGTTATAAAAATCGTTTTGATCTCGCTTTAAATGGTTTTTTTACGAAATCGACCGTTTCATTAGAAAAATGAAATTCCCCGAGTGAAACCGGGATATACAGCTACGTAGATAAAGATGAATTCTGTTTGTTCTTTATAGAAATTCATACCGTTTGTCCTAAATGCTGTGAATTTCGCTAAGTGGTTCTTTCATACAAGTTGCGAACACCTGTTCATATTAAAATTGCTTCTTCAGCAATCTTATTGTTATAAAAATCTTTTTGATCTCGGTTTGCATTAGTTTTTACGAAAAGGACCGTTTGAGTCTCACTTTAAAGATTATATAGATTTAAAAATGAAATTCTCCGGTTGAAACTGGTATATACAGCAGGTAATAAATAAAACATGACTGTTTCTCACTAGTTTAAAATAAACATTACCCTCTAACAATAATAGACAACAACTTTGGCTATTTTAAAAATACACATTGTGAAAATAGAAACCTTATTATCTGAAAATTGATAGGATGACAAAGCGATACATCCGGGATCAAAGTGAAATGTTGTACAAGGTGCTTGAGGATGTGGGGACTTGGTGTAAGCTCGGGTCATTAACATCAGGAGGTACGACATGCTCCTAGTGGCAATTTTTCAACTCCTGTCACGAGGGTTGGGAGGAGGTAAGTGTACGGCTTCAGGAGGTTGCGGAACCGTTTTGATATACACTCTTCCGATATATCCTCCGCCTTATACCCACAAGTTTCATCAATCAATACCTAACTCCACCCTCCTTAATTTGCGCTACCTCTCGTTTAATTAGTCTATGGTGAAATTGAATCGTCTTTTCTTTTCAAAGGCGTAATCGACATTTACTTTTAAATTTCCCCTTTTCTTATAGATTATGTTGAACATATACCTATTCATATTGGTTGAAAGGGCTTTTGCTATTTCTCTAAACGTTAAATGTAAGGAGCAAAGTATAGCATTTCAGGTAGAAGGTGGAGATGGAATTCTGGAAGGTTCTCTTTTTTAGTTTTTACACAATTTTGATTCTACGGCGATGCGCGCAACACACGACTTAGGCCCGCTGCACACGGACGACACTTTTCTGCGATGCGGACTATAAGCCAGGTCAGGGGTACCTGGAGTATAATGGTTAATCCGGTCGGTCCATTGTACTCCAGGTACCTCGGACCTGGCTTATAGTCTGCATCGCAGAAAAGTGTCGTCTGTGTGCACCGGGCCTTACACTTCTCAACTTACAATAGATTAGGAATTGACATAGTTTGATAAGTATGCAAACGCCATTCCTCAAAATCACGCATTTTCCCACATTCATTTCCGTAATTTTATTTTATTTAATTTTTGTTTGTTTGCTCTTTAAACTAAAAATTTTAGTTTAGATAAAAATTTTAAATAAAAATTTTTACTTGTGATAATTCTGCAATGCAAGCGTTATACTCCATCCCGACTGATTTTATAATTCGTACTTAAACTTCATTTAAGTACCATGAAAACAAATGATATCCATTAAATACTCTTATGTATGTTTCAAAACACGTTGACAACTCTTTAGGACGTCTTTATATGTTCAAATCAAATCAATTTTTTTTTAAATAATGAAATAACCTGGGTTCGTTTCCCGGGCTGGTCAAATATTTTTTCTTTAATAAATTTTTTTTTTTATTATAAAACGTCTTTTATTATAAACAAAGGTGTGTCATTAAATACGTACTGCGTTTTGCAATTACCCTATAAATAACATTGTTTTATAATTTAAATTTTGTTCAAATTGTCCTTCGAACGCGATGATGGGAGTTACGGAAATGTTTATACATATTTTTTATCAGCTAAATTTGACCACTTGACCTGTAATGAGTATGGTAGGCTATTTTCAGTGCAGAAACACACGAAATTGGATATTAATTTTTTTGGATTAAATGGATATTATATTTTGGCGTCCATGCACAATTTGTTGCAACATGCTTGATTTATTGTTGACGATACTTAAGTGAAGTTAGCGTTAGTAAGGTGTCTATCCCAACTTATTTCCTCTTTGCTTCAGTTTCTCCACCATTGCATCCCCTTCAAATAAAGTTACAGAGTTGAAAGTGGATAAAATTGTTGATCGATAAATGCTTTTCGAATGTCACAATATTATCTACAGATAATGAAGAACTAACTCTTATATTTTGATAAACAAGTTTTTATTTTTACCTAATAAATTTCTTCACAAATAAATAAAGTTTTTTAAAGGAAAATTAACAATATAAATCATTGTTGAATTATTTAAAATAGGTATGTTTTGGTCTAAAATATATATATTTACATTATAACAAAAAACCCATTCTTGTTGATTTTTAACTCTCCTGTCTAACCGTGGAATCCATCACAAGGCTTTTAGAAAATTTTATCATGATGAGAAATATTTATTTAAATATTTTGAAGATGAGAATAGTTCTCATACATGTAGATATGTATATATATCTATCTTCCAACAAACAAATTAAACTGAATGGCATGTTGAATATTTGATAAATCCCTTAGCAAAATCATATTCGGAAGATTCGACGTTGGAAGCATTATGACCATTGATGAAGGATGGTACTAAAAGCTAAGATATTGTGGGGAACTCTAGAGGACTCTTAGGGTAAGATGGAGAGGTAGACAAATCGCCATGATATGAGTGTGTAAGCATTGCTGTGGATATAGAGGTTATATTTGTGAGGAAAGCTTTAGACATGGAAGCAGAACATGCAACCAACCCCTCTAGACATTTCGACCCACTTCGAAGAGTATATCATTTCGGTTCTTTCCATAGGCTATCGGCTTTTTATTTAAATATAATATTTATTTTTTAATTATTCTTATTGTAGTTTGCTGAGAAACTTTCCCTAGCATTCAAAAATACTCTGAAATAAATGGTCACGAGTTTATCTTCTTTCAAACGGTACGGAGGATTCTGTGGAATAAAGCTAGTTTAAAATAAGTGAATTCGGATGGATACGGTGCTTATTATAAAAGGATAGTAATTTGGATCGGGTCTATGCAGCGAAATCTAGGAAATAAGGAATTGGAGTAAGAAATAGTAAATAGGTAGAAAATAGGGAACATTAAGAATTTTAAGGAAATATTTTAAATTGTAGGATTTTTGGGCAGCGAAATTATTTTATATGATTATAAAATAATATACCTAAAGATACCAGAACCATTTAAGCACAACAATATTTCGACGCTGAGGACTATGCTGTTCAAATGATATAGCAAACTTAAATAACGTAAATTTATTAACAAAAAGTCACAAGAAAAGTATATTTTCATTAAAAAAAAAATTTACTTTTACATGAAATTCCGCCTGCCGACTGTGAAAATAGAAGTGAAAATGGAAGGACATATTTTGTGTGAAAAAGAGCATTTGCCTTTTAAGACATTACTAGATTGAAACTTAAGGATTCAGTATATTTCCAAATAGTTATACGATTTCATGAGCCGGAAATGATCCATACGCAATCATATCTCGGAGATTCATGCCGTGGCCCATTTTATCTACTCAATAATCGTATGGCAGGCATTTCCAGTTCCCAGCTCTAACTCTGACTACTCAAGCTGCTTCCATTACACACAGTTACGCAGTAAGGATTACTATGTTCTTTTGCACTCCTGATAATTTAACTAGGTACGGCTTAATAATGTTAGTTCCTGGCTCTTTAGTAACTGTCTCGCTGAGCTATTCGTTTTCTAGAAACTTATACTTTTATATGTAATATTACAAATCACAGAATGATTTATTTATGTGTGAAAAATTGTTCTTTTTCTTTTTAGTTGTCGGAAATGTCAATTCAGTACCACACGAATATCATTTAGCCTTAATGTAATTTATTTTAATTTATATTTTAGGAGACGTGGATCCTTCACTCTCTCGGAGGTTTGTGTTCCTCTCCAAAGAGTCCCCCCCCCCCTAGTTTTCCATTCCACAGTGAGGAGTCTCATTCCGTAAACCCGTTTTTCTTAATTCAGCACTATCCAGATAATCCTCACTTGTTATGCTCAGTTTAGCTATATTGTTCATGATTTTCTTCAGGTCAGACCATAACCATTTACATTCAGTCTTCTTTTTTAAGCAATAAGAGATAATTGCAACCCGGCTTTATTATTCCTTAGCAGTTTTATTTCCGTCTTGTACTCTGAAGAAACTCTTTCGACAGCGTCCATCCCTTTGCTCTTCCTCCGAAAAAAAATTTAATTGGAATAGGACAGAACTCCCGCCTTTCTGAGCTGATGAAAAGAAGTTCAATCAGACGTTCTCATTAACGGCATTTAGCCGAGGGCTTAGGGAAAGGAAAGTCCATTACCAGGGGGCTCTCTATTTACTCAAGTGTTAATTCTTAGGGGCATTAGGCAGTTAGGGCTCACAGTTAGTTGTAATGTCGCCATCCGGGCCCTCCCCCCGCCAACTAATACTCCACCTCTCTCACTTTTATAGGGAGCACTAACCTAGCTGTTTAGCTGTTCCCTCCTAATTTAGGGCCCCTTCTAATAGATTAAATCTTACAAGGATTTGTTCTTAGAATATCATCATCATTAATGTTAAAATCTCACCAAACCACTAGATTTCAAGATACCACAAACAAATACCAGTTGAGGAAGGTATTCAGAAGGTACTGTTGCCTCCTCATGAAGTTTTATCTCGGAATATCAAAACTCTTAAATTAATCCACCCTGAAATATGATTCCATTTCACTGTCCAGCCCATTCTAAACGTCCCGAATGCAAAGTTAATCTGCTACAGACATCTTACAATTGCATTACGTTTTAAAGACCTTTTAAGCTGCTTCGCACCTCGAGCCTCTGTTTAAGAAGAATAATAATGCGTAGTTTCTGTGGCTCAGATACTACCGATGGACCATGTGCGACCCAGTGAAGTCTCTTTGTACAACTTGAATCCCAGAAATTTTTTGCCTAGCTATGCATTAACTGCGGATCAACGTTCTTCTGGCCTTCATCTATGTTCTGAATTCGAACAATCTACATCCCTACTATTATAAAAATAAACTAGTCATAAAAAATATATTTAAACTTTAAAAAGAACTGATGATTAGGTTCGAGCTGAAGTACATTACTTTTAAACATCTTAAAATATATATGTGAAAAAATATTTCAGGCTATTAAGGAATGTAAATTATTTTCGACTTATCAGCTTTTAAATTTCTAGTGTTTGTTCCTTTTTTCTTTGCCTATTATAAACTTTGTCACATGAATCTGGTCACATGCTCATATGCTTCAATATATATCTCACACTGCCGCAATGATTCCTGAAAAATTGAACCAATTGCACTGGGAAACACTTGAACACCCTCCCTACAGCCCAGACTTGTCCCCCTGTTACTTCCATCTCTTTGGGCCTTTGAAGGAAGCACTTGACGGACATCGAGTCAATCATGATCTCATGGAAGGTGATCGGCGCCTGGTGGCTACCAGATAGCGCTAAAGCAGCCTATAGGAACATAAGACGCAACCAGTCCGTCAGAGACGCCATTTTGTGGCACGACAAAGCCAGAGCTCACTGACTCAATAAAAATTGAACCAATTGCTCTGGGAAACACTTGGTCGCCCTCCTTATAGCCCATACTTGTCCCCCTGTGACTTCCATCTCTTTGGACCTTTGAAGGAAGCACTTGGCGGACATCATATTGAAAGCAATGGCAGCGCACAGGAGTTTGTGCGACATTGGTTCAAGAAACTTCCTCAAACTTTATATCAAGGGCCAGAACCTCCCCACCCGATGGAAGAATGTGTAAACGTGGAAGATGGAAGGTGGTAATATAAAAAAACTATAAAATATTTTTGAAATTTAATTTTAAACATGTAAATAATTCTGGAAAAAGTCCGGTATATATTTGACTCACCCTCTTACTTATAATAAATACAAATACAACCTTTTCTTCATCCTTTAACACAGAAGACTGGTGGAATTTTTCACTTTTCCAACTGTATGTATGTATATATGTATATTTAGGAACGTAGGTCGTTCCATTTAACTTTGTTATATTACATTAATTGTTATATTAAATTTTCTGAAAAATGGTATGCTTGGATGGACAATTTATTATATTTGAATGTGAGAGTACCTATGTAAAGGGGGATTGAGAGCCCAAACACAAAGAAAGGATAAGTAGAAGTATGGGCATCATTATATGATTAGACCATTCAGAAGGGTATGATAATATAGTTTTATCTTTTTTTCTTTTTCTGTATGATAAAATAGTTTTAATCCAAACTTAAATGCAAAAAAAAGGAATAAATGTGGAATCCGTGACATGAAGGATTATTAAGTTCTCCAACAACTGAAAAAAAATTATTTGAGAATAAGTCCCTTCACAAGCCAATGTCAGCTTAAATCTCTAAAATATTGGAAAATATAGATAATATAGATTGAATATATAGTACGTCCAATAGGGTAATTTGAATCTATTGAATAATTATTCAATTAGTACTAAAGAGGAACAATGGGGTTAGTTACATTTAATAACGACTTGTGATATAGATACGAGAGTAGCGGCGGGAGGGATCCGAGAAGTTGGGCAAGTGTAGTTAATATGAAGGGCTGTAGGGAGCGCTAGGCGGCGGGCTTCACGCCCTTATTTATGGCCCAATGAGGTGAATGACTAAACTTGCCCTTCCTTAGCCGCCAGAAAGTTCTATATAGCCCTTCTTGTTATGTAGCTACCACGGCCCTATTGGTTTCCCATACCTTTAATTAAACCCCCTTTACCTTCATAACCCTGTTATAATTAAAACAAAAAGCGCCGAAGCGTAAGTCAGTTATTTGGAAACGTGATATGGTATCAGTATACTATAAATAAATAATATTGTAACGTTTAATCGTTAAATGAAAAACATATGGTTTAAAATTCCGGACCGTTTGTTGGAACGAAATATCGGTTGGAGCGGACCGTCAGGCTAGTGTTTGGATCTAGATTGTCGAGCTCCATTCACGCCGTTCCACCAGCTTTCACGAGATTCCACAACGTTCTAGACCCTCCTTACAACTATATATAAGAAACGATTGACTAAATAGTCTTAGTCATTGTCTTGATTGTGAAGCTCAAGCCATATGATTTGTGTGCTATAAAGTTATAATTTGTATAACTTGCTCGAATATTTATGTTGTTATAATTCGTTTGGCATAGGATATTTTTGTTGAATAAATATTTGTTAACCCACAGAGGTGTTACATTATTGTAAAACTAATACGGGTAGAGGTCACCTGTGGTGTAGTGGTTAGCATAGAAACTTTCAATACCAAAAGGTCGCTGGTTAGCGTCCTGAGGTTGGCCGGAGGATTTTTTAATGGGAGCAAAAAATCCTTGTCTATGCCGTCCCTCAGATAGGACGTAAAATGGAGGTCCCGAGCCGGTATGATGTCATGTACTCTATAAAGATCACTGTCCTAATTATACCTGGATAGGCAAAATTTATGACTCCTGCTGTAGCATCGTCCGATTGGTATAAGTGACTTTAAACAATTAACAACAACAAATACTAATACGGGTTTTAATAATATTTATTTACGTCAAAATTTGTGAAGCAAATTACTTCCTGCTTTAATTTATTCACTTTATGCTGCTATGGCTAGTCAGACAATGCTACAGTAGGACTCCTACAAGCTATCTATTCAGGTTTAATTATGATACAGATCTTTAACGAGTACTTGACATCGTACAGGCTCAGTACCTTTATTTTACTCCGACTGAAAAGTCCTAGAGCCATATACCTACAAGGATATAAAACCGTACTTCGGTACCGTACTTCGGTACATGTAGTTGGCTATGCTACAAGCCACTACACCACAGGCGATCCCGCGAACTATTCGTTATTCATTATTTATTACTTGGTAGAAATGTTGTTGGTAATGACAAATAAAATTTGAGATTTTAAGAAACGAACACTGACATTTATGAAAAATATAAATTGGTTTATAATATTTGCTTGCAGCGTTAAGAGTGTTAAATCTAAAGAAACCCTAACGGCTCCGTACAATGCGGGCTAGGATCCGAGAAAAAAAAGATAGTTTATATCAATCGATTAGATTCACCTTTTGAAAAAAAAAATCGTTAAAGCCGTTTTCGAGTAAATAAAAAAAACACGTGAAAATGGGACAACATTTATGAAGTAAAATGCCCCTTTCAATTGGGCTTATACATACACCAAATACCGAGTTTAATCAAAATCGTTAGAGCCGTTTTTCAGAAAATCAAGAAAAACGTAAAAATTATGCCAAATGTTGTAAAGTAATTCAATTGTATAAAAAATCACAAAGAATCAAAAGAAGCAACTATTGCATTTCTAGGTCTAATTTATTATCAGAGTGTAGTTGGTGCCATTTTTTGAAGCACATGAAGCCAGATCCATAAAATTAAGTTACATATGGATTTTTTGAGAATTAAAAAACAAATCACATTCCGTAAGAATGAAGACTCGTTTTGGTTGGTTGTATAAGTTACGAAAAACGAATACCAACTTCTCTAAAAAAATTTATTAAATCTATTTCACACTGTCATCACTACAAATTAATTGTCAGTAAGAATCAAATATACGGAACTAGAATATATTTTTTCTTTTGTAATAAAAATTTGTATTGAGTGATTTTTCAAGGTATTTAAAATCAAAATTAACTTTTTTAAATTTTTAATCACCAATATTTGCCTTAAATAAATATATAGATATATTCAAAACGTACAATGCATACAAAAAATTAATTAGTCTTGCTATGAGACCAAACAGAAGAAAAACATTATTTTCTACATTAAGTCTTTGTTCATTAATTTCAATAAAATTCATATTTTTATAAATCATCTATATTTAATAAATTTTTATAATAATTTGATAAGTTATTAATGTGTTTATAAGGGGTACTCAAAGGCTAAATAAACTACGTTAAATTATTTATGTGGAGTCTGACCCCTTAATCCACGTCCGGGCCCTTAGCCGCACTCCTGTTTCGTCACTCAGAACGAACGGATGTCGTTCGTAGTCATAGGCTCTTTACTAGTCATTTTATGTACTTAAGTAAATTAATGTGCTTCAGCTACGAATTTGTAATACACTCCTATTTCGTCATTCAGAACGAACGGATGTCGTTCGTAGTCATACGCCCTTTACTAGTCATTTTTATGTACTTAAGTAAATTAATGTGCGTCAACTACGAATTCGTAATATATGCGTGTATCGTCATTTTCATGTACGCTGCGTTTTTATATAATCTCTTGAAAGGGATCGTCTTTTTCTTCACCTCCAGCTTGAGACTAGCTGCTTATCGCCAGGATCAGTGCTTCATGTGGTTCGTCCTATTTTATCATTTTTCCCTTTACCCCTTTTTCCTTCTGCCACGTAGCTCTGATTTCAGGTTATGCCATGCGGTCCAGCAGTTCGAGGTAAGCGATTTTACATATATAATTTTGTTTGATTTCCATTTGCTCTCTGAGCTCACCAGGGTTTAATCCCCTTTTACTTTCAATCATTTTTTTCTTGATATTTACTTAACTTAAATTTATTACTTAACATACTACCAGAGGGTTTTATGAGTTTATGTATATTTTTGCATTTATTACGTATTTTTCATTTATTTCATTATTACGTGTTTTTTTATTCATGCCTTTGATTACCTCATTTTTTTTTATGAAATATCTGTATATTAAAATTTTAAATAATTTTTTTTTATGTCTGTGTTTTTTTTTCTGGTCAAAATTGACCCAAAAAATTAATTTAAAATTCTTTATTCATCATTGTTCGACTACAGGAAATTTCATAATCCTAACCTGTTGCAGCCTGGTCTTGGTTATCTTATCTATGCCTTATTGTTCTCTGATATTGGGAAGGTTTCTTTGTTTTGATATTACATTATATCATTTCTTCGCTATTTTGTATATTTATTTTATATTATATTATAAATTAATTTTTATGACATTTCTTGTTCATTATCAAATGATCATAGTTTTTCTTTGTCTTGTATCATATTGATCTTAATGCAAGAAATATTGAAGAATGTTTACTATAATTTCCTTTGAAATGTTTTTCCTTTTTTATAAGTTTATCATGTATATGTAAGTAGTTCATTTTCTTTTCTTCTTTTTAAACATTTTACACATTAATTTTGTGAGACTAATTTTTTGTTGTATTTTATTTAAATTTTGATTTGTGTAAATTACTTTCTTGTCAATATGCCTCCAAAAATGAGTTTAATTCAGTTCAACAGGACAGTCACCTTGATTAAAGGCTCCTTGAATTCAATTCATAATAATGTTGATACTTTACAGAGTTTACCACCCCTGCAAGCAAAATCATCAGCAGATTACCTTGAAGATTCTCTTAGGGCTGAGCTCAAGGAGTTTGAAAATTTTATATCACCTTATATCTCAGCTGAGACTTTGTGTGAGGGACTTACAGAAGAAATACTTGAGAAAAAGGTTTCTGAATTGAAAGGTTTATTCAATAAGTTGTTGTTTATGGTTGCTAAATATACTGCTCCTATTGTGCCTTTAGCTTCTTCAACTGTTATTGATAATCAAGCCTCAATTAATTTGAATAGTTCTTCTGTTATTTTACCTAAAATTAAAATTAATAAGTTTTCAGGTTCTTATACTGACTTTGAGTCCTTTTTGAGTAGATTTGAGACTTTGGTGGACTCCTCACCACATTTAAGTGTTTCTCAAAAATTCGAGTACCTCCTCAGTCACCTTGAAGGTTCTGCATTGAATGTGGTAAAACATTTGCCATTCACAGAAGGTAATTATGCTTCAGCTCTTGAACTTTTGAAAGAAAGATTTTCAAATAACAGGCGCACTGTTAGTATTCATTCTAATGGAATTTTAAATTTACCCTCCTTATTAGATAATGTCGATTCAATTAGGGATTTCCTTGACCAACATCAGGTACATTTTTCTTCACTTGAGAATTTTACCAAGAATAAGCCTGATACCCATGTGCAGGATTTGATTTATGTTCAATTTATTTTATCCAAATTTCCTGGTAATTTAAGGGATTTATTTGAGAAGTCTGTTTCTAATATTGATTTTCCTTCCATAAAGGATATTATAGATTTTCTTCATTGTCATGTTAGGGCATTAGAAAATGCTTCGCTTGGAGCATCAGTCCCTTCTAAATCACCTAGTGCTTTAAGATTTAATAAGTCTAAAGGTCCTAATAAAAATAAATTTTTACCCAATAAATCATTTTCCTCATTATCTACTACTGTTATCAAGGAGTGTAATATTTGTTCATCCAAGGAACATAATGTATTTTCTTGTATTCAATTTTCCATGCTGACCCCTCGTGGGCGTTTCAAAACAGTGAAGTCCAAGGGCTTGTGTGTTAGGTGTTTGTTTCCAGCTCACAAGGGTAAAAATTGTGCTAATTCCGAGCCTTGTGAGTATTGTAGTTCTGATGGGCATCATTCATTGTTACACTTTCCTGAGTCCTCGACTGCAGCTAATGTTGCTTGTATGTCTGTTGGAATATCTACCAGGAGATCTGGGGTGATCCTCCCAACTGCGCTCGTTAGGCTGCAAATTTCACCCACACAGTACATAGTAGCTAGAGCGTTGCTGGATTCATGTTCGCATGCCAGTTTTGTGACAGAAAATTTAGTCCAAAGGTTGAATTGTTCTCGGTTTTTTGGTGATACTTCTATTAGTGGCATTGGTTCTTCCACTACCACCGCTAGAGGTCAGTGTATGCTTTCTGTTTGTGACCTCAAAGGCAAGATTGTGACTTCCAATCATTTGTTTTATATTTTAAGTGATATCACTGCTGATAATCCCAGGTTTCGTGTACCTCCCAATGTTGTTAAAAGGGCCAAAAATTATGTTCTTGCCGATCCCACCTTTGATATACCCTCGCGGGTGGATGTTCTTCTATCCGCTGATGTTGTGGCATCATCCCTATTAGGGCCCATAGTGCCTCTAGGGGATGGTTTACCTGTTGTGGTGCTGACTTCTTTTGGGTCTGTGGTTATGGGAAGTTCTCCTCTACCTGCCTCATCCCATGTTGCAGTGGGTCCTTCTCTTGCAGCATCCCATTCTGGTATTCCAGCTAGCCTACACGGTGCTCCTGCTGCCCTCATATCGTCTCCTGATGATACTTTGTGTGATTCTGTGCAAAAATTTTGGTCCTTGGAGGATGTACCCTCTGTGCGGAAAATATCTTCCGATGAGTTGGAGTGTGAAAGGTTTTTCAATAACACAACCCAACGGTTAGACTCTGGGAGATATCAGGTCAGGTTGCCCTTTATAAAAGGTGGCAAACAATTAATAGGGAATTCATATGATAATGCCCTTTCTCGCTTGAGTTCTTTAGAGCGTAGGTTTAGATTAGATCCTGAATTCAAAAGGTTGTATATTCAATTTATGGCCGATTATGAGGCCAAAGGTCACATGAAGTTAGTAACTGATCCATCTTTTCCCCGATACTTCATCCCTCATCATGGTGTTTATAAAACACATGGGGATACTTCAAAGATACGGGTGGTATTTGATGCCAGTTCTAAGAACCTTTCTTCGACCTTTCATTCTTTGAATTCTGTCCTACTTCCTGCGCCCAACGTTCTTGCCCTACTGTCTGATATTCTGACATTGTTTCGTCTGTGCCAGTTTTTATTTTCTTGCGATATTGAGCAGATGTACCGCCAGATTATGGTTCATCCCGAGGATAGACCCTATCAATGCATCTTGTGGCGTGATGATGAGTATAGCGAGGTTAAATGCTACGCTCTGTGTACTGTCACATATGGTGTAGGGCCCTCGGCATATCTAGCTGTTGCTACTCTGTTAAAATTGGCCAAGGATGAGGCTACCAGGTTTCCTAGGGCTTCTCGTATTCTTTTACGAAATACCTTTGTTGATGATATTCATGGAGGTGATAATTGTCTGATCGATGCACTGCATCTCAGGGATGAGCTGGTTTCACTGTTGAATTCCGGTGGTTTTGTTTTGAAAAAATGGGCCAGTAATTCTCCTGCATTACTGGATAGCATCCCAATGCTATCCAGTAATGTAAGATCGAGTGCCCCTAGATGCCATACGTGTTCTGGGCCTCGTCTGGAGTCCCGAATCCGATGCTTTCAGCTTTCCTATTGAAGAGATGATAATTGATTATGACAAGCCCGTAACAAAGCGTCTGGTGTTAGCTCAGACTGCAAAGCTTTATGATCCTGGTGGTTATGTCTCACCTGTTGTTATGTATGCCAAGTGCTTCTTTCAAAGACTTTGGCGTTTACCCCTTGATTGGGACTCTCCCATTCCTGTCGAAATGCAGAAAGAATGGTCTGAATTCAAACGCTCATTAGACTTGTTTAGAGATTTCTCCATCCCCAGACACCTATATAGTTCTGGTAATGTTCAGATTCACGGTTTTTGTGATGCGAGTCTTGCAGGTTATGGTGCGGTTTTATACCTTCGTTGCTCGCAGGGTAACAGTGTAAGTGTAAATCTCATTAGCTCCAAAACTAGAGTTGCCCCATTAAGGTCTTGTTCTATTCCTCGTTTAGAATTGTTGGGTGCACATTTGTTAGCCAAACTTACCAGGCATTACGTTTCCCTGTTAGCAGTTGACATCAAGCTTGACAGCGTGTTCTTGTGGACTGATTCCTCCATAGTTTTGGACTGGATTAGGCTTGAACCACATCTGCTCAAGACGTTTGTCGCTAATCGTGTTGCTGATATTGTTGATTGGACAATCCCTAGTCAGTGGCGTCATGTTCCTGGAACTTTAAACCCGGCTGATGTCGCCAGTCGTGGTGTTGCTAATATTTCCTATTTGACATCTCTATGGTTGTCTGGTCCTCCCTTCTTAAAAAATTCTCCTGATTGTTGGCCTGTCTTAGATAAGGTTATCCATCACTCAGATAAGGAGTTGGAATTGAAGGTTCCTGTCGTTGCCGCTTTGCCCTCTTCGGAGCCAGAGCAAGATTTGTTTAATAATATTTCCACCTGGTCCAGAGTTCTTCGAGTCGCATCCCTCATGGTTCGATGGGTTTTCTTGATCAGGGATCCTTTCAAATCTCCAGTTGGCATTCGCGATCATGCACTTCGGCTTATAATTAAGCATATCCAACATCAGTCCTTTTCTGAGGATATAAAAGCAATGGAGAAAGGCTGCTTGCCCCGTCCTGCCATTCAGAAATTGGCTCCTTTCATTGATGAAAAGGGTGTCCTGAGGATTAAAGGCCGTTTGGCTAACGCCTCTATCTTCTCCCGACCTTGTCCGATTTTGTTGCCAAAGGGACATTGTTTAGTTGAATTACTTGTCCGTCACTATCATGAGAGTTTGGGACACGCTGGACCCTCGCAGATCCAATTCCAGCTTGCTTGGACTTATTGGATACTTTCGGCTCGCCAAGTTGTACGGAAGGTTATTCATCGTTGTGTTCGGTGTTTTCGTGTTGCTCCTCGCCCCTCGTTTCCTTTGATGGCTGATTTGCCTGCCGTTAGGGTGAATCCTTCACCACCATTTTGGCATTCTGGAATGGATTATTGTGGCCCCTTTCATGTGAAGCCATATCCATTGCGTAAGGCCACCCTGGTCAAGGTTTACTTGTGCATTTTTATATGTATGTCAACCAAGGCAGTGCATTTAGAGGTTGCTCACGATCTATCCTCTAATTCCTTTATTGATGTTTTAAAACGTTTCATTTCTCGGCGTGGTGTTCCTTCTCGCCTCTTTTCCGATTGTGGTAAAAATTTTGTAGGCACAAGGGCACATCTCGAGAGAGAGTTAAGGCTGCTTTTGTCTAAGCACGTTAATAATAACCTTATTCGTGATTTTCTGCTTTCCAATAGAATTGAATTTTCTACTATTCCCCCTTCTGCTCCCCACCAAGGAGGTCTCTGGGAGAGAGCAGTTGGCTCTGCCAAATTTCATTTGAAAAGGGTAATAGGTGCTTCCACTTTGGTTTTGTTTCAGTTCATCACCTTGATCACACAAATTGAGGCGATCTTAAATTCTCGTCCCCTCACTCCTATTTCTTCTGAGGCTGAGGACTATAGTGCGCTCACACCTGCCCACTTCCTAATTGGGAGACCATTGACTTCCCTACCTGAAGAAGATGTGACAGAATACCAGAATGGTTCTCTTCGTCATTATCAACTAATCACTGCAATGGTTCAGCGATTCTGGCGGCAGTGGCGTCTTGAATATCTGACCACTCTTCAGGCTCGGTCGAAGTGGACCAAGAAGACATCGAATCTTGAAGTCGGCGACATAGTCATCTTGAGTGAACCCAATTGCCCACCTCTCAGCTGGCCTTTGGGAAGAATAACTAAGGTGTTCCCCGGCAAGGATGGAGTAGTGAGGAGTGTGATGGTAAACACTCGTAGTGGACTCTATGAAAGACCTTCCCTTAAGGTTTTTCGCCTACCCATAAATAAACAAGAAGAGTAAAATAACTCATCTGTTTTATATTTTGTAAATAGTTATTTTGAGAAGTTTTCCTTTTTTTTATCTTTTTAAATTCTATTTGATTTTTATTTACATTGTTTAAGCCTTATGTTTTTACGCTTAAATTTGTTTATTCTGAATTATTTGAATGAACAGAACTCGTTCATTGCCGGGCGGTGTTCATTAATTTCAATAAAATTCATATTTTTATAAATCATCTATATTTAATAAATTTTTATAATAATTTGATAAGTTATTAATGTGTTTATAAGGGGTACTCAAAGGCTAAATAAACTACGTTAAATTATTTATGTGGAGTCTGACCCCTTAATCCACGTCCGGGCCCTTAGCCGCACTCCTGTTTCGTCACTCAGAACGAACGGATGTCGTTCGTAGTCATAGGCTCTTTACTAGTCATTTTATGTACTTAAGTAAATTAATGTGCTTCAGCTACGAATTTGTAATACACTCCTATTTCGTCATTCAGAACGAACGGATGTCGTTCGTAGTCATACGCCCTTTACTAGTCATTTTTATGTACTTAAGTAAATTAATGTGCGTCAACTACGAATTCGTAATATATGCGTGTATCGTCATTTTCATGTACGCTGCGTTTTTATATAATCTCTTGAAAGGGATCGTCTTTTTCTTCACCTCCAGCTTGAGACTAGCTGCTTATCGCCAGGATCAGTGCTTCATGTGGTTCGTCCTATTTTATCATTTTTCCCTTTACCCCTTTTTCCTTCTGCCACGTAGCTCTGATTTCAGGTTATGCCATGCGGTCCAGCAGTTCGAGGTAAGCGATTTTACATATATAATTTTGTTTGATTTCCATTTGCTCTCTGAGCTCACCAGGGTTTAATCCCCTTTTACTTTCAATCATTTTTTTCTTGATATTTACTTAACTTAAATTTATTACTTAACAGTCTTATTTTTGTAACACGTCGGTTAAAAGAAAAACCGTAGTGGACAATATTGTCGATCGATATCATTTCAGTTAGAATTTTTTTTTAATGTAAATAAAGAAACTTAAATATTGTTCAGCATTTCTGTCGGTATTTTGCTTATGATTATTACGAGGCTTTTGTGAACCGGTGGAAGAATTTGTTTGTTTGTTTATTGGGGTTTAAAAGGCATAAGACCATAAATTCATCAATGCCTTTTTTCATCTATTTGTCTATGATTATTAATTTCCAGAGGCGGTGGAATGATGTTGCACTTTAATCTATTTGTTAGGTGTTACCGTATCTACTCCGTGTAGCTAAGAAGGCAGGGGAGGAAAAAAATAATAAATGGAAACCGCACATAAAATTTAAAATAATTAATAGTCTGAGTAAGAATCAACACAGAAAATTGATTTGATTACATAAATTATATCGCCTATGCACCTTTGGGCGTATTTCCGGGAGGTAAGAGATGAAGAGATAACGTGCCGACAAAGGGCTATTTATTACAGAAATCCATCATAAAAGAAAAGATACTGCCACGATACTAACAGCTTGGGAAGAATGAAAAGGTAATGGATGGCAGACATACGTAGGGAGATGGAAAAGTGCTTTTCAAGAAAGAGGAACATGAAATGGGGAGGTGAGAAAAAGGTCGGGTTCATGCGAAACACATTATGCTGAAAACAGTGAAAATGATGTAGGAAAGGAAATAAAATGAAATTCCTTCACGTGACCTTTTTTTTTTTTGTTCCTCCCCTTCCACTACTTTTTAGGATATACGGGGTTTCCAGGGCCAGGGGAGAGGGTGTGGTATAATGTACCCTGGCTCCGGGTTTCGAACTGGCTACCTTCGGGTTCCCAATCATACTTTGCCACGGGCAACGCGTATTTCCTAACTTGTTTGGCTTCTCGGTCATTGCTTTTTTTTCGACTTTTTTTTCTTGTCTTAAATCATTATATCCGTCGTGGTATGTGATATCGTGCCCAACATCCGACATAACAGCATCTTGGTTTCCTCCCATTTCAAATATTTGCACTTCACTTAATGAAAAAAATGGATCAGACAACAAGAGAAAGGGCTATGGTTTTTTATCAATAAAAACTTTTTTC
The DNA here is from genome assembly GCA_911387785.2 of Aelia acuminata. NCBI lineage: Eukaryota > Metazoa > Arthropoda > Insecta > Hemiptera > Pentatomidae > Aelia > Aelia acuminata. Next base: position 36,133,544 of record OU426982.1, read on the forward strand.
TTTTTTTTTTTTTATGAAAAACCTTTCAAACCTATAACTATCCTTAACACTAGAGGGATTTTCGTAAACGGAATATGAATAGACAAAAAAAACTGAAGTTGCGTTTTCTTCTTGATTATCTAGACTATAAGATACTCGAACAGTCACGAACATGTACTAGAATTGTTTGTTTCAACTGTTCCAACAAAAATTCTAGTACTCTTTTCAATCATATATTTATTGTTGTTGGTTTTTTGTTATAAGTTACAATATGTTCATAACCTTTTTTTTTTTCAAAGAATTGAGTCTTACATTTCTTGCGTGCAGGTCCGACAAATATAAATATTATTGAGTGTCTTCTGACTTTGCTTGTTTTTGAACCTTTTTATACATCGCTTCATCTCCTAATTCTATTGTTGTCATTTACATAACGCAACATCGATTACCATATTATAGTTATTCATGGTGACTATGATATACAACCGGAGCATATTAGCATACCTCAATTATAACTTTTGAGAGAGGATCTAGGCCGAAAGATTAAGGAGAGAGGAGCTGAGGAACTTAAAACAAACTTGGGTAGCCCGTGTTTGAGTTGGGAGGGTTGATACGGTGCGCTAGGATCCGGGTCCAGCCATGATGGAAGAGCGGTGCCCTCCACCAGGAGCTTCTGAGGGAACTGGGAACGGGAGGTGGAGATAAAAGGAAAGACAAGCTCAAGAGGATTAGGTTAGTAACGCTAGTGGTTGTGGATTGGAAGTAATGGAGAGAGTGGGTTCTAGGAACCAAGGTCCCTGCTACCACGAGGTATGTTGCCCGGTGTACAGTATTATTTTATCACATTTACCATTTTTTCAGATAAGAAAAAATATAATAATAACAAAAAAGGAGCGAAATAAACTTTACTATTGTCCATTCTATATCGAGATGGCAGTATGTGTTTTGCCCCGGGAGTTCTGTCTCTCTCTAACACGGGCAGCACTAGATAACTCTGTCCTCTAGTTTCCACTTATTTCAACTTCGTCCAATCTTTTCGGAAAAAAATCTATAATGTGAAGAATTTGATTCTCTATCAGCGTATTTTAAAAATAAAACACAAAAAATAAATCTACTATCGCAATAAATTATTTTTGGTAATGTTTTTATTTAAACATTTTAAAGGAACTTCTTGTTTCTCTCGTCCCCATGTTCTTGACGTTCATGACGTTGCCTACACTCGTAACAAAGAAAAAAATGGTGTTAATCTTGTTCCTTTCCTATTTTTTGGCAAAATGAAATAAAAAATGACATTTTCGATTTATAAAAAGTAGCCTGCGAGGAATTTTCGTACTATAACAGCCTATGCAATTTTGGCATATCCCTTTTGAAAAGCATAATTCAAATTTAATTTTAAGCTATGTTTGACAATTACCAGGTGTGTAAATATGAAACCGGAATTTTTCAAATAGCAAATAAGAGTTGATTGTGTAAAAATGAGACATACTTTTTTATTCAAAATACTGTCCTTCACTATCTATGCATTTTTCCCATCATTCAGGCAATTTGTGGATTCCCCGCCAAAATAATGTTTCCTCTTCTGAGTCAAACCAATCACTTAACCGATTTCGTGTCCCACTTACCCAAGTGCGTGTCCCATCGATGCAAATAGGTGGTAATCGGATGGGGCCAAATCTGGTGAATAAGCCGCATGCGGAAGAATTTACCAACCAAACACTTGGATCGTTTCCTTGTTCCGTTTAGCCGAATGTGATGGGGCATTGTCATGGAGCAAGATCACTTTGTGTGTCCTTTCTTGATATTTGGGAGTTTTTGGCGCAAATCTTTATTCAAATTTATCATCTGTTGTAGGTAGCGTTCCGTATTAACAGTTTCCCCAGGTTTCAGCAGCTCATAGTAGGTAACACCCATCTGATCACACCAGACACAGAGCATTTTCTTCCTCCCCAAGCGATGCCGATGGTTCACCAGGAGTTACCCAGGATTTTTTACGCTTAGGATTCTCGAAGTAAATTCACTTTTCATCACCAGTCACAATTTGATGAAGAAATGACTTTTTTTCTGTACCTGGCGAGCAGCATTTGCCATGAGGTTTTTCGAGCTTCCTGCTGCCTGTCATTCAGTTGGTGAGGTACCCATTTTCCGACCTTCTGGATCTTTTCCATGCCTTTCAAACAAATGGAGACGGTGTCACATGTAATAATTGTCCAACAAACGCTTCCGAATCAGCGTTTTCAAAGTTTTTTTTTTGTGGCTTTCCACGGTCTTTGTTTCTTTTATCGAAATCCATCTTTAAATTTTTTGAACCAATCGAAACATTGAGATTTGCCTAGGGCATGCTCCCCGTAAGCTTCAACAAGCATCCTATGTGATAATGCTCCAATTTTTTTTAGAAGGAAACGGAAAATAAATTCTGTCCGCAAATCTTGATCTGTCGGCACAAAAGTCGACATGTTCAACGCCACTAAAAACACGGTTATAGATGAAACTGATGTTGGTATCAATTGGATCTCTTTATTACATGTAGACAAAAGCAGATAACACCACTGACGGATTAGTTAGAAGATTATATTAACTGCTAACCCCTATCATTGCGAATTCCGGTTTCATATTTATACACCTGGTATGGGACGCATACAGTTGGACTAAATGTGAGTGAACTAAATAAATATATCATACTTAAATTAAATTATTAGTGTATAGAAATGAATTAAAAATATTTTATGAACAACGTTCTCAAGAACGAAGTACTTTAATTACCAATAGAATAGTTTTAATAATTCTCGTTTTGCTAAATTTCACATTCTCTTATTTGCACTTATATTATTCACTACGCAAAATTATGATTCAATTTATTTCAAAATCTTTTAATCTTTCATTATTTTTAAAATAATTTCATTATCCTGGCAATAACCCTGTTGGGCCCTTAAGTGATTCTCTAACTACTGGCTTCTATTGAGTCCCAATGAGCAACCATTCGTTGCACTCTTCATACGTTCATCCTAATGATTAAAGGGAGGGTACATATACACAATCTGACGGTTTAATTAATATTTCCTTTTAAAAAAAAAAAAAAAATTAGAATTTCCATCAACTCAAGATGCCTTATCCGCGTTAGGTATGTATATTTTTACCCATGGGGAAAACAACACCAAATCCATTTTTACTTTCACTTACCTATATATAAAATATATAGTAAGTGGAAGTATTGCGATCGTGCAAAATTTCGACTTCCGGTTTTCAACGGAAATACACGTTTTGGGGTCCCCTGAGTCAAATTAACCAAGTCCCGCGAAATGGTCTGTGTGTGTGTGTGTGTGTGTGTGTGTGTGAACAGACTAGCTCAAAAACTATAAACAGTGCGAATCTGAAATTGGGTATTTAGTGTATGTATATGCCCACGATGTGACAGCAAAAACTTCATCGAAATTGCTCAAAGCGAGGGGGTACTTTATTTAATAACTTTTTACGTTTTTTTCGATTTTCTCAAAAACGGCTCTAACGATTTTGATTAAACTGAGTATTTGATCTATTTATATGCCCCAAATATGACTGTAAAAATTTCATCAAAATTGATTAACCGGAGGGGGGACTTTACTTAATAAATTTTGTATTATTTTCACTTGTTTTTTTTATTTACTCAAAAACGGTTTTAACGATTTTGATAAAACTTGGTATTTGATGTATTCATATGCCCGAGATATGACTGTAAAAATTTCATCAAAATTGATTAACCGGAGGGGGGACTTTACTTAATAAATTTTGTATCATTTTCACGTGTTTTTTTTATTTACTCAAAAACGGTTTTTGACGATTTTGATCAAACTTGGTATTTGATGTATTTATATGCCCGAGATATGACTGTAAAAATTTCACCAAAATTGATTAACCGGAGGGGGGACTTTACTTAATAAATTTTGTATCATTTTCACGTGTTTTTTTTTATTTACTCAAAAACGGTTTTAACGATTTTGATCAAACTTAGTATTTTATGTATTTATATGCCCGAGATATGACTGTAAAAATTTCATCAAAATTGATCTACGGGAGGGGGGACTTTACTTAATAAATTTTGTATCATTTTCACGGTTTTTTTTTATTTACTCAAAAACGGCTTTAACGATTAACAAAAATAAGATATGAATGTAGAAAAATCTGTGACTTTAGGAAATGATAATTAGCAAAACACGTCAATTTCTAATCTAAGTAAGTTGGTAAGTGAAAGTTGTGTGTTGCGCGCACGCACCAGATTTTTTTACTCTATTACTTTTAAATACAATGATAAGAATACTTCCTAATACTTATGCACGTCATTATGAAGTGGAAAACGAATAAAATTAACAGTAATTTTCAAAGTTCTAAAAAATACACAAAATGTGACATGGTGTAGTTTACGTCCTGGATACAGATTATTTATCTGCTACCATTAACGGGTTATTTTGAAAAATGGATATGGTGCGGTTTTCTTCCGGAGTAAAGATATATATAATGCGGGTACCACGTCTTGATTTGGAGACAAAATTCTTCTTCTTGATATAAAACTACCTAATTATCATGGGCGGATTAATTTTTTTATATCTGGGGTGCGAGCTCACCGGAAGGTATGAGTTGATACGTATTTGTACCAAACTCAAACACCAAAGCCCAATTTAAATGGTCAGCTTTTAGGCCTAAAAAGGGAGCCTATTTCTTTTATCTAACAATATGCCCTTTCGTGTTTTACTTAACAATTTATTTCTCCACGATTGTTGCTTATTGGCTTTAATCAAATTTTTACTTTCACTTACCTATATATGAAATATATAGTAAGTGGAAGTATTGAGATCGTGAAAATTTTCGACTTCCGGTTTTCAACGGAAATACACGTTTTGGGACCCCCTGAGTTGAAATAATCAAGTCCCGCGAAATGGTCTGTGTGTGTGTCTGTGTGTGTGTGTGTGTGTGTGTGTGTGTGTGTGTGTGTGTGTGTGTGTGTGTGTGTGTGTGTGTGTGTGTGTGTGTGTGTGTGTGTGTGTCTGTGTGTATGTGAACAGACTAGCTCAAAAACTATAAACCGTGGGAACCTGAAATTGGGTATTTAGTGTAGGTATATGCCCGCGATGTGACAGCAAAAATTTCATCAAAATTGCTCAACGGGAGGGGGTACTTTATTTAATAACTTTTTACGTTTTTTTCGATTTTCTCAAAAACGGCTCTAACGATTTTGATTAAACTGAGTATTTGATCTATTTATATGCCCGAAATATGACTGTAAAAATTTCATCAAAATTGAATTACCGGAGGGGGGACTTTACTTAATAAATTTTGTACCATTTTCACGTGTTTTTTTTATTTACTCAAAAATGGTTTTAACGATTTTGATCAAACTTGGTATTTGATGTATTTATATGCCCGAGATATGACTGTAAAAATTTCATCAAAATTGATTAACCGGAGGGGGGACTTTACTTAATAAATTTTGTACCATTTTCACGTGTTTTTTTTATTTACTCAAAAACGGTTTTAACGATTTTGATCAAATTTGGTATTTGATGTATTTATATGCCCGATATATGACTGTAAAAATTTCATCAAAATTGATCTACGGGAGGGGGAACTTTACTTATTAAATTTTGTATCATTTTCACGGGGTTTTTTTATTTACTCAAAAACGGCTTTAACGATTAACAAAAATAAGATATGAATGTAGAAAAATGTGTGACTTTAGGAAATGATAATTAGCAAAACACGTCAATTTCTAATCTAAGTAAGTTGGTAAGTGAAAGTTGTGTGTTGCGCGCACGCACCAGATTTTTATTTTTAAAATTAACTAGAACATTTACGTCCTCTCGTATTTTATGTCAAGGTTCATTAAAATTGTTAGAAATAACATATTATTTGTATTATTACTAATCATAGTAGAATAGACTAATAATGTCACATATATCACACAGACTAATAAGGTTTTGAAGAGTTGTTGTAATTAAGCGATTCCCATCTCATGTGCTTACGTAGTTATAACATCTTAAGATAAATGAAGTTGTGTGATGAAAATGATTGGGGGTGCGGTCAAATGAAACACTATATGTGCAATAACATATATCTTGTGCCGACGTTTCGACCCGTCATTCAGGGCATCATCTGGGTTGTCGAGTAAACTGTTGGAGATCGACTTCACGTTGTGGATTTATTAAACAATGATACGTTTTCCAATTAAAATGTATAAAAATAGCTTTGAATAGGTTGAGAAAAATGTGTCTCACAATAATAGATAAACTTGTTGAGCGGCGAAGCGACTAATCTCAATAAAGGACCGAAAATAAGTTGGTAAAAAGAACAATCGCCTCAGCTTTATATTACGCCAACCGCCGTTATAAGAGATGTCGTAATTCTCTCGCTAAAACGTGTGAATAACTTGGTGAGTTATATTCCCCTCCGAAAGGGCCTAATCCTTGGCAAGGGCTGTGGAAGGAGGCTCCTCCTGGCTCCCGGACTCCTGGTCTCCCTTTTATCCGCTCCGTATTACGCTCACCACGGCAGGCTGTTGCTCCACGATAAATCTGGTCCCTCTCTATGGAGCTCTGCTGACAGCTCGTAGCACAATGGAGCCTTGTTCTCTCTCCTGTTAGCGAGCACTCTTATCAGTAGGCCGCTATTAACAGAACGAATCAATTAAGCCTTCGTTCGATACAGCATTCATGTTCCATAGCTCATCCGACTTTCAACGTCAAAACAAGAATTCTTACAACATACGCCCAATAATAGCTGTGACAAAGTTTTCGAGGCTTATAAAGGATTTTTGAAAGAGAAAAATGAATATTTATTCATAGATTACATACTAAATATTACACCTTCTTAGATGTTACCTAAGGTGTATTGGTTAGCATGTACCTATTAAACCCTTGATCGTGAGTTCATAGCTCGGCAGGTGACCGATTTTTTAAAGGTTCCATATTTATCCACGGGAGGTTCGAATTAGCTTCAAACGATTCTCGATTCTCGAACTGGAGGGAAAATCGCCCTTTGAATTTAGCTGCAGGCTGAAAGAGCTTTAGTTTAGTGATCAACATTATTAAATTTTATAGGCATATTTAAATTAACAAATTATATTGATAAAATATGGTTAAATGTGCCACTTCCTGTTTGGAACCTAGCCGGACATTTCTTCTTTGATACTATACTACTGATAAAAGGTTGTTGGGGCCAGTAAACTGTAAACAGTACTATTGCCGGGCACAGTAAACTACTCAACTAACTGCTTGCCCATATGGCCACCAGGGCAGTAACTGTTATCCTATTCACAGTGTGCCGCGAACTGTTCCAATCTGTCTAACAGTCAAGTTCTCCATACTTCCGCTACAAGGCAGAGCTGCCTACCTCGGATATTTAAATACTAAATAATATATAAAAATATATTTTGTAGGGGTCACCAGTGGTGTTTTGGTTAGCATATCAACCTACAGTAGACATATTTTATCAACCTGCCGTGGCCCTAGGGTGTTTTAGAAGGGAGTAAAAGATCCTTGACTATGCCGTCCCACGGATAGGACATAAAATGGAGGCCAGAGCATGTGCAATTTCAGGTACTCGTTAAAGACCCCTATCCTAATTATACCTGGATAGACAAAATTTAGGACTCCCACTGTAGCATCGTCCGATTAGCTTTAGTAATATAAAGGGACGTTAAATATAAAATTTGTAGGTTTTTAATTCATAACCGTTTTTGCAGTTTCTACGCAGTTCTTTTTTTTTTTTTTTTGTACCTTTCGTTTGCCCTTTGCCTGATAAAATCTTGTCCAGCCTCGCTTCTGGTGTCACTTCAGCCCTAAAATGTGCGTAGGTCGCTTTGAGCCGTACTTTTTAAATTAAACTTACATGTCCTGTGGTGATTTCAAACCAGCTAATTTTGTTTTTTTAAACTGTTCACTGTTCACATTAGCCTGATCAGTAGTTATTTGTTTTGCTTTTAGAATATAGCAAAGTTTCATTCTTTTACAGGTTGTTCAAACTACTTTTTTATGTTATACTCAACCTTGATCATCAAAAGCTTTAATTAGGTTTCATCTTTTCATTCGCAAATTCCTCTAGATGTTTCCTCTCTTTCATTTTTACTTGGTTTCATAGACAATGCATTTATCAATCTCAGTTCTAGAAATTTCATAGAAATGCACAAATCAATCAAAAGCGGTTTTTTTTTGTTTTTCATGGTTCCGAGTTCTGTCATTTAAAGAATATCCTTATTTTTGGTAAAGTTAAATACCGACTTTACCTAGAGTAAGGAATTAACGTAAAGAACAATTAATATTCAGAGTAAGCAGCTCCAAGCTTCCTTGGGCACAAGATTGCTCTGTATAGATAGAGGTTACTGAATATAACCGGTTATTATTTCCTTCGATATTTTCGTTTTTCATTTAAAACTGTCTTGAACCAACTTTTTTTTCTATTCTGATCGTATGTTCACTTTGATTTTAAAATGGTAACAAAATTTTAGTAACTAAAACAATATTTCTGATTTTTTCCAACATTTTTTTCAAAGTAATGCTTTGAAAATGGTGACTCTAATCCTACGCATGATCTCGTCTTATTTAGCTATTTGTTTAGTTTTGATTTTTTTTTTTTTTTTTTTTTTTTTTTGTATTTTTATTATCCAATTACAAACACTGAAGTCTGATATCATTAAGATTGTAAGCGATTTACTCATTATTGGCGTTTTGGGAACTTAGCAGCTCTTATAAACCGTCTACGGAATGTTGCTGCTGCTTACATTGCCATTTAAGCGGGGATCGAGAAATTCCTAAGTCTTTGAGAGGGCCCAAGAACTAAGTCCATTAAGTCTTCCCGGAGGCGCTGTCACTGGCCCATGCTATCCAACCGGGCTTTCACACCTACTTCCAAAATCCTACAGCCTCCCAGAAATTTTCGCTTTAATATATTTTCGTTCTTTATATGATAGATCCGTTTAGTTACTAAGTAAACATTACATTTTTTTTTTTTATATTTATATTTTTTTTTCGTTGCAAAAATTATGTTATCCTGAATAGAACTTAACACTTCATATACAATAAAAATAATCTCGTTATTGTAATACATGTTGCTCGTCCAATGCAAGAATCTTATATTTCCGACGGAATATAATACTATATCAAATAAATTATCTAAATTGTTCTTAAAGTCCTCCTCACGACGCTTGTAAATATCTTGTATTTTTTTGCAACTCCCTCCAAGCATGGTGAAGATCCACAATTTTTTTTACACAGTTAGGTATAGCTCTAGTAGGGATTCAAGCTTTTTCCCAAAATGTAATACACCCCCGAATGACGAGATTAGCGCTTTCACTAACAGTCAATTAAACTTCGCGAATCTTAAAAAACAGTACTGCAAGAACCATACGATTAGACGGTAACTTTGCGCCTGTTATTTGATAATTTACGTCACCAACTTAGAAAACAACTTTTTTACTGCTTCTTAATTCCACTGCCATCTTTTAAATGTAAAACAATACGTGTTAATCGCGAGAATAATTGAGATCAAATGACAAATGCCGTGAATACGCACCGCTACTGCCGCGCAACATGTATGAACATGATTCGATGGAAGTCGGCACGGGTTATCGTACTCCAAATGGTGTAAAAATTTATTTCCGAGTGTTTTAGAGGCAAATGAACAAAACTAAGACCTATGTGTTAGAAATTAAAAACTTTGAAAAATAATGGACAACCTAATTTCCGTATATTTATAGTGTCCGTATGGGAGTTATCTGTGAAGGTTTATGCTTTCGAAGCGCTGCTCTACTATTTAATTTCAGAAATATTATAATTTTATATTTTTAATATTATAGGAAACATTTTGAATAATTTGAAGGAGGAGCGGATCCGTATAATAGACGGAAGGGAGAGGGAATGACAGAAGGGAGAGAGTTGATGAAGGAGTATTGAGCCGAGTGGTATAATGACAAAGGACAGAAAGGCCTGTAATGAAGCCGGGCGCTGTGAAAGGGCGAGCCCTCTGTGAAATGCGATTCCTAGGTCCTGCTCCTTCATCCCCCAAAATATTTCCATCCAACCCTTAAGGACAACTTTTACAAGCGCGAGGCCCTTCCTTTACTCTCCTCTCCATCAGATTACGGCTCGTGCCTTATGAAGAAAACTTTCCTTGTGATCACAGTTTCCTTTCATTTAGGAGTAGGAGAAGAGGCCATTCCCAATTCTGTCTTAACTAATCCATTAGCACTTACCAGGCTTTGTCCAAGTAGTAAAATAATAATCGATTAAAGGAGGCACAAAGCACTTATTTGATACTAAATATATGTTCAGGGTAGTTATTGTTGAAAAGTATGAATCATTCGACCCTCTCAGGGTACACCCATTCTTTTGTCAATAGAGTACTCTCAGGTAATTAAAGAGACAAATTTGGTGGTTGAGCTTAATTGCTTTCAAATCATAACCTCGTTTTTACAGGATTTCCTTTGACCAAGAAACACTACTTCCTTGCATAGTAACTCCATGGGTTATAGTTCTTTTTAATCTCTTCTAGGAAGATGACAAAACGGACATAAATATTTTAATTGTATAAAAAACCTAAAAACGCAGAGGGAGCTAGAACGAATCACCTGTTGCTTTCAAGAAGCTGAATAATAATACACTCATCAAAAGTTTTATAATAATCTATTAATTTAATAATTAAAAGATTTTTAACAAAGTTTCAGCTTGCAATTGTGACCCATCAAAATAAATAAAAATTACAGACTTAGGCGGAGTTCTGAAACTAAAGTAGACAGCTATAATTTGATGACACGTTACAACATTTCTGGTCCGTCGGAAAGTTGAATTATGTCTTGTTTTTTACAAGTAAAGCAGCGTTATACTTCACTCCTGACAGGGAAACTTAAATGTTATTTCACAAACATAAAACGTGTAAGTGATTCGAGAACGCTCAAGCAAAACACCCTAACATTAGATATATCTTAAGAGTTTTAAGACGGATGGCATTGTTGACGATGGATTTTGAGTCACAACTGCTTGAGTTATAAAAAGTTATTTCAAACTTGTAAAAGGTTTTCTGTTCTATTTCATTGTTCCACATGAACTGTGTATTTTAACTTTCACTTACCTATATATGAAATATATAGTAAAGGAAAGTATTGCGATCGTGAAAAAGTTTGACTTTCGGTTTTCAACGGAATTACACGTTTTACGTGTGTTTGTGTTTATGTGTCTGCCTGTGTGTGTGTGAACAGACTAGCTCAAAAACTATAAACCGTACGAACCTGAAATTGGGTATTTTATGTATGTATGTGCCCGCGATGTGATAGCAAAAATTTCATAGAAAGTGGTCAAACAGAGGGCGTACTTTATTTAAAGAATTTTGTCAAATTTTTAAGTTTTTTTTTTCTTCTCATAAACGGCTGTAACTATTTTGATCAAATTGGATATTTGATTTGTGTATTTGCCCGCGATGCGACAGCCGGAATTTCATATCCCGTTTTATCACTTATGAAAATTATAACCTTTATATAAAAATTAAACTAAATTATTTTACTTTTGAGAGTAAATACGTGATGCTCAAATTATATATAGCATTAAAGGAGTGACAAAAATTTGGCATACGATAATCTTTAATCAATTATATTTTAGTTTCAAAATGGATTTCTGAATGAATGAAGTGATGTTAGATTTCCCTTCAAAAAAAGGAATAAGCAATAATGAATCGAAAAGTACTGAGAACTTTCAAGTTCTATAACTTATGGAGATATACAAATATAAGCATGTAAATGTGGAAAAATGCGTGAAGTTGAGGAATGGCGTTTACATATTATAGAAACACGTCAATTTCTAATCCAAGTAAGTGCGTTTAGCTAGTGAAAGTTGTGTGTTGCGCGCATCGAACCAATTTTTTTTTTAATATAAACTTTTATATTAAATAATTTATTTTTTGAAGAGAAAAGATTGAACTCCGCCGGGAGTCGAGTCCGGGTATTCCGCGTGACATTCGCGGTATGCTAACCACTGCAACACAGAGCTCGCTTCCAAGCGAAATAAAAAAAATAAATTATTTAAAACAATGTGGTTACCCACAAAAATAGATGAATTAATATAAAATAAACTTTTATAGTTTTAATATGCTAATAGTCAAAGGGTGAAATACTACGTATATAAGTAGATAAGTTATCAATAACCTAATTTCATTTCTAATTCTATTTGTAATTTCAATTGTTCAATATTTTTTATTTGATGTTTTTCATGTCCCTTTCACAGTCTGGGTCAATAGTGACGGCTGATATTCTTAAAAAAGGACATTAATTTGCACGGTGCTTTCTTTGTAGTGACACGAAGGACGGGGCATTCCGTAAAGTATTTTCTACATTCGAAAAGATGTCCTACGGTCACAAAGCTGGTCGGTGAAGTCCGAGAAACAGGAGGATATGAGTCAGCTTCGTGTGTCCTATTCTCAGCTTGGTTATTATGGCAAAGTCCTTTGGTGTTTGAAGGTAGTAAGGTCTGTTTGTGTTCTTTGACCAGGGAAAGGTGATTAAATTGTGTATATTCCCACTATTCTTTCCATTTTTCCATCGCTTCGATTTTCATATGTTTTGCTCATTCAAAAAGAAAAGGTATATATATATAAGATCGAGGGGGTCAGAGCTCTTGGCTGCTTCTTTTGCCACTTCGTCAGCTATTTCGTTTACTTTAATGCTGATCTGTGAAGGCTCCCACAGCATTGTAACCTCCTTACCATAACAAATATCGTTTTATTGTTATGTAAACGAACCGCTTAAAACATTTAAAGTTCCCAAGATAGTTGTGAAATAGCCGATAAAGTGGAACTTAGGCAGGGTAAAATTAAATAATAAATTCATATCAATAAAGCTAATACTTCCTGGAAAATTTGCTATATCTTTTAATACCTTAAGAACTTATCAGTTTTTTACTTCCTGTTGCTTATTTATGTACAAATTATTTTTTATTTTGAATTATTTTTTACTTTCACTTACCTTTATATGAAATATATAGTAAGTGGAAGTATTGCGATCGTGAAAAATTTCGACTTCCGGTTTTCAACGGAAATACACGTTTTGGGGTCGCCTGAGTCCAAATAACCAAGTCCCGCGAAATGGTCTGTGTGTGTGTGTGTGTGTCTGTGTGTGTGTGTGTGTGTGTGTGTGTGTGTGAACAGACTAGCTCGAAAACTATAAACCGTGGGAACCTGAAATTGGGTATTTAGTGTAGGTATATGCCCGCGATGTGACAGCAAAAATTTCATCAAAATTGCTCAAAGGGAGGGGGTACTTTATTTAATAACTTTTTACGTTTTTTTCGATTTTCTCAAAAACGGCTCTAACGATTTTGATTAAACTGAGTATTTGATCGATTTATATGCCCGAAATATGACTGTAAAAATTTCATCAAAATTGATTAACCGGAGGGGGGACTTTACTTAATAAATTTTGTATCATTTTCACGTGTTTTTTTTATTTACTCAAAAACGGTTTTAACGATTTTGATCAAACTTGGTATTTGATGTATTTATATGCCCGAGATGTGACTGTAAAAATTTCATCAAAATTGATCTACGGGAGGGGGGACTTTACTTAATAAATTTTGTACCATTTTCACATGTTTCTTCTATTTACTCAAAAACGGTTTTAACGATTTTGATCAAACTTGGTATTTGATGTATTCATATGCCCGAGATATGACTGTAAAAATTTCATCGAAATTGATCAACGGGAGGGGGGACTTTACTTAATAAATTTTGTATCATTTTCACGGGTTTTTTTATTTACTCAAAGACGGCTTTAACGATTAACAAAAATAAGATATGAATGTAGAAAAATGTGTGACTTTGGGAAATGATAATTAGCAAAACACGTCAATTTCTAATCTAAGTAAGTTGGTAAGTGAAAGTTGTGTGTTGCGCGCACGCACCAGATTTTTGTTAAAAATATTTAGGCCAGACAAAACCTACATTACTGAAAAAATACTTAGAAAAACAAGAAAAAAACATTTCTGTGGCTAAAGAAAGTTGAATTATATTGAGAAACTTACTATTTTTAAAAATTTATTTAATTTTTGTTTGTTTTTAAAAATCTATTAAAATAAGAATGAAATGGTATAAGGAAGTCCCGTTAGGAAAGGGCCGCTATAGGGCCGAAGGACAGACAGATAAAGGGAAGGGTGATGGAGAGGGGGGTAGGTTTGGCCTAGAAAGGGCGTGAGGTACAGGTCCTAATAAGGGCAAAGGGATTAGGAGCGCAGCCCGCTGCAGGAGCTCCTCGGCCCTTAGGCCCTTCCGAAGGGAGTTGTGCGTCATCCCTACCCTATCAATGGGGACCTTAATCCCTTCTATTGATATTACTTCCTACCGTTAAATACTATCAATTACTGTAAATAACTAACAATTATATTTCAGAATAAAACTAAAAATTGTATAAAAAATAATTCATTGATTAAAATAATAAAATATTAAAACTATAAAATAAGTTTTTAATAAAAATTATAAAATAATTTTTTTAATAAAAATTATAAAATAAAATTAATTTTTTGTTTTTTATAAAAAGTAGCTATTCATCAACTATCAATAAATAAACTTTCAAAGTTATTGAAAAGACATTTTTTTATTATTATTAACTAAAAATGAATATAACCCAACTTAAAATTTGCAAAATGGTTTGCAATGATTGAATTTTTTGGGCTGCTCTGTCAGCGTTGAATTGCATGATTAATTATTCATCCGTCATCTGATGGAATTAGATATTTAGGACATTACCTGGACAAAAGATTGATTTGGAAAATTCAAACAACGCTAGACTAAAACGAAAAGGAGTAAATAATGGGTTCTAGGTTACTTGACAGTCGATCAAAATCGTCCTTAGTTAACAAATTAAATTTGTTAAAGTTCCATCAAAAACGAAATGGACTTAGGGTTCCAGACTGTGGGGTTCTGCTAAAAAAAAAAAAAAAAAAAAAAAAAAAAATACACCGTTAATAAAATTCAGTGTTACGAAAAATAGACCTGCCATTTTATGTCAGCAACAATAATATGCATACGGGTTTAAATATCACAACAGTTTTTGTAGCAACTAAAGAAAATTACATCAATTTACGCCAAAGACTGACATAACAATAACCCACTGACAGAAAATTTGAATAGTTTAAAAACCCCAACGACTACGATGGTGGTTGCCAAAATACCAAAGAAGATAAAAAGTTTTAAAAAATCCCCAAATAAACAGACAGTAAACAAAATAGGCTAAGTTGAATATTCTCTACAAATGAGAGGAATAAAATTTTTTTTCTGTTTCCAATGTAAGTCCAATTTCGATATCACACTTTTCAATTAGTACCTGTGAGTACAGGCGAAGCAATCATAAAATAAATAAATCTGATTTTAAAAAAATACATCTAAAATAATCATTTCATTATGATTATAATTGAATACTTTAAATCTGTCATTTCGAGGGTCACCTGTGGCATAGAGGTTAGCATTGCAGCCTACTATACTAAAGGTCGCGGGTTCGCGTCCCGTGGTGGTCTCAGGATTTTTTTAAAGTGAGTAAAAAATCCTTGGCTGTGCCGTCTCTCGGATAGGACGTGAAATGGAGGTCCTGGGCCTGATCGATGTCAGGAACTCGTTAAAGATCCTAATCATACCAGGATAGGTAAATTTTCTTATGATCAGTTGCAATTTCCTTAAAATATCAAAATAGTGGCTAGGTTTATAGTGGTATATATATATATATATATATATATATATATATATATATATATATATATATATATATATATATATATATATATAGATCTTATCAGCAATGGAATATTACAGTTCACTGACAGCTTACAACTGACTTTACTTAAATTATTATGACCATATTCTAAATGAAATCCTGGCTTCCATGATTATATTTAGCCACTTATCACATTTTGGGCTAAATTCGAGCTAACCACTGTGGAATTTATTCAGTGGGATGACAGAAATAGTACATTACAAAATAGGTTATATGAAATTGACGGTGAAAACTTTAAAATATGCCGCTTGTCTCATCTATCAGTATAGTGTAAGATCTTTATTTCGTTTTAAATTGTATTTAATTATAAGTATCTTAATGAATATACAACAATACATGATTAAATGTTATCCTGAACTCGTTCTTCACTGATTTACTTACCTTTTACATGGGATTTACATTACCGAGGATTAAGTTTACGATTAATTTTTATAAATTTTCACTTGCGTGCATACTTTAGGAAGAAAAGTAAAAAAAAATAAATTAATAAATAAACAGCTGAATATTTGAAATTCAAAGTATATTACAGTTGTAATAAATTGTAATAAATGTAAGCTTTATTTTCAATAGAATCTATTTATGAATTGATTATGCATGAATCTTTTAGAACATTGTTACGGCTATTTTATTTATTATTACTTTTATAATAACAAGGAAATTTTGTTGTAACGGCTTGTTAAATAATTCTGGTATGGAGGTGTTCCTAGGTACGCCCTTCAAAGGGCCGTTCTAGCTCCTACAGCGTTCATGGTGTCCTGATATCAAACTCTGTAATTCTAACAACCCATATCTTCTTAAATTACTTAACTTCTTCAATTATTCCAAATACTCCTCGCACCGAGTACAAGTATTGTAATTTATTTTTAATTGAATTATTTTTTCTGTGACATCAGTCCCGTCTGGACTTGATAGATCCTTTTTCGGCGCATTCAATCTCTACATAAAGTGGGTAACATAAGGGCTATCGCGCGAATTGAAGGAGTGAGAGAGAAAAGAGGCTAGAACAGAAAAAAATATCAAGATTAATTTATATGGCTATTGAGTCAGCATGAATCAGTGTCCTACTGTCTGTTATAATCGGCCATTCTATGACTAATCGGTAGTTAATCGATTATTGACAATATGTGACCGAACTATCGAGGGGCGAATGATTGAAGTCAGCACTGATCGAGCCTGAGGGTGAGAGCTCTGTATGTTAATCAGTCCGCGGAATTAGTCCATTAGAAATTAATGGTGTTATACTCTACTTGCGTAGACATTGCAATACTATTATCAGATAAAATATTCAATTTATTTTCCGATCATTACTATTTCTGAAGAGTGATTACAGTTTAAATACCGCACAACCAAACTTTATTTATGTAGGATTGTATATATGATTGTATTTGTATTTAATTCAGAAAATTAAATGCAGTCCTTAGGACGGGACTTAAAATAGATGTCCGGATCTTTTAAGATGTCAGGTAATCGTTAAAGATCCCTAACCTTATAATACCTGGTTAGGCAAAATTTAAGACTCCCACTGTAGTAGCATCGTCCGATTAGTCGTGGTAGTATAAAAGGACATTAAACAACACAAACAAACAAAACCAACCTTCTTGACTAAAATAACTTAAACTTCTTGACTTAAATAACTTAAACATAAATCTCAACCCGTCAAACGTGCATTGTTTACTAATTAAATATAATTATCAATACATATGAATATTGTATTATGTCTTTTTAGACACTTTACTACACTTTTCAGTGGTACGGCATTAAAAATATTGTACACTTATGTGGGTTAAGAAATATTTATTCATCAAAAATATACAATTATCAATGCCAACGAATTAATAAAACTTAAATATTTGAGCAGGTTACAAAAATGATAACACACAATCATATGACTTGAGCTTCACGGTCAAGACACAGACAAGGCTCAGACTAACTCGTTCAGTCACTCGCTCCTTATATATGTATAATCGTAAATGGTCAGGTCTGGAATGTTCCAGAACAATGTGGAAAGTTCTACGTCTTCGTGGGCTAGGCGCGAAAGATCTAGACCCAAACATTCGTTCAAACCGCTTATTTTGTTCCAACAAAGGTCTGGGAGTTTATACCATGTTTTTTTTTATTTCCTTATCGATTTAACGTTACAATATCAACCTACCTGCTAATAGAAGATCACACAGCAGACGTAAAAAACAAGCTTTTGTGAGCTTTGCTGTCTTGAGGAGTTCGCTTTAGTCACCGGTGCCAATGTTTTATAAAAACAAAAAAAAATTGGTACATTCTCACCCCGACGCATCTCACCCCATTTTTTTTTCTTGCGATCAAATTGGTAGACAATCCATAGAGCTTTCTCAAAATGACAATTTTTTTTACTTTTATATTGGAAATCTGGACGGTAAAATATCGAGTATCGGAAGAAAAAAAAGCAGAGACAACAAAATCGTATATGGGTTTACGTTTTCGAAATAATCTTTGACTCGCCATAGTTCTTGATAGTAGTAAATAGTGAAAAGCTTATCAATTAATGTTAAAATTAATTTCAACTTTTATTGATAAAATATCGTTATAAATTACATTTTATGGAAGTCATCAGGTTACTTGAGTATTTCTGGCAATATAGTAAAAAATCTTTTTGACATTTTTAAACTGCAGCACTAGATTAAGTTCAGGTATAGGTTAGCATACCCATACTACCCCACAGGTGGTGTTGTATGGGTATGTTAACGTGTCAGATCGAAGTCCTATATCATGTGAGTAGAGGCAGCTCAAGTAGAAGGAGGTTGTACAAGAGGTTATAAAGCATACATGGAGGCAATCCCAGGAATATGGTACCTGCAGTCGTTCAAAACGAATGAAAACAATAGAAGGTAAAAGAAAATGAAAAAAACAAAAACAAAAAAACATTAGTGATTCTGAATTTTACCTTTTGAGTAAAAAGTATACCTATTGGTAAGGCAATATTAGTATAAATATTTATTAAAAATATATAAAAAGAAATGAAATAAACATTAAAACGCTCTCATTTTTTGATAGGAATTATTTCATCCATCTGATATGCCTAAAGTTTCAGAAAAAAATATACACGTTTCCATAATTTGTACTATATTTAACAGCTACATGTAAATTCAGTGCGAATCGCATAGCCCGCCGTAACATACTACCCACATAAACCATTAAAATTATTTCTTCTATTTCTAATAATTTTTCTTAGGATGATTCTTGAAATTATTTTATTTGCCTTTTGTTTGAGGTGATTAACATCCAACTGTATTTCTATTATAATTTTTTACTATCGTGTGTATGACGTTTCGAACCTTATGTGAACTTCATATAGTAATACGTATAAAGCCCAGTATTTTATAAAATCATACCACAAATTCCTCATATTTTAAAGAAATATTCTACAATATTTCGAAAAATAGCGAATATATTATTTATTTAATATATACATTAAAATTTCTAAATTGAACATTGTATACAATTTTACATATTCCTTTCCCAACATAGTACGTCCAAAAATCCTATCCACTGGCTTCTTTAAAATGGTTTTAATTTCCCCATTCCCTTTAGAGGGTCAAAACGTCGCACATAAGATATAAAAATATTAAAATAGAAATATAGTTGGATGTTAATCTCCCGAAACAAAAGACAAATAAAAGAATATCAAGAATCATACAAAGAAATATTATTAGGAAAAGAAAAAAAAATTTAATGGTTTTATATAGGTAGTATGTTATGGGGGAATATGCAAATCGCACTGAATTTACATTTAGCTCTTCCACTTATCATAAAAAAACCAATTAAATAATACCACTTATTATAGAAATGTGTATATTTTTTATTTTGGAACTTGAGTCATATTAGATAGATATAAGAATTTCGTACAAAACATCAGAGCGTTTTAATATTTATTTACAACGTTCATTTATATATATTTTTATGTTACTATTCTTTCAACTTTATTTCACTTGTAAGTAGTTGTTTTTTTTTTTTATTTATTTATTTTTTTATTTATTATTATTTTATATTTTTTTATTTATTTATTTATTTTATTTATCTACTTTTTTTTTTTTTTTTTTTTTTTTTTTTTTTTTTTTTCTTTTTTTTTCTTCTTTTTTTTAATAATTATTATCATGAAATTATTTGTAATAATTAATTCAAAATTTACAAAATTGTAAGTCGTTAGGGTGTCTCTTGTATGAGTCTGTACCCGTTCTTTGTCAAATGTTACAAAAATTGTATATGATTTTACAAAAACCATGTATGGCTCTCTGAGCCGATCTGTAAATAAAGAATTATATATATATATATATATTTTTAATAAATATTTAAACAAATAGTTTTTATTGCCTTAGCGTACAAATGAATAGGATAAAAACCGTTGAAAAAACATTTTTGTTTTATACTTTATATACTGAAAGTAATTGTAAGTAATAGCACAAATGTTAATAATGATTCAGTTCTCTGTCGAAACTTGCTGTCTTTTGAGTATTGTTTTCGTAAATGGAAAAAAGAGAAAAAGATTGATGTTCGTTAGATTCTGAATATTGAAACATTTTTAATTTTTTTTTCATCATCCTCTTCCTGAACTTTTCTGGCATGCGATGGGTTCAAGTCAGAGTAGGAAATTCTATATTTAAACAGTTCAATGCATGTTATGTTCCATAGTGGTCCCAAATATAATCTCAAAAAATGCGATTGTGATATTTTCGTAATTTTTATTTTTTTTTTCAGTTTTTAAATAATTTATTTTATGAGTGCGGTTATTGAAAAGATAATGTGTATATAACAGAATATAATGTAAAACGGATCATCAGTTGAATTGACGTATCATCGGTTTAATTGTGATTAGGCTGTAACTAATCGGTTTAATCACCTTCAATTGGAACTAATTGATAACAAGCTGAATTATAGAGGCACCTCATGTTTTATCAAGTTATTAGGCAACCAATTATAATCTAAATTGGAAACGCGTGATGATTGTTAATGTTAATTTTTATTTCATCACAAATAATTCGTGTTTATTTTTTCTTTTTTTTATTCTCTCTTAAAATCTTTTCTAATTAATTATAAAAAGAATACCTTATTGGATGTCATCAACAGTAATTCATTTTATGAGTATGGATCTAATGGATTTTTTTTTTTTTTTTGGTAATAAATATGAGCTATTATTTTTTCTTATTATTATAAAAAATATAAGAGGAAATTTGGAATGGCTGAGATTGGGTGGGAAGCAGCATAAGCTCGGTTTTTCCAATGCCGGTCTATAAACAATATTTTGGTGGAAAAGCCCTGGCCACTTCCATTTCCCCGATGTCATATTCCACAGAAGGGTGGACCGTTGTGGATTTATTTAAAGCCTTTTTCCCTCTCCCCGGTGATAAACATCGCATTTCCTCGCTTTTAGCTTTATTCATCATTTATTCCCAATAAATAAAATAAATAAATAACATGAATGGAAAATGAAAAAATATAATTATATAAATTGTAGCGTTTAGGGTAAATAAAAACAATTAAACTTTGCAAGGGAAAACCATTAAATTGTAGTATTCTCAATTTAGTATACATTGAAGAATGTAAATTTTTCTTTGAATACCATATAAGGTTTGGATAGATTTAAATGTATTCTTAAACGTTTTATATAACTACAAATACATATGTATGTATATATTAAAAATCTTAACCTTCGAGAATATGCTGAAAAATACATAGTTTGTATTATTGTGTATATTCACAACCCAAATATTTTGATAAATGTGAAATTGTCATGCTAACAAAGGAATAATACATAGTCAAAAAGTTATTAAATATAACTATAATTAAATTAAATATAGTTATAAAAATTATTTTTGTTAATGGAATAAGAGAAAAAGTTTGACTGTAATTTAAGGAATTTGATTTTCTTTAAATGCTGAATATTGAATTTTTTTAATTTATTATTTATGTTTTTATCACTCTCTTACTCAACATTTCTGGCGTTCGAGGGGTTAAAGTTAGAGTAGAATATTAGATATTTAAACAGTACATATACATATTACATTCCATAGTGGCCCCAAATAGAAAAAAAAAGAAAAAAAAAGCGATTTTGGTATTATTTTTATCTTCAAATTGCCTCTTCTATCTCAACGCCGACAACGGATGTCAAAAGTAAAGCAAAAGAAGAAGCTTTGATCGGCTGTCCTGAAAAATCCTAAAAAAAATTAATCAGATCTTGTACTGAACGGCGGAATTTTACAAATGCCGGCATCTCTAACTAAAATTGTGTTAGGCCGGAAATGAAGCACTGGGATCTCCCTGTGTCTTGGTTTCCTTCCACACGTGTGTGGCTTGTTAGTGTAAGTTTGCAGGTTGGGTGAGCTGCTACCTAGTAGCTATTTATAGGCGAATATTGCTATATAAGCTAGTGAAACTTGTAACGATAGTATTACTTGAATTTCACTGTTTTTATTATTTTATTTTTTAATTTTTTATTATTATTATTTTAACTAATCAATGTATCAATTTTATTTTTAGGCCTTATTCTTATCGACTTACATACAAGCCTTTCAGAAAGTCTGAATTTAAAATAAAATTACTAAAAGATATCTTCATTTTAAGCATTACTATTAAAAAAGACTGTTTGGACTACATTATTATCCATAAGATAGCTTCACGTTTCAACTCAGCAATTTAAAACAAGTTATTGAACCGAAAGGAATCGCTTTATTAACGAAAGATGACAGTTATGTTAATGACTGAGTAGTGACTAAGAGGTGTTTGCTATGTGCCATGTGCCATGTGCTAACAGGTTCATAGGGACCCTCTCATTAGTGTCCCCATGCATTATGTATCAGCGGTGCTGTCTGTCATCCGTCTATGTTCCTCTCTTGCTAATGTACCTGTCGTCCCGTTGTCAATTGATAACCATAATTAGCCAATAATTTATCCAAATCAACGAAATACATAAGTGCCAAAGCCGAAATACATAAGTCAATAACATAATGTCCCCAATCGCAATAGTTACATCTTACAGTAGTATTTCTAAGCCAAGTCGGTGTTCCAAACATAATGTTTTAGAGGATTTCTAAATGAATATCTATATGAGAATTTAATTCAGAAACGTTTTACTTGATCTCAAGCTATCACTGATAGTTTTTGAAAAATGGTATTTTGTGACTGAAATGAATTAGTATAAAATAAAAAGGCCACGCTATCCTACTAATGGGTTTTACATTGATGATTATATTTTAATAATTAATAAATTGAAATTGTATTTTATATAATTTATTTTTTTATCAAAATAATTACTTTAATAAAAAATTTATTAAAATTTAATAAATTGACAAGGAAATAATACGTACAAAGACTGAAAACTTTGATAAATTTCTTGACAGTTTAGCAACTGCTGACAAACCAATTTGGAAGATGACTAAACGCCTACTAGAACACCATGAAGTCTCGCATCCGATTCATCAGCCTGACGGTTCTTGGGCAAAATCTGATAGCCGAAAAGCTGAAATATTTGTTTGCCATTTGGAGGACACGTTTCGGCCACACTCTGATGTAATCGTCCTATTAGTCTCCTTCCTTCTCAAAATTATTTGAAAAAATTCTTTTTCATCGTCTAAATTCCATTGAAATAATTAACGCTATTCCAAATAATCAATTCGGCTTTAGAAAAAATCATTCCACCATACAGCAATGTCATCGTTTGGTGGACTACATTTCCAAAGCGTTATAAGCGAAAAATTATTGTCCAGGTGTTTTTCTAGATGTTAGTCAAGCCTTTGATAAGGTATGGCTCGAAGGATTGCTTTCCAAGCTCAAAATTTTGCTCCCTCCTACCTACTACCTAATATTACTTTCTTACCTTACAGACAGACATTTTACTGTAAAAGTACGCGACGAATTATCAAGCATAAAACGTATTACAGCAGGAGTTCCACAGGGCAGCGTACTTGGTCCCTTCCTTTTCAATTTGTATACTGCAGACATACCCGAACAATAACACACTTTACTAGCTGCATTTGCAGACGACACATAGTTTTTACTCTTAATCAGGGGTTGTGTCCTCTGGTGTATTTCAATAATGTCCCCAGTCCTACTTCCCAGGAAGCACGATACTTGGGACTTCACCTGGACAAAAGACTGACATGGAAAACCCACATCACACTAATCAGAAAGCAACTAATCCCTAACCAACAGACTTACAATATACAACATGCTCATTAGAACCATTTGAACATACGGGATAGAGTTATGTGGCACTGCAAAGCCCTCAAACATCCAAAAGATCCAATCCTTTCAATCAAAAGTGTTAAGGAGGATAGTAGATGCACCGCTCTACGTGACTAATGACTTAATACACAAGGACCTTAACATCCAAACAGTAATCGATACAGCCACACTATACTACAATAACTTCTATAACAAAGACTAACTTTCAACATGAACCCACTAGCAGAAACACTTAAATCCACAACAAATCCACACAATCCACCCCGACGATTGTTGAGGAGGTGGCCTAGGGACTTATTGGTATAACTAACGCCAATGTATCTATTACACATACGTGTAAATCACAGATTTGCTCATTGCAAAAAAAAAAATCTGGTGCGTGCGCGAAACACACAACTTTCACTTACCAACTTACTTAGATTTGATATTAATGCGTTTTGTTAATTGCTACTTCTCAAATGAACAGAACGGCTTTAATTATGAATAATGGTCTGTCATTAAAGGCGTACTCCGCATGCGTGGGCTCAACGAGTTTTATGAGTTGACTGAATATTTTTCTTTTTTCTCCTCTTTATGTTTTCTTTATTTTTATCATATCTCATATTTAGCCATTTCTTATTTTTAGGCGTAACGAGAGACAGTTAATTTCTCCATATAAACAAACACAAAGGTACTTTATAGGAAACAAACAAACAAGAAAGGCCCCAAACCCATTTAAGCCTCCTCAAAACATTTTAAGAATGATAAAGCTTACCTGATATTAAAGAACATCTAATTTTCATTAAACATGACGAATTTGATGGAAATCATTAAAGCCGTTTGTGAGATAATCGAAAAAAGGTAAACATTGCAAAAAAAGTTATGAAATAAAGTGCCCCCTCCGTTTGACCAATTTTGATGAAATGTTGGCTATTACATCTTTGGCATATACATACATCAAATACCCAGTTTGATGAAAATCGTTGAAGCCGTTTTTGAGTAAATAAAAAAAACACGTGAAGATGATACAAAAGTTATTAAGTAAAGTCCCCCCTCCGGTTGATCAATGTTGATGTAATGTTGGCTATCGCATCTTTGGCATGTACATACATCAAATACCCAGTTTGATGAAAATCATTAAAGCCTTTTTTGAGTAAATGAAAGAAACACGTGAAAATGATACAAAAGGTATCAAATAAAGTACCACCTCCCTTTGAGCAATTTTGATGAAATTTTTGCTGTCACATCGCGCGCATATACATACACTAAATACCCAATTCGAGGTTCGAACGGTTTATAGTTTTTGAGCTAGTCTGTTCACACACACACACACACACACACACACACACACACACACACACACACACACACACACACACACACACCATTTGGCGGGACTTGGTTATTTGGACTCAAGGGGCCCCAAAACGAGTATTTCCGTTGAAAACCGGAAGTCGAAATTTTTCACGATCGCATTACTTCCACTTACTATATATACACATACTTACTATATACATACTTACTATATATTTCATACATAGGTAAGTGAAAGTAAAAAAAATTTGCAGTTAGCAAGTTTAAAACATGTGACATAAATAAATAAATAAAAAAAAAATATTATTTATTTTTACTTTCACTTACTTATATATGAAATAAATAGTAAGGAAAGTATTGCGATCGTGAAAAATTTCGACTTCCGGTTTTCAACGGAAATACACGTTTTGGGGTCCCCTGAGTCCAATTAACCAAGTCCCGCGAAATGGTCTGTGTGTGTGTGTGTGTGTGTGTGTGTGTGTGTGTGTGTGTGTGTGTGTGTGTGTGTGTGTGTGTGTGTGTGTGTGTGTGTGTGTGTGTGTGTGTGTGTGTGTGTTTCTGTGTGTGTATATGTGAACAGACTAGCTCAAAAACTATAAACCGCACGAACCTGAAATTGGGTATTTGGTGTATGGATGTACCCGCTATGTGACAGCAAAAATTTCATCAAAATTGGTGAATCGGAGGGGGCACTTTACTTGAAGAATTTTATCTAATTTTTACGTTTTTTCGATTTTCTCAAAAACCGCTTTAACGATTTTGATTAAACTTGATATTTGATGCATGTATGTGCCTGCGATATGACAGTCAAAATTTCATCAAAATTGATTAATTTGAGGTGGTACTTTACTTAATAAATTTTTTCTTATGTTCAAGTGTTTTTTTTTATTTACTCAAAAACGGCTTTCACGATTTTAATCAAACTGGGTATTTGATGTATGTATATGCCTGCAATGCGACAGCCGAAATTTTATCAAAGTTGGTGTAACGGAGGGGGTACTTTACTTAAAGAATTTTATCTAATGTTTAGTTTTTTTTTTATTTACTCAACAACGGCTGTAATGATTTTGATAAGACTGGATATTTGGTGTACGTATATGCTTACAATGTGGCAGACAAAATTTCATCAAAATTGGTCAAATGCAGGGGGCTCTTTATTTCATAACTTTTTTTCCAATTTTTACATTTTTTTGGAATATCTCAAAAACAGCTTTAATGATTTTGATTAAATTAATCATTTTTAATCAAAATCAAGTCATTTTTTTTATATTATTTTTAGAAATGGCAATTTAAAAAACATGTCAATTTCTAATGTAAGTTGGTAAGTGAAAGTTGTGTGTTGCGCGCATCGCACCAGATTTTTTAATATTGTTACGTGAAACGAAATCAAATGAATTTCTCTATTACAGTGAGAAGAGTTACATAACAGTATTCCGTTCTTGATCTTACAAGAATGTTCTACGTCATTCTAGAATGAACGATTTCGTAATAAATATAGTAGTTCACCCTTGAGGGTATAAGCCACATCATTTCTGTAAACATTTCCTAAGGCAACTATACCCTTATGCATTTCCACGCTTGAATCGATGATTGAAATAAAAATAAAGAACTATATTTCATAATTAATAATTTCAATTATTTAGATGGGTCTGGAAGCAAAAGGACTTCAACACCATAAAATATATTATTGATTGATAGGTATTAGGTACATGGACTGAAGAAAAATCAGTGTTCCTTGGTCCTAACTGAATGTGACTGATAACCCAATAAATCCTTACGGGAGTGTGCTTTATTTTTATCAGTACCGAGTAGACATTTAAGCCCCCCACCCTCCACTACCACTCACCCCAGGCTAATGGCCATAAATCAGAGTTCATAAACGAACAACAGTGTCATTCATCTCTGAAGAGCCATTATTCAGCGGGGAGGGGACAGTGAGGAGGGGCTCCACCAACCATCGACTCAGTCCTCTTGGAGCCCGCGGGCTTTGGGGGGCCAACTTGTCTTCGGTGTTTAATATCTGGGTGTTATGGTACCATAAGGATTGGCACATTGGACACGATAAATGGCATGTAGCTTTTAAATAAACGAAACAATTATAATTTTTAAATATTTTTTACAAGAAGAGAAAAGATTGGGCTTGGCGGGGATTTGAACCCGAATTTCCTAATCACTAGTAAGGCGCTCTTGCCAATTATGCTAAAACGCCTTGAGGTTTTTACACTCTACGACCTTTACCTTCGAACACCACCCTCGAACAGCCTTCACGTTGACTGTTCGGGTATTCTAGGTACTGTTCGCCTGTGTTCGGTGGTAGCGCTATTGTCACTTTTGATTTGGGTTTTTTCCAAGTGACAGGATTTGTTTGTGATATTAGTGTGCCGTTCTAATTCGTCTCCTTTTTTTTTTTTTTTTTTTTTTTTTTTTAAATATAAAATATATTGATAATGGAGATCTTTTCTTCATCATAAGCTAGCGTTGTGTGCGTCAGCCATATTGGTTCGCTTACGTTAAGAATAAATGGCTGTTCGTTTAACGCAGGTACGGCAAGGTTCGAGGTTGAGGTTCGTAGAGTGTAAAGGCACCTTTGCTCGCCATCCGGGTTCAAATCCCGGCCAAGGGCAATCAATTCTATTCTTATAAAAATATTTAAAAATTATAATAATAAATTTCATGTAATCATGAACCAGAAATAATTGAACCAATTATCGGAGGGGTCACCAGTGGTGTAGTGGTTAGCATGGGAACTTACAATACTAAAGGTCGCGGATTCGCGTCCCGAGGTGGCCCTAGGATAGGACGTAAAATGGAGAGTCCAGAGCCTGCACGATGGTGAGGTACTTGTAAAAGATCCGTATCCTAATTATACCTGGATAGGCAAAATTTAGGAATCCCTCTGTAGTATCGTCCGATTAGGCTTAGTGTCATAAAGTGGCGTTAAAACAAACTGATTATCGGAATGTGTATTTTTTTTACTTTCACTTACCTATATATGAAATATATAGTAAGTGGAAGTATTGCGATCGTGAAAATTTTCGACTTCCGGTTTTCAACGGAAATACACGTTTTGGGGTCCCCAGAGTCAAAATAACCAAGTCCCGCGAAATGGTCTGTGTGTGTGTGAACAGACTAGCTCAAAAACTATAAACTGTGCGAACCTGAAATTGGGTATTTAGAGTATGTATAAGCCCGCAATGTGACAGCAAAAATTTCATCAAATTTGCTCAAAGGGAGGGGGTACTTTATTTAATAACTTTTTAAGTTTTTTTCGATTTTCTCAAAAACGGATCTAACGATTTTGATTAAACTGAGTATTTGATCTATTTATATGCCTGAAATATGACTGTAAAAATTTCATCAAAATTGATCAACCGGAAGGGGGACTTTACTTAATAAATTTTGCATCATTTTCACGTGTTTTTTTTTATTTACTCAAAAACGGTTAAAACGATTTTGATCAAACTTGGTATTTGATGTATTTATATGCCCGAGATATGACTGTAAAAATTTCATCAAAATTGATCAACCGGAGGGGGGACTTTACTTAATACATTATGTATCGTTTTCATGTTTTGTTTTTATTTACTCAAAAACGGTTTCAAAGATTTTGATCAAACTTGGTATTTAATGTATTTATATGCCCGAGATATGACTGTAAAAATTTCATCAAAATTGATCTACGGGAGGGGGGACTTTACTTAATAAATTTTGTATCATTTTCAAGGGGTTTTTTTATTTACTCAAAAACGGCTTTAACGATTAACAAAAATAAGATATGAATGTAGAAAAATGTGTGACTTTGGGAAATGATATTTAGCAAAACACGTCAATTTCTAATCTAAGTAAGTTGGTAAGTGAAAGTTGTGTGTTGCGCGCACGCACCAGATTTTTACTTTCACTTACCTATATATGAAATATATAGTAAGTGGAAGTATTGCGATCGTGAAAAATTTCGACTTCCGGTTTTCAACGGAAATACACGTTTTGGGGTCCCCTGAGTCGAAATGACCAAGTCCCGCGAAATGGTCTGTGTGTGTGTGTGTGTGTGTGTGTCTGTGTGTCTGTGTGTGAACAGACTAGCTCAAAAACTATAAACCGTGCGATCATGAAATTGGGTATTTAGTGTAGGTATATGCCCGCGATGTGACAGCATAAATTTCATCAAAATTACTTAAAGGGAGAGGGTACTTTACTTAATAACTTTTTAGGTTTTTTTCGATTTTCTCAAAAACGGCTCTAACGATTTTGATTAAACTGAGTATTTGATGTACTAATATGCCCGAGATATGACTGTAAAAATTTCATCAAAATTGATTAACCGGAGCGGGGACTTTACTTATTAAATTTTGTAACATTTTCAGGTGTTTTTTTTTATTTACTCTTAATCGGCTTTAACGATTTTGATCAAACTGGGTATTTGATGTATGTACATGCCCGAGATATGACTGTTATAATTTCATCAAAATTGATTAACCGGAGGGGGGACTTTACTTAACGAATTTTGTATCATTTTCACGTGTTTTTTTATTTACTTAAAAACGGCTTTAAAGATTTTGATCAAACTGGGTATTTGATGTATGTATATGCCCGAGATATGACTGTTAAAATTTCATCAAAATTGATTAACCGGAGGGGGGACTTTACTTAATAAATTTTGTATCATTTTCACGTGTTTTTTTTATTTACTCAAAAACGGCTTTAACGATTAACAAAAATAAGATATGAATGTAGAAAAATGTGTGAATTTGGGAAATGATATTTAGCAAAACACGTCAATTTCTAATCTAAGTAAGTTGGTAAGTGAAAGTTGTGTGTTGCGCGCACGCACCAGATTTTTTTCTTTCTGAAACGTTAGGCATACCAGATAGATAGGTGATTCTAAAACTAAGGGAAACTTCTTGTTACTACATATGCAAAGACAGAGACCGTTGTGATCTATTTTCTTTTTATATGTGAAATTTTTTTTGAACAGTTATCAGACTGATTATATGAACTTTATAATGAAATTATTTGTATTTTTGTGATCGAATCATTGTCATACGGTAGTCACCAATAACGTTTTTCTGTCCTAATTTAAGGTTTATAGTACTCATTTATTAGACAAAATATATTACCCTGATTGTAAAATTATGGAAGAAGAACGAAAATGACACGGTCTTTAATCGTACGGTTTAAATAATAAATCTTTTAAAAAAAACTTGAAACTCGGAAATGACTTCATGGGAATGGATGTAGAAATAATCGCAACGTAAGCCATAAAGTGGGAATTAAGTGATTACTGTCGAGTGAGGTTTTACCTCCCTTTATTTCCTCTATTTCCTCATTGTATTCTGTACTATTTCGGCGCATGCTGGGGTTTTCCTTCTTCGTGAATGTAAGTAATTTACGGCTTTAAAATAGTTTCTTATTTTCACCCTTTGTAAGGACATCGGTTATTTCGTCCATTAAATATTTTTTAAAAGAAAAATTCCTAGATTTTGTTATGTAATTAGACATTTTCCCATGTCATTGTCGTCACCAATTATTCGACCATGATAATGATTTTGGGGCAATATACAGAAAGAAAATATCACAGTTTTTAAATGATGAACATTTTCGCATCATACAAAGTTAAAATGAAATTTCAAACGATAAGATTTTTAACCGACAGGATGAAAAATATTTACAAAAATTGTCTCTTTTGGATGGGTCCCTTATACAAATACAATTTTTTTTTTTTTTTTTTCCACATCGAAAAATATCAGAATTTGAATGAGAAACTTTCCTGTAGAATGATAATCACCCAGATATATTCATTCAAAGTTATGTTCATTTAAAGTCCCTTTATGCTACTAAGGATAATCAGACTAAGCTGCAATGGGAGTCCTAAACTTTGCCTATCCAGGTATAATTATGACAGGGATCTTTAACGAGTAGGTACAGCCTCGGCTTTAGTCCCATTCAAAAATCTTAGGTTGTCTAGAAATGCTTTAACGGTTTATCAATAAACTGCTAACTGTTATAGTATGATGTCTCTTTTAGATGTTGAAACGGAGTAACTATTTTAGCTTCATCATCTTTTAATAGTTGTAATAATAATAACCTTTATTTGTACATCTTATAAAACATAATAAAAAAAATTACAATAATACATCCATTATTTACATATGTACAAAATCAACATTTAGTTGAGGTTTTGAGTTCGATTATTTCTACCACTCTTGCAACCACACTAAATTGTGCACCTGTCCCATACGCTTCCACTCTTTCCTGTCCAAAGCTACTCGCTTCCAGGCTGCCCCTCCGCAACTCTTCTTCATCTCCTGGTCCCAATCTGCAGGTGGACGTCCTCTCTTCCTTGGCTTTTCCCTTGGATACCAGTCCATAAGCTGCCTGGTTCATGTTGTAGCAGTTTTCCTGATGACATGTCCGGTCCAGGTCCACTTCCTCATGTGCACCTTCTCCATAATATCCGGGAGCCCAGTTCTTGCTCTGATCCACGTATTTGGTTTACGTTCTCGCCTTGATATTCCGAGAAAGTATCGCTCCATCCCTCTGACTGTTACCTTTTAATAATTCAATCAGTATTTTTCGATTTTATGTTTCTTCTGGAATTCTTTGTATAGTGAACAGTTTATTAAAATGTGTTTAACCATTTGGGGTACATTATTACACTTTTGCATGTGGATGTTTCTAGGATATACGTGAATTCGCAATTCCCAATCCTAATGCAACATAATATAACTTTTTCTCTTCTCGAGATTCTTGAGCTTGTGGCCCATTTTTTTCACTCCAATTTTATTTCTGTTAGTTTGGACTGTTCGGTCCTCCACCCCAACTCTCAACTTAGCAGCAGATTTTCCTCGATTGGTGTAGCCAGTCCTCCTTTTGTGACTTCTTTTAGTATTGTCTCATTTTCTTAATTGCTTTAACCTCACCGGTGAAGATGGAGCATGTCCCTGATTAGTTATAGGGTCGATTTTGGTCAGTTTGAACCGCGCAGCTCACACTGGTTTCCATTTTGGAAGCGTCGGTATATATTGCTTCAAATCCACTGTATTTATCTAGGAGTCGCAAAAAGGACTTTTGGATAACTAAAGTGCACTCCTTGGTTTGTTTTTTAAATCTAGCAATAAAAATAAATTTGAAGAATTGATTGTTAAATTCTCATTAAATTATTAAAATGTTTAAGAAAAATTGGATCTAAAATGGAATCATTTCGAAGTCTGTCTCGGTTATCAGGAAATACCAGTTTTAAATCCACTTAGAATAGATACTTACTGAGAAATAGGTAAATTTAAAAACGATTGAATGTATACTAATTTCAATATTTCAGATACAAAATAGGTACATAGCGATCCCACAATGCTGTTAAAAATAAAACGACTGTTTGAGTGTTAATGCTTTGTGAGATGAGGCCGGACATTCGAATATATTGCCATCCCTGTTCCTGCTTTGACAGTTGTCATATGAATTCTACGTCACTTGTGTCGAATCCATTTCGTTGAACCCGCTAAATTATTCCTTCTTTATTATTTATTCTGCCCCATTTATATCGCATCACAACTCCAATAACAGCTTGTCAGTTATAATCACTGTTTCCAATAATATTCGTGCATGTGTATAACTCTGAAAAACGATAGCCTTTTTAAAAGAACAATACAATAATAAATTTATTTATTTATTCCCATCCCTAGCTGGCTTCCGAAAATAGTGTGGTAAGTGCGGAGTTACTAATATATGCATTTGTGATATAATATTTATTATTATATCTCAGAGCATTTGAGATTTTGATGCAACTGTTTCACCATTTTACTTTTCGTTTTAGGATATAGTGGAAAATTAAATTGTGCTATTATGTGTATTTTTCCAGGAAAATTTTATACATCCAACACATTTTCATTCTAATTGTCATCTTTATTTTTCTTACATTTGTACAACGTTTCGGACTTGTTTGTCCATTTTCTAGTACATATCTAAAAACATTTTTTATTCCATTAAAACTCAGTATATAAACATTATATTACACTCTAAAACAATTTTACCACATACAGAACTTTTTATTTTTAAATTTAACTTTTAAAAACCTTCATTCAGTGTTAAAAACCATTCTAAAAATATTTTATAAATAATTAGCCAATATCACAAATAAGAGTTATAAAATAGACATACCTTAACTTCCTACTATATTAACACTTTGAAATGTCTCGTCATTATTTTTAAACAAACTACGAGTATCTCCTCACTATTCACCCGCTCATCGCTTTATTGTTGACCAGTCCCCACTTTTTTCCTCCCTCCCCTCTTCATCTAAACCCTTATCTTTAACCCCACTCTTTTATATTTTAATTTTATTAATAATTTCTGCATAATGGGTTCCTATTCCCCCTATATCGCTTTTATAATTTACTGTGTTTATTAAGTTTTTAGTTATGTGGATTGTTTCTTTTAACTTTCTTATTTTATTATTTTGTTCTCTATCTATTATTTTTACATCATCAAATTCAAATTCATGGTTTTGTGTTATGGCATGTTTAGCCAAAGCTGATTTATTTATGTTTTTTGGGTTGCTGGTGCTATTTTTATGTTGTGCTATTCTCGTTTTTAAATTTTTTAAATTGTGCATTTTAAAAAACAAACCTTGAGGCTAATTGCAAATTAGTTTCGATTTAAGTTGCTATCTAAAATAAAATAGTGGTGTATGTGCAAAAATAGTATTTTTTTAAAAATTATTTATTTATATTTTAAAGATCGACGTATTAACTGTGTTTTAAAGTGGGAATTCGGTGTCGGTAGCGTATGAAAAGGTTCCCTATATGGCGCACAGTGCGAACATTTTGTAATTTCTACAAAAATCTACAACTCCTGATTAAATGACGATAATCGAATAATTATTTTTTCATTAAAGAGCTTGGGATTTCCTTTTTCAGTGAGGATAAAAATACCATCGCTCAAAGTATTTCAAATTAATTTTCAAATGAATCCTTTCTTCACTTAAACTTAAATAAACCCTATTTTTTAGGAATTTTAACGGAATAAAATATAGTCATATAATTCAACAAGAAGTATGTTTTATGATTTAGTCTAATTCGAGGCCGAAAATATAATGAAAGTTCAAATATTTAAAAATATTTTAAATCTTAAAATTGATATATCGCAGATCGATCGCATTTGATCGATCTAATTCTATTATGGTATATTTTAGCACCCTACACCCTCTACCACTGTGTAAAAAATTATATTGCCAATAAAAGAATTTATATCAATTTAAATACTTTCTTTTTATAAATTACATAGTCAATGTGAATGAAATCAAAACCCATTTTTCTCCAATAATTTTACAGCCATTCTTCTCATTTACGAAATATGTTTGGTGCAATAATATAAAAATTAAAGCTCAATAGAAAAAAAAAAATAATATCAGAGAGATAAGCTTAGATTTTGCTATAAATAAATTCTATTTTTTTCCCATTGAGCTTTACTTTTTATATTAATGCACCAAACATATTTTGTAAATAAGAAAAAGTATTTTTTAATTAATTGATTGTATTTTTTCTTATTTTACTTACAATAATTATTTTAAAAACTTTCAAAAGGAGCAAATGCCTGAAAAAGACATATATATAAGCAGAAAGCTCAATAGACAATAATACTGACTCATTTCATTCTCCAAGTATAATCCTGTACTTAATAAACTAATTTATTTAAATTTAAGTGAAGATAGGATTCATTTGAAACACTTTGAGCGATGGTATTTTTATTTTACTTTTTATTCTCCCTGATAAAGGAAATCCCATGCTCTATAATGAAAAAAGAATTATTTGATTATCGACATTTAGTCAGGATTTTTGGCCGTGACAAAATTATCCCACTGTGCGGCGGCTGACTTAATCATTGAATTAAGTTTAAAATACTTTTCAATTTGAATTTTTGGATATTTCTCCAAGCAGTGAAGACCAACATCATGACCAATCAAATAGTAAAAAACCGATATTGAAAAAAGAATGGAAAAAGATTGGCGAAAGGCCTAAAATGTGATATGTATTTTAGTAAATTACTATATCATAAATCACACAGAATAAACACGGTTAAAATATTTTTATAAGAATGCATATCTTAACTCATTTTTGTCGATGTTTTGATTTTTTTTTTTTTTTTTTTACCTTTTTTCTTTTTTATTTCTCTGTTATTGTTATTATTTTTAAAAAATCTAAAAAGTTTAAATTCGGTGATCTTAAAAACAAGCAGGGGAGAAAATTGAGACTAGAGGATGAGTGAATAGGATCCAGTTTTTAGAACGATTGGCATGAAGGTGTGCATGAACATTTTAAATATAGTGATTAATGGCTTAGTATAAATTATGACTTACCGCAGAGTCAACTACTTACTTTAATTTAATCATAATAGATACAAAAAAAAAAAAAAACTTTCATTTATTCATAAAGTTTAGCCACCACTGCATGACCAGTGTTCCAATTTTGGAATTATTAAGTTTATTGCAGTATAGCTTAGTAAATATGATTAAAATTTTAAAATTATTTTAAAAAAAGATCAATATAATAAGTATAAGGAACAAAATATAAGTTATTCAAAAATTAGCTGTTAAAAATTTGGAATACCGGAAAGAAAATAGACAAGAAATGAATAAATTATACAACACTGATATTACTTAATGAGAACATTATGTACCATTGGGGAGGGTAATAAGTATAGTTAGTTATCGGAATGACGCGAGGATGGACAGCTGAGCCCACGGCATCCACAGATTATGGCCCATGCTAATGTTTTCTTTATTGCAGCCTAATTTACAGCACAGATAGCCGCTTCGAAATTACATGGGCTATTAGCGACCGGAGCAGATGGACGTATCGATGAGTTATGTCCGAAACATTTATTGCTTTACAACATGTTTCCACGAGCATCTCGATAAGGCACTACAGCGGCAATTAGTATACTCAAACATATTTCAGGGGGGGAGGGAAATAATTTTGTAGTAGCATGGGCTATCTGATGGGAACTTTATAGATAGATATGTTTCCTACGTGCTCCCCCGGACAGATTGTTAGGCCAAAGTTTAATATCATAATTAATTTCCCTTTATATTGTCCACGCTGAATAAATTTGTGTTTCCATGGATTATATTAATCCTTTTTGTCCTTCTATAGTAATCCTATGGAAGAGTTGTGCATCTCTAAATTTTATTTTATTTTATTTCTACGCCCCAGGGCATACTACCAGTTTGGCATTACATGAATGTATACAATTTTTTTTTTTTTTACATTAATAAAATCTTTATAAAATTTGAACGGGTATTATACTTAGAACACAAAATATATAAAACAAACAAAGAGGCCAAATTAAAGTTCAATTAGTGACTTATAATTAAAATTAAAAACAAAAAGAGAGGTCACTTGTGTAGTGATAAGCAAAGCAAGGACGCGGATTCGCGTCCCGCGGTGGCCCTAGGATTTTTTAAAGGAAGTAAAAAATCTTTCGCTATGCCTTCACTCTGATAGGACGTAAAATGGGAAGTCCTGAGCCTGTACGATGTCAGGTATTCGTTAAATATCCCTATTCTAATTATACCTGGATAGGCAAAATTTAGGACTCGGAATGTAGCATCGAACAATAAGCCTTAGTGGCATAATGTGACATTAAATAAACAAAAAAAAAATTCTCTTTTACATCCAGCAACTCAGTAGCCTATAACTACAATCCTAAAAAAACGACGTAAACACAACGTGTTCTAATTACTTTAATATCTGATTACTTGATGTCGAAAATATGAAATTCTATATAAAATATAAAACAATATCGAATAATTAAAAATGAAAGATTCGAATAAATAAAGCGATTGAGTTTAGAATAAGTAAATACAATTAAGGGGTGAGAGATAGTCAACTGTTAAACTTTACGATAGGTTAAATGATGATCAGGATTTGAGTGGTCGGTGAGTCTTTGTATCTACCTTGACTCAGAAGCCCTGATGAAGATCCACAAGTTGGATCGAAACGTTGGCTTTTGAAAATAAAATAATTTTTTTTTCAAACTGAAAATCCTGATTATTTAACCTATCTTATATACAATTAAAGAATATTGCATTGATTAACATTGCTGTTTTACGCCAATAAACTAAAAAAAACAACAAACGATAGAACAAAATCGTAATGCATTAAGGTGATAGTCCTCTACATACAAACACCTCTGAGTTTGGAGGGAACTGAGTTCTAGGTGTTGTGCAGTTTTTACCGGGTCTTGTGTCTTCTATGGGATCAATTTTGCGGGTTCATTAATTTTGAGAATTTTAATAATTCCAATTAATTTGTTTCCTGGAAAAGGCCATGTGCCCCCACCCCTCATCAGATAGTTTTGATTAAATGTTCTCTGTTATTTTCTTATAAGTGATAGTCGTATAGGATATGTTTGAAAGTTAGTGTAGAATTAGACCGTATCAGTCGCAAGTGTTAATTTTACGAAATTGGAAGCGTTTCAAATAATGTTTTTTACCTTTTCAAAGTACCTGATCTATTGAAAAAAAAAGTTCCAACGTGTTTTTTAGTTTTTGTTTGTTAATTATGGAATTCTTCTTTATGGATTAGTGTTCATTTATCATTATCCTGATAAGTGAGTAATCATGATCTACGAATTCATTTTTATCTTCTTTATTAAAAATCTTCATTGTGATGTTGAAGAATGCTCCATAGATTATATCTTAATTGATAATACAAATTTTAAACATGGTTTTCACTCTTATCCATATTTTAAATTCCTTGTTTGTTAACAATTCATTTCTTTTTTAAACGTTATTTTTTTTTAAATTTATTGCATTGATGACCATTGAAGTTTTACGCCGATAAACTAGAAAAACAACAAACAATTGAAGAAAATCGTAATGCATTAAGGTAATATAATTAATTTGTCCAAATCGGAGATAGAGTGGTCAAGTTAAGAGATGCTTTATTTTTATATTTTGAACAATTTTTTTTGGTTGAATGTTTATTTGCTATCAATCATAGTATATAATATGTAATCTTTTTTCTATTTAAAAAATGTTTATAAATAAATAAAATATTATGTTATTAAAAATTAACCAAAAGTAATATCGCGCAGCCACAAAGCCCAGGGGAACGCACGCCACGTTGTGTACGGTGACCGGCACACACAGTTAGACAAGTGTCATCCGAGAGGCGGCAATATCTGGAGATTCCAGCGGGCCCGACAAAGGGGCACGTTCCCCTCCTGGAATTCTTGATTAAAATTCCACTTCTCCATGATTAATGTGCGGCTCCAGCGGTTGGCCCATCAATCCACTATGGCGTTTTATTAGCACGGATGCAGTCGCTCGCATCACCGCGTCTCTACTTCGAAGCCCTGCTCAATATGTGAGGTCAGTAATGCCGAGGATCGATAGATATGAAAAAGGAGTTTAAGCATTTGTGATATCAACAGATTTTGTTTACATTGTATCAGTAATGTGGGTTCACAATTTTTATTCCAAGAAAAATATAAATTTTCAATGCCACACAAATTATAAAAACACAAATATTGAAACAAACAATTAAGAAGGATACAAAAAGTATCACTTCGTCACACAGAAATAATCATATGACTTGCGCTTCGGAACAAGACTAACGCTCCTTATACATAGTCGTAAAGAAGACTAGGATGAATGCTAGAATCTGGCCCGGTCAGAGTTGGGCAAATTGTAATCTGAATAATGATTAATGAATATGAATAATTGTAATCATACAACAGATGAATAATTAATAACCATTATTCATAATCAGTGCGGAGTATTTTTGATGATTATTGAGTGTATATGGTATTCATTTGAAATGAATAATGAATAATTGGTATTTAATATTCATGATTAACGAATACTGATAAATTCAATTAGCCATTATCCATGAATAAAATATATTCATGAGCCAGGATTATTATAATATTCATCAATCATGAATGCCTAATATTCATAAATCATGAATAACAAATATTCACCAATCATCCATCATGAATATGATATATTCATAATCATTATTCATTTAAATTTAAAATACGAGGATACATTTCTGAATTAAAAGATTTCCTAATGAGCAAGGACAAGTCCTAAGAGTGGGTGTAGTCAACTGAACAACATTAGAAGTCACAAGTAAAGAATTAGACCCTTATTCCAATAGGTATTAGTAAAGGTCTATTGATAAGAATAGAAAGAGAAAACAAATTTTCAATCATCATTCATGACTATTAGTACTCAGAATTGTGATTTTTTTGTAATCATGATCATGGATTTATATTATTCATGATTAATGAATGATCTGTAATCATGAGTAGTGAATTCCCATTATCCATGATTAATGAGTAATTAGTAATAATGAATAATGAATTCTTCGTAATCATGATTACTGAATAACATTTAATAATGAATAATGGTCATTCATGATTGTTGAATACATTATATTCATGAATACTCCACGACTAGTGATTAATACAATTCATGATTAATGATTACTCACTAAAGAATGATTTGTGAATGATGATTACAATCATTATTCACATTTTTGATTATTAGTCATAATCATGATTACATTTTTATTTAAATATGCCCAACTCTGGGCCCGGTGAAGATGGCACTCGAGCATCATAGTCACAAACAGTTCCAACAATAAGTACAGAACCATTCTGAACCATATTTTTGTCTTTACAATATCAAAGAGGTGAAGTTTATACTTTATAAATAAAAATACTATAAATTCTAATTCCAGAGCTTTGCCAAAAAAAAAAAAAAAAAAATTGTCATTGATATACCAAAGTTCTGAAATGTCATTCAGCTTTCTTCGTAGCTTCGAATTCTGCAGACCGTGCTGTCTTTACTAAATATTTATTTCAGTCTAAAAAGGATTTATGATCCAAGCGGTCGATTGGTTTCCATTCTTGTAAATTAAAACATCGTAACAAGAAACACAAAACGTATTTTCAAAAAGAGTTCTAGACCTCATGTTAGAACAGTTACAAACTGTTCTAGTGTCTGTTCGTGACTTTTCGAGAACCTTCTACGCTTGTCGGGAAACTTCTAGACTGTTTTAATTCAGACTAAATATAATGAGCGATGGAGTGGAGAGTTAGTCTAGTTCTGAAGATCGAATCAATACTATCGGTTACTTTTGTGTTACTGTTTCTTTACAAGTTGATACCCTTTGTAACATTGTTAATTATTTGGGTTTTATTGCTTGTCTGACATTGTGAATTATTATTTTCGTCTAATAAATATTGTTTAAACCCACATAAGTGTTACAGTACATAAGTAATTATAACTAAAGTATTCATTTATTATAAATTATTATTAAAATCAATAATTTTTTTATATTATTTTCTAAAGGTATCACATCATAAATAAAAATTCCCATGCTTATTCCCACTTGAAGAATTTAAACATCAAAGGATACTGAAAGAAAAAACACTAGGTATTCATTCATTACACGTTCTGAAGAAATTTGTTAAGCAAACGAGTGTTTTCACAGCTATTACTGAAGACACACACTATTGCATATTCAAACATTGTGGAACAAGAAAGTTATTCAAGAAAAACCGCTTCAGTCCTAGGCTTCATATTTGATTTTATAATAGGACTGCTTAAATTTCAGTTGAGTTTCAAACTTGCCTGCTTCGAATTCTGCCTACGCTAGTTTGTATTCCGTTTCGCTGACTTTGTTTTCCGTACCTCTCCCTAATATATGACGTAGAAACGCCGGTATATCACAACTGTATGTAAACAAGCATTCACTTTATTTTATGTTTTTCTAATATTTTTGTGATTACGGATAACTTAAAAATGATAAACATTTTGACTACA
The DNA here is from genome assembly GCA_911387785.2 of Aelia acuminata. NCBI lineage: Eukaryota > Metazoa > Arthropoda > Insecta > Hemiptera > Pentatomidae > Aelia > Aelia acuminata. The sequence goes on from OU426982.1 coordinate 36,174,619, forward strand.
AAATTAATCCTTTATCTATCTATTTCATTCATATTAATCTATATTTATTTATTTTTTTGTTGCTTCATAATTTAATTCGCACCTGTCGTAGCTAAGCGACAATGAGCAAATTCGAGATAAACTGCTGTGATGTTGGCATTTTAGGCAAGCGGGAAGATAGTGCCCCGCAGCACATCCCAAACTTGTTTCAGGGGAGGAGGTCTCTCATCCAACTCCTTTTCAGTCGCCTCATAAAAGGCATCTCAGTCGTGGCCATGTCATTAATAATTCTATTGCTATGTCTGCGTAATTTGATATGGAAGCCAGAATATGGAGTCCAGAAGTCAGAATAGAGTATAGTTGTTCGTCGACTTACAACTATCGACGAATAAATATTTAATTTTATAAATCTATATATTTATATTTAATTTATTTATTCCTGATACTTAATCACGACCCTAGTGACCTTTCTGTATTGGTCCCGAGACCTCAAATAATTTCTTCTTTTTTCGGACTTCTGTGGCTACATTACTTACTTGATCTTAATTCAAATTTGCTTATGATTTTTAGAATCAGCGGGTACAAATGGGGCGTTTTCATAAAATTAAGCAGGTACCATTGTACTAAGAATAACCAAATATAAATGTACAAAATTTAGCATTTGCTTTTTTGAAATTTCGAAACTACACTTGACTGCAGTAAAATTTAAATCTCTCTTAATCAGCGTAGAGTTTCTCTCAGTTTCAGAAATTCGATATTAGCTAAGTGGCTAATCTAACCATTTACGAAAAGGCTCTTGAAAAGTGACTTCATAAAATATATAAGAAACGGATTTCAATAAAAAACTCATTGCTTCATAGGAAACCTCAGTTTATGCTTCTTATTAAAAGCGTATCTGACATCGACCAGGCTCGGTACCACGATTTTACTTTCCCTCTTAAGCAAGTCCTAGTCAAAGATTGTTTACTCTCTTTGAAATATCCAAGGGCCACCTGAAAGGATTCGAACTCGTGACCTTTCGTATTGTAAACTGCTGTGCAAGTGCTGTGCACTACACCACAGGCGACCTGTGGTATTGCGACTTGTGAAGTAGCATCTTAAATCTACATTGAAGAATAAATATGTTGTTGTGAACCGAATTTTAATCAAGATCCTTTAAAGCAAGGATTTCTAAAACCGTAATTCAACATTTTTCGCCATGCAGGCACATCTTTATTCCCCTTTTCATTACCCAACAAACATATTTCGATAATCGTTACAAAAAATCCTAGAGCAATCTAATGGGATACAATAAAGGTTTGCACTCTTACTTTGCACTCTACGAACCTCACCTTCGAACAGGTTCTCTCCCGAACCTTGCCGTCCCGGCGTTCCACGAACAGCCATTTATACTTAACGTGACGTTAAGCGAACAAATATGGCGCACTTGACCCAACGCAAAAAAAAAAAAAAAAACCGCAAGGAAAAATCTCCATTAACAAAAAATTATATTCTCTGAAAAATAAAAAAAATGGAGAAGAATTAAAACGGCACACTGGTATCACAAACAACGCCTGTCACTTGGGAAAAACCCAAATCAAAAGTGACACTAGTGCTACCCCCGAACACAGGCGAACAGATGAAGTACCTAGAATACCCGAACTGTCTTCGTGAAGGCTGTTCGAGGGTAAATTTCGCAGAGCGTAAAGGCACCTTAACATGCGACCTTGGTTTTATTAGTTGGGTAAGCTATTCTAAATACACCACAGGTGGCCCCGAAATCATAATTGCAGCTGCGTTCGATAATTATTAATTCTACAATTATTGCATTGTCCCTATATGGGTTATATCAGCATAATAGACATACTGAATAGCTCAAGGGCAGCGAGGCCGTTACGGAGACGTTGGAAGCCGATTCATGGAATATTTGGCGAGGGGAGGGGATGAGATATCGGGCAGAGAATTAATTGTCCCTCTTCGTGACAAGAGCCCGGTCCTAGACAATGAGGAGCAATCGGATCATCTCCAACAATTCCCCGAAGCTATTGTCGCTCCGGACTCAGCCCCTTCCTCCGATTTAAATAGGTAATCGCAAGGCCGGCACGCCCCTGCGCCGTTCGCTGTCACTGTCTAATATTGCTTGAATTGGAAATAATCCATCATAAAGATAATGGTCGTATGAAGTGGAAACGGCTATGGGGTGCGGTAAAGATAGATAACACACATATATAGGGTTTATATATTTAATGGTGCCGACGTTACGGCCCAAATTCTAGGTCCTCATCAGGGCTAAGTCACTTAACGTGTTAGATGCGGCATCTGTCCCCGGGGTCCGATACTTGAACTTAACCGGATACTCCTAGAATACGCCGCCGCACTTAACGTATTAATATCAGATAAATCTGAATTATAATAGTATCGTAAATGCTAATGATTTATCACATAATCAATATATATTATAAAGCAAAGTGTACAATGTGCGTGCCGATAAGGCTCAAAAACCACTCAACGTATGTTTAATAAAGTTATGTCAGCGTGTTGCTATACAACCCCTAACGGAGAAGAAGGTTTCCGTTTTTCACTTAAGGGTGTAAAATTGAAGAGAAAAGGACTGGAATTTTAAGCCTCTCGCACCATGTAATTAGCCTACCTGGGAATGACATACGAGTTTATGAATGAAAAATTTAGTTCGAGCTGCAGACTACCAGGAAGCGCTAGGGTGCGTTTCACCCAATGTGTATTGTTCATTCATTCCGTTCAGATTGTAAAGGTTATATATTTTACAGCTGTTCTTTTTAAATTACTAAAACATCAAGCGAAAATAATTAATTTCACCTTTGCGTTCAAAATAAAAAAATGATTTTACATCTCTGCAATCAATTAGAAACCTGCCTGAATATCTTACAAAATTAATTTTCTCATAAGAAAGTTAATTGATTAACACATTATATTTAATCAATATATGATATACACTTAAATAAATTTAATGCAATATGAGTGAACATTTTTTAGCAGTACAGTGAGTGAATAAAAACAGTTAGGTGAGTGAATAAAAAAAGTATATAGGATTCCTTATTTGGGCGGACTCTGCAGATATGGAATCTTAATATTGATACCATGTTAAAGTTTCAAGAAAGTGCTAATTTTGTTCTATATTTCCTTTAATTTTAAAGTTTTTCTGTTATTAAAACTAGCACACAACTACCGGAGCGAAGCCGGGCACCCTAGCTAGTATCTGATAAATGTGAATCGTAGTATACGGAGGCTTAATATTAATTTAAAATATAAATATTTATGTTTATTTATATAAAGATATATGATTATTTATATTATCACATATTATAAAAAATAAAAAAAAATTATTTCCACTGCATACTTTTATTTGCAACAATTGCAAATTCGATCCTTGGCAACCGATGATTCGGTCGTTCGGATGTCGATCTTTTTTTTTTAATATTCTATTAATTTATATATACATGATTAAAAAAGACATGCATCGAATTTAATGTTGTTTAGTGTATCTTCATTGAATTGTACTGCTGAATGTCTGTATTATGTGTTTCATCACAACTCAGGTGAGCCTTTCTGTTGACATAATGACCAATTTAATTATATTTTTCAGGAGAGAACTTTAAGTAATAATTCTCTTTGGAAAATCCGTACTTTTTATTTTGTAGTAGTATGAGAGAAACATTAAAACATACTACAGAATATATACTGAAATACACTTACAAAATCAAAAAGTAAAATTTTTCCAAAGTTTAAATTGAAGTTAAGTCATCCTGTCAAGTGAAAGGCTCATAATGCTACTTCTACAATGCTACTCTAGCCATGCTGCAGCTTACCTTGGGGGTCGTAGAGGGGGTCGGCCAGGGTGGGCCGGACGAAGGCCTCTATGATGGCGGCCGTGGTTGCGGATCTCGAGAACTGGTTGGACCGGGTGCGCCTCCGCACCTGCCACATCACATACACACCTCCTCCAATCACACTATAGTAAGTACCACTAATTTAGCTAGTTATATAGTAAGTAATCCTTAGTAAACACTTTATGACACAGCCTACTTTAGAGTGACAGGGCAAAGTACCTTTATTTTTGATCCTTAAGTTGTATTTGTTTGAGGAGTAGTCATCCGTGAACATTTCTAGACAGATGCGCGCAACACACAACTTTCACTTAGCAACTTACATTAGAAATCGACATGTTTTTTTAATTGCCATTTTTATAAATAATATAAAAAAGATGACTTGATTTTGATTAAAAATGATTAATTTAATCAAAATCATTAAAGCCGTTTTTGAGATATTCCAAAAAAATGTAAAAATTGGAAAAAAAAGTTATGAAATAAAGAGCCCCCAGCATTTGACCAATTTTGATGAAATGTTGTCTCTCACATTGTGAGCATATAATACACCAAATATCCAGTCTGATAAAAATCATTACAGCCGCTGTTGAGTAAATAAAAAAAACACGTGAACATAAGAACAAGTTTATTAAATGATGTACCCCCTCCGTTTCACCAATATTGATGAAATTTCGGCTGTCGCATCGCGGGCATATACATACATCAAATACCACGTTTCATCAAAATCATCAAAGCCGTTTTTGAGAAAATAAAAAAAACGTAAACATTAGATAAACTTCTTTAAGTAAAGTCCTCCCTCCGGTTGATCAATTTTGATGAAATTTTTACAGTCGTATCTCGGGCATATACATACATCATATACCCAGTTTGATCAAAATCGTTAAAGCCGTTTTTCAGTAAATAAAAAAAACACGTGAAAATGATACAAAATTTATTAAGTAATGTCCCCCCTCCGGTTAATCAATTTTGATGAAATTTTTACAGTCATATCTCGGGCATATAAATAGATCAAATACTCAGTTTAATCAAAATCGTTAGAGCCGTTTTTGAGAAAATCGAAAAAACTTAAAAAGTTATTAAACAAAGTACCCCCTCTCTTTGAGCGATTTTGATGAAATTTTTGCTGTTACATCGCGGGCATATACCTACACTAAACACCTAATTTCAGGTTCCCACGGTTTATAGTTTTTGAGCTAGTCTGTTCACACACACACACAGACCATTTTGCGGGACTTGGTTATTTCGACTCAGGGGGTCCCAAAACGTGTATTTCCGTTGAAAACCGGAAGTCGAAATTTTTCACGATCGCAATACTTCCACTTACTATATATTTCATATATAGGTAAGAGAAAGTAAAAAATATTTGACTCCATTTTAATATCAATATTTTTTTAACATCATTTAATCTTGATTTCAACAAGGTACTAACGCATTCGTACGAGTAGACTAAGGCGGCGGTTACACTGGATCAGAATTCGTAAGAATTTCTTATGTAGTAAACGAATACTAATTATGTACATACAATCTCCCTTGGTGATAACTTGGCTTTAGCCACAATAGTTTTTAAATTTCTAAAAGAAAAGAAACTTTTTTCTCAGATTTAATATTTGTTTAAAGACAAAATATTTGTTTAAGAACACGTCTAAATATCAGTTGCAAAGTTTTTATAAACATTTCATGTAGCTTTTTAATTATATCTTAAACTGATCAATAAAAAAAGAAGAGGAAAAATAAGTTGTGCAGTCCTGGATAGATGCTGCCACGGGAATGTCAAGATGATCTGTCGAAGACGGAAATCGACCGATGAAGAAATCGAACTGAAGAAACTGCGATTTCTGTAAGAACAATGGAACAGAGGAAGATGAAAAAGAAAAATTATTTTTAGGCGTTTCGAAGCTAAGATGTTTTTATTGTTCGTCTTTATGAAGAAAAGATAAAATTCAAATTGAAAATCAATTTTTAATATGCAATATGTAAATTTGCGAGTTGAAATTCATGTTGCAATATTTAGTTCAATTTCGTATATTCGCGTAACCGTAATATTAAAGCATTTCTTCCTTACATGATTTTTCAATCGAGAATACTCACTTTATAGAGACGGGATTAGCACAATGGTCTCTTGGGTCCAGAGACGATCCGTGGCTGAAAAAGAACATATACTGCCATACTGAGATTAGAATGCAGAACCTTAGTTGAGTAACTACTGCTGAGTTGCCCTAATCCTCCAATTTTATAAGAAAAAAAGTTATTATTATATGTCTATCCGTCTTTCATCAAAAATATAATAGAACCTACTTACAAAAAAGTCGCTGTTTTGTCCCGCTCCAGATACTACGCAAAATTATTATAATTTTATGTTGAAATTTAGTCATATATTATCTATAAATAATCAATTTATAATTTTTAAATAATTTTATCAGAAGAGCGAAGATCACGGCCGAGAATCGAACCCAGGACCTCAGCATCACCGTTGCAGCGCTCTTTTAAAATTTTAATTTTAAGTTTATCTATAGCCACCCGAAATAATGTAAATTTATATTACTTACAATAATTCCAGTTAAGTGGAAAATTTGATATTATGCCGCTGCAATTGAAGTAAATAGGGGATTTTTTAATATCAAAATCAGGATTCCTCTTACCAAAATTATAAATATGCAATAACCGGTTTAATTTCATATTTACCATCGTATTCTAGTACTATCACACCCCTTGCTTTATCGCTAGACACTTCTCCTCCCCCCTCCTGCGCCTCAGGATGTGGATGCCAAAACAATCTAATCCCTGGGCCCAGCCGCCCCTGGGCAGGTAATTACCCCCTTTTGCCCCTTGGCCATTTGGGGTCCCAACCATCGATCTATGACGTCACTTCCGACAGTTCTTCACGGTAGCCGCCTTCTGAGAACACCAATGGGGTGACGGCTTCGGCCGCGAACTAAACCGATAGGTTTCCTCTTTGGAAATATATCGGACCTTCAATGCAAGGCTACTGTAACTTCAAGAAAGGTCAGAGAAATTAAGATTTCTAGTGTTTCATTTATAAATTCAGTTTAAGAAAGCAACTTTAGTATTTAAATTTGGTAAAAATGAAAATTCAACTTGAAAAAAATTATTCTTAAGATTACGTTATATTTTAAAATATGTTGGTTTCCCATTTGTAGACCACATGCAGTGGTTTCAAGATTTAAAATAAAAAAATCAATTTTTTTTTAGTCCTGGTAATCTTGCATTGAGGGTGTAATATAATGATATAAGAATCATGATTACTCCCACTTACCTATATATGAAATATATAGTAAGGGAAAGTATTGGGATCATGAAAAATTTCTACTTCCGGTTTTCAACGGGAATACACGTTGTGGGGTCTCCCGAGTCTACATAACCAAATCCCGCGAAATGGTCTGTATGTAATCAGACTAGCTCAAAAACTATAAACCGCACGAACCTGAAATTGGGTATTTTGTATATGTATCTGCCCGCTATATGACAGCAAAATTTTCATCCAAATTGATCAATCGGAGGGGGCACTTTATTTCATAACTTGTTTACCCATTTTTTTGGATTATATCAAAAATAGATTTAACGATTTTGATTAAACTCTTCATGTTTAATGAGAATCAATTATTCTTTAATATCAGGTAAGCTTTATCATTATTAAAATTTTTTGAGGGGGCTTAAATTTAAATTAATAAAGTATCTTTATAAGGAGAAATTATCTCCTCGTTTCGTCTAAAAATAAGAAATGGCTAAATATTAAATATGAAAACAAATTTTACTTGATTTGTTTTCATATTTAATACAGGATACATATACAGGAGGAAAAAAGGAAAATATTCTGCCAACTCATAAAACACGTTGAGCCAACGCATGCGCAGTACTCCTTTAATGAAATACGATTGTTTATAATTAAAGATGTTCTGTTCATTTAATGGAAATTATTTGCTTCATGGTAACTATAAGAAGTTTTCAACAACTACGTAGAGAATTATAAAACCAAACGACTTGGAGTATTATTCTTGCTTGCCGAATTAGTAAAAATAAAAACTTTTATTTAATTATAAAAAATGTAGTGTAGTTTAAAGAGCAAATAAAAACAAAAATAATTAAATAAATGTGGAAAAATGTGGCACTTTGAGAAATGGCATTTAAAAAAAACGTCAATTTCTAATCAAAGTAAGTTGGTTAGTGTAAGTTGTGTGTTGGTGCGCATCGCACCAGATTTTTTCCTATGCTAAAGGTCGCGGGAACGCGTCCCGAGGTGGCCCTAGGATTTTTTAATGGGAGTAAAAAATCCTTGTCTATGCCGTCCCACGGATACGACGTAAAATGGAGGTCCTGAGCCTGTCCGATGTCAGGTACTCTAAACCTATACCTGGATAGGCAAAATTTAGGACTACCACTGTAGCATCGTCCGATTAGCCTGAGTGGCATAAAGTGACGTTAAAACAAACAGATTTTTTCCTACCGGTTTATTAGATTTAAACGAATTTTGATACATTGGCTTTTATCACAGTTAATATTTAAACTTATCACTGTCATTAAATCCTCATATAAATCGATTTTTTCAAAAGTGTCACTTAGACCCCCTGTATTATAGGGTCCACAAATACTATCTTTGGAACAGTTTTTAGACTGCAGATTTATAAAATCTTATTGAATTGTGTTATTGTAATTATTGTAATTGTTGTAGTGTTATTGTATGAATTGAATTATTGTAGACAATTGTGGTTGATGGATGGAGATTTTGTGTTCTGCAGGTCACCGCTCCTGACTGTCACTAAACCTTAAAGGGTTTATTAGCATATGTAGATGCCAGTGAGCGGTTGATGGTATAGGACTTGGCAGCCAAGGTAAATCTATTTAGTCTTAAGGGAGGGGGGTAAGAGGAGGGGGTGCAAGGGGAGGCTACAATATGGAAACGGGGTAGCCAGTTAGGGGGGGGCACATCGGCAACCTCTTTAGTGCACTCCTCTCGGCGGGAATTGGTCCGCTAATTTATGCCTTCCCCTATACCTCTCTCTCCCCAGCCTCGATACCTATTAGCCTTCACAAAGGCGGCCATCTGCATCAGCCTAACTCGCCCAAATGGTATATTAGTTCCAATTTCGTGGCCCGGAAAGTTTTAACTATTTGTCACCTTTAAACTATATCAGATACCTCATCATGTGCTCTCTAAATAACGAAAAGGAGATGATTGTAGGAACCATTAGATGAATAAAATTATTTTTCATGAGATGGCCGTATCATTCAAATCTCGTGTATATCAATCTTAATTTCTCGTAGGAACTTTTTTATAACTGTAGGAACTTTTAAAGTCAAATTTTGTACAATCCATATAAACAAAGATGAAATTCTGTTAAAAATTAATCAGAAAATCCTGACTTTTAATCACCCTATCGCAATTTTTATTATAAGAAATAATAATTTGTAATGTCAAGCAAACATTTAAAACTCAAATAATTGAAGCGTGGAAATGCATAAGGGTATAAGTGCCAAAAAAAATATCCAAAGATCGCTATATGTGTCAAAACCATTCTTCAGAAATGGATATAATTAATTTTTAGTTGTTAATATTTAGTTAATTGAACGTTTGAAAGATAGCATGGGTGTAAGCGCCGAACGTAGTTCCCCTAGTGGGTAAAAGCCATATAACTTCTGGAAAATTTTCTCAAAGGTACTTGTACCATTTTGCATTTCCATGCTTCAATCTATAAGTTTATTTAAAAACTATCATGTTGTAACGACACATTAACGCCAAAGTAACCATAGGATCTAATCTTTAGAATAAGACTAACACTCCAGCCCATCGCTCCTTATATTTAGTCTGAATTAGAACAATCCAGGGATACAGAAGATGTCCCCCAAGATTGGAAACGAGGACTAATTGTTAAGTTGCCTAAGAAAGGAGATAGACCTCTGTGCAATAACGGGAGAGGAATTACGCTCCTGTCAGCACCTTGCAAGGTATTTTGTAGGGTCATATTAGACAGAATCGCAGTGAGTGTGGAGAGGAAGCTTCGCGAAGAACAGGCCGGGTTCAGAAGGAACAGAGGTTGTGTCGACCTCATAAATACCCTCCGAATTATAATCGAGCAAAGCACGGAGTGGAGGAGTCCTCTCTACATAACATTTGTTGACTTCGAAAAGGCGTTTGATTCGGTTAACCAGGAATTTATTTGGGAAACTTTAAGAATGTATGAAGTGCCAAATGAAATAGTAACCATAATCAAGAGCCTATATAATGGATACAACTGTAGTGTTCTTAATAATGGTCGGGTGTCGAAGGAGTTCAGAGTGGACAAGGTTGTGAGGCAGGGATGCGTACTTTTGCCCACCCTTTTTATCCTAGTATTGGACCTCATCATGCGCACAACTCAGGGAGGAAGAAAAAGGGGAATACAGTGGGGTTTAAACAGAAGATTGGAAGACCTCGATTTTGCCGACGACGTCTGTCTCCTTGCACACCGCTACACAGACATGAAGGCCAAGTTAGGGAACCTGGAAGCAGTAGGAAAGCAAGCAGGGCTCAAAATAAACGCCGAGAAGACCAAAGAAATGAGACTTAATGCGCTGTCCCAAGAGATCCTTCAAGTTGGTGGTCTCATTGTAGAACAGGTTGAATCGTACACGTTCCTTGGGAGCATTGTTGAAAAAGAAGGTGGCGTGGAAAAAGAAGTGAAAATTCGATTAAGGAAAGCAAATGCAGCCTTCGTTCAACTGTACGCCGTTTGGAAAAGTAAAAACATTACTAGGTCCACAAAGATGAAAATCTTCAAATCAAATGTAAAGGCTGTTTTACTCTACGCCTGTGAAACATGGAAAATCACTGTGAAAATCAAGAAGCAGCTCCAAGTTTTCATCTTATGCATCAATCGATGCATAAGACGTATCCTTGGAGTTAGTTGGCAGGATAGGGTTGGAAACAAGGTACTGTGGAGCATTGCCGGACAGCAGCCTATAGAGGAAGAAATAAGAAAAAGGAAATGGAGGTGGATCGGCCACACGCTCCGAAAAGAAGATGGGGCCATAGAGAAGACGGCGCTGGACTGGAATCCCCAAGGATCAAGGAAACGAGGGCGACCGAGGCTGACCTGGCGAAGGAATGTGGAAGAGGAATGCAGAGCGGCTGGCAAATCTTGGCGGGAGGTCAAGGCGCTCAGCCGGGATCGGGATGGATGGCGAAAATTTACTTCGGCCCTATGCCCCCGCAGTGGTGGCAACAGGAAATAAGTCAAGTAAGTCAAGAACAATCCAGAAGGTTCCCGACAAGCGTAGAAGATTCTCGAACAGTGACGAACAGGTACTAGAACAGTTTGTAACTGTTCCAACAAAAAGTTTAGAACTCTTTCCATAGTATATTGTTTTGTTTTGTTCCACGCGACGCCATATCTGTTAAATAAAGATGAAATTCTGTTTGTTTGTTCTTTATAGAAATCCATACCGTTTGTCCTAAATTCTCCAAATTTCGCTCAGTGGTTCTTTGATGCCGTGCGAACACCTGTCTATATTAAAATTGCATAACTTCAGCCTATTTCTGGGTATATTCTTTATTGTTATAAAAATCGTTTTGATCTCGCTTTACATTGGTAGATTTTATACATTTAAAAAATGAGCGTTAGAAAATACGCGTTGCTCGTGGCAACGTCTGATTGGAAATACGAAATTAGCAAGTTCAAAACCCGGAGCCACGGGAAAATTTAATAATACTCGGCATCAATCCCCCACCCTCTCCCCTAGCCCGGTAAACCCCATATAGCCTACAAGGCGAGGGAGGGGAGGAAAAATAAATATAAAAAATGAAATTCTCCGGGTGAAACCGGTATATTAAGCTAGTAATTTATAAAATTAATGATTGTATAGTATCCTCCAATGCCAAAAATTACCATTTAGTAAACACTCGTTTATTACTAATAATAAACTTACTTGTAATACGTAACTTCAAATAAAATTAGGAGGGAAGGGTACCTACTTAGTAATTCACTGAAGCTCTATCAACATTTCTATGGCATAATGGAAAAAAAATTTAACGTTAGTATTTTTTTCAGAAATTACTTCCTCCATTATTAACATCTCTAGCAACCCTGTCGTGCATTCGGGGTTAAAATTTTATCGTGATTTTTCAGTTGATAGTAAGAAAATTCCTAAAATCTAGATTAGGTATATAAGATCTATTATCTCAATGACACAGGCCAAAAGGAGTCTTGGTGCCAAGAGTTTTATAGCTGATTCTGAGTATAATAGGTGCGCTTAATCGAAGTTTGCCATTAGTAGTTTGTTTTTTTCTCTATTAGCTCTAGTTGTTGAGATATATAAATGGCGGGACTTACCTCTTAAAACATAATTACTATAATACATATGCAGGTTAATATCAGGTGGAAAAAGTCAAAGATATTAAAATTTTTTACGTAAAACCTTTTATATCAATTAAAACCATATAAACACACATATTTTCATAATCAGTTTGTAATTACCAGGTGTGTAAATATGAAACCGGAATTTTTCAAATAGCAAATAAGAGTTGATTGTGTAAAAATGATACATACTTTTTTATTCGAAGTTCTGTCCTTCGCTATCTATGCATTTTTCCCATCATTCAGGCAATTTGTGGATTCCCCGCCAAAATAATGCTTCCTCTTCTGAGTCAAACCAATCACTTAACCAATTTCGTACATTTTCATAAGAAGTGAAGCGCTGCTCAGCTAGTGCGTGTCCCTTCGATGCAAATAGGTGGTAATCGGATGGGGCCAAATCTGGTGAATAAGCCGCATGCGGAAGAATTTACCAACCAAACACTTGGATCGTTTCCTTGGTCCGTTTAGCCGAATGTGATGGGGCATTGGCACATCACTTTGTGTGTCTTTTCTTGATATTTGGGACTTTTTGGCGCAAATCTTTATTCAAATTTATCATCTGTTGTAGGTAGCGTTCCGTATTAACAGTTTCCCCAGGTTTCAGCAGCTCATAGGAGGTAACAGCCATCTGATCACACCAGACACAGAGCATTTTCTTCCTCCCCAAGCGATAGATGGTTCACCAGGAGTTACCCAGGATTTTTTACGCTTAGGATTCTCGAAGTAAATTCACTTTTCATCACCAGTCACAATTTGATGAAGAAATGACATTTTTTCTGTACCTGGCGAGCAGCATTTGCCATGAGGTTTTTCGAGCTTCCTGCTGCCTGTCATTCAGTTGGTGAGGTACCCATTTTCCGACCTTCTGGATCTTTTCCATGCCTTTCAAACAAATGGAGACGGTGTCACATGTAATAATTGTCAAACAAACGCTTCCGAATCAGCGTTCTCAAAGTTTTTTTTTGTGGTTTTCCACGGTCTTTGTTTCTTTTATCGAAATCCATCTTTAAATTTTTTGAACCAATCGAAACATTGAGATTTGCCTAGGGCATGCTCCCCGTAAGCTTCAACAAGCATCCTATGTGATAATGCTCCAATTTTTTTCAGAAGGAAACGGAAAATAAATGCTGTCCGCAAATCTTGATTTGTTGGCACAAAAGTCGACATGTTCAACGCCAATAAAAACACGGTTATAGAATGAAACTGATGTTGGTATCAATTGGATCTCTTTATTACATGTAGGCAAAAGCAGATAACACCACTGACGGATTAGTTAGAAGATTATATTGACTGTGATGTTTTCTTTATCTCTGTTTCGACACGGGTCTTAATTAGGGACGTGGACACCGAAATGATGGGAAAGTCGTTTATTGTTAAGCGAGCGGATATAACCAATCCGCTATGTGGATTTAAAGCCTCGTGGGACATTATTGTCACGACAGTGAGACGGCTCCTGAGTCCTTGTCTATTGCTGTGCAGTAACTGTGCAGCACCTGGTAAAGTTAATGTTAGTTTTTTTTTTGGTTTTTTTGAAGAGAAACCAATTACATTTCAAAGAGACTGTATTTCCCACTTCGGAAGCTTCTTTGACGTGACTTCCTTGAATATTTCTTCAAACAGTCTCGTATGCTGAAGTTAAACAAGTAGAGCTGATAGAAAAAATCTGATTGTATTATTGGAATCCACGCCCCATACGTAGTTAAAATCAGCTAGACAAAAAAAAAAAAAAGAAATTGTTTTTTTCTGTAGGGCTGTGTAATTTTATAAGCATGAGTAGCAGGATGTCCTAGTAGGCAAACGCGTTTGAAAATTCGAGTTTCCCTGACAGCCAACGGATGGATGATAACCCGAAGCTAGCCAGTTTAAAACCCGGGGCCTGCAGAAATTTAATAAATTTCGACATTAATCCTCAATTCTATCCCCTGGCCCGGGAAACCCCCGTACAGCCTATAAGGCTAGAAAGGGGATGACCAAAACGAAAAAAAAGTTTATAAGCATAATATTTACTGAGATTTAAAGGATATGAGTTGATTTGATGGCTTATATCCATAAATTCATAGGTTCAATAGTTGCTATATTTTTAACAATTATCTAAATAAATTTGAATTGCCTATATAGTTTTATACTGTTATTATTCTGAAACTATAAAAAAAAAAATGAGATAAATTAACAGAATGGTACTTGAACTGAACGAAAAGAGGTTTTAAGAGCAGCCACCCCCCTCTTAACTCTAAGGGAATCTCAGTGCAGTAATTTTGGAGAAACAAGAGCAGTAGAATATTGTAGCAAAGTTGGGGATGTTGCTAGCAAGATTTTACCAAGGCATTGCAGTGTAAAACTTTGCAACCATATAAGATTTGGCACACCTGACTTCTCCAATAATGGAACATAGCTCTATATGAACCTAAATAGGTAATAAAATGGTAAATAGAAATTATATTTATATAAAATATATTTTATGAAATCCAGAATAGTGAAGGCGGGTTAAAATCTTAATTACTCCTAACATCTTATAAATAGTTGAGTATTTAGTATATTTCTTTCATAAAAAAAAAATTATCGGTAAGTAACATGAACACTTTGTGATTATATGTAAACATTTAACACCTTCTCGTGTTCTACATCTGCATTTTTTTGCAATAATTATAATACTTTCCTTATAGAGAATAATAAACTAAAAGAAGTAAATAAATGAGGAAAAGGCCGTTTCCTGTGAAGTTACTGAATGGTGTTTACACGTCGATTTCTATTTAAAGCAGAAAGGTAAAAAAAAAAAAAAAAAAAAAAAAAAAAAGCATGTTTCGCGGATCACAAGAGCTCATTCAAGGATAATTAAAATTTATCATTGTAAATTTATTCAGATACCTCTAAAATAATTGGCTGATACTATTATTTTAAATTATTTATCTTTTGATTTGATTTGATATTTCGATAATGCCCAAATAGGCTAAACGCTTTCTTTGTGTTTTCGTTCAATTCTAATATTCTTTCAATTCTAATATCTCAGCAATTTCTCTCGGTCTCTCTTTTCATTTTGGGCTCAACTTCTTCATCGTAACGTTTTGAATTCTAAAATTCGTTTGAAGCACTAGGCGCGGAAACTGATATCACTGAATATGATGCCTTTCTTCGGAATTCAAAATGACTTTGTACTACCCAGTTAACTCAGAAGTCCTAATTTGAACCATTACAAATATAAATGTTTCATTCATATGAGTTTTTTTTTTTTATGAATTATAAATTCATAAAAATTCACTCATTCACTACTAATACTTCCTTTTATTTATATTTTCTGAGTATATAGCAACTAAGTAAATATAGAATATATATGCACCTATATATATTTTACTGAAAGATATTTTTCTAGTATAGAAAATAGTTGTAGTATGTATAGAAACCAGGTTTGTAGGATAAACCTAGCGGTGGGCCCTAGAGATTCGTGACAACTTGAACTTAAGACAGGAGAAAATGCTATCATACAATACCCTATAACTCTTCACAAGACCAGAACCCGATCTATACTTAGATGGGAAGGCAGTTGCAATATGAAATACCCTGGATGTTTTGCATATTTTATAATAATAGTTTAAAATTATTTCATAATTCGAATCTATATTAATAAAGATGAAATTCTGTTTGTTTTTTCTTTATAGAAATCCATACAGTTTGTCCTAAATTCTCCAAATTTCGCTCAGTGGTTCTGTGATACCATATTAAAATTGCATACCTTCAGCCAATCTCTGGGTATATTCTTTATTGTTATAAAAAACTGTTATTGTCTCGCTTTACATTGGTTTTTTTCGAAATCGACCGTTTGAGTCGAAAAAAGTCTCATTTTATAGATTTAAAAAATCAAATTCCCCTGGTGAAACCGGTATATACCGCTAGTTATAAAAAATTTTAAATACTTGAACGAAAATTAAATATTTTATTATAAACTTGAATGATCTGTTAATGTTTTCATTTTTATTTCCAGTTATTTACAGTATTATATATTTAAGCATTTCTTGCTAAGATGCCAGTTAATTTCTATTCACCTCCAATTTGTATCCTATTTAGTTAAATTTTTTCATAACTATTAGAATATTACAAGAATTTTTTTTATACTTGTGCTTACTAACTGAAGCAAAAAGTTCATATCGCATTATGGGAAGAATACTGGTATATCTCCAAAAATAAAACTTTTGGAAAATCGAGATGTTTCAATGATTGCTTAAAGCTTAGCTCGCCATCTCGCTTATTATCTTTACATTTGTTTCTTGTTCTATTAAATTACAAAAAATCTAAGGGTCTCATTGTTCAAAAACCGTTTTCTAATCAGAAGAAAAAAAAGAATAGTTTTTTAATCGGACATTTAAAAAAATATGAAAGCTCAATATTAATTAGTAAAATAATTTAAAATTTATTAATTATATAATCGATGTAAAACCATTTTGAAATAAGCGCCAAACCATTTTAATAATTTTAATTGCCAATAGTTATTTTTTTAATCATGCTTCTTTAAATTTGAATAATATAAAAGACATTTGTGAAATATTTTGGACTCCAAAAGCGATTGACGAAAACACAACACTATTTAATAAAATTCAACTTTGATTTCAATTTTCTCAAAATGTGGTGTTTGGCTCTTAGTTCACTTAACTAAACTTTTTTCATCAAACCCTATTTGCTCATTTTAAGTGTTAACTTGTAAATTCTTTTTTTTTTCTATTTTGAAAGTGCTCTTAACTCTTAAACTATTTACGTAAAAGCGTTCTACAAATCCGAATTTTCGGTGTAGAAATCCTTTAGTATTTTGACAAATACAGATATTTGAAATAAATTTGAATTGGATCAAAATGTCTATTGAACTACTTGTTTGATAAATCTCAGAACTATTATTAGTATTAATTTATTTATTTTTAAATTTCCTTCGCATACAGCTCCCTTTTCACAATATTAACTTAAATTCAGATGTCACTAAAACAACTTCCCACCATGGTGGATATTTTCCTAAGGGCAAAAATACGTTAAAAAAAGAGAAGAAAATATTATTGCTGATAATTTTTGTATTAAACGTATTGAAAAGAATGAAAGAAAACAATTAAGAAACTTTTTTTCGGTTGAATTTAAAAAAAAAATATTTACTCCAAATTTTATATATTTATTATTATTTACTATTTTTTTTCTTACTTTTGAGTGGATACTTCATATGTATGCGGAGCTTGAATTGTTTTATTTTGCTTGCTGAATTTTTTTTATCCCACTGAAATTCTAAAATATACCTACATATTTAATTTAAGCAATTAACAACTAAATGCTGAATTAATGAATGTCTGTCAACACTTATAATGTTATGATGTTGATATGTATGTATATGCTATACAGTAAAGGCGTAGTAATGGTAGTTCACACTATAAAATTTGAACCGATTAATTTAAATTAATTCTTTTAATGGAATTTTAAATTTAGTTTAATTTATGAATAAATGTAGTAAGTAACTTTATTTAGTTGGATATTTTGATATGGATATATAACCAGCCCGAATGTTTAACGACTCGCTAATGGCTTTAAACTAACTCATTATGTGTTATCTAATCATCTTCAGGTTCGGTGATTTATTTAATATGATGAAATAAATAAAATTAAGCCAATTTTCATCAAAAAAACGTCACAAGTTTATTTAGGTGGGCAACGTTTCAGCACCTAGAGTCATCTTCAATGTCTTGAAAGCCATGTATCATACCTGATAATTAATTGAGTGATTGGAAAAAAACTATCGTTACAATGTAAAAACTGGTAAAATAGCACCTTAACAGTTGCCCGGGGTTAGTTGTGGGAGGTATGACAAACTGTTTTTTTGACGACATTAAAATGACGCCTCCAGCAACTAGATTTTTTACAGTGGAACAAGTTTTTTCCAATCACTCAATTAATAATTAATTGCTATAATAAAAATGCCGAAACTTTGCCTAGCTTAATAAACTTGTGACTTTTTTTTTTTTTGTGAAATTGGCCTAATTTTTTTTTTATCATATATATATATATATATATATATATATATATATATATATGATATACACACAGGTGGTTAAAGAGGAAATTAAATTATTATACGAACAAAGGGCCTATGCCGCCGGTAACTAAATTAAATCAGCTAACGTTGTGGTTACAGGGGTAAGATGAGGCGGTTTCCCTTTAAGCTAGGAAAATATTATTCCAACACTTATTGTTTATCCCTTCCAGTAATTTAATAATCTATTTTAAACCTTTCCCCGCATTATCCGGAACACTTGAGGATCCTTAGATATCTCTTTGCAAAAATGCTTTAACATTAGATAAGTTAAATTATTAAATTTTAAGGTAACTAATAATTTTAGAATTTTTTTTTAAAATGATGATTTGTATTGAGAGAAGGGTGGATAGATATTCCTGCTTGGTTGCTTATTACATTTCGTATTGTTTATTTTATTTTATTTTTTTAAAATCAAAATACAATTGCGACGGAGTATACTTTAGATACATCACCGTTTTACGCCTCCAAACAAGTCATCAATATTTTCTTGATAAAAAATTCTAACATTATTCAAAGCGATTTCTTAAAATAAAGTAAATAATTTATTTTATAATTTTATGTAAGTTACATTTTAAAATTTCCTTATTTTAATGTGTTCATAGGAGGCATTTTATAGATGAGGATCACTTTACATTGCATATCTTGTGAGCGAACTTTAGCCTAAATTTTTTTAAAAAATCAAATTTAATCACATATCTTGCTTAAAATACAAGGAAATCAAGTTTGGCATATTAGGTTTGGCGAAAGAAAAATAAAAAAAATAGAATAGTCACAATTTATTTACATTTTTTTTCTCAAATAGAAGAAACATATATTTCTTATTAGTTTAAAATAGTATTCATATACCCTAACCGAATCTACCAAAAACTTATTTTTACCCATTTTTTTAACTGTTTCCCTAATGTTTGATTTCGTACGTTAAAAAAAATGTATATCATTTCCTTAAATATTTATTAGGTCTACAGCATTATAAATATAGATTTATATATTAATCCTAAATGTTTGGGGTTCTTTTAAATAGTGTTGGTATTTACCCTGTCACTCTAAATAAAAATTGTTTTAAAGAGTTTTATCTCATGTTTCTTGAACACGTATTTATGATGTTATATACTCAGCTGTCAAAGCTTTAGTAAATAGATACAGCGTTATCCATTCGAGAAAAAAATATGCTCCATGCAGTTAATTGCACTTTTGAAACAAGATTTTTAGGTTTCATAAAGGTTTACAAAAATGTTAACCGTTAGACATTATCATTAATATTATTATTAATACCTGTGACAATGACAATGCACTGATTTTGCGTTGACGACGGTGGTGTGGGACCCACCGGGTTCCGTAGCAGCGATGTGCTGAAGTTCTTATAGTTAGAACAGAGGTAGAATAGTGGGAGAGGGGGGAAGAAATGGAAACGTGAAGATTTAAAAGATGAAAGAAGGAAGAAGGGAAGAGATGCCTCTCGTATTAGCGTCCCAATGCGGTGGTATATAGTTGTATATATATGAGTATATGTATATATATGTTTAGGTATATAGACGCGTGATGCGAGTACACTCGACGCGCGAGGAGAGGATACGCGGTGAGGTGGGGCGGGCTCCTGCTCCCAGCACTGCCGCCGCCGAACTAAACACCCCGCCGCCCCCCACCACCGCCCCCCCCTTCGGGCCTCTTAATTGATTATCCAGTTGTCTCTTTACTCTTACTCTTGTCTGTCAGCCGCTATCCTCCGACTAATCCTTGTTATTTCAAGGTACATCTCTCAGGGTGTCGAGTGAGAGCAACCATAACAATCTTTGCTAAATACTATGATATTGAACGTGAAAGATAACGCTATATCCGGAACAAGATTTGTGAAACTAAAAAAAAATAAAGTCGAAATTCAGCAGAGCCGATTTAAGTTTCTAATTCTACCTTCCTTTGGTATTCGTTATCTGCATTATCGGATAGATTGAATTTGGCACGATTCATCACAATCATAGAACTCCCTTAGAGATTTACAGAGATTTTCCTTTATCTCTACCATAATTATGTTTTGAGTTATCTATGGGCAAAAATCTAAGATGAGAAAGCTTGACTTCAAAAATTCTTGAGACTACTGAAACAGATAGTTAAAAAAAATAATTAATTTTCTGGGTATCAGATTTTGGCCGTGTCTGAGAAAATGGGTCTAATGGGTGTTGTGAGTGAGCATATATCTCTATAAAACTCTCTGCGATACCAATATCATCAATTGTAAGGAACCTCTCTACACAGCATTTTATATTCCGTCCGGTTTTTCAAGTTTTACTTGAGTAGCCTCTTTGTATCTAGCTTTAATTTTAGGTACGCCTAAATTTATTCATAATTAATCATAACCTAGGTATGGAAAAGCCAACCAATATAGCTAACACGATATTTTCTTCGCCTATTTTGTAGTTTGAGGGTGTTAACGTCTCCTTCTCTCTATGACTATAAAACTGGTTATTCAGCATTTATTTTTAGGCCCACTCCTCCCGTTTGAATGAAATATTATACGATTGTCTAACTTTCCCGAAATCACAAACATTAATAATTGTGCTGCTACCCTCTATCTTTCAGATAACATTCTACACTAACTTGCCTGGTTGAACAGGATAGTGGCCAAGGCCTTGTCTCTGGCCATTTCCATGTGCTTTGACATCTCTTCTTCAGCCTCACCAGACAACGGGGTGTTCCTCATTGCCATCTTCGTTAAAGCAATCAGATCTAGAGGGAGTTATGCTTCTTCCATGGTTTCATATACGATGGGTCTGCTAGTCGTATCATTCGCTTCCATGAAATCCACGAACAACCAGCATATAGTATTTCCTTATCTTTCCATAGATTTGCCGAAGTGAAAAGGTTTGTTCTAATACCTGTTTCTTCTATATAACCAAGATTTTACACTCAACATTTAGCGACATGATACCTACGTAGTTGTTGCATTAGGTTTGATCTCCTTTCCCTTAAACGTATTAACGTGATTATTACGCACTTCCAGTTTTTTCAAATGCATTGTTCTTGTCATGTAAGTTATATGGGTCTGTGCATCTACTTTGCACATTATGACCTAGACATTTAAATAATTCGGATTTATGTTCTAACACCTGTTGTATTATTTATTTCCTTTTTTCATATCGATTTTTCAACTCCCTCTAATATCGAGGGGATCGCTTCTTGTATTGCTGGTATATATGGTATGGCTATACTAATTTCAGCAGCAGCGAAACTATGCTAAATCGTTCAGAATCACTGCAGCTAATGTTCCCTTGGTCTCTTCAGAAGGGCTCTTCTCCTACACCCCCCGAGATCGGACATCTTCCAGGGGCGGTAAATTAAGGGCGAACACAAGTCCTTTCGTACCGAAGATTGCCTGTTTTGGTACAAACATCATCTGAAAATCGTTTAGAACCAACTCCCTTGAGATCGAAAACTTTCCAAAAGCTAAATCGTGTACCATATGCCAAACTTGGAACATTGCAATTTAAACTATTCTGTCATCATTATGCAATTTAAACTATTCTGTCACCATACGTTGTTTCTGATAAAAAATACTTAATTTTTTGTTTCCAATTTATTTCTTTAACCCAAGAAGAGTTGAGTACTTTTCCCGGTGAGGCTAATGGCGCTTTGTGGTTCCTTTTGCTAAGGGTGATAGATTAACTCGGCTTGATTAATCGCTCAAGACAATTAGCAGCCTTGTCACTCAGGTATCCCTTCTTGTTAGTTAATGTAAGAATGTTGTGCTTTCTGAGTTATTTATCTTGAGTCATCGATGGCAGACCTTCATTAGATAAAGATTTTTTCGCAGACATTCTTTGTAACCTCTATATCTACTATTATTTTTTCTAGATGAAATGAATGATTGCAAGGTCAAAATAATAATTTACATAGTAATTTTGAACGTTTCTACGATCATTCGTCAATGTCCTCAGCATATTATTATATCACATACATCAATATGTTTTTGTAATTCAATGCAAGTTTAGTCAATAACATCATTCGAAATTATTGTCTTATTTATTAATTTTATATAGGGCCAACCTGTACAGATATTTTAAAGAATTCTAAAGGTCTAAAAATCTAAACGAATTAATAAAACTTCCACTCAACCACTTTACAAGAATTTAAAGTGAGAATGGTTTTATAGACCGGTATAAAACATTGTTATTATAAAATTTCCTCTTTTTTTTTCATTTTTTGGTTTTTTGGTTTTTGAGGAAGGATACATACAAAATACAAAGAATTTTATTTCACATAAATATATCAATGATGGTTTTGATTATATGTTATTGAATGAATGCTTTGGGAAATACTGATGAATAATTTAGTCATGATGAGGGAATCGGAGACGGTGATTGAAACCAGGCCGTGATGAACCCAAATGAAATATTGAAGCTAATTAGTCTGCAAGCTGAATTCTGGCTGATTGCACAACCGAACCTAACCTCAAATAATCCCAATACACCTCTACAACCGCAGCATTGTAAATATGTACTTATCATTGAATTTTTTTTTTGTTTTTTTAATAATTAGCTAAAATGCTATAATGTGTGTAAAATTTATTTCTAATACATAAATTTTAGTTTATAAATTTTATTTATTAGAATTAATACTGTATCTACACTATTTACAACAAGTGTGATAAGATCCCTTTTTTCGCGGGCTCTCATTACTGTTAAGATTTTACAAACGCGGTTTCGAAAAGAAAGGGAATCGCATTGAAAAGTGATACATTTTCGGAACTTAAATTCCTGCAAAAAAAAATATATATATTGTAATAGTTAACGTTTAATACCAAAGCAGGTTTCAGATCTGTAAAATGTACGATTACTTATTTAAGCAAACCTTTCAATTATTTTTTAACATAAATTAAAATGGTGATTGATTTGGGAACGGCAACATTTTTTGACAAATTTACAAGCTACAATTCATAAATCTTTTATTTTAACTGTAGATATTAGATAAAAATCGATGTCAGGTGAAATATAATGGCAATATTGTTAATTTGATTTAAATTTTTTTTTCAGCTGCAAAATTGTTCTATTAAAGATTTTTTTCATATTATAAGAGAACAGGTTTCCCACCTCGTTTAAATCTCTTAATGTAATTAACTGACCAAATAATTCTTTTTGTTTATTTATTTCATATGCTGGTTTAAGCGAAGTTAGATACATATAAGCACTAAAATCATATACTTAGTACAGAACCATACAAGTATGCAGTTTCATTTAATATTTTCCATTTAAACGAATGATTTTAATTATTATAAAATAAGTTTGTATTGTCGATAGACTCTATTTGCATAGGGCGCTTCCCTGAAAGCAAATTACGTTTAAATAAAATAAATGATTAGAATAAAATTTTAATATTATAAAATAATATAGTAGATAAAAAAAAAGATTATAATGGTTAATATTAAAATTAACTACTAGTAAAACTACTGTACTCACTATTTTCCAAATCATCAAAATTGAAAATCAGACAGAAACTCAATACATATACATACTTACTGAAACCCATTTGGACATACGCCTCACAAATTTATGGATCAGCAAAAAAGACACACTAACAAAAACTACAAACCTTCCAATCCAAAATTTTACGACTAGTAACGAACGCACATTTGTACGTTAGTAACAAAACACTACATACCGACTTACAACTACCAACTATCGACGAACAAATAAGGACTCTCTATTATGGCTTCCATATTAAATTACACGGACATAACAATAGACTTATTAATGACATGGCCACGACTGAGATGCCTTTTATGAGGCGACTGAAAAGGAGTTGGATGAGGGACCTCCTCTCCTGAAACAAGTCCTGGATGATGTGCTGCTGGGCACTGTATTCCCTCATGCCTAAAATGCCAACATCAAAGCAGTTTATATCACATTTGCTGATTGTCACTTAGCTGCGACAGGTGCGAATATAAATATGAAGCAAAAAAAAAAAAAAAAAAAAAATGTATCAGGGAAGTACTATTATTCTTACAAAAATATGATGAAACAGAAGTTATTGTAGGCGATATATTTAATTACCATATAATTATTTACTAGGGCCGCGGCGTGGCCGAGAGGATAGCGTCTCCGACTCCCACGCTGGCGGTGCGGGTTCGAATCCCGCCCAAGCCAGCTCGATTCTGTTCGGTGACGGCCTCACTGAACAGACTCAGCGGCTTGCCATGGATTAGAAGAGGTTGGTTACCCGTAGATAACCCGTCCCGATTAGCCCTCGTGGCATAGATAGGACGTTAAAAAAAAAAAAAAAAAAAAAAAAAAAAAAGGATTCTAAAACATATGATTTTTTAATTAGATTATTGTTTATAATTACTTCTTTGACAATAGTGAGTCCTTCATTGATCAGAAAAAAATTATTAGGAAAATATTGCTTTCTGCTTGATGTAAAAGAAATATATTCGAGTATAACGGAAGGTTAAGAAAATTTCATTATATAAATAAATCAATGAATTAAAATCATGAAAATTATTATGGTTTCGTGACTTTACTCATAAATAGGTATTTTTATTTAATTTGCTTTTATAAGTTAGTGAAATTTCTCAAAGTTTTCGTGTATTTTTGAGACTTTTTTTTCTTTCTTTAACTTTTAATGGACATCTGTCAGCAAATAAAACAATATTTGCATTAAGCAACATGACATTTTAGGCATGATGAAAGAAGGTTATTGTTACTATTACTATTATTACTTACTTATTACTACATTATTATTATAATTTAATATAAGTCATTATTATTCATCCCTTTATGCAGGAAAGTATGTCTCTTATCCTACATCTTTTTAGTCTCTTTCTCTTAGGAATTTCATTAATCTATGGTTTTGTGTTCCTATAGGTCGTTTGTTATGAAAAATGCTTACGTGTTTTTCAATAGTTGGTTGATCTAATTCGGTATACAGAAGTTTGTTGTTTACGTACCAAGGATCAGCATTAATCATTCTCAAAAATTTTCTAGGTACGTTATTTTTGCAGTATCATAAATCTTTGATGTTTGTCATACAGCTTATTTATATTTTTCAGTCGTGATGAATTTAAAAAACTGGTTAGTTTATTGTGAAATTTATTTTAAAGAATTTAATAAACTACATCATCTCACTTAGGGACAAATGAGTAAAGTTCCAACCAACGGAAATAAGACAACCATTAACATTTCTTCATAATTGATGTTAAAATAAATAACGATAATGTTCAGAAGAAAAAAATAGATCACTCAAATAGTGCCCTGAAATTCAATCGAGATGGAATAAATTGGACAGTAAAAAAAAAAAAAAAAAAAAAAATATAGGTTTTGTATTTTATTCAAGAAAGAAGGGTTGGAACTTGTTGAGAACTAATAATCTTAACCTACAATCTCCTCTTTTACTTTTCTTGCTCCCATACAGCGGCCGGGAAAACTTTTCTGTTCCCTTTTTTAAATTGGCTACCGAGTTTCCAACTGATCTCTTTCAAAAGGAAGGCATTTAAATGGCCTCAGTCCCGTTGGTGATCAACTAACTTGAGGAAATTGTTTTATTTAATTTCACGTCTGACAAGGACAAGTATATGCTTTCGTCTTTTGAGATTAAATTATTTTTTCCTATATTTAATACGGCACATATAATTTTAATTTGATTTTTTTGTATAAAACATACTTCTTTACTTCCTCGTAAATATGCAAGAAAAAAAATCAAATTTCTAACAGAACTTTAGCTTTTATTGCTGCGAAGATATATTTGCATTGAAATGCTTTAGTTTATAAAGCAGCACATTTGATCTAGCCCAAATTTTGTGTAAAGTTAAGAAATTTATTTAAAGTAGTGTACAATCAATTTTCCACCAAAGAACTTGACCCCAAAGGAAGCAGCCATCATAACCAGGCTGAGAATTGGTCACACTAAGGCCCGGTGCACACGGACGACACTTTTCTGCGATGCGGACTATAAGCCAGGTCATTGGTACCTGGAGTACAATGGAACGACCGGATTTACCATTATACTCCAGGTACCAATGACCTGGCTTATAGTCCGCATCGCAGAAAAGTGTCGTCCGTGTGCACCGGGCCTAAGCTGACTCATACCTACCTGCTTATTGGACTTCACCGGTCTACCTGTCAACTTTGTGATAATACCCCTCTTACAGTGGAACACCTTTTTCAGTGTCAAAAATACTGGAAGGAACGCCGCGACTTCAATATTACAACTTCAGATCCATACAAAGTAAACAACGGAATTGAAAAAACACTGAAGTACCTCAGGAGCACGAAATTAATGTCCTACATATAAGAAGAACAGTTGTCGCTAATGGCCTCGGCAGTCGAAGCGACGTTAAACAACATCAAATAAAAAAAAAAAAAAAAAAAAAAAAAAAAAAAATCAATTTTATTAAATTCCATTACAAATTAATATTAATAATTTTACTTTAAATGAAAATATTTTATTCGACAAGAGTAATTGGAGATTTTATAAATTCTGTCTATGTTGGGATAAACTTTTAATTTTAAAATGAACGTACACCATGAGCGAAGTTAACGCATAATTTTTTTAAAATTTTATATTATTGATGTTCTATTCCATAAGTATCAAGGTAATGGGTATAAATGCACCTTATATAATGTTTGATAAATATCAGTATGTTAAGAAGATTTTAAGGAGAGAAGAGAATTAACTTTGTTATTTTGTGATTCTATACGAACTGACGAAAGGAGACAATAAAGAGTTTTCATTATGTGGATGTGAATATTATAAAATTTTTGAAACATGTCGAAATTGACTTTATTTTTTATGCACTAGAAAAAAATATATAGACCTAAATTCTGTATGGCCCAACTAAATTATAGATTTATAAACCATTTTTATATTTATTTATTTAAATTATGTCAACCAAATTAGATCAAATCTACATTGAAATGGTCCCCCTCGTTAATAGTACTAAAATATCAAACCTCTAGACAAAAAATATTTATTTATGGTATCAAATAAATATTTAAATACAGATAAAAATTTATAAAATAAACAAAAATTAAATATATTTTAATTTATATATGAGAAAGAGAAGTTATGAGGATAATAAGGTAGGAAGGGAGGGAGTGGCATTGAGGAGTCACGTAACAGCTTCAATTCCGTGCGGTAGGGAGCAAGAGCAGGGAATAATAATGTACCTCCTACTTCTCACCTAGGGGTCTTAGTATTCTTAAAACCGGTCTCAAGTTTCAACCGGTCAAAACAAGATATATTACATTTCTTTCTGTAACCTTAAATTTAGAAGAAAAAAAGAGACATATTTACATCAATGTCCAAGCTTGAAATGAAGTTTGTTTATTTAACGTCACTTTGTGCCACGAAGGCTAATCGCACGATGCTACAGTGGGAGTCCTAAATTTAGCCTATTCAGGTATAAGTAGGTTAGGGTTCTTTAACGAGTACCTGACATCGTACAGGATCGGTACCTCCATTTTACGTCCTATCCGAGGGACGGCATAGACAAGGATTTTTTACTCCCATTAAAAATCCTAAGGCCACCTCGGGGCGCGAACCCGCGACCTTTAGTAAAGTAAATTTCTATGCTAACCACTACACCGCAGGTAAACCCTTCAGAAATGAAGTTAAACGGGCAATAACAAGTCAAGCAATAAATCCTGACAAACTAGGGCAAATATTGGGACGTTGATTTTTTTTTTTTTTTCGTAAATTAACACAAATCCAAAGTTCTCTGAGTGAAATCTGCCCGAACGCTGTATGGCTCAAGATTTCATTGTAACAACTGATTTAATCGTCCCTGCACCACTGCTTCGATGAAACACCATAAAACATATGAAAGGAATCTATTGGTATTTATATAAAAGGCATCTCCGTTATAGCGAAATAGCATTGCGAGAAGCCTAGAAAATTTATCTAAAATACTTCACTTGTTGCAATAAGAAATCCAGCAGCAGCTTTATAGTTTTGACACACAAGAACCACTCAGACCTATTCGATGTTTATATTTATAAGGTGTCCCCCGAAAGACAAGGAGAAAAATGAACTTCATTTCTATCTTAAATGCGCTTTTATTTTATAATATTTCATGTTCCTAAATAAAAAAAAATAAAAATGAAAGAATTAATACATTCTGCCACAGTCAAGGGCAGAAATAAAAAAAATTGACAAAATTCATTAAATAAAGTACCCCCTCCGTTTTACCAATTTTGATGACATTTTTGCTGTCACATCGCACATACGTACACCAAAGATCCAATTTAGGGTTCGTACGATTTATATTTTTTGAGCCAGTCTGTGTCTCACACACACACTCACTGTCACACACACACACACAGACCATTTCGCGGGAGTTAGTTATTTGGACTGAGGGGACCCCAAAACGTGTATTCCCGTTGAAAACCGGAAGTCGAATTTTTTCGAGATCGCAATACTTTCCCTTACTACACATTTCCTATATAGGTAAATTAAAGTAAAAATGGATTGCATTTAAACCTTTAACTTTTATTTACAACTTTACTATTCACTCTTACTATAAATTAGGCTATTAAATATAAGTCATGGAATTAAAAAAAATATATAGTGAGGACCATCAGAACATTTCTGTATCTGCAATTGATTTCCTTCTATACCCCCTTTTTACCCGTCCTACGGTAAAGAAATTAAATTTTTTTTTTTTACAGTTTTAGCCTCGTAATATTGTTCTGTATACCTAGCTGTAAAAAAAATAGGTTAAAAAATGTCAATTTTTTTTTTGGGGGGGGGGGGGAGAGAAGGCTTTTGACAATTCATAATTATTTATTCATTTATTATTGGTTTTTTATCAAGGATTCGTTTCTTATATTCTTATAATAAAATAAGTTTCAGATAACATATTTAGCGCTATTTATGCTCCTTTTTTCTGAATACATTTACAAAAATAAAAATATTTCAAAATGTACAACCTATTGACCCGTATTGCACCACTTAATCAAACAAGGACTACAGAATTCCAAGTACACACTATTCGAGAGTCGGTTATTTTTGGATTCAAGGCGTCGCTCAGTCAACAAATCTTGGGCAAAGGCTCATTAAATAGTTTACTGTTGCTAGCATATACCATTCGACGGTTGGTGTATCCTCAGGGCTTTCATAAATAATTACCTCGCTTGCGGAGATAAAACACCTGCTTCGGATCTATTTTTTATGTTAGTTAATTACTTGAAAGATTTGTTCCAGAAATTCTATATTATGAACTAACTAGTTCTTTTATCATTAAATAATATTACGTTCTGTCTCAATCAAGATTATAAAGTCATGTTTAAACGGTAAAGTTTTGGAACGAAGAACGAATTTCGGAACAAAACATTGCTATTAAGGTCTGTTTAATCTGTTAAGTTTTTTTTTTTTTTTATCAAACTTGGGATGCTGTAGTTCTCTTGTTAAGCGTTTAATTTTTAAGATTTTCGATCGAAAATGTTCGGACATTGTAAACAGGGTTGTTTGGTCCATTCCAAAACTACGAACCGGCCTTAAAATAATATTTGTGCTGATGTACAGTGTGTCGTTCTTGGAACTGGTGACATATTATGGACAACAAAGAGATAATTACAGAAATTCAATTATTATAAAAGTATAATATGATTGTAATAATATTTAAAACTAGCTGTATAAACCGGTTTCACCGGGGGATTTAATTTTTTAAATCTATAAAATGAGACATTTTTCGACTTAAATGTTCGATTTCGTAAAAAAAACCAATGTAAAGCGAGGTCATAATGATTTTTATAACTATAAAGATTATACCCAGAGATTGGCTGAAGTTATGCAATTTTAATATGAACAGGTGTTCGGTGGAATGAAAGAACCACTGAGCGAAATTTGGAGAATTCAGGACAAACGGTATGGATTTCTATAAAGAAGAAACAAACAAACAGAAGTTCATATTTATCTATATAGATATGACGTCACGAGGAACAAACAAAAAAATATATGATTAAAAAGAGTTCTAGACTTTTTGTTGGAACAGTTAAAAACTGTTATAGTACGTGTTCGTGACTGTACGAGAATCTTCTACGCTTGTTGGGAACCTTCTGGATTGTTCTAATTATGACTAAATATAAGGAGTGATGGACTGGAGAGTTAGTCTTGCTATGACGATAGAATCATATGGTTACTTTTGCGTTACTGTGTCGTTACAACTTGATACATTTTGTAAACTTATAAATTGAAGCATGGAAATGCAGAAGGGTAAAAGTGCGTTTGAGAAATTTTTTTTAGAAATGATACGTGCTTTTAGCCACGTTCGGCGCTTACACCCATGCTATATTTCAATCGTTCAATGAACTACTTATTAACAACTAAAAATTAATTATATCCATTCCTGAAGAATGTTTTTGATACAGATGACGATTTAGCAAAAAAAAAAATCGATAGATATTTTTTTTGGCACTTATACCCTTATGCATTTCCACGCTTCAATTATTTGAGTTTTTAATCTTTGCCTGACATTACAAATTATTATTTATTTTAATAAAAATTACGATAAGGTGATTACTATTCAAGATTTTCTGTTCAATCTTTTTTTTTATTTTGGATAGCGAACTTTTCGATCACGAAATGTGGATCTTCATAAGGGCTAAAAAGAAGACAAATATATGAGTATCTATGGTAGAAGATGAGAATTAAATGTTTATCATGTAATTATTAATTATAGTCCAGTTTGTTCTTTTTTTATTTTGGATAGCCAACGTTTCGATACTGTAACGTTAAATAAAAAAAAACATATGATTTGGAACCCCAGACCGTTTGTTGGAACAAACTAAACGGTTGGAGCGAACTGTTTGGGTCAAGATTTTTTGAGCCCCACGAGTTTCGCCAACGTTCTAGACCCTCCTTACCACTATATATAAGAAGCGATTGACTGAACAGTCTTAGTCTGTGTCTTGACTGTGAAGCTCAATCCATATGATCTGTGTGCTATAACGTTATCATTTTTGTAACCTGCTCGAATATTTGAGTTGTATTAATTCGTTGGCATTGATAATTGTATATTTTTGTTTAATAAATATTTGTTAACCCACAGAAGTGTTACGATACTATATAAGGATCTTAGAACTTCTTTTCAGCCCTGATGAAGATCCACATGCAGGGATCGAAACGTTAGCTATCCAAAAAAAAAAAGATTATACTGAAAATCTTTACTATAAATCATCCTATCGTAGAGAAAAACAGTTGTCTATTACACGCCTCTTATAAAAATTATTTAAGCCCACATGTGTTTTACAATATTAATAATGAAACGGATTCAAACATTCGTATCTGCCAGATTTCCTTTGATTTGGTCATAAATAATTCACTGACCAAAAATTTTTCAGAAAAATTATCCTCACTGAGAAGTAGTTGGGTGAGAAGGGGAAAAAGTTGAAAGGTAGGTACAAGTAAGGAAAAGGAATGGAATAAAAAGGGATTTTCACACCCTCTTTAATTATGATGTAGTTGGTGTGCAACGGGTCTCGGCTTTTCTTTTCGGTTTTCCTCCTCCGGCTTGTTTTCTTGTTCCCGGGGGAGAGTTTTCTCTTCAGTAATCATGGAAGCACAACACACAACAGACCGGCCCCGACCTCCCATTATAATACCTACTTCTTTCTCTTTATGTTCCCTTACTAATATTCACTGGCTATTTTACCTTCAATATGATAATTATATTTGATAATTTTAGAAAAAACTTTCTTACAGGAACTGGTAATAATATAGAATTAAAATAATCGTTGTAATAATATGCAGAATTAAAATCATCGGGAAAAATATATTTCAAATGATTATTGGATTCTTTGAGGCTATTAAAGCCATTGTTTATTTTAATATATTAATCTTCCTTTCTCCTTAACTATTATGGTTCCTATTTATTATCCCTAGCTATTATTATCCCCTAACTATTAAATGGTTTTATTTATAAACGAATAAAACGTATCGAGGCTTAACTATTGTTTTCTTAAGAAAACTTTCATATCCCTGTAATTTTTGTCGAATTGATATTAATAGTTTTTCTCTGCTTAGTTTTCTTAACTAAGTTACTAACATAAAACTATAGATAAAACATAAAAGCCCACTAATTATTTGAACTCTTGAACGCAACGATAGGTGGAATTTTTTTATGTCCTCCCCTTCCTCACCGGATAGACTTTACAGGGTTTCCTGGGCCAGGAGAGAGTGTAAAGGTATTCGTCGATATTCGAACCTCATGATTATTTTATCGTTTTTATATCATTACCTTTATTTAATATTTCTAAAATGTCAAGGTATGGGTGCATTTAATTCCGGGGTTTGCTAATGTCATAGAATTTGTTTTGGTTTTGCGTTGCTTAACTCTGGTTTTTAATTTTTGGGACGTTTCCTCCGTACATTTTTTGAAAAATTGATTTTATTTATTGTTTAGTCTATATCCCTAAGGTTCATTGGCATTATTTTTTTCATTTTATATTCTGTTAAAATAGTTGGTTGCTTTTAAGAATTCAAATACTGTAAGGGCTGAAGCTTCTTCATCCTTAATTATATCTCTTATATATTATGTCTTATATATTATGCTATTTCTACTTTATTTTTTATTCTGTCTTTTACTTTAAAAATAGAATTAATCTTTCAAATTCACGTTTTTTTGTTTTTAATTTTAATATTGATTTACTCAAAATAGAAAAATGTCACTTAATCCCCTTGTCACCCAAGGTCCACATACCAGACATACATGGTAAACAAGACAGTTATTGACACTCAGTACAGTTATTGACGCTTCAAACATTAACTTAAAGAAATAAGTAAACAAGTCCTAATGTTATTTCAAGATATACATGAATCTAATGTTTGAAGGGTCCTCTAAGTCATCTATGAAGTAAGTGTTTAGCAAACTAACCATATGGAAGATTTCACAATTAAATCCACATGGTGTCAATAACTAGTTTTTGCACTTTTTACAATAAATATTGCCATATGATAAAGCAATTAAACTTTTGACCCAAAAAAAACCTCTCCAGTCTCTATAAGGATAGATAAAGAGGAGCTATAGAAAGTTTCTATTTGATCCCTTCATAAAAAGTATTTTTTTTAATTTCACAACAGAAATGTAGTCTTAAGTAGTGTCAATAACTGTCCGCCTTACCCTGTCTTATGTGCAATTGTTATCAAATAGAAAGGCTCACAGATTTGTTGAAAGGTAGCCTAACGGATTTAACAGTGGTTCATGGACTGATTAATAAATGAGCTGAGAGGGACTGCTTGGCTGATGTCAACAGTAGCTGCCCCCCTTACTGCCCCCCCCCCCCCCCCGCCAGGAGAGACTAAATTAATGAGTGTCAGTATCGAATTAAATAGTAGTCAATGATATGTACCTCGTCTTATCTTTCCAAATATATTTATATCTGTATTTTTTGCTGTTGTTGGTATTTAAACCTTGTTATTTAGGTTTTTCTCTCTATGATCTCATGGTTTATTTTTATTTTTATATTTAAATAAGTATGCGTGTGAGATCCTTATATTGCTTTAAGATATTTTCTATAGACGATCAATTTTATTTTTTCTTAAATTTGAATTATAAAGAGGTTTTTCTTATATCAAAAAATTTTAAAATTAAAAAAAAATAGTATGAACCCAATGAACCTTAAAGTTAAAACGGATAAAAAAATTAATTTAATCATCTTCCTCTCAGTTCCGCAGTCGAAGCAAGAAAAAAAAAAATAAATAAAATAAAAATAAAAAAATCTGTGACCAAGAGATGTCCCTTAATAATGTGGGTCGTTATTGTTACATAGCGCTTAAGTTTAATATAATATAACAGTAAAAGTTTAATACTAAACCTCATGACCACCAATTACATAAAGTTAATAATTCTGGCTTATATATTTTTTGGAACGAAATTTCTGATTTGTTTTATTATTATTGATATAAAATTAAATATGAATTGTTATTTTATATTTATAATTAAGTATTAAATTAAAAGTTGTTTGCTTTGATTGGATTTAAGTGATTAATAGTTTAACCGTTGACATGTAACTTTCATTTTAAGATCATTCATTATTCGGGTTAACTGGCGTAAGTAATAACAACCCCATTCCCCTATTGCATCAACTTTTTTTTTCTTTGTCTCAATCGCTAAAATGTTTTTTTTTTTGTTTTTTTATCTTAATCTTGTAGATTTCAATCTTAAATACTTCACAGTATAATTTTTACATTCACTATATATGAAATATGTAGTAAGGGAAAGTATTGCGATCGTGAATAATTTTGACTTCCGGTTTTCAAAGGAAATACACGTTTTGGGGTCCCCTGAGTCCAAATAACCAAGTCCCGCAAAATGGTCAGTGTGTATGTGTATGTATGTATGTCTGTCTGTGTGTGCATGTGTATGTGTGTGAACAGACTAGCTCAAAAACTATAAACCGTACAAACTTGAAATTGGGTATTTAGTGTATGTATGTGCCCGCGACGTGACAGCAAATATTTCATTAAAATTGGTCAAACGGAGGGGTTTACTTTATTTAATAAATTTTGTCTCATTTTTAAATGCCTTCAGGATATATTTACAAAAAGAAACTCGCAGTGAAAAACAAACAACCAGCAAACAAACTCGACTCTTGTCTGAATTAGGTTCCTTAAAAAAAATAAATAAGCAATAATATATCGAAAAGTACTTACTGAGAACTTCCAAGTTTTGCAATACGGATACTAAACTTAAGGAAATATACAAATATAAGGATTTAAATGTGGAAAAATGTGTGACGTTGAGGAATGGCGTTTACATATTATCGAAACACGTCAATTTTTAATCTAAGTATATTCGTAAGTGAAAGTTGTGTGTTGCGCGCATTGCACCAGATTTTTTTTTTAACGAAACAACCTTAATTCTGTTCCTATTAAAATTCCATTTAAAGATCTGTTGTGAAAACTTGAAGAAACTTTAATTAGACTTCGACAGAAGCCCTGACACTCTTTAACTAATAATAATAATTTAAAGTTGCTAAGTTTGAGGACTTGGCGATGCCCCCGAAGTAGCTCAAGTATCCGAAGTCAGCCTCGAACCCCGAACGTACCCCGGCTTCACCTTCTCATAAAATGTTTTCCATCAGGGCTTCCTCCTATCCTCAAACTCATCTTTCCTTCCTAATTGCTTTTCTTCAGTCCTTCTTTATTTGGATTCTGGAATGCCCCGAACTGGTTTTCTTTATTCATTTTTTTTTTATTTGTAACCGATTCATTTCTTAACTATGCTGCATTTTCCTGTAATCTTTATTATTTTTTTTTTTTTAACAGAGTTAAAATCGTTTATAAATTTCAAGAACGTTGTTTATCTTTTTATTTCCTTTTTTATTGACCATACTGAAGCATGTAGAATTTTTTTAATTTTAATTTTTTGCATTTTGGGTTCAAAAATTGAATATAAATATTGGGAAGCCAGGAAAAAATAAAATAATAAAACCGTTGAATTGAGAAAATATTGGACATTATTTTATAAAATAAATATAACTTAGTTGATGATTTCGTTTTATATAGCTTCCCATTTTATTTTTAGCGGCCTTCTAAAGCCACGTCAGCCGTGGCCATGTCCTGAATTAATATGTTATCATGTCCGTGCAATTTAACAAAAAAACGTGAATGATGAGTTCTTATGTGTTTTTGGATAGTTGGTTGTTGTAAGTCTGTATGTAGAGTTTGGTTACCTACGTAGACGGGAGCGTACGTAATCAGTTTTAAAATTGTCGATTGAAAAGTTTGCAAGTGCGTCTTTTTAGCTTAAAATATGTGAGGCCTTTGTCCAATTGGGTTTCAGTAAGTAGGTGTATGTATTCAGTTTCTGTCTAATTTTCAATTTGGTAAAGAGAGAGTAAGATATTTTTAAACGTATGTTCAGGGGTTCTTTTCGCAGGGGTACTGACACCTCTCGATGCTTTAACAAATTCTTAGTATGATTCCATAAACTCCCATAGTCCGTTGATAACTTTGTTAAGTATCATATTTTTTCTATTACATTTTTGGATTTGTAGTTTAAGTTCATTATTCAGTTTATTGAAAGTTTTTCTGATGGTCTGTTAGTCTGCCACACCTTACGAGCTCTTGTCTTTGCTGTAATCAAGCCCCTAATATACCCTTAACATACTTGATGATCTTGATATACTGTCTTTCGGACACTTTTACTGAAAGTTTCGACTGCATCTTCTAATTCCTCTTCAGTTTTATAGAGCATGGAACCGAAAGTTCGGAATCTAGAAGTGTTCTATAATCATCACAATCAATAGTGCCGTAAATTAGCGTCGATAGTGCTTCTTACGTTGTTGGGCTCAACAAGAATAACTATATATAGAAGAATAAATAAGTTTTCAAGGGATAACTGTGAGCAAAGATCCGTGCTCGAATTTATTGTATAATGTATAGTCCATAGTCATATAATATTATATTATAAGGAAATCAAATCTAATAAAAAATTGGTTTCCAGGATTACGATAGGTGATTAATCTATCGTAATTTTATAGTTAAATTAATAAACTGTGAGTAATCTACTCAAAATCACCCTAATCGTATCTCTTCCCTTTCCAACTCCCTGTTATCCAGACTGAAAAGAAAGTTGCCTACTGATCTTCTAAAATGAGACAACTCAAAGTAAATACTTAAATATCAAATTTGTTGGATGCGGTGTATCGCAGTTCACATTCAATTTCTTTTTTTTTTTTTACAAGAATAAAATGAAAGGAATTAGAAGTATTTTATACTGCAACACTTATGTGGGTCAGCAAATATTTATTTAACGAAAATATAAAAATATCAATGCCAAACGAATTATCACAACATAAATATTCGAGCAGGTTACAGAAATGATAACTATATAACACACAAATCATATGACTTGAGCTTCACAGTCAAGAAACAGACTAAGACTAATTGGCCCAGTCACTCGCTCCTTATATACAGTCGTAAATCGAACCTTCCGGAAGGTTCGAGATCTTCGTGATCATGTGAACAAAAAGTTCGCTCCAACCGCTTAGTTTGTTCCAACAAACGGTCTGGGATGTTAATCATATGCTTTTTTTATTTAACGATTTAACGTTACAATATGTATAAATAAGAGAATTTAACATGGAATAACTTAATATAGTAAAGATATTCAAGAAAGAATAATGACATTTTTGCTTGAGAACGTGTTCCCTCATAAATTTGCAGCTTAATAGAGTTCTCAAATCGAATAGATAGCGCCGGAGCGAGATGGGGCCGTTTAGATAGGGGCGACATCTGGCGGGTGTGACCATCGCTTAGCCGGACGTGGTAATGCTATGACTAAGAGGAGGGGCGGCGAGGGGGGAGATGCCGGGCACGCACATCTGATAGCCCTTCTCTCGGCATTGTTCTCCTCCGCACAACTAAAAATCAATACGCAGCAGTCGCCCAGCTTCTGTCTTTGCTAACGGGCTCGCCTTCCGTCTCTGGAGGAACGATAGCATCTTTGAGGTCCGGGGATCTAGGTGGCACATCTTACCAACAACATGGATAGATTGGAAAGTGTTAAAAGCATCTGCCTTGGAAGTTGAAACTTTGCAGTCATAAGATAATGTGCATTCAACATGATTCCAACATCAAATCATTCTGATGTAACACCCAACTCACCGCGCGAAGAGTAACGTTGAGGATTTCCCTGTCTACCAAACTCATTTTACTTCCAAGGACCTGACAGGAAGATTGAATCTATGCCTGGGAAACGACCCGATGAACGGAGAGAAAATTATTTCTATTCTAAAAGAAAGGAACTTATTTGACAAACTTTAATTGCCATTGCCATATCATGTTTGTTAGTTTTTTTAACGTCCATTTTTATGCTACTAAGGCTAATCGTACGATGCTACAGTAGGAGTCCTAAATTTTGCCTATCCAGTTATAATTAGGATAGGGATCTTTAACGAGTACCTGACATCGTACAGGCTCGGGACCTTCATTTT
Source organism: Aelia acuminata (assembly GCA_911387785.2). NCBI lineage: Eukaryota > Metazoa > Arthropoda > Insecta > Hemiptera > Pentatomidae > Aelia > Aelia acuminata. The sequence continues at coordinate 36,212,765 of OU426982.1, forward strand.
ACGTCCTATCCGAGGGATGGCATAGCTAAAGATTTTTTCCTCCCTTTAAAAAATCCTAGGGCCACCACGGTACGCGAACCCGCGACCTTTAGTATTGTATTTGTCATATCATGTATATAAATAATGTATGTACTAACTATTCATGCTTAAATTCTTAAAAAAATGCAATTCTAAATTTCTGCTCCGAGAATATGTATGTTCATTACGTACTTTACTTAATATGCTTTTATCATTATGTACTTGATATTGTATAATTTAACTGTGTAAAATTTAGTTGTAACAAATGCGAAGAAGAGGGGTAAAAACAAAACATATATACACATATTTAAAGTAAACATAAGCAATATAGTTTAAGGTTAAATAAAAAAAACATATGATTTGAAATCCCAAACCGTTTGTTGGAACAAACTAAGCGGTTGAAACGAACTATTTGTATCTAGATTGTTCGAGCTCCATCTAAGGCTTTCCACAAGATTCTACAACGATCTAGACCGTCCTTAAAACTATATATCAGGAGCGATTGACTGAACAGTCTTAGTCTGTGTCTTGACTATGAAGCTCAATCCATATGATCTGTGTGCTATAAAGTTATAATTTTTGTAACCTGTTCGAATATTTAGGTTATGATAATTCGTTTGGCTCGATAATTGTATATTTTTGTTGAATAAATATTTCTTAACCCCATACCAATAGTGTTACAATATAAAAAAAAATAAATAAAAAAATTGGAAAAATAAAAAGCTAGAGCATAATAACCTCAGCAGTTGACCGCCCCATAATATGATCCTACCCTATACTATCAAATCTTTCTATGTTGCTTGTCGAACCTGCCTTAATCAAGATTTACAATCTGGATCTTTGTCCCCTCGCTTTTATGGCGTTTGAGATAAAGCAATTTGAGATAACTATTTTAGGAATAAAGGTGTATTTGTTATCAGAGTCCTGTGAACAACAAAAAATTACGTCATTATACGGATGAGCGAGGGGAAAAATTAAACACCGAATTTTTCATCCACTCACTCATTCCAAATCTACGTATATAATAACACCCAATGATTATAAAAATTTCCTTAACACAATATTTAATTTCAATATTTTCATAACTGATAAGGTACGGTTTTAAGATTCTAAAATTCTTCAAACTAGAGTTTTAAAGAAGGCGCGAAACTGTAGGTAGCGCGTAAAAGTGAGTCCCAGAGTTTTGTTCCGTTCCCCCGTCTAGTAATTTGAGTTCGAGTGAGAACTTGAAATATCAAAAGAGGGCTAAACGTCGACCATTAACTTTGCTGCTTACAAGTTAAGGACGAACAAGTTCAGTGCTGTCTAACTGTGTTATCTGTTTTCGGTTGGTTCTTGACGGACGCGTAGTTTTATTGTCTAATTAAAATAGATAAACAATTTTTTTTTTTTGGACCAAATTCATTATGGATGACTCTCAATTTCCGTATCTTGTAATTTTCGCTTCACATGTAATTTATAAATTCCTTCTTTCCTTCAATCGATCATTTCTCGGTCAACAGACAAAGTTTTTGACTTTTTGAAATGCAATAGAGAATTCTGGATGCTTTTAGTAAAATTAGATTAGGCAATTGATATAGGACGTTAGGCCTCAAAGTCTCGTATTATTTCAAAACTCACCTCATCATGCAGATTATATGCCAAATTTTTGTCTATTCAGGCATCTTCAGGGATACAAGGGTTTTATAAGGAAGAGAGAAACAGACTGAAACCTTCCCATATGGAAGGAGGGCTAACAGGGAAATGCACAGTGCAATTTGGCATGTAGTCCGCATGATTAGGTGAGCTTTGAAATAATACGAGATTTTGAGGCCTAACATTCTATATATACTCGTATAATTAAATAGTCTAGGCAATTGATGAAAAATTCAACAAGAACTGTAATTGGCTCTATTCAAAAAAACGACCCACCTACATAGCTTTCTTCTAAATGTCTGAGAACCATTGAAAATAAACTAGAAGCTAAACTAAACTAAATTTTCGTAGCAATTACAGGAAACATATGACATTGGAAATCTACGTGAATATGATAAAATAGTTCTTCACCACACCCCGTGTTGAAGAACTATTCGTAACCTGTTGCGGTCACAAACTTTTGCCAGATTACCGTAGTAGAAATAAGAAATGTCTTTAGGAGATATTCGAGAATCTCGCTTTATCATTATCCTATGTTTTAAGTGATTTAATATCTCTAGCTTTGTGGAAAGCGAAAGTATAATCGCCTGTAACGAAGCTTGAAACGCTGGAAAATCTATGGAGATTTCCGTTGCACTTAGGATAATAAAAAGAATGTAACAATAATATGGTCGGATGTTTTAAACGTTCACGCCGGGACTGTTTAATTCTGTTCGCTCCATCGGGCGAAGCTATTCCAGGGCATTATGCAGTATTGGCAATCCAACAATAATAAAATAAACAATAAAAATACTATCCTACTAGGTATGTTTATAATACGGTATTAATTATGATAGTTATTAAAAAATAAATGTAAAGTGTATGAATATAAATAAAAATAAATACAAATAAATATAAAAATAAATTAATTTACGTTAAATTTTCAACTATATAGAAATTATTTCTACTTTCTTAACACATTGGCTGCCATGTCACCTGAAATCGAGTAACCGTTGTCTTGTCAGAGAATTAAATATTAAAATTGTGTAGAAACTAGAGAATGAATCTCAGGTATTCTTTTTCGGCATTCAAAGTGTTAAAGATCTAATTATTTGGCATAGGCGGCATTCTAGCGTGAGCCACCGGTGGTTCACTCCGCCCGATGAGGCAGTCAAGTGTGAGCCACCGGTGGTACACGCCGGCGTGAACGTATTTATCACCAGAAATAAAAGACATATAAGAGGAAACTTCGCAGTCGTCATTTTATTCCAAATATCGTCCAAAAAATTTAATCGTGTAAACAAACATGAAAACTAAACGGCATATTCGAGAACTTAATACGCAATTCAAAACTGTAGTAGAAAGATGGCTGCAGAGGTGACTAAAGCTTTATAAACTTTCTACTATTTATTTCACAAAGCAACATAGTCCACTCCAGAAATAGCTTCTTTATTCATTCAATTAGGTAAGGGATAATTGGACGAGTTATATAATTAATTTAGTATACTCCCTGGGGACCGAACCCAATTACTGAACACTTTAACACCGCCGTCTCCTCCACAGCTAGGATTTCCTTAAAGCCGGACTAATTCATATAAATTGTCCAATTAGAGAAGTGTTGTCCACTGTCCTCGGAGCCCACTAAGTAGCCGCAAAACCACTGCCCCTCTAAGCACTAACAAAAAAACCTTTCTTTCATCGTCTCTTTGTATACAACATCTTCATTTAGCCGAAGCTTCACATAGTAATACTTACATGGGTTTAAATAATGTTTATTAGTCGAAAATAATAATTTACAATATCAGAGAAACAATAACGACTCAAATTATTAAGTATCAAATTATCATGTTACAAAAAGTATCAACTTGTAACGACACTGTAACAGAAAGTAACCATATGATCACACAATCCTATCTTCAGGGCAAGACTAACTCTCCAGTCCGTCGCTCCTTATATTTAGTCTGAATCAGAACATTCTTGAACGTTCCAGACGTCCAAGCGTAGAAGTTTCTCGAACAGTCAAGAACATATAATAGAACAGTTTATACCAACTATTCCAAGTTTAGATCTCTTTTCAATTCTATGATTGATTTTTTTTTTTTTTTTTTTTGTCACATTAGATTATTATACTTAACAGATACATTTAAAACCTATTGTAACACCTAAGTGGGCTAAACCATTTTTATTAAACAATTAGACAGGTTACAATTTTTTTAATATTTTCCTTCTAACAGTAACCCTGCCAGAAGGGAGTTTATTTTGTATACTGTACATACCATACATTTCTGTATACAATATGAACTTACTTACATACATTTATACTTACATATACTTAAACATATAAACACATATGTACATATTAAAACATAAAAATATAGATAAGCACTTAAATTCATAACTACATTTAAACATATAACATAAACAGAACATATAATCAGATACCAAACTTACAGTCACCACAAACTTGAAATAATAAATGAATGAAACTTGAAAACATAAAAAAGAGAAATTATTATAACTTAGATTAATAGCGTTCAGCAGCAAAATAGAACAATTTTTTTTTTTTTTTTTTTTTTTTTTTTTTTTTTTTTTTTTTTTTTTAAGCCACAAAGAAGTTATCAATCAAAAAAAGTTTTCATTAACTTCTTTAATTTTAATTAGTGTGTTTTAAAAAATAGTTTCACGTCTACAAATATTTTTTCAAATAATAAGTGATTTTCTACAGGCCATCGTCCCAGTTTCTGTATAGTTTTTGTTATTAGCGAATTTCTGTAGTCAGTAAGTAGTCTACATTCATGTATTAGGTGGTGAATGGTTTGTTCATGTGTGAAGTCACAGGGACACAATGGCGAGTCCCTGATTTTAAACCTATGAAGGTAACTGTTCACAGCTGTGTGTCCTGTGACTCCTTGTGTTGTATAGAAATCTGTCCATGAGTCAGTTTTATTGAGGTAAGTCTGTAAGTGTGGGATGAATGAGTACAAATGTCGTGCTTTGTATGTAGAGTTCCATCGTGCTTGCCATCGTTGTACTGCTTGTTGGTGTAGCATGTGTATTAAGCGTTGTTTCGATATCTGTGTGTATGATACAGGCAGGGAATGATCTTTGGAAGCAGCTTTTGCAGCCTTGTCTGCCAAATCATTCTCAGGTATATCCGAGTGCCCTTTTATCCAAGTAAATGAAATCCAATTATTTCCATCAGTTTGTAGTTTTCTTAATAGCTTGTGGATTTTCTCGATAATCGGTGTGTGACAGTGCGTGTTAGCGATCATGTGTAACGAACATTGGCTGTCGGTCAGCACATTAATAGTTTTGTTAGTGTTTTTTAAGTTGTTAATGTATTCGAGGGCTTTGAGGATGGCGAACTGTTCGGCTTGGTTATTAGTGCAATCCGGACCTAGTCTAAACTTTATAATTTTCATCAAAATCCCATTTTCAAATATTAGGCTAGCACACCCTACATGTTCGCCATCCTTGCTACCATCAGTGTATATTTGAAAGTCTGTCGTGTTTTTGGAATTCAGGATAATTCTTGGGTAATCTGCAGGATGTAGTCAGTAATGTGTTCCACGTCATCCGATTTGAAGGTTTCTGTATCAGTCTTTGTGGATAATAAATGGAATTTTCTTACATAAAGGTCAGCTAATATACTTATGGGAACAATTTTGGCTAAGACGAAGGCGGCTTCATCGGAGAGGGTTCGAAAGCCTTTAGCGATTTTAAGTGACATCAGCCTTTGGACCCTTTCCAACTTAGACAGGTTACAAAAATTATCACTTTTTAACACAAAAATAACCATATGACTTCAGAACAAGATTAACTCTCTAGTCCATCGCTCCTTATGTATAGTCGTAAGAAGCCCAGCCTCGAATGTTCCAGGCCAGCGTATATAGTACTCGAACATCGTAGTCACAAACATGTACTATGACAGTTGGTTCCAACTGTTAGTTTGCTCCAACTAGTCTAGTACTATTCCAAACCACATTTTTTGTGTTTTGTTTTATGGCACACTATGATATTCGAACTTTTTTATAATAGTTTTTAAAGTGAAACTTTCAATGGGAAGGTTATTTTGATGATGTGTCTTATTGAATATATAATACGAAAATATTATTACATATATATTTTCTCCTAATTTAAATTATTAATTTCATTTAAATGATAAACTGTTTGTCACTTGAGACGGTTGATTGAATTAGTTTTGGCCTACCATTGCAAAGCCAAGTTAGGATTTCGGAGGTTATAAACTAACAACGTTTTGTGTTTTAAAGTGAAGTTTTTTTAAGTATAATATTGATGTTAAATGTTCAAAGTGCTGGTTTAAATAAAAATAGACAAACCAGAGGACATTCTATCAATTAATAACAATAAACGAAGAAATGAACCATTACTTGATATACGAAAGAGAAATCAAATCTAACCACAAGTAATCCTCTTCTTGAATTAAACAACATAATAACCATGTGCACTCCTAAGTGTTTATTTTATTTTTCAGCTTAATTCTAATTTCTGCCGCAATGTCTGTAGACGTTCAACTTTATCAGTGTGTAAACTTACGCTAACTTGAACTGAGAATGTAATTAGAGTGCAAATGCAGAAAATATGCATATCTCTGTACAGATAAGGTGCCAATGATTTATTTAATAGCACAAAGATCGTAAAGTTTTTGTTTGTTGGGGCTTAATGGCGTAAAATTGAACTGGTCATCAACGCCATATAGTACTGGAACATCGTAGTCACAAACATGTACTATGACAGTTGTATGACACATGACATGTTATATGACAGTTGTGTAACATAAATGACAGCTGTAGTTCGCTCCAACTAATCTAGTACTATTCTAAACCACATTTTTTGTGTTTTCTTTTATGTTACGCTATGATATTCGAAAGATCGTAAAGTATTGATGTTCACATCATATGCATTTGAGGTCTCATTCAACAAAAAAGTGAAGGCCTCCTATTTTTACAAATGTTTTACTGTACCAAGTATCTTTGAATGTATGCCACTAAGGCTGATCAATCGGACGTTGCTATGGGAGTCCTAAATTTTGGCTATACAGGAGAATACGGATACGTACAGGCTTGAAACCTCCATTTTTAGTCCTAACCGAGGTACGGCATAGCCAAGGATTTTTTACTCCCATTAAAAAATCCTTGGCCATGCCGTCCCTCGGAAAGGACTTAGAGAGATCCTTGTTATTTTGCAACGGAGAGAAAGGCTTTAAATGTGGGAGAGTAGAGGCGGAAAGAAATGTTTTATACTTCTATAAGTAAAAGGAAGAGAAAGAATGTGATAAAAGAGGGGGAGGAAGAGAGGAGCCATCCGTCTTGGAGATAATAGCAGATTCCTTTATATGATTAAAGACTCCAGGGACTTTTGATCTCCCTTCTTCCGAATTAATGCCACTCGCCCACCACGGACTGCATCTTCCTACTCCTTATCTTTTGTATTGTTAATCTTTTATGGAAGGCTGGTTAACCTTTGATTAGTTTTTCTAGCAGATTTCGTATCATTTTATAAAATAATTGCTATCCATTACATATTTGGTTTTCAAAACCATTAATCGTTAAATTATCCAGCTTTCGTGAGAATTTTGAATCAGCGAAATAGCCTAAAATCATCCATTCCCATCCTCTCAACTAATTACCAAATGTTGAAAAACTGCCTTAATATAATGTTTCATATGAATAACTCTATTAATTAAAACGAAATCCACTGAATCGGGGAGAGTTAAAAGGCTCAAAATTTACGATTTTTTTCAACGAATATTCGGATCGTTATGAATAAATTGAGTTGTAACAAATTTCCAATACACTTCAGGAAAGAAATTTAAGAAAAACATTTAAAAATAAATTTCTTCTATTGTAAGAAAAATGAAACGCGAATTTCGTACATAAAGGGAGAATCACCTATATATTATAAAGTGAAAGCAATGATTTTAAATAGCTCTTGATTTGTTGTTGGAATAGTCGGTACAAACTTTTCTAGTACATGATTGCGACTACGATGTCCGAGTACCATCTACGCTGGCCTAGTATCTTCCAGACAGTTCTTCTTCAGATCAAATATAAGGAGGGATGGACAGCAGAGTTAGTCTTGTTCTGAAGCTCAAGTCATATGGTTATTTTGTATTACTGTTTAGTTACAAACTGATACTTTTGTAACACTTTTAATTATTTGTGTTTTCATAATTTGTGTGGCATTGTTAATTACTATTTACGCTCGATAAAAACTGTTCAACCTACGTAAGAGTTACAGTACTATAACACTAATGTTGGCTTAAATAAATGTTAGGCAAACAATAAAAACTCAAATAATTAACAAAGTTACAAAAAGTAGCCTCTTCTACAGTAACACAAAATTAATTCTATGATTCGATCTTTAGATCAAGACTAAGACTATTTTAGTCCATTGCTCCTTATATTTAGTCTGAAATCGAACATTCTGGAAGGTTATCGAACAATCAAGAACAGGTATTAAAACAGTTGGTAACTGTTCCAAAAAAAAGTTTAGAGCTCGTATCAATGTAACAAACCAAAATCATATGGTTTTGTTTCAAGTTACAATGCAATTAAAAATTTTCTACGCGAAAGGGGTGCCGCAGGGTAGGTACTGCTCTTCCTCATGCCTATCAAGCCATATTTTTTATTTTATTTATATGCCAGCACATCTGCTGATTGTTAATCGTTGTAATAACCAGTCATAGTAAATGAAGCTCGAAACAGCTTGGGAAGAGTAACCGTTAAAAAAAAAAAAAAATGTTTTCCTCAATCTCCTTCCTTGGACACCGTCGAAGGGTGGAGATTTTTTCGTAGCTAATGGAGTGAGGCACAGAGAGCCGGCAAATTTAAAAACACGACAAAGATAATGACACGGAATCAGAGATAAAATGGCACAAAGCCAAGACAAATGAATGCTCCATTGTACCTACCGTACCCCATTAACTTTTAATATCTGAATTATATTTGCTACTAAAGAGAACTAGGTAGAATAGTTTTATTTTCTATAAACATAATATACTCGTTACCTATATCTCACACGGCGACATCAATTTAGCATTGTTTTATTACACTTGAATATTTATTTATAAAAAAGTTCAGTGGACAAGGTATACACATCCAGTTAATGACCATACTTTTCTCAGGCTTACTGAAAAATATTGGAGCTTAATAGGAGCTGAATAAGGGGGGAAATGCCCGAAATGTATAAAATAAAATATCAATACTTTCAATGTATTGATTTCAATGTATTTCAGAATACATTTAAATCAATACCTTTTTATTGTGTAAATATTGAAAATTGATAAAGAATGATCATGAATGTGACCGAATTAAAAAATTATTTTATTTGTCTTTCCCAAATAAGCTGAAATAGTAATTAAAAAATAAATAAATATAATACTTTGATTTACTGATTTTTTGCAAGGAATAGAAACATGATCTTTATAGCATTTCCTCAGCCTTAGACACCTTCAATAATGTGTTTAAGGCTGATTGAAGGTGTCTAGAGCATGGGCGTACCCAGCGGAGGGCAGGGGGGGCAGCTGCCCCCCCTGGAAGGCTGTAAGCAATAATCTTTTAGGCTTTTAAGATTGGAAGCAATAATAGAATACATTTTTTCAAGCAAATAATTGTAATAACTTAGTTGATAAAGCACTGCTATAATCAATATATATTATAAAGCAAAGTGTACAATGTGCGTGCCGAAAAGGCTCAAAAACGACTCCACGTGGGATTAAGGAAGTTATGTCTGCGTGTTGCTATATAACCCCTAACGGAAAAGAAGGTTTCTATTTTTCTCTTAAGGTTGTAAAATTTCACTGAAAAGAACTGGAATTTTAATCCTCTCGCACCATGTAATTAGCCTACCTTTACGAGTTAGTGAATGAAAAATTTAGTTCGAGCTCCAGGCTACCAGGAAGCGCTAGGGTGCGTTTCACTCGATGTTTATTGTTCATTCATTCCGTTCAGTTTGTAAAGGTTATGTATTTGTTAAGCTGTTCTTTTTAAATTACTAAAAAATCAAGCGAAAATAATTAGTTTCACCTTTTCTTTCAAAATAAAATAATGATTTTACATATCAATTAGAAAACCGACTGGATACCTTACAAAATTAATTTTTTCATAAGAAGGTTAATTGATTAACACATTATATTTAATCAATATATAATATATACCAACTTAAGTAAATTTAATGCAATATGAGTGAACATTTTTGAGTAGTACAGTGAGCGAATAAAAACAGACATAAAACAAAAAAGGAGAGCTGAATTGACTGATTATAAATCGAAAATAAAATGTTTGAAGTGTTCTTATTGTATGTAATTAGGAAAGATGGTTTTATTACTATGTATGATGAGCATTCCAGTTGACAAAGTGACTAACTCCAACTACAGCATTTTTTCAATAAGATTTTATCACCCCTCATAGTTCAGGATAAAAAGAAATATGATGAAAAAATTGTGCCCTCATGATATTTTGGTTTTCACTTTGTAATAGTAGGTGCAGTGTCCGGCCAAGTTACGGGGGGGGGGGATACTTAAGGGAGATTGAACTAGAAAGGTCTTAAAAAAAAGGTTCTATGAATCTTCGGTAGTTTCTAAACTTCTGGATCTAATAGGACCATCAGAGTAGTCGGTGCTAAAGTTGTAATCGAAATATAGTTTTTTATTTTATAGATTTTTTTTAGACCATAATCTAATAACTTATTATCTGCTGACTGCATGGAATGGGCTTATAGAATTCAGAATCACAGAAACTATCAAAAACGATGCATGACTCGACAAAGTTGCAGCAAAATTAATTCACCATTTTCAACCCCCTTTAAAGCATATAGGGTTCCTTATTTGGGCGGACTCTGCAGATATCGAATCTTAATATTGATACCATAATATTGATGTTAAAAGTTTCAAGAAAGTGCTAATTTTGTTCTATATTTCCTTTAATTTTAAAGTTTTTCTGTTATTAAAACTACCACACAACTACCGGAGCGAAGCCGGGCACTCGAGCATAATTTTGGTTTCATTCACCTTTTCCGCGGTAAGGTGTTACAACCTGAACGACCATAGCTTGCCCCCCCCCCTAGTTTTTAGCTTGCCCCCTCCCTAGTTTTGATCCTGGGTACGCCCTTGGCCTAGGGCTAAACAAATGTTATAAAGAGCATGTTTCGATTCTTTATTTTTTTTATTGATTAACAATAAAGAATTTAAGTTAAATATTTATTTTATAGATTGTATTGCTCTCAAAATATGATTTAATGTTACACGAATAGAGACTGGTTACCTTTTTATTGTTTATTGAGCATTAAATGAATATTTTATACTCAGTGTATATTATTGTTGAAGTATGATAGTATGCACTGTATATGACGTATATAAAATATCCTGATTTACATACATTAGGCGAAGTACAGTTTTTCTGTAATTCCATTTAGAAGACTCACTTTTCGTAAAACAAAAAAAAAAAAAAAAATAAGCAAAGATATCAAAAATATGTTTTATATTTCTTAAAACAAATATAATTTCTTGCATTGCTTTTGTTAAAAAAATAAAAAATCTGTCTGCTTTTTCTTTTGTTTTTTAATATTTTGCCCTCCTAGCCAAACATTTCCTCCCCTGCCTACCATCCAAGAATTCATTGTTGCGTAAAGGCTTCTTGATGGATTGTTTTTAGCTTCTATACGTACCTTCACATTAGGAGATTTAGATAAACTGATAGATTTATCAGTTTATTTAGACAGTCCATTTTTGGCGTTTCCCCTCTAAGTTCTTGAACTCTGTTCACGATTATTCCGGTTATCATTTTCTATAATTTTAAATCCATCCATATAGAATCCTGTGCGTATATAAAGACGAGCAGACCCTGCCACGCGTTGCTGTGGCTAAGTAGCTATATCGCGTTGAATTTATCATATTCTTTTTAATACAGACAATTCAAAATTCAGTGATAAAACCTTTGAGCTAAATATATATAAATAACATACATTTAAAAGGAACTAAGAAAGAATATTATTGGTACAGGAATCAGTACAAACACAATAGACAGTTAGCAAAAATGTACCAAATTAATCTTTTTCCATAATACATGTTCACTAAATTCAGAACTAACGCATAATGATATGAGATATGCTAATAGGTGCACTTTGATGTTTGGTTTACCTATCTTTTGCTAAAATAAATTTCCCCATCCGTGAAAAGGTGACATATATTTAATTGCCCTTGGGAAAACCACTGATTTTTCGATACCCAGCCAGAAAAATAGATCCATCTGTTGCAAATTGATATAACTTACAAATAATCACACTCAATTGCAGTATAGTAAGCACTTACTTTGCAATAAAAGAAATATTGAGGCCAATAATCGAGATAAAAACTATCCTATATTTTTTCCATTCCTGGAAAGTGATGGAAGAACATGCTGCACCAAAGTTGTGAGCAACGATATAAGGGGTGAAACAAGGTTTTTGAACTCGTTTATGAAGTCATACTTCAGTAATTGTTAATTTTCTAAATTTTAATGTCACTATCGCTGCTTTATATTGCCCTCCTGGTAAGAATTTATCAATCCAAGCGTTTGAAAAACTGTTACATTCTTTAGGCAACAGATTCTTGTGTGGCGGGGATTACAATGCTAAGAACCAGGTATGGGGCAGTAGAATAAGCAATTCTCGTGGTAGAGCCTTACACAATGCAATTCTTTCCCAGAACTGTAAATTATTGTGCCCCTCTTCCCCCACATATTGGCCCACGGATGCTAACCGAATTCCAAACGTCCTGGATTTTTTCATAACAAAGGGAATTAATTTACACCAATGCGATATTACCAATGTAACTGATCTGTCTTCGGACCATTCCCCTCTTCTCCTGAGGATAGAATCATAACCATTAATTAAAACTCCTCGTCCATCATTGACTCCTGGAAAAATTGACTGGAATAAGTTTAGATTATCTATTGAAAATGCATTATCACTCAACACTAACATACGGACACCAGAAGACTTGGATGACGCGGTAAATCACTTGACAAAAACTATTCAAAACTCAGCATGGGCTTCTAAGCTAACCAATCAAAAAGCCGAAAAGCAGAGCCATAATTACCTTTCGCCTGAGATCCTAAACCTTATCGCACAGAAACGGAAAGCCCGTAAAATATGGCAAAGATCTAGATACCCGTCAGACAAGCATAAGTTTAACAAACTAACACGACAACTACATGATGAAATTAGACGTTCAAAAACTGAATCTTTTGACAATTTCCTCAATCGTCTCTTAACTTGCGAGAAACCACTCTGGAGTATGACAAAACGTATTCTTCAGCATCGTGATGTCTTACACCCACTTAGACATCCTGACGGTTCTTGGGCAAAGTCAGATGCACAAAAAGCACAATTGTTTGCTAATCACCTCCAAGAAACTTTTAAACCTCATGACATAAATGACAGACTCTCTACATTACTTGTCCAAAATCACCTTGACATACCCTTACCAATGACATTACCGCCGAAATTTATTCATCCCAATGAAGTTCAGGATTTAATAGCAAGCCTGCCTAATAATAAAGCTCCAGGGTTTGATTTAATTACAAATTTTACAATTAAAAATTTACCGTGGAAAGCAATCCTTTTCCTGACAAACATATATAATTCTATTTTAAAAATCACTTACTTCCCTGTCCTTTGGAAATATTCCGAAGTTATCATGGTACTAAATCCCCTGATCTTCCAAATTCCTACCGCCCAATCAGCCTTCTTCCTTCCTTTTCTAAATTATTCGAAAAAATTCTTCTCCGTCGTTTTAATTCTCTTGAAACTCTTAAATTTATTCCAAATCATCAATTCGGTTTTAGAAAACATCATTCAACTGTCCAACAATGCCATCGTTTAGTTGATTATATTTCCAATTCTCTAGAGTCCAAACATTATTGTCCCAGCGTCTTTCTTGACATTAGTCAAGCGTTCGATAAAGTTTGGCATGAAGGATTGCTTTCCAAACTTAAAATCTTACTTCCTCCGACCTATTTTCTAATAATACTATCATACTTGACAGACAGACATTTTGCGGTGAAAGTAGGAACTGACCTCTCGGACATTAAATGTATAAAAGCAGGAGTGCCTCAGGGCAGCGTCCTTGGTCCGATACTGTTCAACATATACATGTCAGATCTACCGCAACAGACTAACACTCTATTGGCTACTTTCGCTGACGACACAGCTATACTTTGTTCAGATAAAAACCCTATTCAAGCCTTCAATACCCTACAAAATCATTTGGATGATATTGCAGATTGGGCCATTAGATGGAAAATAAAAATGAATGAAAAAAAGAGTGTTCATGTCATTTTCACACTTAATCGTGGCCCCTGCCCAGCAATATATTTTAATAATATCTGCATACCACCATCTGATGAGGTTAGATATTTAGGTTTTTATCTGGACAAAAGACTGACTTGGAAATCTCACATTAGACAAAAACGTAAAGAACTGAACAAACGGTACGGTCTTTTATCCAGACTACTTGATAGACGTTCAAAATTATCTTTGACAAATAAACTCACATTATACAAAGTCCTCCTAAAACCTATATGGGCGTACGGGATAGAGTTGTGGGGCTCTGCAAAATCGTCCAGCATCCAAAGAATACAGTCTTTTCAGTCAAAAGTGTTGCGAAGAATAGTTGATGCACCATTTTTTGTTAGCAATGATATAATACACAAAGACTTAGACATGCGAACTATTTCGGAAACAGCCAAAGAAAATTATAATAGCTTTCACCTAAGACTGACCTACAATACAAACCCTCTTACGGAAGCCTTAAGATGCTCGCACAACCCTTTCAGCCCACCACGTCGACTACGCAGGTGGTGGCCAAGAGACTTGCTGAACTAATCTGTCATTTCCAGAAGGAACGCTCATGTAGCAGCCAGCAAAATTTGCTCATTGCAAGTAATTTGCAGATCGCAAATTTATAATTGTCAAATGTTTGTTATTAAATAAATAAAAAAATATTTTAAGTTGGACTACACTACACACAATGAGCCAAATATCATCAAAATCGGTTGAGTAGTTTCTGAGTTTACCTCCGACAAACATCGGGACACGAGATTTTCATATATATTAAATATATCAATCACTACTCCAAATTTTTTTTTATCAAAGAAATCGTTGTTTTACATAAAAACTTACATTTTGGTCTTCTTGAGGAGGGATAGGAGATCAAAAGTTTATAAACGAATTGTTATAAAGAAATGTAGAAGAAGAAAGACTGCAGTTCATTTAGAAATAAAGGATAATCCTGGAGAACTATAATAGAGCAGACATTAAGAAATGTTTGTTGTTAGCGGTGGCGTGCTAAGCTCTTTGTTGGCGAAGACTTCATCCCTTAACATCCCCTAGACAAACTTGTCCCTCCCGTTTCCCAGAGCTGAGCTAATTCAGCCACTTATCACTGACACCGCCTCCCATTAGCCATGGAGCAGTCTCCCCGTCCTTTGGGAAATGCGTCGACGTCCAAAGACAAAAGACAACGCTGATATAGTTTATAATTTATTACATGATACAAAAGCTTTTGCCAAGTATGTCGGTTTCGTCATTTCTGTTGAACAAATAAGGTCGTTTGTATATGAATAATTATTTTATCTATCATTACAGGAATGCGACAATATTCAAAGGTAAGGATGTCAATAACCTGCTAGTTACAACAAATAACCGGTTGATTTCAAAAATTCTAAAACCAAACAATGAACAGCTATTAAAAATATGTTAATGATGAGATTAAATAAATTTAGTAACAATGCAAAAAATAATAATGATGGTGGAAGATAATTGACCGTAGAGAAATTCTCTCTACTTCTCAAGATAATGAGAAGGAAATGGTTGGTGGTGTGGTTAAATGCAACAACACAAACCAAATATTTTAACATTAAATTTAAAACTATTAACCTCATTTTTACTCTTTGCCTATCTATATTTCTATTCTTTATTCATTTATCATAACTATTTATTGTCATTAGTGCCTTGTTGATATTCTTTTGATCTATGATTATTAATCGGTTTTTTTTCTCTTCACATATTTTCATTGGTTCTTGTTTTATATTTAGCCCAGATGAAGACCAGAATCTGGGGTAGAAAAGTCGAAAAAATATGTCTTTTTACAAATATAGTGTTGTTTTATTTAACCGCATTCCCAACCATTTCCATTGCAAAAAAATAATAGCAAAAAGATCAAGCAGTAATTTAAACAAATCACTTATGGATCAGTTGACGAGAAAGGCCAAAGGCATCCAAAAAACAAAACAAAAAAAACTCTATATATTCTATAAATTGCAGCATTGCCAACCTTTAATGAATAGATTACATATTATAACATGAAACACAATAACAAAAAAAAAACACAAAATGTATGATTTAAACGAGTTCTAGACTTGCTGGAGCTGTTGGAACAAACTGTTCTAGTCCATGTTCGTGATTGTTCGAGAATAATCTACACTTGTCTGGAACCTTCCAGACATTTCAAATCAAGACTAAATATGAGGAGCGATGGACTGGAGAGTTGGTCTTGCTCTGAAGATCGATCATACGTTTGTGTTTATACTGTTCGTGTGACATTGTAAATTATTAGTTTGGTTTAATAAAAATTATTTTAACCCATCTAAGAGTTAAAATATAATAAATTGCAGCCAGACCACTACTCCCTGCAGCCAGACCACTACTCCCCCACTTAAGATGTTTTTAAGTAGGAATATGAGTAAGGAAAATCAGTCTGATCATGCTCAAGGAAAATTAGATCAAGGGTATGGAATTTCAGCTGGACCATAATGGTACAAACCGTAAAAATTGTACCAAATAGAAAGATTATGTGGCTAATAGAGAACATCAATACTAAACTTTTCCAACCGTTGTAGAGCCCCTCCCCCCCCCCCACCAAAAAACATATATTTTCTTGTTAAAATATATCGATTTCTTTCAGCAGTTTTCCTTTATGCGTTACAATGGATAAAACTGGGGTGATGTTATTGATAATGTTAGTGATAAATTCTGTGACCACTAGTTGTGATTTTTATTAAGCGTAAAAATATGCAATTAATTCAAGATTTTCGTCTAATGATAAGTTACATTTATAAGTTATTTAAGATGTCCTGATAATAAATTGTTAATACTTTAATCTAATAATATGAGTGATTTAATTGAACCGACAGTAAAGGAGCGGATCCAATCGGGGGTAAGTACGTCTATCTAGTTTGAGTGGACCATAAAAGGGCAATTCATAGATTGGGCCAGTCCCTTCCACCGGCGGGCTTTTACAATCATCTACCAAAAGGAATTTGTTTAAATATTTCCCATACACACACATATATATGGGGAATACTTAAATGCATTTAAAGATGACAGGTGTTTATAAATGACTCGTGTTCATATTAATCAAGATATGTGGGTGATCAATCCATAAGAACTTTTACATATCATTTTATAGGTGTCTAATAGTTTTCCCTAGCTTTAAAATATCAGAATCGTGCAAGACTTTACTTAGATAGTAGGAATTAAGTTACAGGTGTTATAATAGAACGCTTATTACACCAGGCGCTAATCGACTCTAGCTCAGGATGACCCTCTAGGGGCTTACCAAACCTAATTAAAGTCTAACGATCTGACTCATTTATGGGCAAAGGGAAATCCTGAGGGTTGAAGGTGATGATGACCACACGATCTACCAATATTAACTGCTTCTTCTAATACTTCTTATCTTACTCCCTGTTAGTACGCATACCGCTAATATTAAAATTATATTGTTGCTTTTTATTAACCTTATTTTTATATTCACTCCTGTTAGTCAAAGTCAATAAGCGGAACACGTAGAATAATACGACTTAACTGGCGTAAGGATGAGTAGAGTTCTTAGCAGCACTAATTCCCATTGTGACTTTGTACTCAAGCAGTGAGATCTCTCACCAGTACAATTTCAGTCTTATTGTGACTAAGGGATTTAGATATTATTTCCGCTTACTACCACCAATAAATCGTGTTTATTGAACATCGTAATATTGATATAGCATCCAGATATGGGGTTACCTGTGGTGTAGTGGTTAGCATAGCAACCAACAATACCAATAGTCGCGGGTCCGCGTCATGCGGTGACCCTAAGATTTTTTAAAGGGAGTAAAAAATCGTTGGCTATGCCCTCCCTCAGATAGAACGTAAAATGGAGATCCCGAGCAAGTTAGATGTCATTTACTAGTTAAAGAGCCCTATCGTAATTATACCTTGATAGGCAAAATTTAAGACTCCCACTGTAGCATCGTCGGATTAGCCTTAGTGGCATAAAGTGACGTTAAGCGAACATCCAGATATTTTACTCCTAGTTATATTTATAAACGAAATTCTAAAAAAAAATGGGGAAAATGGTGGTTAAGTCTCAACTTGGAATGTAGTGCCGTATTGTCGTGAAGTTACAACTAGTTATAAAGATTCGTAGGTGCAACATGGTTGTTTGTTTGTTTAACATCACTTTGTGCCTTTATCACTAAGGCTAATCGGACGATGCTACAGTGGGAGTCCTAAATTTTGCCTATCCTGGTATAATTAGGATAGGGGTCTTTAACGAGTACCTGACCTCGTACAGGCTCGGGACGCCCATTTTACGTCCTATCCGAGGGACGGCATGGCCAAGGATTTTTTACTCCCATTAAAAAATCCTAGGGCCACCGCGAGGCGCGAACCTGGTTGCAACATGGTGGTGACGTTATAATAATTAAAACTAAAAAAAATAAAATTGTTTCTTGAAGAGAAATTATTCTAGATATTGTTATAATGATAAATTATCATATAGGCTATTAGTATTAGTACAGTTACATCCTAATGATGGGGCAGAACCTCGAACTTTGATGGATTAAAGCGAAATAAAATAAAATGTTTCAGGGAGAATTAACATCTCCACTGGTTGGTTTAGGTATTGAATTCCTCATTCTCCGAAATAGCTCACTTTTATAATATAATTTTGAATTTGTTGTTTTTTGTTTGTTTTATTGGTTGCTTTATTATACTCATATTATAAATGGTCATAATCAATGGTCCAGGTCACGATTTACTCACGTTTATAAATGGTCACAATTTTGATTTCGTCGTTATTTTTTATTGTAATACTCGATTCACCATTTTATGTCAGCAACGATATAATTCATACTTAATCAAACATCGCTACAGCTAAATACAATAACATTAATCCCCTGACGGATAATTGGAAAAGTCCATACAACCCGTACAGCCCACCCCGACGACAGCGTAGTCGGTGGCCACGAGACCAGCTAAGTTAACTAACAATTACTCATATACGGAACACTGTTGAAGGAGCCCTCAAGATTTGCTTATTGCAAAGCATTTTTCAGATTGTAATATTATACGTTTATTTGTTGTTAATAAATAATAATAAATTAATAAATAAACAAATAGTTTTTTATTGTGTATAATTTTTATATAAAAATTTAATAATTCTAGATATTTTTTCATATTTTATGCAAAAACATTAATTTGTCCCACTTGTCTTACAAATTATGTCTCCAGGATATTGAAAGTGATCCATTATCTTAACTTTGCCATTTTTTTTCGTATTATTTTTCACTGATATTTAAATTCGGTGTATACACCGTTCCACAGAAGGAGGCCTGAAGTATATTTCTATAATCTCCGTTGTGATGATAGAATTCATTTAAACAATGAGATAAGAACTAAAGGGTATCAGAAAGGGGAGGGAGGTTGTATCGCGTGCTCCGGAGATTGTATTAATGAGGCTTATTGAATGGTTGGACCCCGGGAGCGCCTGCTTCAGGAAATTTTCCCACCTTAATGTTATCGACCCCATGCCGAGCAACTTTGATTATCCCCTACTTCATCCTCTCGGCACGGAGCCTCCCTTCATAAATTTATGTAGCATCCCTCGCCCAGCTCTGTCATTAACGTGTAGTTTAAGATAATGGCCTCAACAGATTTTCCAAAACTTGCTTACAAACAGCATTCAACAAACTATAAAGTCTTGCCATAATGTTCTCCAAGAATCCTTCAACAAAAAGTTTTATGAAATTCATATACCTTAATGAAACTAAAGCTTCTTAAAAACAACTCAATCTACTTTTTCTTTTTTCAAAGCTTTAACTCTAGAACTGGGTCACGAACTAATTTCATTCAAATTACGAATCAGCTACTGAATCAGCCCGATCTAGATACCTTCATAAAATACTTAATTCTTATCCAAACCCAATCAGTTCTAAAATTCCAAAGTAATAAATTTGTACATTCGTAATTTTATTTTATGGAATGGAGATGATCAGTAAGTAGTTCACTGAGAGAAGCAAAAGTCCCAGAAAAAAATCATCGGGGTGAGATCGATCGGTAGAAAAAAAAAATCTGGTGCGTGCACGCAACACACAACTTTCACTTACCAACTTACTTAGATTAGAAATTAATGTGTTTTGTTAATTGCCACTTCTCAAAGTTATACATTTTTCCACATTCATTTCTTATGTTTGTTTTCATTTGCTTAAAAAAAAAACACTAATTTCTTTTATTATTAAATAAATGTTTTTACTTGTGATAATTCGGCAATGCAAGCATAATACTCCAAGTCGTCTGATTTTATAATTCTCTATGTATTTGTTGAATATTTTATTTAGTTCCCATGAAACAAATAATTTTCATTAAATGAACAGAACATCTTTAATTATAACGCATTGGATTGTCATTGAAGGCGTACGACGCATGCGTGAGCTCAAGGTGTTTTATAAGTTGAAGGAAAATTTTTTTTTTTTCTCCTGTATATGTTCACTTGATTTTTTTCATATATCATATTTAGCCATTTCTTATTTTTAGGCGTGATGAGAGACAGTTAATTTCTCAATATAAACTAAAACAAAGGTACTTTATAGTTAAAATAAAAAGGCCCCTTCCCCATTTAAGCCCCCTCAGAAAATTTTAATACTGACAAAACTTACCTGATATTATTGAACACCTAATTTTCATTAAACATGACGAATTTGATCAAAATCATTAAAGCCGTTTTTGAGATAATCGAAAAAAGTTAAAAATTGGAAAAAAGTTATGAAATAAAGGGCCCCTTTCGTTTGACCAATTTTGATGAAATATTAGCTGTCACATCTTTGGCATATACATACGTCAAATACTTAGTTTAGTCAAAATCGTTAGAGCCGTTTTTGAGCGTTTTTCACATTTTTATTGAAGTCGATGAGTAATTTGAAGTATCGGTATCATGGCATTTAAACCTATTGTGTTAAATTTAATTCAATAAAAAAATGGAATTACCGGGGCTGTCCTAGATTACTTTTTTTTAGCATTTCAAAAATTTTTCAATCAACAGCAATCTCGTTTTAAGAGTTGCGTTGTACACAGAAGTGAATAATTAGAATGATATAAATTTGAGAGGAAAGCTCAATTTTAAATTGTGACTAATCGTGGAGCAAAAAAATGTACTAGAACAGTTTGTTCCAACTGTCCAACAAATCTGCAACCATTTTAAACTATACTAAAGTAGTGGGTTCGCGGTGGCCCTAGTGGGGGCCATTTTACAGCCCCTTAATGGGAGTAAAAAATCCTTAGCAATTTCGTCCCTCGGATACGACGTAAAATGGAGATCTCGAGACTGTACGATGTCATGTACTCGTTAAAGATCCCTATCCCATTATACCTGGATAGCAAAATTTAGGACTCCCACTGTAGCATCGTCCGATTAGCCTTAGTGGCATAAAGTGACGTTAAAACAAACCAATTATCGGAATGTGTATTTTTTTATTTCTGAAACATTAGGCTTACCAGATAGATAGGTGATTCTAAATCTACGGCCAACTTCTTGTTACTACATATTCAAAAACAGACTCGCCATTGTGACCTATTTTCTTTTTAGATGTGAAATTTTTTTGTGAACAGATATCTGACTGATGATAACAACTTTATAACATGTATTTGTATTTTTGTGATCGAATCATCGTCCAATTAGCCTTAGTAGTATAAAGTGATGTTAAACAAACAACTACACACTCGCGCAGAGGGTATACACGTTCGCACTATTTAGAACACACATACATACTAGCACACGCCTTACGGTAATAATATTTGCTATGTGTTGGAAAGAATAGGCCGCGATTGAGTTATTTATCAAATTGGCGGCTACGTGTGCGCTAGAGGAGGGACGCTGGGGAATACACAACTGGGAGGCTAACCCTGTTAGGCCCGGCATCACTTCTCTTCCAGGACCTTTGTCTGCTTCTTCCCCTCCACGCCCTCTTTCTTTTACTTTAGCCCCATTGTTCCACCCTCTCGCTATAATCTGTTAGCACAGCTCTCCCTGCTCCAGTTCTAGTTCCATGGCCTCGGGGGAACCCTGGCTTAAACAGGGAGCAGCACTTGATGGGCGAGGAATGGATGATGGGACGATATCGGACATGTTATTAAATGTTGAAACTAGTTAACAAAGGGTAAAGAGCGAGAGAGAGTTGTTCCGTTTATAACCATAGTCTGGATGTTCATGGAATTTTTTTTAATACACTCTTTATTGATATTATTACATTCTAAAGATTAAAAATAAGAAGCTGAATACATACACCTTTTATTATGAAATTAAACGCATTTGTATTAATACCAGAGCTGATTAAATAGCTATCTATCTATTTATTAATAGGGGAGGGTGAAGCACATTAAAACACCGGGCACAATGAAACAGTCGTTGCACTGGGCGAACCAAAAGGTCTAGAGCAACCAAATTCAGACAGCGAGCGGTAAGGGTGACTCCAAAAAGTCAGCTTATTGTCCCCTTTCGACTTGTTGCGAGACAGATTTCACGTGCTGAAGTGAGGTTTTGTGTGAATTAACTAAAATTTTACGTCGAACGGATTTTCGTCTCAGGCAAGAGTAATTATTTTATTCAATCTACTCTTACAAAATTTCATTATGCATGTATCTCTTAAGATTTTGCCTGACTTTGGTTTTCTTACCTCTTCACGTTCATCGTAGGAAGTGAAAGACATCGAAATGGCTGCTTTGGGGTTCCTTGAAACAGGGGCGATGAAATATTTCATGGAGCCCCACGAGTGCTTCATCGTGCCTCATGTGTTGTTCTCTGTGCAATAAGCAGTCCGTTTTTTTTCTTTTTTTTTTTTTCTTTTTTTTTCATTTTCTTACCGAATGGTGTGAAATCGAGAGCGGAACACCAAAAAAACTCTATTAATTTATGACAACTTTCCTCTCTGACACCCAAGTCAAACTTTCCTCTCACCTGAACAATTTCGTGGCTATCCTAAAGCACGAGAACGAAAAACCGACCGGAAGCCGAATAAAGTTTTTTTAAATTAATTATGGTGTTTATTTGGAAAATGGCTGCTCGCGGACACACATGATGCATAAAATAATGTTTAACGCATTTCTTACGTAGATTAGATCCTAACATTACATAGAATTGTGTCTATTTTACCACTTAACATTTTTCTTATATTAAAATAATGACATAGTTACAGTCTTATTAGGTTAACTGTTGATTAGAATTTAACATAATCATAATTAAATAATAAATGTTTACGGTGACTTGTATCAAGTAAATTATATCAATATGTATTATAGAACTAAGTAAGATGATAATTATTGTTGCTGTTGTTTTTAATTTTAATTGTAACATCACTAACAAACTAAAACGAAATGGGCCAGACTCTATGGCTACATTTCGTAACTTTAAAGTTAATGAAAAATCTTATCTACCTACCTACTGAATACATACATACCTACACCTATTCACTTAAACATATGTTCGTAGGGAACTAAATTTCTGCACTAAACGAACCGGTTAAATCATGTCGAAGTTGATAAAAAATATTCAAATAAGACGCATTATTTATACATGCAAGTAAGTAGTATCGGGATTTCATTAACCTATATAAACTAGCCCTTCGTCGTATTACGTATACCGAGGCCTCGGGGGCTGAAGGGCGAGTCTCCGAGAATAGTCTCGATAATGGAGTTCTGCGAAGCGAACAAGCGAAGGAAAGAAATATAGATGGAAGGCGGGAGGCACAAGTGACTCAGAGTGTTTGCCGTATAATTCCGTTCGGGGTCGATAACTCATCGAGAAGAAGAAGAAAGAAGCTGGGGCCATTTAGTTGAGGGGGGCATGGGCTGCCCCGCGTCGTGTAATTGCTTCACCGGCCATCGACTTAATACTTCAATTATTTCCCCATTACTACCGCTTACCTTTCTATTTTCCTCTTTCTATGATGAGAGAAATTCTATCGCACCATCAAACATAGTATGACTTCTATATTTCTTATTTCAAAATTCCAATCTTCCTGTACTGTAAAACATGTTTCATATGATACTGCTACCTGGTAATAATGATCCATTTATTGTATATCAAAACGCCAAACTCTCTTCAAACTTTCGAGAACAAAATCAATCCCGAAAAATCCTATCGAATTGCCTTTACTTTTAGTCTTAAACGTGTGACCTTTTGTCCTTAAGGATGATTTTATTTTTCGCCACTTAAGCTTGGCGCACATTAATTAAGTATTGCTTTTTTTTCCGAAATAACAACTTTAACCATTTTATAGAGGCAATATAAAAAAATTAACTGGTTTAATTTCAGCTTGTACCATTTTTGCAATGTGGAGTAGCCTACCATTCCAGATAAAGAAACAAAAGAGGGAATTTACGATTTCCGTTAAAACTTTAAGATTAGGCCTGATTTAAACGAGAAAGTTTTACAATCTTTGAATAGGCCACCAAGATATGCTTTTTCTCGTTTCTGTTTCTTATAAGTACACCTAATATTGTTATTGTAAAAAAGAAAAGTTGTATTATTTATTGATAAAAGTTTTGATCATTTTATCTTTGGAGGCTATCCTACGAATAAAATGACCTTTAATTTGTGACTAAATAATGGTTTCTTTATACATGCCATTAGTGGCCACTTATAACAAGGTTTTTTTTTTACTTTCACTTACCTATAAATGAAATATATAGTAAGTGGAAGTATTGCGATCGTGAAAAATTTCGACTTCCGGTTTTCAACGGAAATACACGTTTTGGGACCCCCTGAGTCGAAATAACCAAGTCCCGCGAAATGGTCTGTGTGTGTGTGTGTGTCTGTGTGTGTGTGTTTGTGTGTGTGTGTGTGTCTGTGTGTGTGTCTGTGTGTGTCTGTGTGTGTGTGTGTCTGTGTGTGTCTGTGTGTGTGTGTGTGTGTGTGTGTGTGTGTGTGTGTGTGTGTGTGTGTGTGTGTGTGTGTGTGTGTGTGTGTGTGTGTGTGTGTGTGTGTGTGTGTGTGTGTGTGTGTGTGTGTGTGTGTGTGTGTGTGTGTGTGTGTGTGTGTGTGTGTGTGTGTGTGTGTGTGTGTGTGTGTGTGTGTGTGTGAACAGACTAGCTCAAAAACTATAAATCGTGGGAACCTGAAATTGGGTATTTAGTGTAGGAATATGTGTGTGTGTCTGTGTGTGTGTGTTTGTGTGTGTGTGTGTGTCTGTGTGTGTGTGTGTGTGTGTGTGTGTGTGTGTGTGTGTGTGTGTGTGTGTGTGTGTGTGTGTGTGTGTGTGTGTGTGTGTGTGTGTGTGTGTGTGTGTGTGTGTGTGTGTGTGTGTGTGAACAGACTAGCTCAAAAACTATAAATCGTGGGAACCTGAAATTGGGTATTTAGTGTAGGAATATGCCCGCGAGGTGACAGCAAAAATTTCATCAAAATTGCTCAAAGGGAGGGGGTACTTTATTTAATAACTTTTTACGTTTTTTTCGATTTTCTCAAAAACGGCTCTAACGATTTTGATTAAACTGAGTATTTGGTCTATGTATGTGCCCGAGATATGACTAAAAATTTTATCAAAATTGATTAACCAGAGGGGGGAGTTTACTTAATAAATGTTTTATCATTTTCACGTGTTTTATTTATTTACTCAAAAACGGCTTTAACGATTTTGATCAAACTGGGTATTTAATGAATGTATATGCCAAAGATGTGATAGCCAACATTTCAGCAAAATTGATCAACCGGATGGGGGACTTTATTTAATAAATTTTGTATCATTTTCACGTGTTTTTTTTTATTTACTCAAAAACGGCTTTAACGATTTTGAAAAAACTGGGTATTTGATGTAGCTATATACCAAATATGTAAAAGCCAACATTTCATCAAAATTGGTCCAACCGAGGGGGCACTTTATTTCATGACTTTTTTTCCAATTTTTACCTTTTTTTCGATTATCTCAAAATCGGCTTTAACGATTTTTATCAAATTCGTCATGTTTAATGAAAATTAGTTTTTCTTTAATATCAGGTAAGCTTTATCATTATTAAAATGTTCTGAGGGGCATTTTTTGGGGGGGAGCTTTTTTGTTTGTTTGTTTCTTATAAAGTACCTTTGTTTTTGTTTACATGGAGCAATTAACTGTCTCTCGTTAAGCCTAAAAATAAGAAATGGCTAAATATGGGATATGATAAGAATGAAGAAAACATAAAGAGGAGAAAAAAAGAAAAATATTCAGTCAACTCATAAAAAACGTTGAGCCCACACATGCGGAATACGCCTTTAATGACAGACCATTGTTCATAATTAAAGCCGTTCTGTTCATTTGAGAAGTGGCAATTAACAAAACGCATTAATTTCTAATCTAAGTAAGTTGGTAAGTGAAAGTTGTGTGTTGCGAGCACGCACCAGATTTTTTTTCATTTCAGTTTATCCTTTGCCATAATGATCACAAAAAAAAAAAAATAATAATCATTTCTTTATTATAAAGCTCAGTTCATAGGAATAAATATCTACTTTAGAAACTCTCTATTATATTTTTTAAGACTTATTAGAAAGTAATAATTCATTTTGTACAAAACGTTTACGACTCATTAGAATAATATACTTTTTAAAAAATTAATTTGTTACTATTAAAAAGTGCAAAAAAAAAAAGAAAATTAAAGTATCAAAAGCCCACTTAGTTTCTTTCCTTTATTTGAATCTTGAATTTTATTTTATTTTATTTTTTTGCATTTTCAAGAGAAGAAAAGTTTAACCATTACACAAGCAGCCCCCAGTGTTATGATTATCGAAAGAGGTTCCCGTGTTACTGGGTTAAAAGCCACTTCGCGTGCAAGCCGAGCAGAGTAGGTATTTCAGATACGCTCATGCCATACTGATGTAACAATAAATAGCTGCAATTTCTTTCAATTAATTCAAAGTAATGTTACGTAAATGTTGTTGTCTAAATTAAATCATAATATGAAAAAAAAACCTATAAATAATCCCTGTAAATACTAAGTTTATACTTATAATATGATGCGTTAAAGGCACTTAGTACAATTTTATTTATTCTCATATTTGTTTTATTTGCCAACTGATAAATATATATAATTTAGACAGTTTATTGTTATTGATTTGCCATCTTATAATTTTTTTAGGTAAGCATACAATTAAAAATACTTATGTGGTCTTAACTAATCAAATCATTGCAAATAGTATCTTGAATAGTTTTTAACTTTTAATATTTTTTTCCTTTTTTTTTTTTTTAAATTTCTCTTCTATTATATTTTTTCTTATTGTAACTCTTCTTTGTGTTTCTTATCCTCTTGCAACCACCACATATCCTACATTTTATTTTACAGTTTCGAATCTATAAATATCTGTAAAACCTGTATATATATTTTAATATCATTATTCGGCATACAAATACTATGTTATTTCTTAATACATCTTGAGCCTTGATGTTGTGAATTTAAATATTATAATTTTTTGTTCACTAAACAAAGCAAAAAATGTAAAGTTAATAGACTTCCTCCATGGAACCTTTGTCTTTTTCTTTATTATCATATTTTTCTTTTTACAAACTTTTAACAAGCCTTTCAGATGACAGAACGACTCCAATTCCAACATTATTCAGTAAAACATGTTTAATAATATTTTCTTTGGAAAATGCAGATATTTTTATTTTGTATGTATATTTTAGAGTTTAATTGTTATTAAGAGTATTAAGTAGGTCTAGATGAGACCATTAAATCTGCTGATTGTCGACATGATGTTTACAGGTGCAGATTGATTGGACAGATATTTCGGCCATAATTTTACAAAATAAAAAGTACAAATTTTTCCAAGGAGAATAGGGTTTTCCTGCAAAATGTTGAAATCGGAGAAGTTCGTCATTCTTTTAACTTTTAGTTTCAAATACTGCTAAATAGAGCTTGGTATTTTATTTCATATGACGGTATTTACTTTTCCTTGTTTTCTTTTTTTTTTTTGTTATGCAAAGTGCAAATAAAGCATTAGCTTTAACGTACAGAGCTTTTTCCGTTACCTCACTAAAACAGATCCACGAGATGCATCTCTTCTTCGCAAGCATATTAATAATATTTAATATAATGACAAGAAAAATATTCTTCGCATTATATTATTTTCCCAGACCATAATTCAACAGGTTCCTCCCAAATGGGCACTTGATAAGGTCCACATAGCTTTTTGATTCGGTTAGAAGTACCCATCCATTCAGTGAACCAGTGAGGAGAGCTGTCATTGATCGCACCTGTGCTTTTATGGAATAAATTTCACCACCCCCTCCTCAAAAATGTTGAAAAACGACCCTCAATCAAAGTTATATGGATAAACGTGCGAAATTTAATCAACTTATTTGATTGATCCTTAATCTTATAAAAAAATATGGTTTCCCGATTCAAAACTTTGTAATTGTTAAACGAATGTGAAGTTATGATTCAAGAGGTGGTAATCATATCTGTGTTCTTTAGTTTTGAAGTGAATTCCATTTGACTCTTTTTTTTTTTTTTTTTCACTGAGTCTTTGTTAAGTGAGTTCTCGAATCGGCAAATATATAAAAAATAAATGATAAAGGAAAAAAAGTAGAAAACAGGGAAAAGAAACGCTTCGAAAATACCGACATATGAAATATATTACATTTAAAGGGGTCACCTGTGATTAGCATGGCAACCTACAATACTAAAGGTCGCGGGTTCGCGCCCCGTGGTGGCCCTAGGATTTTTTAATGGGAGTAAAAAATCCTTAGCTATGCCGTCCCTCGGATAGTACGTAAAATGGAGGTCCCGAGCCTGTGCGATGTCAGGTACTCGTTAAAGATCCCTATCCTAATTAAACCTGGATAGGCAAAATTTAGGACTACCACTGTAGCATCGTCCGATTAGCCTTAGTGGCATAAAGTAACGTTAAACAAACAAACAACAAATATTACATTTAAATGAGCACCTTAAAGCACAAGTGGTGTAACTCCAATTTCGTTTTGTTTTTTTGTTAGGCCTTGTACTGTGTAGGGAAAAATGTGTTATGTTTAATGCACTACCAGTGTAACTCCTACTTCCCCATATTTGTGCATTCATTTGTGGTCTGGTGAACTGGTGAAACAAGTACCAAAACGTCTTAACATAACAAACCCTTAAATATTTCAAAACATAAAAATTAGAGTTACACCACTTGTGCTTTAAGGGGCTCAAATATATATTACTTAACATTGCATTAGTTTAGACTCAACAAACATTAGTTATAGAGGTAATAATACAATTAAAAACGATTGAAAATATAAAAAGAACCTAAAAAGTAAAGAGACCTAACCGCTTTCTTATAGCACGTTTGATTTGTCTTTAAGATATAAGCGGACGATAGATAAAAAAAATTAACGAATGATTTTCTTGTAGAAGCAATTGATTTTTTTTTTTTACGTAAGTGATTATTATCTAAATTACATAGTTCTTACTAAACATTTTACTAAAACAAAATATCTTTATTTATTTCTAAAACTAAACACAACATCGGAGATTGATGGTTGACCGAAGAAGTTTATGTAATGGTATGGTTGGGGGTGCAGTAAAATAAAAAATATACGTGCAGTAACATATGTTTTGCTGGGGTTTCAACCAGAGATTCAGGTCTTCATCATGGCTTATACATATACACACACACACACACACATATATATATATATATATATATATATATATATATATATAAAATTAATTAATGTTGAATGTTGAATGAATGAAAGTAATGACGTTTATATAAATGGATTAATCGATGTAATATATGATAATTCGATATAATATATTTTTTTTTTTCAAAATAATATAATGTTATAATATCTTTTAATCGATAAATGGAAGATCGAGATTGTATGTATGATCTGAACATTTTTTTTTTGGTTTCTTGACTATACACATATATTTTCCAACTGATAGCGAATGAGAGGGCTTCAATATGGAGATGGGACGAAAGGCTCGTAGTAGATTTCCCAATAATCTAGAACACGTTGCGCCCATCCGTTACCAAAAGTCCTCGTTACATATGTCTCACCTCATCTCTTATCTATAGGCTTTTATTCAAAATTCCTCGTTTCCGTATTAAACTTCCTCAATTACATAAATATTTTTTTTTGTTTATGGATGGCGCCTTGGCATCATATTCTCTCTGGCACCGGAGGCTACTTTTCAAATGCTATTCGATTTTTTTATAACAACCCCTAAATAAAAATACAAAATATGGTTACAATTATTTGAATTGTTTAGAACGAATTCCGTGTTAGTATTTATACGAGATAAAAACATGAATAAATATAAAGAGGAAGTAATTACTATAAATGGCTGACAAAAGTAAGTTACTCGAAGTGGAAGACGTTCATTAAGTCACAAAGAGAGAGTTGAGTTGGCTCTACTTGAGACATATTCTGCTCAGTAAGGGGCGAGCCTTGTCTTCTGTGGATGTGGCAGTCGTCTTCACGCTACGCTAAATCCAACAGTCCCTCTGTCATGTCTCCTTCAATTAACTTCAACATTGCTTCAACATATGCCAAATAACTCATCAAATAACAATCTCAGCTATGAAGTAAGTGCTATATGCTGGCTAAAAATGCTCAGTGATGATTTAAATATATTGAAAATGCTGCATGTATCATTATTGTTTTAAAATGAAAAATAATGACATTTAAATCATTTTTTCATATTGCTCGTTTTTATATCTTGGCTAGAGATTAAGCCTCTCTCTTAATTTTTTTTTTTTTTTTACAGAAATTTATGCTGCTATAAAAGTCCTGAACCCGGAAGTTACCTGAAGTTCAAGATAAACATACAAATAATGAGACTAGTAAGTCAGCGGACGGATAAAAGCATCTGTAATCAGATTGCTCGTCCTAAACGTTCATAGAAAAAAGTACTTGCGTAGCTATATAATCATAAATTAAAATCTACTTTCACTAATTTTCGGATAATATTGTCCATATTGACAGTATCGATCGATAGATTGAATACAATTTACCCCTTTCTTAAAACATCATACTTTTAATCAAAATATTCTGGCAAAACATATCGCACTAGTATTTCTAAAGTGACACAACTCAAAATTTAACACAACTCAAAATTTGTTACTCTTGCCTGAGGGGGAATAGCATTAAGGCAGCAATAGTGACACAAGTATCTTCTGGCTGACAAGCTCTGAAGCTAGGTTGATACAGTTGTGATGATTGATAAAGAGATATTTACCTATGTCTTTCATAGACATAACTCAAAAACACCAATTTTTGAGTTGTGTCACTTTAGAAATACTAAGATAATCATTAAAACGTATTATATTTTGTTATTATTGAAAGAATACTACTATAAATGTACAGTAACATAATGGTTAATTTTCAACTTTCAGTCTCCCTAAAAACAAATTCACCTTTACCACCAATTACTAGGGGTTTTTTTCAAATTAAATTTTTCATTCTTTTCTTTTATGTTTATAGTAAAAAAAAATCTGCCTTAAATCGCATCTACCAAAACAAGCAACTTAATGAACTATTTTAACATTTCTTTGTTTTAAATTATTAAAAGATATCACGGGCACTTGCGAAATTTGTAGAAATTTTAAGTCAGAAAGCCATGATTAGCAAGGTACGTTACAAGTTAGCTCGGACAGGAACTCCTAATAGTTCACTGGTAAAAGGTCGTTAGTCCAAAGGTCAAAGGTCTTCCAGATCTCGGATTTTCCGCCTAATCACAAAATGCAAAATACTGCCCCCTCCCCGCCCCCGCTCCTACACAAATTGCTTCGCTTTGAAGTAAGACCAGGAAATCCAGATGAAACTTTTTGTATTGGTGCCAAAGGATATGTCGTAGACAGGGCAAATCTTTTTTCTTTTTTTAGTTCATTGATCATTTTTATTCACATATAGTTTGGTGTGCGTTTATAAAAAAAGCATCTTCAGAGTTGCCCTGATCGCAACAGAGTGAATGGGTGAAATCGTTTAATTTGTCTCTTTAAAAGAGTGTTTAATAAAAACATTTTAGTAGTGAAAAGTAGAATAACATCGTTGATACGACAAACGGTCGTATGTCAGAAATCTTCGATTTGGCGATTTTATTAGATTTTTAATGAAAACGAGTAGCTCTAGGGTCCTAAAAGGCGACATAGGTCACCGACCAATAGAAAAGAAGAATCATGCACAGTAAAAAATCATCTTAAAATGTATATATGTTTTACAATTATTCGTAGATCAATGAAACTTCGTTATTTATATGAATTGCCTTTATTTCGCCTTATTTTTTTAAATGTTTACACTGATTAAACAATTCGTTTGTTTTCTCTATTTTTTAAACTCATTTAGCACTTTTTTTTTTTACTTTATGGATAAAACTGCATCTGTCGAAAAAAACAATCAGCAGATATTCTAATTCGTAACAATGGGCAAGTAAACGTTAATCAGACATCTTATGAGTAATGTAGAATTTCGTTAGTCACCTACCAAGGTAAAAGAAACATATATATATATATATATATATATAAAATTTATAAACAATTTATTTTTTGAAGAGAAAAGATTTGGCTCCGCCGGGAGTCGAACCCGGGTCTCCTGCGTTACATGCGAGGATGCTAAGCATGACTCCCGGCGGAGCCAAATCTTTTCTCTTCAAACAATAAATTATTTAAAAATAATTTAAAAATGGTGGTCAGCCACAAATTAAGATTAGATTAATTAAAATTTATAACCTATTTAATAAGAAGACAAAAGATTCGACCACGGCCGGGAATCGAACCCTGGTCCTCCGCATCTACGTTGCGGCGCTCTTACCACTGAGCTAACCGTGGGGCCGTCCCGATCGTGATCGAATCTTTATCTTCTGTGATCATAAAGAACAACATTACATGAATATATTTTACGTACGTCAATCAGATCCCGTTTGTCTGGACAATTGTTCAGCTCCCCGGTACTTCGCTACAATGTGGCGAGACCTGGTGGGAGGGATCACAGAAGATAAAGATTCGATCACGATCGGGACGGCCCCACGGTTAGCTTAATGAATTAATAATTATTAAATAGTTTAAAAATTATATCTTAATTGTATAACCAACAATCATGAATAAATAACATCATATATATATAAAACCTACCAAGGCATATTTGTTGTAAGCAGATCTTTTTTGCTATGCCTTTCACATGTGATGAGTATCTCTGTATAGATTTAAGCAGGTTTGATAATTTCTTGAATATCTGCGTCAGTTATAGGTTTGAGGTATCAGAAATAAAATAGTTTAAAAGAAAGTTAAACTATCTAGATGTTATTTCCAAGCGAGTTGATTTTTGATTAAATCTGTCTACAAAATAGATATATGAACTCATTGATGCTTAAAATTCATAATATTGATGATAACTAAATAATTCAAAGCGTTCACATCAAGCGCTAGTGCACGGCGCAAAAAAATCCCATGCTGCAAAACCGTTGAGACATTCAGGTTTTGCATACCTGTACCCCTGCCTGCTTATTGTATTGAGCACTACATTGAAACTACAGATAATCCAAATACATTATACATATATCTAACTTTAATATTGAAAATAATTTATGTTGTTTAGTCAGATATTATACAGGGTGTATCGCAAGTAGATGACAATATGCAAGATGGAAAAACTAGATCAAAAATGTAGTTAAACGCCGCCAACTGCATGATTCTATCTCATTCCGTTGCACAGATATGCCCTTCCAAAGGTTGTTTCGAGAAAACCGTGTTTTTTGTAGGAAAACCTCAATTTTCTCTGCTTCCACACATTTTTTTTCAATGTTCTATCACAGTTTTGAATTCAGCATTAAATTTCCTTTAAGCCTAATGCACATTCAATGTTCACAAGTACCTTTTCAAAAGCGCGATAACAGATCAAGAAATAAAATTTTTAAAAAAGTGTTGTCAGCGACAAATTTTCGAGGATCACTACTCTACCAAAAAAAATCCTGCAAGCTGCCGAATCTCACAAAAGTTGTAAAATTTAATTACCTTTCTAACGGTGTCCTCAAAACTGCAATTATCTCTCAATTTTGTAATGCAATTGGAATGGGAAGGAGAAAAAACTGATGTCATGCTTATTTTATAGGATCTTATCTCCAATAAATTTAATTTATTTTTTATGTAAATTACAAAGAAAAATTAAATTAATTCTTACATGAAAGTTAAATAGTAAATAAAATGTCTTTGAACATTACAAAAGTTGCTGGAACTGGCCTCCTCCTTGCAGTACACACTGACAACATCTGTTTAATAACACTGAATTCTTGCGATCAGATGGTTCATATCCTGAACGGGTACTCTGTACACTTCCGATTTAAGCCTACCCCAAATATAAAAATCCAGTGGCGTCAAATCAGGGCAGGAATTTTTAACTCACGCAACTCTCACCTTTGGTCTTATCATAATCCACATGGCACTAGGGAACACCACTTCCAATATCAGTTCAGTGTGAACGTGTGGCTACCCCAGCAGACTGTGGGCAGCAAATGACAGAGCCCGTTTTCTTAAATTCAAATACTTTTTATGATCTACTTCAGGATGATATAAGTGCAGCACTCCCCGAAGCAATACCACTTGAAGAAGAACTATGATGGCAAATGGACGGGTATCCAGCGCATAATGGACGAGCTGTAACGCACTGGCTCAATCAACAGTACCCAGGAAGAGGGATTGGGAGATATGGACCTGTGCATTGGCCGGCCCGAAGCCCTGATTTGACGCCACTGGATTTTTATATTTGGGGTAGGCTTAAATCGGAAGTGTACAGAGTACCCATTCAGGATATGAACCATCTGATCGCAAGAATTCGCGAATCATGTGAAGCAATGAGGACTGACCGCGATCAGATTCGAAGGGCTACATCAGCTGTGTTAAACAGATGTTGTCAGTGTGTACTGCAAGGAGGAGGCCAGTTCCAGCAACTTTTGTAATGTTCAAAGACATTTTATTTACTATTTAACTTTCATGTAAGAATTAATTTAATTTTTCTTTGTAATTTACATAAAAAATAAATTAAATTTATTGGAGATAAGATCCTATAAAATAAGCATGACATCAGTTTTTTCTCCTTCCCATTCCAATTGCATTACAAAATTGAGAGATAATTGCAGTTTTGAGGACACCGTTAGAAAGGTAATTAAATTTTACAACTTTTGTGAGATTCGGCAGCTTGCAGGATTTTTTTTGGAAGAGTAGTGATCCTCGAAAATTTGTCGCTGACAACACTTTTTTAAAAATTTTATTTCTTGATCTGTTATCGCGCTTTTGAAAAGGTACTTGTGAACATTCAATGTGCATTAGGCTTAAAGGAAATTTAATGCTGAATTCAAAACTGTGATGGAACATTGAAAAAAAATGTGTGGAAGCAGAGAAAATTGAGGTTTTCCTACAAAAAACAAGGTTTTCTCGAAATAACCTTTGGAAGGGCATATCTGTGCAACGTAATGAGATAGAATCATGCGGTTGGCGGCGTTTAACTACATTTTTGATCTAGTTTTTCCATCTTGCATATTGTCATCTACTTGCGATACACCCTGTATAGTAAATGATGATTTGGTATCCTAAGCCGTACTGCATGAATATATATATATATATATCTTTTATATCTTCATACTTTTCTTCATTATATATATATATATATATATATATATATATATATATATATATATATATATATATATTTTAGATTTTTAAAATGAAGTTTGCATTAAAAAAAGTTTAGTGGTTCCAAATTATCGTTCAATGCGTGAGAAATCAATGTGTAATCTTATAATAAAATAACTTTCCTGGTTCGTGTATATTAATGAACAATTCTTCACACGAGAGTAGGGCGATGAGTTTTGAACCGATTAAAAAAAAAATATTTTGACCTTCCATACAGCATTTAAAAAATCTGTGCGTTTTTGGGGCTGGGTTTGTTCTATTTTCAGGAGCTTGCTTTTGAAGCGGTGGATAGTTTCATTTATCTTATGGCTCTTAGATCTTAGATAACGGCCAAAACCTGATTAGTCCCGAATTAAGAGAAGGAATAATGTCTGGCAATTGAGCTTACTTTTGCAAAGTGAATATTTTTAAATCAACGCTACTGTCAAGAGTTACTAAACTTAGGCTGTATAAATCTTTTATCCGACCAATTTTGTGTTGTGAAGACGCTAAAAGTAGCTAATCACAAGACTCTTATGATGTTTGAAAGAAAAATAATGAGACGAATTTATAGGGGACCGCACACAAGGAGACCAGGAAGGAAGAGAAAGAAGAAGGATAACAACGAATCAGGAGCTGGATGAGAATTAAGGCAAGAATAATTAGCTGGATTTGGCATCTATTGAGACTGCCTGATGACACATAAGGATACTCAAATAAGTGTTCCCTGGAAAAAGAAAAAGAGGAATACCGAGAAAATCTTGGAGAAATGACGTGGAGGAAGATCTGAGGAGAATGAGTGTGGATAATCATGATAATGATCATGAATAAGGCCAAGGTTCACCCGGCAAATCAGCAAATAAGTAATAGGAATAAAAAAATAGCAAATAAGTAATAGGAATAAAAAATTAGCAAATAAGTAATAGGAATAAAAAATTATTTATAATAAGTTTAAAGCCATAAAAAGTGCTAATAATGTAAAATATTTCATATATAACAATTTTATATAAGGACAAATGGCGATTGAACTAAAAAATTGTAAATTAGATAACCCCAGAAGACGGGCCAATAGCCCGAAACGTTGGGGCAATTAAATATAAAATAACACATGGAAGAGACTCCTTAATTAAAGAAAATCCTTGATCAAACCATTCTTCCTCACTAATGTGAAATAAAAAACCAAGTAAAAAATTATTCCATTTTAAGAAGAAGACAAAATTGGTATAATTTAAACAAAAAATAACTAGAAAGCTTTCACTATTCCTTTACATACTGTTTTGCAAAATTAATAATTATAATAATGTCCCTATTTAAGAATTCATTAGCCAATAAAAAAGGAATTAGCCGTCACTCAATTAATTTATTGGTAAAATATAGAGTCCTTTTTAATGTTCAAAATAAGTAATCAGTTTTGAGTATCTGTGAAAATTATTTTTTTTTCTTTTTACTATATTTTAAAAAGTGTGCATGTATATATACAATTTTTCTTATAATTTCCTGAAATAACATAAGAAGCTACAGCTGGGATGTTGAAGAGTTGTTGGTGTAAGGTTAGGAGGTTTAGGATGCCTTCGACCCGCTAAGGGGAGTCGAGAAAAGAAGATTGATACCTTAATAAAAGTTGAAGCAACCTTCTTAGGAGTCCCTATAAAAAATTTACCACCTCCCTAACTTCAAAACAGGAATAAAAAAAAGTTTCATATAATCGTACTTCCTCCTATACAAAAAAAAAATGTGTGTCTCGATTATACAGGAGTTCGGCAGAGCTTGATTTTAATCTAGTTAATCCAGAGTTTTCATTATGGAGTACTCCTTAGCCCCTACCTTGGATAGAAATATTAATTTAGTTATACTAAAATAATAAAAAAACAAAAAAAATAAAAGGTAAATTATGTACATAAATTGGTGTTTGATCTAATTTTGTGTTTGTTTATTAATTTAACGTAACTGTTGATGGTAGTATAGCTCTCCTTATACATGTAATAGTAATTCATAATAATTTTTTTCTTTTATATATGACTGCAGAGTAAAGAAAGTAAGGTCAAAACTAAAATTTTTTTTTTTTATTTTCTTTGCTTATGAATTTATAAATTTCAAAGATAGTCAATAATCCTTTCTAAAATATTCAAGATGTTGCTAACCGAGTAAGATGCTAAGTAAACTAAAAATTATTTAAATATCTTGAGTTATGTGCAAACAAATTAAAAAAATATTTTTTAATTTGGACTTAACACTCTTTACGCTGCAGCCACAGATATCATATAGTATAATTTTTTGTAATATATCATACAATTTTTTATGTTCCTAAAATTAATATTTATTTTTGTATAATATTTTTTAGTAATTTCTTTATTAAAAAAAAATTGTAAAAATAAAAATCTGCTGCAATAACTTCTAATAAGGTTATTGTTGGATTTTATATAAGATACATTCAGTTATATACCATTCTCCTATAGCACATGTTTTAATATTTAAAGTAAAAGAAGAACTGTTAGACCTAAACTAAAAGCCATTGTTAAATGGAGTTAGTTATCATTTGTACCATTTGTAATAAAAATGAAATAGAAGACATGGTGCATTTTATTGGAGTGTGCCCAATTTTAAATTATATTAGGGGGAAATATTTTGGAAAAGTATAGATCAATATAGAATAGTTATTAGTCTTGTTCAACAAAAATAACTAAATGAAATGTATTGCTTTATAAAAGAAACATTAAGATATAGAAGATTATTTTTATCTGAATTCTCTTAACATAGTAAATATTATCTGTATTTCCTGAGAATGTGCTTTTTATTTTTAGGACTGGCAGACGGAGAATGTCGTGTCAATATTTGGCCTTAGATATGTATATAGTTTTTGTATATACTTATTGTTTAAAAAAATAAAGGAGTTTTCTATTCTATTCTATTCTAATCTATGCATAGTACATGTTCTCTATTTAATGGTGGTTTAAGTGTTTTTTAGGGAGCGGGTGCTTTTTTAAATGTTTTATATTTTTTCATCTTTCTTACCTATATTTTATTAATCGAATTGAAATATCATTCATTACCACCCTAATAAAAAAATAAAAATTCATTCGGATATGAGTAGTGAAATAATATTTAAAATTAAGCATGCTCAATAATATTCATTGGTGATATTTTTAATTTATCCAGGCAATAAATAATGAATGAATGGTTCATTTTATGAGTATACCTATTTTATTTTGTTTGGCATTTAATATTTTTCTTAGCGGATACACTGTCAATCAACGAAGCAGCGCTTTTATAGTATTGGTTGACATTCAAATGGATAGCGACTATTTCATGAAAAACTTTATAATATTTCTGAGTTAGAACGACGGGTGAAATACTCTACGCGAATCAGGTCTGACAATTTGCAATCAGAGGGACCGTTGTGAATTACGTTACTGTTTAAAACGTTTCATTCGATTGACTCAGAGCAAGGAGGGGGGGGGGTAGGGGGAAATTGAATTTCAACATGAATTCCAACTCACCCCACCTACCATCAAATTGGGCGTTGGGAGTAATATTTTATCGCTTAGCTACCATCCAATCTTTTTGAAGCTATTTAACTTTATCGTTCCATTTATACAAGAAAGCTATTAGGCAACCTGCAATCTTGGCGAATGGAAAATATATTTGTAAAAATTGTAACGTGAAACAAAACATATGATTTAGAATAATTCTAGACTTGTTGGAACGAACTTACTGATTGAACAAGCTGCCATGTTACATGTTTGTGGATACGATGATCGAGTACCATCTACGCTGGCCTAGAACCTTCCAGGTTGTTCTTCTTAAGACTAAATATAAGGAGCGATGGAATGGAGAGTTAGCCTTGCTCTGAAGCTCAAGCCATAGGGTTATTATGATGGTACTTGTTACAAATTGAAATTTTTTGTAATTTCTGTTTTCATTGTTTGTGTGGCATTGGAAATTATTATTTCCGGTAAATAAAAATTGTTTAACCCACATAAGTTTTACAAAATATTTATATGAGCAATGGTAGGGTAATAATCGTGGTATGGGTTATGAATTGGAGACTCAAGTTTGAATCCAGTTTAGGTAAGTGCTAAAGTTCAGCTTCCCTCCAATAAATTAGCCTCAGTTTGTTGGGGCTTGTTCCGAGCGATATTGCTACCTTAAATAATCCTTAGTTTAGTGGCATTTAGGTACTGTCATATGGCCCATCTCCCTATTTACCCTAGTGAACATGCCTAATTTAATTATTACGATTTTATAGCAAAATATTTTTATAAAAAATATCGACATTTTTGTCTATTCATTTTTTTCGTGCCTGTTGGCAAAGCAATGAGCGACTGTATAACTGTATACTAAATATAAGCGTGTGCCAACATGGAACTTCAATCATGAGGATAGAAAATGTCCCTTAGCCCTTCTTTCTGAAAAAGAAGGTCTCTCATCCAGGTTCTTTTTACTCCCCTTCTAATGGGCATGTCATCAATTTGAAACTATTGCCTGTTGAAAAAAAAAAACTAGATTTTAAATATTACGAATATATATGGATATAAGGCTCAGCAATTTATGGTTCAGCAAAAAAGACACACTTACGAAAACTACAAAATTTTAAATTCAAAAGTTTACGACAAATAACGAACGATCCTTTGTGGGTTAGTAACAAAACACTGAACACCGACTTACAACTACCAACTATCGACAAACAAATCAGAAACCTCTAATCTTGCTTTCAAGGACATGACAACAGATTAATTATTGACATGGCCACTAGTGACATTCCTTTTATGAGGCGACTGAAAAGGAGTTGGATGAGAGACCTCCTCTCCTGAAACAATACCGAGATGCTACAGGGCAATATCTTCCCTCATCCCTTAAAATGCCAAGATACAGCAGTTCACATCTCATTTGCTGATCGTCGCTTAGTTTTGAAAGGTGCAAATGAAAGTCTGAAAAAAAAATAAAAATAAAAGTACGAAGTTACAGATTTCAGATTAAGCTGCATAGGCATAAAATAGGCTTATTAACGACATACGAATGAAAAGGAATTGGATGAGAGACTTCCTCTCCTGAATCGATTCCTTTCGATTACCATTTTTATTTTCTTCAAATTTAAAGCTGTCATCGAAATTATTTTAGAAATAGTGTAACAATTGGATAGTTTTAAAACATCTTTATATTAAATTGTTTTTCATTTTTTCTTCAAACATCATTTTTGCACCCGTCAAATGCTAGTCAAAATAATAAAACTTATGGCGTAGAGAAGAATATATGTTTTAAATAAATCTAATTTTTAATATCTTGGCGTCGAACTGAACGGTAAAATAAATAAGTATATATACAGAATGAGCCTCATTCTCCACTGACTGCTTCCCTCACACTTACGGTTTAACCGACCTTCTGTTTTCTTTCCCTTGATGAAAGAAGAAAAGGATGCTGGAGAGGCTGAAGAAGAAGAAGAAGAATAAGAAGAGAAAAGACTAGTTAGGAGAGGGTTGTGTTCCCTTGAGGAGGACGTGACGCCCCACCTGATGAACTTAACACTTTCCAGGACGAAACCTTCATCTAATTACCTCCCACTCCTCTCTTTCTTCCACCTCCACTTCTCAGCCTCCACTTCTCAGGATAAATAAATAAATATTATATAGCTATATATAGGTTATGGAGTAACTACAATAATTAAGTTAATATAGTTGCTGAGAAGAATGGGATTGACTTACGTGTCCGAAATAAATGTTGTTACTAAAACTGTGGACAGATCCAAACGAGATGGAAACAGTAGGCCGTAAAAGAGTGAATCGATAATTACACACAGAAATTAGTTATAAATTTCATGAAGATGGTGGTAGGTTTACAGTATTAATAATTTCATGGAAAATGGATAGGGATACGAACATACTGAAACAATTATGCAAAACGTATCATATATTTTACTCCGACGTTTCGACATAAATTTTAGTACTTCATCAGGACGAAGTACATAACAATATAACGACAAATATGAGAGGATAAAAAACAAACAAGAAAGAAAACATAAAACTACTGTGGAATTACTATTTCTTATTTATAAGTAATTTCATTATTTCATAAATTTTCATTATCATTTCGAATTACTACTGTTCATTATTATTTCTAAATACTGTCTTGACTGAAGGAAAATGGATTATTGTTAAATAAAGAATTATATTCTAAAAAAAAATAATAAGCTGCAGAGAATATTCTATAGTGTATTTTCTCTATCCTATATTGTACTTTCCCTACCTACCTATAGTGTATTTTCTTAATATAGCCATAATTAGTTCAACGTTCGCAACCACAACCATTTTCCCTACACCTTTTTTTTCCGACAAGAAAAAAATTTGACTTTTAATTTTTCTTATATTCTCCTGCTTATAGGAGATGTGATTGTTTTTCATCAAGGGCGTACCAATAAAAAAACAACTAAATGAAGCAAAAACGCGAATAATTTCAACACTAAGTGATTTAGAGTACAAATAAATGAACTAGTAAATCTGCAAACTTTAATTTAAAGCTTTATCACTTAATTTTGTTTAATAAAATGGATGATATCAACGCTTCTGAACTTAAGTTTTATTGCAAGTTGCGAGAGGCAAGAGGACCCTAACGCTTACAGTACTCTTGTTCGCTGCAATTACACAGTACACCTCGTTTATCAATGCCAATGAATAGAAATAATCAGTAATAAATAAACTAATATAAAAATGTATATATAATTGGTGAAGCACATGGATATATCAGAGAATGTTTTTTTAAATTAACGTTTTTTTCTTTTAATCTGGTGTAGTATGAATAAATGTGTTAACAAATAATCCTCCATAAAAATCAATATCAGAGAAATAAAACTTTATATACCAGAATAACTCATTGATATACCTTCTGCTTGAATTCGTGGTAAAATTCAAATATTTTAAACTCGTGCAATGCTGGACTAGATGTACATGATGCCATTACATCGTATCTTAATTATACGCGTTTGTGAAAAACAGTGAATGTTCCGCTCGTCATTTCTTCATTAGGGTTGACGACAAATGTATAATGAGATTATTATCATAATTACTTTATGTAGAATTGCTGGAAACCAAAGTCTCCCCGCTCAAATATTCATGGCCTTTCCTCCCTTGAATTCATGAACGCGGTGATTGCATGCTCCGCCCCCCCTACCAAATTATAGCTCGTCAATTATGTTAATACCATTCCTTGTCATGAGCTTGTGTTGTAATTATTCACTTGTCGGAATGAGCACTAAAAAACAACCAAAAAAAAAATATAACTCTCATTACGTTTTTTCCAAACACAATATGTAATATTTTATTTTTACTTCAATTATTTCTCTGTCATGATAACATGAAATTTATTATTATAATTCATAAAAAATATTAACAAATTTAATTTTAACATTGGGGTACACATGCCAAAATGGAAAGACGCTTACAAAACGACTTATAATTCTCATTTCTATTTTTATTAATTGAAGCATGGAAATGCAAAAGGGTATAAGTGCCTACAAAATAAAACAAAGTTTTTTTTGCCAAATATGTGGCAAAGCCATTCTTCAGAAATGTGTATAAGTAATGTTTTGCTGTTAGAAAAGAGTTCATTGAACGTATGAAAGATGGCATGGGTGTAAGCACAGAACGTAGTTTACCATAGAGGGTGTAAGTCAAACCATTTCTAAAAAAATTTCCTAAGGCACCTATACCCTTATGCATTTCCACGCTTCAATTATTATCAAAATTAAAAACTATACAAAAACTTAGCAAGTAGACACATCTACTTAAAACCAAATGGACATAGAACTCACAGATTTTCGGCACTCCAAAAAAAACGAACTTACACAAATTGCAAACTTTTCAAGCGAACGTTTTGAGACTTATTACGGCAGCTTCTCGGTACGCATGTTTCGGAATCCCTGATTCTCGTTTTCATAATAAATTACAGGAACATAGCAACGTACTGATAAATGGTCTTACCATGGCCAAAGCTGATATGCTCATTAGAAGGAGACTAAAAAAAGAAAACTGTATGAGAGACCTTATTAGACTAGCCTCCGGAAAGAGGTGCTGCAGGGCACATTCCTTTCTCATGCCCAACCTTTTAGCCATTTCGTCCCCATGATGGCAGTCATATTTCCTTATTGTCTAATTTTCTGAGAGGTGTGATTAAAAAGATTAAGAGAAAAAATGTTAGTTATTTTTAGAGTAATTCACATACTACAGGTGGTTATTTAGCAATTATTCGTCACACATTTCAATTTTCCACCCTAGTAGTAAAAGGGAGATAATATCTAAAAATCCATAGGTTGAATGGACTATAAATTGTAGGGCTATACAATTATATTGTAACGTGAAACAAACAAAAAAAAACAAAAAAAAAAAACATATGATTGAAAAGAGTTCTAGACTGGTTGCTGGAACAGTTAGAACATACTGTTCGTGACTGTTCGAGTACCTTCGACGTTTGTCTAGAATGTTCTGATTCAGACTAAATTTTGTAGCGATGGACTTGAGATTTAGTCTGCCTCATATCGTTACGTTTCTGTTACTGTGTCGTTACAAGTTGATACTTTTTGTAACCTTTTTAGTTATTTTAGTTTTTATTGTTTTGCGTCACATTTTGGTGGTATTTTCTTCTTATAAAAATTATTTAAACCCACGTAAGTGTGCACCAGAACACGTTTTTAGCAGCTCAAAAGTACCTCAAGTGCATCAATACAAAAGTATTGTATACAAAAGTGTTACCGTGGTCTCTTTTTTTTATATTTTTATATTTTCTATAATATGCTTACCATCAAGAAATGAAATTTCTTGTTTCACTCAGTTTGGTTAACTATTTTAAAATATATAATCAGAATTTCTTTGTTATTTATCGCGGTCATATATATGAGTTAAAAGCTCAGATGTGATGCTAAGATGTTTAATTAGC
This sequence comes from Aelia acuminata, assembly GCA_911387785.2. Classification (NCBI taxonomy): domain Eukaryota; kingdom Metazoa; phylum Arthropoda; class Insecta; order Hemiptera; family Pentatomidae; genus Aelia; species Aelia acuminata. The sequence goes on from OU426982.1 coordinate 36,257,247, forward strand.
TGGGAAAACTCTGTAATCACTGGAGCTCCAATATTTAAAATTTACTGGTTTTTAAATAAAGATGGCGTCTGATTTGAGAAACGGCGCTTAATCTTAACCTATTAAGGAATATCTTCCGGATCACTGTAATTTTGTTTTATTTTCACGTTTAGAAATATTGTTAATAGCTGGACATTTAAGCATCTGAAACTTGCCTGTAGTTTGAGAATTATCCTTGCGTGTTATTTTTCAGTTTTTTTTTTTCCTTGTTTTTGTTTTGTTGATTTTTTTCCGCAAGTTTTATGTAGTGGCAAACCTCAATATTCGGATCCTTACGTATTTATTATATAAGTATTGAGACCCCATTGTTCTGCGGTTTATCGTGTATAATGCCAATAGTTTAGCTTCATTGTTATTCAAGGAGACCTAGACTTCATATGTTTCTATATGGTTCAGGATTATATTTATAGGATTATAGTATCTATTACAAAAAATAATATAATCATATGCTTTCTGATTATGCGTTTGATTTATATTACATTGTCTATAACCATTCCTACCCCTCGTTCCATTGGCAGGTTACCCCTCCAAGATCCGCTGGCTAATGCAACGTATAATGAAAGATCCCAGAGCAAGGAGAGTATTTCTAAACGGGGCCAGGAGCCTAATGGAAGTGTTGAGTTAGCCAATGAGCTGCGGGGGTTCCCTAGGGTCAGGGGGTTCCCTATATAAAGCCGCCCCCCAGGGTACTACCGCCACCCCCTCCAGCCACCCCTGTCTAATAGGAATTCTTTATATATATAAAGGATCGCTTAAGATTAAGAAATCTATTCTGTTTATTGGGAAAAAATCTATTTACTGATAATCGTAAATAATATTAACTCAATAAAAATTAAAAAAAAAAACTTGTAACTGAAATTTACTCTTCCCTTTAGGAGTAAATGAATACAATTAAGTCTTCCTTATTTTACTCTTTAATAAAAGTATTCAAAACACGTTTGCAGCGTTTCCGGAAGAAAATTCGCCCATCGTCAGGTCAGCTTTTACACCCACTCCTAAAACAGGTGAAAATAAAGTTTAAAAATACATTCCTTTTAAAATGTTTGCAAAGCATACTTTTATAGTGGATCAAATCCGTTACAGATTGATGTGGAATGACGAGAGATTTATGCAATTTTTGACCAAACTCTCCAAGTGAAATTACAAGATATTACCGGTCGGAAAGAATAGTGGCACAAGTCGAAATATTCAACATTGAAATTTATCTGAAGAATGATTTAAATTTCCACTACTTTCTACTTAACTTACGAAACAAAAGACTAATATATAAAACCATACTTACTTACATAAAACCACACCACATTGGAGCTCCGCTAAACAGGTACACTTAAACAATATTCAAACGATAGAGTCAAAAATTCATAGAAAATTTTTAAACGTGGTACATTTCTAACAACATAATACACAAAGACATGGGCATTCAGTCAGTTAAATATTACATTTATGACAAATATGCCACATTTTACTGTTCAACTCATAAACATCCAAACCCACTTGTTTCTTCCCTTTCTTCCTCCCAGTTAGCCGAGGGATATGCTCGAGTACAGCATTTAAATCAAGGAAATCACAGATAATTTTAGCATTTTCCACAAATTTGCTAAATGCAGGCCTAAATTACGTAAAATATAAAATAAAAATTCTACTATTCTTTCCTACAGGCAATATCTTGTAATTTCATTAGTACAATTTGGTCAAAAATTACATAAATCTCTAGGCATTCCACATTAATCAGTAATAGTTTTGATCCCCTAAAATGCTCTGCAAACATTTTACAAGGAATGTTTGAAACACTTTATTTTCACACCTTTTAGGTGTGAATGTATGCCTGACCTGACGATTGCCACTTTTTATCCCAAAACTTCGCAGCAAGTGTGTTCTGAATATTCTAATAGATGACAGTTACAACTAAAATTTAATTTTTTATGGAGCGGGTTTTTTTTTATTATTTACGACTATCAATAAATATTTTTTTAATAAACACAACAGAATTCTTAATCTTAAGCGATCAATTATATAAATAAATAATCATTTATAGATAGTAAACATTATAAAGGTCTTTTCTACTGTAGTTATGAAACTTTAAGTTGCTTGAAATTTATGGTTTTTCAGTTAGGTGTATTGCCGCATAGATTGAAAAAAATAAAATTTTTAGTTTTTCCACTATTCTGCCCATCGGCGATTAATGAATATTCTTATTTAACAGTGATAAAAGGAAGAATTATATTCACTTATTAAAAAAAGGTTTAAATTTGTAATTAACTATTTCCTGTGAAATTCCTGGATTGCTATTCGAATCAACAAACTTTAGATTTGTAGGTCAATACAATTCGCATTTCGAATGCGGTACTGGAATATTTAAGTATAGAATTTTTCACTGCATTTACTGACCAGGCGTAGATGCATAAGATTGTTTTTGGGCACAACAAGTTTCCTAATGTTTTACTTTGAGTCATACGTGAAATAACTTTACTGCAAACACTGCCCAAAATTCTGTGTAACGTTTAAAGTTATAAAAAAAATTGTAGGTTCATGTTTAAGACTCGTCATTGAATTTCACAATGGACTAAAGCCTACCTAAGCAAACCTACGTTATTCCCTAATTATTTTACTAATTCTTTTTAGGATTCATAATTTAAAAATATGTATTGATTGTTTAACATTACGAGAGATCGAGTAAGAAGTAACCAGAATGTCGAAGGAAAAAGGAAATTCCACATGGGAAGCAAATATATTCAAAAGCCCAATATATACAATATGTATATATATATAAAATGCAAATATATACAGGAAGCCTATATTTAGGGCACTAATATATTAGATAAATAATCACATTATTTTTACGGACCAAAACTTTTTACTTACCGTTCGTATAAGTTTGAAATTTATTTTAATATTATGAATGAAATTTTCTAGCGGAGTAATTCGATTAGTTAAGCGCCTTGTTCCTAAAACGATGACTTGTTGATTGACTGTCAGAAGCCTTTAAATTAAGTTTTCACAAGAGCCTCAGAAATAAGATTTTTCCTTTGGAAAGCAAAAAAAAAAATGCTTGAGAAAAAAGAACTAGAGACCCTCTTTGTATCCAATCCTAAAAATTGGTTTATGAATATTTCATCTTATAAACATATTTTATCCGGAACAAAGGGCTTTTGTCAAGAAGAACACGAGTCCGTTATTTTTTTTTTTTTTTTTTTCAGATTTGTAGAAAGATACGTGATACCAAAAATCAACAATCATATCTCTTTACTTATTTAAGTAGTAGATTTAAAATCACTGATTTTTCTGGAAAGCATTTTTGTTTTATTGAGAATTAGATTTGAATTAAGTGACTTTTTGTTCTAGACCTAATTTCTAACAAAGTATTTCAGTGCTAAATGCATTATTATTTCGATTTATAATTATTAACCGTAAAATTCTCCAAAAATTTTATGTAATAAAAAAATCTACTCAAAATTAACTTGATCGAAAATTTGTTAATTATTGTTATTAACAGTTAAAAATAAAGTTGTGCGCCTTTAATATTTTTTTTTTCAATGTATTTCTATTTTATTTTAAATAATTTATTTTTTGAAGAGAAAAGAGTTGACTCCGCCGGGAATCGAACCCGGGTCTTCCGCGTGACAGGCGCGGTATGCTAACCATTGCACCGGGGAGCTCGCTTCCAAACGGTGCCAAATCCTTCCTCTTCACTGACACCTCTCCCACGATCTCGCAAGGTTTGCGAGTATTTACGGGAGGTGGACAATGTTTGTCCAATTTTGGGCATCTCTTGACTTAAAATAATTTAAAAACATGGTGGTTACCCACAATAATGATTAAACTAATATTTCTATTTCCTTTTACCAAATGAGTAAAATATTTCTAAAATTGGTTATATGAATGGAAGGACAATGAAAATATGATTACAGATTATTACAATCAATTATTGTTTTGATTATATGAAACTTTGACTTTTTTTTATTATATTTTAATTTATTGTTAAAATACTGTATTTTGTAAAAATTAAAATTATAAGTTTTTTTTTTATTTGTGTTACCGCCTCTACCCTAAAGGGTCATTGGCGTCTAATGGTGCTTTAAATCCATTTGTAGAATTCTGTGCATTTAAGAAACTTGAAAAGATTGATGACTCTTTCTTCTTTGTCTTTCATAATTTCCTTTAATGTCTTTCCAACTTTTTTCTGGTACTTTTCGAATTTCGGGCAGTCTATGAGTAGTACTAGTAAGTGTTGGATTGAAAGAGGCAAATTATCACATGTCGGGGCATTCAGCCTCCTAAGTAGGTAGCTGTGAGTAAAATGGCAATGCCCAATCCTCAGCCGGCACAGCATCACTTCCTCTCTTCTTGATATTCTGCAGCTTGTGCTCCATTTCCTACAGTCGGTTTTAACCCGGGTTAATTGGCGATTTTCTCTGGCCTGACTCTTCTCCTATCTTGCTAATTGCAATCTCTTTGTTTGGAAAATCCAGTCTTCCAGTGTAATTTTATTAACGTCTGTTCCGTCTTCGAGTGAAGACTTGCTTGCTAAGTGGGCTAAATGGTCAGCTCTTTCATTCCCTGGAATGCCACAGTGATCAGGAACCCAGACGAAGAGAATTATTGTGCCTTTATTTTTTATATTCCACCATTCGTTAAGAATTTCTATGATTACTGAATTTCGCGGGTATGGACTATTTATGGCTGCCAACACACTCCATGAATCCGATACTACAGTCCATTTTTTTTTATCTGGATTCCGCTATCAGATAGGGAGCATTTAGAATGGCTGTCGCTTCCCCTGTAAATATCGTACTCTCCCCTGGTAGATTAAAAAGGAGCTGACTGCGTTTACGACTCACAGCCCAGGCAACACTATAGCCCTCTTTTGATGCATATTATAAGTTAAATACCAGAAAAAAGACAAATCAAATTATTATCCCCTTAGTTCTATTTTTTTTTATGATAAAAAAAGAAAGAAAAGAACAAATAAAAAAAAAGTTTTTTTTTTATTATATTTTAATAAGAATATTTATATAATAAATGTTAAGACAATTTAGGATCAAACTGCCTTTTAGGTTCAACGCACCGCATCATCGCAAGATAGGAAATAATTTGATTCTTAGATGATAAATATGCTGTTTGTTGTTATTATAAAATAGAATATAAAATTACAATATATGTTACGTGTTCGTATGAAATGAAATTGTAAGGTATATTGAAATTATTGAGGATTACGATCGACGCAATGAGAGTAAAATGTATGTTAAATTAGATCAAGTTTTAGGTATTTTCAAATTTATCAAAGATAAGATAATATCTTTAATAAAATTTAGGTACGTAATAATATTTAAATTGAATAGATTTAGCTTCTAAGCCCATGAGTAAGAACATATCGATCTAAAGTCATTAGTTGTCAACTGTTGCTTTAGCCGTTGCCGCCTAAATCCACAGCCAAGCGGTCCATTGAGTTAGAACATTAAATATACTATAGGCTTTTAAATTTATATACATATATTATATAGTTTATATTTATTTAAAAAACAGGTGTGATATTATTAATATCACAAATATACATTAATTAACAACTTATATTGCTTCCATGGAAAGTGGACTATGAGTTATTTTTCTTGTTTTTTTAATCCAGATATAGAAACTTGAGCAATGAAGATGTCCAAATCATTGACAAAACCAAGGAGAGCTGTAACTTCGATACAACTATTGATATCCAAAGTTTACCTAATCCAAGGGCTATAGGATTCGCTGAAGATAGATAAAAATATAGCTTAATCAGATTTTACTCTCAGCCATTACGAGTTCATACTCATATTTTCATAAATATCGATTAGAAGTCTTTATTTGAAACTGCTGCTCTAAACATTGCCTCTGCTGTCACAATCCACAATTTGGTGATTCTATGCAATTAATATTAATTTAACTGAGTAGTTTGGATAAAAAAAGAAAATATAAGGTCGAAAATACTACACGAAAAATTACGCTAAAAGGTATCTTTGAGAAATCTTATATTTCACGTCCTACTCTCTTTGGAAATATTAATGTGAAGTCATTATTTGTCAATTGTTGCTGATTTCACAATGAAAATACCTACACGCTCTAGTTGCTACATTGAAAATTAATTGAGGTCAGTAGTTAGTATTAATTAAGTTTCCCGGCCAGTTGAATGTATGTGTTTTGATTTTCATACCAGTTAAGCATGGAACCTAAATTTAACATCAGAAAATAATGCAGTATATTGACAGAGAAACAACAAATTGTTGATGATGCTTCAGAAGAATACTCATTACTCATAACTCATAACTTTAAAAAAAGAGTACTCAATATATAATTTATACTATTTTCCTATTCCAAGGATATTTAATGGAAATAGAACAGTATCAGTAACCTCTACAAGATCCATCCTTACTGACCAAAGTGATTTTTTGTCAACTGCTGCTGTGGCCACTGACCTTACGGGGGAAACTTCAACAATCCCAATAGCTTCACAAAAGAAATTTTTTTCAATTTCAAAACTATTCTCAAAAATAATCTTCGATTAATGTACTTGTATTTTGGAGCGATAGATACGCGGAAGATAACCTTGAACAGAATCAGCCTCCATTTCAAGACCCATGAGTAAGAAAATATTGATCCGAAGTTATTATTTGTCAACTGTTGCTTATCACAACACAATCGGCTTCAAAACTTAACAAACTTATGTTTTTGAACGATTACAAGTAATTACTGCTTAGTTCTTCATAGTTTTAATCATAATTACAAAGAACGACGCATAGATGGAATTTGGATTATATAAATTTGGAGTAATGGAATTTGAGTTATGTAAACTTGATGACAATGAAACCATCAAAAACGGGTAATAAAATGGAAATATTTGAGAATATTTTAGCGTTAGCTCTTCGTAGAATAAATCTTTTTCTATTCAATGATACTAAATCTTGTTCTTTTCTACATCCTATATATAACCTTATATTGATATTAAGTAATTCTTTGTTACCTGTTTAAATATTTACCTATACTGTTTAGTTAACACAATTTGATTACTTTTTAATATGTTCTTAATATGTTAAATCTCATTTATCTATTGAATCAATAATTCCCATTTCAATTATTACCAGAAATATCATATTAGGTCCGTCCAATATGTTGAAGTTGTCTGTTTAGGTTGCAATCTGTTGCGACCAAGTGTCATCCAAAAAAAAAATGCCATAAGTATTTTACATAATCATGCAAATAATAACATGCAACACACTGTAAAGTAAAAAGAGTTCAAACGACTGTAAAGATGTTCGTACATTCCGTGCGTGGGTGAGGGGGGGGGGGGGTTGATGAGGGGTTTCCATAGCAACACAAACACTGACCTTTGTGCATGCCGGTGAACTTGTCCTTGAGCACGGTGAACTCGTAGATGTGGCCGAACTGCTCGAACATGGGCCGGAGGTGCTCCTCGCTCAGGTGCCTCGGGATCTGGCCCACGAACAGCTTGACGGGCCCGTCCATCGCGGCCTCGGGGCTCGAAGCCGCGTCGCAGCAGGCCTCCGCAGCGTTCTTCAGCTGGTGTGGAGGAGTCGTCGGGATCGGCATCTTCTTTTCGAATTGGAGGCTATCCGGAGTGTACCTGATCACGCGGTCTCTCATAAACTGCCACTGTATCTAATTCGTAACTAACTTGTAAGGCGATCAGGATCTATAAGGAACTGTTGCAGTCTTTTAGTTAGGCCTCTTCGAGAGCTATCACAGAGATTATTTCCACTATTGCACTTAAAAAACACTGGTACAAAATATATTATTACAACACTGTTGGGGAACACTACACGAGGACAGATTTTTGGGTCTTTTTCCTATCACAAAACTACACGTAAACGGATAAAAAAGGAGAGACGCGGACGAGAAGGAAGAGAACGCGCACAAGAGAACATACGTGAGTTGGAGTGGCGTCCCCTCGCCGCCCCCGGAGCCACCCCCCACCACCGCTCACAATTAAACCACCCCTCCAGTACCGGCCTCCCCCTCGCAGTTACTATCCTGGCGAAAAACATGGCACCACGTGTCGCTCACGTGGTCACCTGCCCTTGTGTTGTGTTGAGCATGAGCCATGTCATTGAGCTTCCCCTCTGAGTCATGAAAAATATTCTCTTCTTATCTCCCTTTCCCAGTCCTTTTTATATAAAAATGGTTATCATCAGGGATAAACTTCTTTATATAATATTACAAAAATGGAGACGAGATATGATTTATGAAATGCAGGATATATCTTTTAAAAAGGAGGACAAATATAAAACTCGGCATATTTTATTGAAATATACATATATACACTTGATAAATAAAGCTTATTGGTAAAGAATAGTAACCAAAAAAAGTTATAAAAATATTAATATAGAAAACAACCGAGGCTTTTTGTTGGAGCAGTGACTATTAAACAGTGATCATCATAATTTAGTCTCAACACATACTAGGGTAAACCAGACAGTTATTGACACTCAGTACAGTTATTGACACCATAACTTTAACTTGAAGAAATAAGTAAACAAGTCCTAATTTTTTTCCAAGATATACATGAGTCTAATGGTTGAAGGGTCCTCTTAGTCATCTATGAAGTAAGACTTAAACAAACTAACCATAGGGTCATTCCATATCAAGTGGTTGCTCGATCATTTTAGAAAAAAATTATAATTTTACCACCAATTACGTATGGAATCAGTAGTTCAAATCAATTTTTTTAAAAAATTTAGGATCAACCGTTTCAAAATGGCAGCCATTTTTGTTTCAACTTTCAGGCCGATTTTTAAGTTTTTAAGCTCTCACAGAAAACTCATTTTCTCAAGACAGGTAAGTCATAGACTAATAATTCAAACGCATTTGTTTTCCTTAAAGTCTGTTCTATATTTCGTGTGCTCTTTATTATTTGAATATATTGCATCCAATACTACTACAATATTACACAATACAAGTGCTATTGAAAACAACTGCTTTAAATTCTCAAAACACCGTTTTTGAGGGTAAGTTTTGGGTATAAGGGCATGTACGCCAAAGCTGATATTTGGCATGATAATAAACCTAACTAAGCAGCTTTCATTAAAAGTACTCTTAACCCGTATATTCATTCACTAATTTTTTTATGAATTTTAAAAGTTCAGATTTTTTCATTTTTTTGTTAACTTTAGGCTCTAATATCTCTGGTGGGCCAGTTAATAAAAATCTATTTTTTTTACATGTTATGCTTACATGCAACATAAACCTACTGCAAGAAATTTCAACCTTTGAGTACATTGGTAGCTACGAATTTTTGAAAATAGTCATTTGCGTGCTTATTTAACAATGAAGAAAAACTCATTTTCTCAAGACTGGTAAGTCATAGACTAATAATTCAAACACAATTGTTTTCCTTAAAGTCTGTTCTATATTTCGTGTGCTCTTTATTATTTGAATATATTGCAGTCCAATACTTGAAAAGTGCTATTGAAAACAACTGCTTTAAATTCTCAAAACACCGTTTTTGAGGGTAAGTTTTGGGTATAAGGGCATGTACGGCAAAGCTGATTTTTGGCATGATAATAAACCTAACTAAGCAGCTTTCATTAAAAGTACTCTTATCCCGTATATTCATTCACTAATTTTTTTATGAATTTTTAAACTTCACATTTTTTAATTGTTTGTTAACTTTAGGCTCAAATATCTCTGGTGGGCTAGTTGATAAAAATCTCGTTCTTTTATATGTTATGCTTGCATGCAACATAAATCAACTGTGAGAAATTTCAACCTGTATATTTGAGTACATCGGTAGCTACGAATTTTTGAAAATGGTCATTTTCGTGCTTATTTAACAATGAAGAAAAACTCATTTTCTCAAGAATGGTAAGTCATTAAATTTATCTATGTCTAATGCAAAAAAAAAATATATTGGGTTTAATTATAATTAAAATCTACTCTATTAAATTTTTATTATTTGTTTTAACGAAAAAGTGATTAAAAATATTTTCCGTTGGACATAGATAAAATTAAAAAAAAAACAATTAATAAGGGTTATTAAACGTAAAAAAATCACAAGCAGTAATATTTTAATGAAGTATGATCTAGTTTACACATTGTTAAATGAGCACGAAAATGACCATTTTCAAAAATTCGTAGCTACCGATGTACTCAAATATACAGGTTGAAATTTCTTGCAGTAGGTTTATGTTGCATGTAAGCATAACATGTAAAAAAAAATAGATTTTTATTAACTGGCCCACCAGAGATATTAGAGCCTAAAGTTAACAAAAAAATGAAAAAATCTGAACTTTTAAAATTCATAAAAAAATTAGTGAATGAATATACAGGTTAAGAGTACTTTTAATGAAAGCTGCTTAGTTAGGTTTATTATCATGCCAAATATCAGCTTTGGCGTACATGCCCTTATACCCAAAACTTACCCTCAAAAACGGTGTTTTGAGAATTTAAAGCAGTTGTTTTCAATAGCACTTTTCAAGTATTGGATGCAATATATTCAAATAATAAAGAGCACACGAAATATAGAACAGACTTTAAGGAAAACAATTGTGTTTGAATTATTAGTCTATGACTTACCTGTCTTGAGAAAATGAGTTTTCTGTGAGAGCTTAAAAACTTAAAAATCGGCTTGAAAGTTGAAACAAAAATGGCTGCCATTTTGAAACGGTTGATCCTAAATTTTTTTAAAAAAATTGATTTGAACTACTGATTCCATACGTAATTGGTCGTAAAATTATAATTTTTTTCTAAAATGATCGAACAACCACTTTGGTCCACTTGATATGGAATGACCCCATAGGGAAGATTTCACAATTAAATTCACAGGGTGTCAATAACTAATTTTTGCACTTTTTACAATAAATATTTGCCATATGGTAAAACTATTAAACTTAAAAACCTTTTAAGTCTTTATAAGGATAGATAAAGAGGAGCTATAGGAAGTTCCAATTTGATCCCTTCATAAAAAGTATTTTTTTAATTTCACGACAGAAATGTAGTCTTAAGGGTTCAATAACTGGACGGTTTACCTTTTTTATGTTATATCATCATATGTTTCCCTCATTCCGCCATTTTCAGTGCTGAAATGCGAATGACAATTGTGGTTTATTCTTTTATAAATTAAAAATTTATATATAAAATCACCAAGCCTTGTCATTTAAAATTAGGTATTTGTTTAAGCTTTTCCCTTACATACATAGTAATTGTTTAAAAATAAAATAAATTAATTTACTGTACCATAGTACTGTGCATGTACCCTGATTGCAAACAAATGATAAAGAAATGAGGCGTTTGCTATTAAAACTAGCTCATTCCATTTTTGGAAATTTTACAGAAGAGACAAAAACTTCTCACGTCCACAGTACTAAAGCTAAATTTTTCTAATTGTAGGTATAACCACCTAGAATTTGATTAGTTTTTCATTTTCATTCTAGGTGCATTACCTAAGGCGTAAATACACTGATTAGGTTGGAATGAGCTGATTTTGATGCAAAAACACGATTTTTCATGTTGTTTTTTTTTTCAGTTTTTTGTTCAATTAAGTTGTGTGAAATTGGTTTTTGCCAGTTTACCAGTTAATATTTGTGTCTTTACGAGTTTTAAATAAATGACATCACTTCGAATGATCTGAAATTTAACAGTTGAGACGTAAACTTTGGTACAATGTGAAAAAAATCATAAATTACAAAGCCAAATGGAACAAAATGTTTTTTTTATATATCAAAGAAAAATAATATTTAAATAAAATGCAGAAAGCAAGGAGAGAAAGGAAAAAGAAGGTTCGTTATTTAAATGAAATTGTTGTCGTCATAATACATCGGCTCACATTCTTGGTTTTCTTCTGCTGGCCTTCCTTCCTGGAATGAGCTGGATTTGAGCTATATCCCTTCGTCAGGTTAGGAAGGACCCTCTAAACTTTCAAAATATGCAAAAAAGTGGATTTCAGAAAAATATGGAATGAGCTAGTTTTGATTACAAACTCCTCAAATATGATAATTTATATAATTCAGTATAGGAAGTATTATTGTAAGAAGCGGTATCAATTGTATAATAACAATAACTTCATCATATCAGCTGCTAAAATCGTTTTCAGGAAGCCTGTCCTCATAATCAGAACTGTTTTTCTTTTTTATCTTACTGTGAATAATTTGTTCTCATAGTCTTGTTTTCTTTAATTAACACTTTTTTCAACATTATTCGTTGATTAAGAAATTTTCTATCGGCTAGGATCTATATAATACGCTGATAAAACCTGAGATTGACAGGTTTACTAATAGGGTGTATAAAAAAAAATGACCGTTTCGTCAAATGCATGAATTCCAAGGACTGTAAAGACGTTAATCCTATTTATTGTTACCAACAAGTCCTGTACTCTTTAGAATGTTAATCCAACTTTATTTATCAACACTGGACTTACTCAATAATACCTCAGTTCACAAGTTTTTGCTGGAGAAGCAACATGACGGTGTCTTACGAAATTCTAGTTATTTTGAGGCATTATTGGAAAAAATCGTGTTCTGCCGCTGAAGCGGCTCGTGATATCAACAGAATTGAAGGAGGTCTCCTTGACGAGCGTACCACGCGGCGTTGGTTCCAAAAATTTCACAGTGGAGATACGACCTTAGAACGGAAGAAGGCGTATTTTGGAACTATGAAGGTGTAATCCATCATGAATTCGTACCTCATGGAACCACAATTAACTCTGACCTCTATTGCATACAGTTAGATAGAGTATATGCAAAACTGTCGCAACTTTATCCAGCTTTGATCAATCGAAAAGGAGATCTGTTACAGCAAGATAACGCCCGGCCGCATACTTCCCGACAGACCAAGGAAAAATTAAAAAATCTTGATGGGATCGAACTTCTTCCTCACCCACCATATAGCCCAGACCTTGCTCCATCAGATTTTTATTTGTTTCGGTCAATGGCCCACTTCTTGAAAGGGAAAAAATTTGATACCTTTGAAGAAGTCGAAACAGCGGTGCAGGAATTCTTCGATAGCCATCCTAAAGAGTGGTACCAGCAGGGGATCATGCAACTGGCGGAAAGATGGCAAGCAACGTTAGATAACAATGGGTTATATTTTGAATACTAATTTTATTGTAAAGTATAAAAAAAATATATATTAATTTTTTGTCTAAAACGGTCATTTTTTTTGACACACCCTATTATAATAATGGAGATTTTTTTTTTACAATCTTTCTAAATCGTTCCAGCGTTTCTGAGCTGAATTAGTTCTTTTATTGAAATTAGTTCACCCTTCCAATAAGAGATGTGGTCACTGGTGCAGATCAATGAATCACTTAAAAAAAATATAGATTGATATATATATATATATATATATATATATATATATATATATATATATTATATATTATTTATTTTGCATACCACTTTTTTGCATATTTTGAAAGTTTAGAGGGTCCTTCCTAACCTGACGAAGGGATATAGCTCAAATCCAGCTCATTCCAGGAAGGAAGGCCAGCAGAAGAAAACCAAGAATGTGAGTTATCGTGAACACTCCGGAAGACTAAGTTATATTGTGTTGTTCTGAGCAGGTTAACATAAAAATGAAGTTTAGCTGCTTAAAATTTATACAGCTAAGTATTAAATATAGCTATTGCACGTAAATGACAACCATTTTAAGTAATTCAAGCTTTTAAAAATATCTTTACGAATGTCTTTAGAAGCAAAAATTAATGCTCTCAGTAAAACTATAAGACTGACTTTATGGCCAATAGAGAAAGGATAATGAGAAGGATTGTAAAGGCATAACGACATGCATGAGGTGGCGTCGCATGTTACCGAGGCATTAGAGTCCGGGCGTTGGTCGCAACGATTTGTTTTAGCGAGTCAACTCTACTCCCATCTACCTTTACAATCGAGATAACCATAGCTTTTTCTTACTCCCTTCGAAAGATAAATAATAATATTAATAAGATATTATTTCTTCATCTAAGTTATTTTTAGTCTCAAAACTAACTTTAATTTTATTAGCTTAATCTCCCTACTTTCTGGTAGACTTCTGGTAGGCATTTAATCTTTATATTAATTATTTTATTTTATTAACTAAGCATTGGTCTCGAGCCCTATTTCTTTGTCCGTGGAAAGAAAACCGTATACCCGAAAAGGTGAGATACGGGCGGAAATTTATCATTCTGATTATTTTTGTTTGTTTAACGTCCCTTATTTATGCTACTAGGGCTAATCGGACGATGATACACTGGGAATCCTAAATTTTGCCTATCCAGGTGTAATTAGGATTGGGATCTTTAACGAGTACCTGACATCGTACAGGCTCGGGACCTCCGTTTTACGTCCTATCTGAGGGACGGCATAGCTAAGCATTTTTTACTCACTTTGAAAAATCTTAGGGCCACCACGGGACGCAAACCCGCAACATTAAGTATTGCTAACCACTACACCAAAGGTGACCCTGCCAACAGATGGACTTTTTTTTTAACACCGAGTCTTGCAACTATGCCGCACCTAACGTGTTAATTTCATTTATTTAACGAGCAATAACGTTTCGGCCTCACGGCCATATTCAAGTCTCAATCTGCCAATGCTGGTACACAAATAGCTTTCGTTAAATTAAAAAAAAAATTCACCATTTTATGGTACTTAAAAAATTCATCAAGAACTAAAATGAAAGACACACTTCATTATATATAGTACAATTGCTGAATAAATAAGAATGACGAATACTAACATAGGCAGATTGAGACTTGAAATTTTCCGTGTGGCCGAAACGTTGTTAATCGCTAAATAAATCAAACAAATCAAAGAAAAAGTTGTTCTGAACATTGCTCTAACCTAGTTTTTTAGATCGAATAATGCGAATAAAATAAATTATTCACTTTTCACACACTATTGTGTGATTGTCAAAAAGAAAAACTTATACATATATAGATAAGTAAAGATGTTTTTCGGTAATATGAGTGAATAATTTATAAAGTATTTCTATTTATTTAATATTTCTATAAATAAAAAGGTTATATTTCTTCAAACAGCAGGTTATATAAGAGTAATCAATATATACTATAAAGCAAAGTGTACAATGTGCGTGCCGAAAAGGCTCAAAAACGACTACACGTACTATCAAGATTGTTATGTTGTCATATTGCCCTATTGCCCCTAACGATGAAGAAGGTTTCAGTTTTCATTTTAAGTTTGTAATGTTGAAGGGACAAGGGCTGTAATATTAAGCCTCTCGCTACATGTAATTAGCCCCTCTAATAAGCCCAGGCGAGTTAATGAATGAAAAAATTTAGTTCGACATTTGGAAGCCAGGAGCGCTAGCTAAACTCAATTCATAAGGTTATCGTTCATCAGTTCGGTTTGTTATGGTTTTAGCTTCAGCTGTTTTCTTTAAATCACACGAGATTATGTATAAATCATTATTTTTTCCTTTTTATTTTTCAATAAGTTCATTACATCTCTGCATTGAAGTGAAATTAAAAATAAACAAAACCAACTGGATTCCTAAGCGAATTAAGTTTTACAGAAGAGGAAAGAATTGGTTGAAACATTGCCTTTAATCAACATACAATATAAGAGTAAATTTCCAACAAATGAAAAATTGCTTATTAGTGTAGTGAGCGAATAAAAACTAACACTGAATAAAATAGATAACTTATAGATAATATGAATAAAAGATATAACCTAATGGAATATATACCGTAAATAAAGTGTTCATATAATATTTCTGTTTAATAGTTCTGTTCTGTTCGTAAATTTTCAACCGAATTCGAAAAAGGAGAAGTTACTCAACTTGATAGGATGCGGTACCGTCATGAGAATGGTCTCAATGGAATCAGAACATAGAAACCATAAAAAATGGTATATACCAGGACATATTTGCTGCCCAAATAATTTTTCTTAATCTAGAAAAGGGAAGAAAACGCATTGAGAGAACCGCATTAATGGGGTCTCTTATACCCAAACCATATATGGGCGTACTCTGAGGTTTCGAAACTTACCACTAATACTAAGCTGAAGTTTCATGATGGTACAAATTTTGTTTTAATCATGATTAATTTTGGTCTATTTTTCTGTACTATTACATTTTAAACTTATTGTTTCATTCCACAACTCCCTGAGCGAAGCCGGGCCCCAAAGCTAGTAATAAATAAAGGCAAATTGAATGTAATTTCAACATAGGTATTGATGTTTTTTTTTTACTATGGTACTTTACTATATATTTATTATATACTGTAGTGTTTAAAAAGTAAAAAGGCAGGCTTAGATGACATCGTAAAGAGAATGGTCCAGAACCTCGTGGAACGTCGTGGATAGTACTCGAGCATCTTAGTCACAAACACGTGCTATGAAAGTTTGTTCCAACAGTTATTTCGTTCCATAGAAGGTCTAGGACTTTTATACCATATGTATCTCTTTAAGTTACAATATGTTTATTTGATAGATATTTCTGAGAAAGCTTTTATTATCCTATGTTGTTACCTCAGATTTAGATAGATTAGATCATCAGATTTAGATAATCTTCTTTGTGATGAGGATTTCAGTCTTCATTGGGTCCAAGTGACTGTTGAATTCAGAACTCAAACTTCGAAATCGATTCCGAAGAGATATTTGAAGGCAGCTGGAGAAATATATTATTTTTTAACGTATTTCTGTAGATGTTTTTTTTTTTATTCGTCAAACATATAGGTATAAACATAATACGCTGTCAAAACAAACGAAGCCAAAACCGTTTTATTCATAGAAATAAGCTTGCATATAGAGGTGATTCGCTTGGCGTGCACTGGAGCCATACGTCTTCACTTATCTCACCTAGCTGAGAAACCTATCTACCCACTACTAATCCTTCTGCCACCTCCCAGACTCTCCGACGACATCCTGAGACCTTCCAAGTCTTTCATCTTCCAGTGTTCTTCTTATTTTACATACTTATATTCATAATGCATTATTATTTATTTCCCTATAAGTCACAATATATTTTCAAATTATTTGTTTGTGAGTAAACTAAATAAAGCGAACATCAAAATATTATTTATTGAAAATTTTTAGAGCTTCAAGTTATTTAATAATGCATCATGAATTTAAATCCATCACCCATCAAAAGGCAGGAAATATACATTTTTCCAGGTAGGGACAACCGTTTCATAATAAATTGAAGCTTGTCAACTCTAAGTTACTGTGTTTGTACACAACTAAGTCTGGAGAGCTCTCCTATATCGTACCTATAGAGGTATGATATCGTATAATTATTTGAGTATAATTTATTGAAATATAAAAAATAAGGTGTCACCTTGTTCTGAACGATATGTCCCTTGCCATAACCTTATTAAATTCATGTTGGGTAATATTGGATAGTGAGTGTGATGTGGAAGGAAGCTTCTTCATAGAGATTACTTCCAGCATAGAGGGACAGATTAGTAATTAGGGCGATAAATTTGGAAAGGTGGTAACTGACAGAATTATCAAAAAAATAGTTTTTTTCACTAAAAAGAGTCTATTTTCTAAGTCCAACTGTGTTCTAAGTCCAACAGCGTTAAAAAGGAGGCAAGTTCTTGCTAAGTGTTAAGTAAGAGATGTCACAAGAATATTAGTGGTAACAGAATGTCTGTTTGTTTTGGAAAGGAAAAAAAAGGCCGCAACATGAGTGGTTCACCCTTCTACTTAAACTTTGCATCTCGCTTCCGGTGTGTTTATCTGTGTCTGTTTACCAGTATTAACAAATCCTGTGAACAAATTTCACTGATAGAACTGCCAAAAATTAAAAAAAAAAACCACCTTGATTGAAATGGGAAAGGCGGATTAGAAGCACGTTTTCACAACAAGGACGGGCGTTAAACGTTACCACAAGGAAGGAAAGCATGATAATTTCATGAATAAAGATGTGTTTGAGGTTGATCAAAAAGACATGAAAATAACGAATAACATAACTATTATAAATTCTATTATAAAAAAAATTAACGTAGAAGAAAAGCAAGTCCTTAACCAAATCCCGCGAAATTATGTGCGTGTAATGATACATATACAAGCAAATACAAAAACTACAAGCTAAAATACCCCCTTTTAATTGCTAAAGTCTTATTTGATAATTATACGCACTTTAGTAAATATTCGATGTATGGTTATAAGTATGTGTTTTAAAAATTCAACTAATTTATCTCGTTCTGGGGGGCAATGAAATGTTATCCCCGCGTGAGCATAAATAATGCCTTTCAAAGACGCTATACAAGTCCCTACTGAGTATCCTCTTCATATTTTTTCATATATATCTGAGTATTATCTTCCTAATTTTATTATTCTGACCTGTCAGCACACCAGCGATAATTAGCAAATGTGTTCAACTGGAAATATAACTTGGGCATTTCAGGCTTAAGGAAAATAGTGCCTAGCAGCACTTCATTCAGGAGTTGAACAGACTGGAATGTCAACTGTGGCCATGACTTTCATATGATTTTTGTTGAGTCCATTTGATTAAAAATGGGGGATAAATATTACTAAAATATTAGTCGATATGTGATAATTGTAAGTCTGTTTGTAGAAGCGTCTGTTGTCAATCTTAGATTTTCAGATTGAAAGTTTTGATTAATTTTTGTAAGTTCGAGAATTTTTTCTGAGCCGAGATTGTGTGAGACGTATGTCCAATGTGTTTTAGTAAGTTGATGTATGTTTTCAGTTTCTGTTTGATTTTCAATTTTGATGATTTTGTAAAAAAAAAAGGGTGAACACTATTTTTAGTCTAGATGAAGGAAAACTTGTGTTTGGTTTACGGCCGGCTGACAGAATTATGTTGCTTGCACTTAATGCAGCTTAAATGTGGACCGCACACCCTTCGTTTACATAGTACGATCAGCCTGGAGGGGCCAACCTAAATATTCGAGCAGAGTAGTAGTGAGGGAGAGGCACTGAGTCATAGCGTGGACTGCCCTAGCCTACCACAAGGCGGTCGATACCAGCTCCCTCCGTCCCTCTTCCTCAGTCTCTTTCGGTGTTGGCTTCGACTGTCTAGGGCCGAGCACCACTGCCCTTCATCCAACAGCACGCGCCGCTCACCGCCAACAAGGATACTCTGCTTGCTCTTCGGGCTTGTTGAAGCTGCTTCACCAAGTTACACAGCATCCTCTGCAGCCAACCATCTCCCTTCAAATATAAACTAGCATGAAGAGAAAATTGTTATGGGTGCAATCAAAATAAATAGCAATACTATGTAACAATCACATATTTTATTTTTACCAACTTTTCATCCCGAATATCAGGTCCTCATCAGGGATCTTTGGCTGACGTTGTCCAAATGCCGACACATTGTGTAAGGCATTTGGACCCCAACCTTTTCTCTTCGTTTTATCTACGGGTAACTATCTTCCACCATCTTAAACTAGCATTTTGAAACTATAAAACGCCTATGATTACTTTCACATTTCATCAACAATGGGAAAAGTTATACCCACAATATACAAATCATATTTAAGGATACAGTAAAAAAAAAAAAAAAAATATTTAGTTTAAATATAAACTTACCAGGTGTGTAAATATGAAACCGGAATTCGCCAATGATAGGAGTTAGCAGTCAATATAATCTTCTAACTAATCCGTCAGTGGTGTTATCTGCTTTTGCCTACATGTAATAAAGAGATCCAATTGATTCCAACATCAGTTTCATTCTATAACCGTGTTTTTAGTGGCGTTGAACATGTCGACTTTTGTGCCAACAAATCAAGATTTGCGGACAGCATTTATTTTCTGTTTCCTTCTGAAAAAAATTAGAGCATTATCACATAGAATGCTTGTTGAAGCTTACGGGGAGCATGCCCTAGGCAAATCTCAATGTTTCGATTGGTTCAAAAAATTTAAAGATGGATTTCAATAAAAGAAACAAAGACCGTGGAAAACCACAAAAAAAAACTTTGAAAACGCTGTTTCGGAAGCGTTTGTTGGACAATTATTACAGGTGACGCCGTCTCCATTTGTTTGAAAGGCATGGAAAAGATCCATAGGATCGGAAAATGGGTACCTCACCAACTGAATGACAGGCAGCAGGAAGCTCGAAAAACCTCATGGCAAATGCTGCTCGCCAGGTACAAAAAAAAAGTCATTTCTTCATCAAATTGTGACTGGTGATGAAAAGTGAATTTACTTCGAGAACCCTAAGCGTAAAAAATCCTGGGTAACTACTGGTGAACCATCGGCATCGCTTGGGGAGGAAGAAAATGCTCTGTGTCTGATGTGATCAGATGGGTGTTACCTACTATGAGCTGCTGAAACCTGGGGAAACTGTTAATACGGAACGCTACCTACAACAAATGATAAATTTGAATAAAGATTTGCGCCAAAAAGTCCCAAATATCAAGAAAGGACACACAAAGTGATGTGACAATGCCCCATCACATTCGGCTAAACGGACCAAGGAAACGATCCAAGTGTTTGGTTGGTAAATTCTTCCGCATGCGGTTATTCACCAGATTTGGCCCCATCCTATTACCACCTATTTGCATCGTTGGGACACGCACTAGCTGAGCAGCGCTTCACTTCTTATGAATATGTACGAAATTGGTTAAGTGATTGGTTTGACTCAGAAGAGGAAGCATTATTTTGGCGGGGAATCCACAAATTGCCTGAATGATGGGAAAAATGCATAGATAGCGAAGGACAGTACTTCGAATAAAAAAGTATGTATCATTTTTACACAATCAACTCTTATTTGCTATTTGAAAAATTCCGGTTTCATATTTACACACCTGGCAGATTTTACGGTTTCCATGGCTAGCGAGGTAGTGCCAAAAAGAGCCTTTGAAAAGTATTTTAAAAATAGGTTGGGCTCCCCTAAATAAAGAAAAACAAAGCGTATACCATTCAAAGTCGCGAATAAAAAAACCTCCCTACTCAATCATACCTTAAAATGTTTGCACTTACTTAGTCTCCTCGATCAAAAAGGTGAAGAAGGATAGCCTTCTAAATATAAAATGGAATAATGACCGGAAATAGTGTCAATTACGCTAACCTCAATCTCTCCAGATAAAAAATTCTCTCAAAGAAAACTACAGCTGTATCAGAGGCGTATGCAAGGGAACGGGGCCACTCCGACCCCCCCCCCCCCCCCCCGCTCACCGGAAATTAGTATTATAAAAATAAAATTAAGTAAACTATTAACCATACTATAAATTATAGTAGAGGGGTCATCTGTGGTGTAGTGGTTAGCATAGAAACTGAAAATACTAAAGGTCGCGGGTTCACGTCCCGAGGTGGCCCTAGGATTTTTTAATGGGAGTAAAAAATACTTGTCTATGACGTCCCTCGGATAGGACGTATAATGGAGGTCCCGAGCCTGATGTCAGGTACTCGTTAATGATCCCTATCCTAATTATACGTGGTAAGGCTCCTACTGTAGCATCGTCCGATTAGCCTTAGTGGCATAAAGTGACGTTAAACAAACAAACAAACAAAAAACTCTTTAAAAAAAATGATGTGGCATCATCATTTTTTTAAAAATGTTTAATATTTGTTTACACTCCCCACAAAAATACCAACATATTTTCATACATTCTCAATCAAACAACACATGACACATCATCATATAGAACATAGCACATCAGATATTACAATTGTAACACTATACAATAGTCTGTGTGATATATTAAGGGAAATAATGCCAAATATGTATCTAGTTTATAGATCTTATTATTTTTAGTATTATAGTTTATATTGTATCTAGTGTATAGTCAGCTTACTTTCTTCTTTCTATATTCTAATCTTTTCTTTCCTCTGTTTGTTTTCTTCCATTGTAGCCCTGAGGATGTCTATAAAATAGACGAAACGTTGGCAAGTAAAAAATAAACTTCGTTTAATTTTCAAGACCTCAACCCTCACTAAGTTATTTCAGATAATCATAATCATAACAAAAACAAAAATGGAAATTAGAAGACTAAAACTAGTATACATACTACTATATATAGTATACATGCTACATGATACATACTACATGTAGTTCTATTTTACTTCAAACCAGGATTTTAAACCATGAGTTTTAAGATTAAACAGTAGGCGACAAACTGGAGGAACCTGCCAAGGACGTTAACAGATGCAAGGGCATAGCCCGGAAGCCGAAGACCTGCAGAATCAAGAAGTAAGTAAGTATTTAATTCATAAATACATAGATAAAAGAAAATGTTATGATCCCAGATGTAGATTTCTCATCAAAAATTGTCAAACGCTTAAGAGTTTGGTAATGGAATTTTCACTTTCAAAAAATTTATTTTAAATAAAAGTGTTTAATATAATCGAAAAAGAAAACAATTCAATCAAGAATGGGAAAATAATTTAAAATCAGTTTATTTTTTTATTCATGTTAAACTTAATATTTAAACTGCCAAGGATTTAAACTATTAATATTAATGATTTTCTTTTTTTCCTTTCTTTTTTTAAGTTTGTAGAATATTTGAACCGTAGAACCATCATGGTAAATAAATTTGGGATGTCAATCCTTTGGAGTTAATAATGAAGGAATCCTCAAAAACGGTAGGCCGAAACGTAGATGGGAGGATTGCGTGAGTACTGTCGAGGTGGAATTAGGACGGAGATGTGTTGAAAGTGATTGATGTGGTCAGCTCTAAACTTTTATATTCCTAATTTTTTTTTTTTTTTTTTTTTTTTTTTGTAATGTATAATAAAATTTCCGAACATTATTTTTTTCGCGAGCTGTATCGAAAAAGTAATGGTAACAATATTCATAAAAGACGGCTGTTAGTAAATTGTTTTAAATATCGATCGATAAAGAAATAAGTTAACCCCGTTCGAAATTTCGAGATTTCAACATTGCGTTTGAAGATACGTAAAATCAGAGAATCGCATAAAAAATCAAATTCGGTCATTAGCTGGCAGTTTTATATATATATTATATTATTGAGTAGTGACATGTAAAGAGATAAATTTTTTGAAGCTTAAAAAAATAAAATGACAGTAAAACACTTAAGGAATCGGAAAGAGAAAGATTGAAGAGTTGTGTTGTGGAACTAAAACAAAAACTTAACTGAAGCCGGGCACTCACTCTTCAAACTCACTCCTCCTATTCAGGCTAATTAATGAGTTCTCTCTTACATCAAGTGTACCAGAACAAGTTGATAGCAAGTTTGTTTGCAATGGAAAACTTTTCTTTACTTTTTTACTTTCTGTTGAAACACAGCCAGCAATAAATCTCGTAATTATTCATTTCTTACACAATGACAACCATATTCGTCAATATAAAGAGAATTGTTTGAATAATAAATAAAACGCCTGTGGAACAATTGGATAAACACAAAACCAAAAAATAAATCGCATAATATAATAATAAAATAAATCGCACTGGTGCATCTAATGTAAACTGAATGATCAGTTCAAAACACTAAAAAGTTATTTTATTTTTTTTTATCAATGATAATATAAAATTATACTGAAAAAGACTTATTTTAATTAATTTGTTCACTCATATTTTGAAATATATTGTAAAGTGAAACAAAATCGTATGATATTGTCTGTTATATTAAAATAATTCTTGACTTTTATTTTAATAGTTAACTAGGGTAAACCATACAGTTATTGACACCCCAAGTTTAACTTCAAGAATAAATCTAATGTTTGAAGGGTCCTCTAAGTCATCTATGAAGTAAGTGTTTAGCAAACTAACCGTAGGGAAGATTTCACAATTAAATCCACAGGGCGTCAATAACTAGTTCTTGCACTTTTAACAATAAATATTGTCATATGGTAGAACTATTGAACTTTTGACCCAGAAAAACCTCTTGAGCCTTTATAAGGATAGATAAAGAGGAGCTATAGGAAGTTTCGATTTGATCGCTTCATATAAAGTATGTTTTTTAATTACACCACAAAAAATTAGTCTTAAGGGTGTCAATAACTGTACGGTTTACCCTATAATGTTTCAATTGTTTTTCTTTTTCTCGTGTTCTTTGGGAATGGAGTGTTTTATTTATAAGATTCTTTCTTTGTGAATTAAAAAAGGAATGTGTGATCTCGAAAATTAAGAGAATTAATGAAGTAAAAAAAGTTGAAATATTTTATTAGTAATATTATTATTCTGAAACACATATAATTATAATAAAAACTATAATTGAATGTGATAAAATTAAAATACAATAATTGCAGGTGAAGATGTAATATTACAAAGTTAGGTACTCAAGAAAGAAGGAGTTTCTTCTAGAGACGCAACAGGCTTGTACCCAAGCCCTCCTCGACTACCCACAAGATTTTCCTTAGCTCATCCAATTTATCTACAGTTTTTATAAAGTTGATCTAACAGATAGTGATTTATTTACCTCTTTGGTTTTTGTTTACTTTCTAAAACTGGACAATTCTTATGTCTTTTATTTAAAGAGTCAATTGAAGCTATAATATATACATTGGTCCTGAGGATATTTAAATCCCACGTGGTCTTAAAAGATAACACCGCTTCTTACCCGAAATTCCATGTCTAAAAATATTTGTATAACTATGTTAAATTACATAGCTATACATTGATATAATAATATTATTATATTATATATATCTTTAGAGCTGTCAAAACTCGTTTTTTCTTGTGTATTATTCAGGATATCAGGAACTACAAGTACTAAAATAATTTTAAACTAAATTTATGAATTAGGCCATTTATTCTATAAGCATTTTAGCAAACAAAAATTAGTATGCGACAAAATTTGAACATTCAAGAAACGAAATCTGCAGAGGCTGTCTATACAGTAAATCCGCTCTTTAGGTAGGGGAGGTGGTCAAAATGGGAAGTGCGGTAAGGAAATTGTTCTTAGCTGGTGGTGGTAGTGATGCGTCGTTTTCGATAGTTTATATGCTTCGGAATTCAAATGAGAACATTCCAGCTATGATACAGCGAATAGTTCAAAAGATTTCGCACATATTGCTAACGTCGAAGAAATAAGGAACTATGTACTCAAAAATGATAATTTTTGAGTAAGAAACAGTATAACAATGATGAAGTTGCCTATCACACCGATAGCGTTTCTTCTTTGATTGAGTGTAGTTCAAATTCAAAAGTTCCCAAGAAATTCAATTTTTGATTTGTAACCTTATTCTACGACGGATGAGATTTATAGGTTGGCGAAAAATCAAATTTTAAGGCTAAATGATATAAAAACTAAAAAAAAAATATTATAGAAGTACGTATTTGTATTTTTGCAATATCATAAGTATGCCTTTTATTTGCGCGACAGATTCTTAAAGTAATCCTTGCTTGCTCAAAATTCAAGTTCTACTCTGTTTCGGTCTTGCGCATGCGAAACACTAATTCTCTGTTTCCTGAGATCTCCCAGAAAGTTATCTTTACTTGATTATTGGCTTTCCTCTAGGCGCCGCTCTTGCAGGACTGATGTATATTCTTCTCGCTCTTCTTTCTTCGTCCATCCTCAGCAAGAGATCCAGGCCAAAACCTATTCTGGTAAAATAGGAAATAGTAACGCCATCACAAAGTTCACATAGCTCATAATTGTTTCCTTCTTCGCCATTATCAGTTTTTTTTTGACGGACCATATGGTAATGTGTCCAACAACTAACTGTGAATCCTTCTAGTTTAGGGTCTAGGCCACACAAGCCACTATAGATATTGGATGATATACTCATATATGTACATCAGAAAATTAGTATAAGTTTAGTATTTAATTATCAATATATTATATGTACATACACACTTATGTAAGTTAAATAAGGGCCAAATATTTACATTTTTTTGTTAAAAATTTGAACAGGTAAACTACCTATAATATACAGATTCCTAGATTCCTGATAGATATAGATTTTATATATTCCTATTTAAGTTTTCCTTGTTTTATATCTGAATAGAAAAGAATAGCCTTGACTGGGGTTCGAACCTGGGTTTCCCGTAACTAGCTCGGAACGCTACCGAGGCCGCATCCAAGCCAAGCAAACCTTGTCTCTTCACTGATCCCCTTACTTACCCCGATCACCCATACCTTTGCGAATTTATAAGGGGGGTGGTCTATTTTTCTAACCAGTATGATCTTAAGAAAATTCGTCATTTTTAAAATATGTATATATTAAACTTAATTATTTTCTCATGGAAAACATATTTTATAATTTAAAATATTTCATTTTTGAAGATACAATAATGGCCTTCACCAGTACTATAACCCGGGTCTCGCTCGTATGAAGCGACCATGGGCTTTAGAGTCTTACATTGAGTTCAGAAGCTAGAATGATTATCACAAGATACGCTTCTCCTGTAATATTCAATTTTTTTGAATTGTGGCGAGTCTTTCAAACGAGTTTGAATATATTTTTGGAATTAAAAGAAAAAAAACTAAAGGAAAATCTTCATGAAAGCTGTCAGAGAAATCATCATTATATATATATATATATATATATATATATATATATATATATATATATATATATATATATATATATATATATATATATCTTTTTTTTAAAATGAGTAGTTTTCAAAATGATCTTTTCCTATATGAAATGGAATATTTGAAATTCACTAAGGGAAAAAATAAATCTATATGAAAACTTTTCCTTAAACATCAGCATTTTTTATTCCTAAGTGTAGGGGTGGTTCCCGATGGTTCAACTGATTTATGTAGATCCTAAGAGTGATGGAAAAGTTGGAATGCTGCCATTTTTGTTTTTGGAGCAATGGGAATAACCCTTAACATTATTACTAGAGTCTTGGGCTCCGAAGCATCCTTTCGTATTCATCCGCGTCGGAAACTGAAAAAAATATATATGTATTTATCATATCAAATAGTTTAAATTGTTATGTTAAACTTATTACTAATAACTAGCTGGACATCGTGATCTCACCTGTGTGAAGCTGGATTGTGGTCATAAACATGAAAAGTGCATGATCGAGTAACTGCTAATTAACTGAATAATATCTCAAAATAAATTCTGTCCTCTTCTCCGAGAATTTCGTTCATTTTAAATATATTTAAAATAGGAGCTTTTAACTAATTATTTAATCCGTTTTGAAAACTGAAAAGAACGTCTATGATGAGACAATGTTAACTGTAGAAGACGGATATAACTAAGTTAAAAGGGATTTTTTCTGACGGAAGGTCGGGCTTTATTTGCGTTAGCCCTAGGGAGAGAGAGAGAGAGAGAGAGAGAGAGAGAGAGAGAGAGAGAGAGAGAGAGAGAGAGAGAGAGAGAGAGAGAGAGTTTCATAATGAAAACTTAATTAAATTTCCACCACCCCTTCACTAGGCGCCTTATGCACCAGTCTCTTTCTTCATTTCTCTCTTCACAGCTTTTTTTTTTTTTTTTTTTTTTTTTCTTTTTCTTCTTTTCATGAGGGTACCAAAGGAAAACAAATGTTGAAGAGAACAGATCATATCCGGGACAAAAGAAAATCATAAAGGCTATTCAACGCACGGCTATTCGTAAAGGGCTTTACTACTACGACATTCAAAACATGAACCACATTGTGGATACTCCGTTTATTTGTTACATTACAGACCTGTTTAGTGATTAAGATGATTATTTTTTGCTCCATGGAATTGGAGTAACCTAAATTATAATAATTACATACAATGAAAAAAATAGGTTTTAAATATTTGCAACATACCTACAGTATTTTAATATGAGTAAAGTATCAATAAAAATTGATCTTAGTAAACAAATTAAAAACTTTTATTTGATCACATAACCAATGAGAATCACAATAATAATAATTTAAACATATGTCCATATAGATACTACATTTCTCCCCCCTTAAGGAGTTATAGTTCCTGGGTATTCTTCAATGGCTCCTTCCCTTATCCGCAGCTGATCAGCATGCTTCCGTTTCTCCTGTCCACCTGCCAGGACCACGTAAGATAGCTCACCAGTCCTCTTCATAACCGTTCCGGGTTCCCAACCTCCTTTTCCCCCTTCCTTCCAGATCCAGACATCGTCACCACTCTCGAATTGACGTGGTTTCACCTTCCTATCGTGATATTCTTTTCCTTTCCAGATCCTCCCTTCAAGGGTTGACTTGAAGTCCGGCTTCACACGATCCAGAAGAGTTGGGATCCGACGTCCCAGAAATAACTCAGCTGGAGCACGTCGTGTAGTCTTTTGAGGCGTATTACGATAACTTAAAAGAAATCTTTGAAGAGCTAGCACTCGGTCGGATGACTCTTTTTTGCAAGCTTTGTACCGGCTCTTAAAGGTTTTTATCAATCTTTCTACTTGCCCGTTTGACTTAGGATGGTAGGGGGTAATTTTAATGTGCCTAATCCCGTTATTAAGACAAAAAAATTCAAACTCTTGGGACCTGAATTGCGGTCCATTATCCGTGACGATATTCTTCGGAATCCCATATCTAGAAAACCACGATCTCAACCGTCTGATGACTATTTCGGATGTCGTTTTCTGTAGCATTTCTATCTCTGGCCACTTTGAATATGCGTCGACACCAACTAGCCACTGTTGTCCATCAAACGGTCCGGCCAGATCTAAGTGTACTCTCTCCCAGGGTGCGTCGGGTACATTCCAGGGATAAAGGGGAACTTCCGGTTCGTCATCACGACCTTCTTGGCATGGATGACATTTCTTAACATATTTTTCCACCTCCTCATCTATACCAGGCCACCAGGTATAGTACCTCGCCAACGACTTCATTCCTTCTATGCCCGGATGCCCTGAATGTAATATTTTTAAAACTCTTCCCCTTAACGCTTCCGATGACACAAAACGATTTAACCACATAATAATACCTTCTTCCACAGAAAGCTCATCTCTCTTTCTCCAATACGACTTAAATTCTTCCTGCACAACCCTTGGCCATCCGTGCAAAACAAAGTTCCTAACTTTTTTTAGGATTCTATCCGCTGATGTTTCTCTGGCAATGTCATCCATCTTCACCAAAGTCGCAATTTTATCAGATTGAATAGATCTGACGAACCTATCTTCTTTCATCATATCAACCGAAATTGTGTCTTGAGTACTAATAGGCAGTCTTGAAAGCGCATCAGCCACAATATTCGACGACCCCTTACAATATTCCACATCGAAATCGTAAGCCAAAAGAAAAATCGCCCATCGAACTAACCTGTTGTTCTGAACTTTGGGTAAGTCCCGATCTGGCCCGAAAATTCTTGTCAACGGCTGATGGTCAGTTGATAATGTGAATTTTCGCCCAAATAAAAACTGGTGGAATTTTTTCACCCCATAAACAATAGCTAACGCTTCCTTGTCTATCGACGCATAGTGTGCTTCTGCTGAAGATAGGGTCCTTGACGCGTACGCCACTGGTCTTTCGCTACCGTCAGACATTTTGTGGAGAAGTACCGCACCTAGCCCCGTCTCAGATGCATCACAACGTACTATCACCGGCTTACTAATGTCATACGGCAAAATAGTTTGGTCAGTCGATAATAAATTTTTGACTTTATCAAATGCCTTCTGCTCACGATCTGTCCACTGCCACTTGACTTTCGTTCCCGTCAGTCTGTGCAAATCAGCGCAATGACCATGTAGGTGTGGAATAAACTTCTCATGGAAGTTTACCATACCAAGAAACACTCTTAGTTCCTTTACGTTACGTGGAGTCGGACAATTTTTTATAGCCCTAACCTTATCTTCAAGCGGATGGACTCCATTCTTATCTATTCGATACCCTAAATACTTGACGGATTCTTTCTGAAATTGGCATTTCTCCAATTTAACCCTGACTCCTGCCGTTTGAAGTCGTCGAAATACCTCTTTTAAGCGCCGTAGATGAACTTCCGGACTTCGACCACCTACCAGTATATCATCCAAGAGAACTGACACATCAGGTATTCCGTCTAATAATTTCTCCATGTATGTTTGGAATTTAGCTGGTGCTGTTTTTAAACCAAAGCATAGCCTCCGGTACCTAAAATAACCAATATGAGTGGCTATAGTCAGATAATCTCTGTCTCCTTCCTCTACTTCCATCTGAAGATATGCATCCCTCAAGTCAATAACCGTAAATTGAGTTGCCGATGCATGTTTCGATACTAAATCATCAAAAGTCGGTAAAATACAATGCTCATCTAACAGAACCGGGTTCAATGTTACCGCAAAGTCTCCACAGATCCTCACAGCCCCATTGCCTTTATCAATGTTGACCGTTGGTGTTGCCCACCTAATAGGACTCACGGCTGGATCTACTCTTTCTATAATTCCGTGGTTTTCGAGACGTTTTAATTCCTGCTCCACGGGCTTCCTCAGAGGAAATGGAACTCTACGAGCCTTGTATGCCACCGGACTGCTCCCTTCTTTCAAAATAATTTTAGCTTTGACCCCTCGCAACCGGCCTAGCTCATTTTTAAAGATAGCAGAATATTCACTACATAATTTCTCAATATCTTCCGACCTAACTTCTTTAGCTCCTGTCTTTAGCTCATCTTTTTGTTTAAGCTTCCGAATAGTAACAGGCTCCGGTAATCTCATGTTAAAAGCAATTGACCAAGGTAGACCGAACAATGGTACATCATCATCCTCCATCACCACAACAGGCAAGCATCTGACTTCTGATCCTACCTCAACCTCGACCTCGGTAGTCCCCACCGTCTTCAACTTTTTTTTTCCATATCCCGAAAGCAAACCTCTATAAGGCCACAATTCGGGGAATCCCAATTTTTTCCACCAATCCTTATTGAGAGTCGATACTCTAGCTCCTGAGTCGTATTCCATTCTGCAGTAATGACCGTTTATTTTAACATCTATCGTGGCCCTAGGAGCCTTACTACTAACTGATTGAATGGCTACCGGCTGCTCTACTTCGCTACCGCTGTCATCATCCTCGACAGTTCTGATCTGGCGAGGTAATTTTGACTTACAACAACGGGCATAATGACCTCGTACCGAACACTTTCTGCAAACCGAGTTAATTGCTGGACAAGTCCGGCCTATATGCTGATTGAAACCACAGCTTTTACATTTACCCTTCGGCTTGACCCGCTGCCCAATCTTCTCTATTGCCACACTACTGGGCTCAACTTCTGCCTCCGCTTTCTCTAGGATTAGCCCTAGCTCCAGAACAGTCTGAAAGGAAACTACTTTTTGTACATTACCAACGACATGGATCCCATCAGGCCAACGCTGACGAACTTCCGTTTCGAGTTTCCCATGTCCGACTCCCGCAATGAACCGGTCACGTAACCGCTCATCTACACTCGTACCGTATTTACAGTTCATACAAAGTTCCTTTAATCGATTGGCATAAACAATAAAAGTTTCTCCAGCCATCCTGTTTGCTTGCTCGAACTCTATACGACTCGCGAAAAGTGTTTTTGTAGGCATAAAAATATCCCTAAACCCCTTCAAAACTTCCTCATAATCTACCGAGTCTACATCTTTAGGAAAGAAATAGTTTTGAATTGCCGCCAAAGCAGAGGTTCCTACGAATGCCAGAAGAAGGTCTTTCCTCACGTCAGACAACGCTTCACCTTCGAAACCCTTTAACCTGCAAACCCTCTCGAAATGACTGAGGTAATTTGCCCACCTTACTTGTGTACTATCGAAGGGATGAAAAGAGAACTTACTGACCTTCTCCTCTATTGCGCTTACCTCCTTCCGACGGCGCTCCTCTTCCACTTCACGTCGTGTGGTCTTTGACATCCTCGTCGCCAATAAAGTATCAATAAAAATTGATCTTAGTAAACAAATTAAAAACTTTTATTTGATCACATAACCAATGAGAATCACAATAATAATAATTTAAACATATGTCCATATAGATACTACAATGAGTAAGTGTGAATTTTTTATGTCGCCAATAATCGTGAGACAATCTGGTGTGATCCGCGCAATACTCTTCCACATATCAAACTACGGCTTACTACACTATCTTTACTGGGAATAAATATAAATCCCACATGTAGAAGATAACACATCACATAAGTTTCTTCGTTTTTTGTAAAGTACGACAAAATATCTTTTAAAAAATAACAAGTTCCAACTCTCTCCTCAAAATATAATCTCCCTAGTTGGACTTTCTTGAGCCACTTATCTGTCTACTCTAAACAACATCGTGGATACCGCTAGCACCTAAATCTATCAAAGAACGAGTTATTCATCTAAAAATAAAAAATGAAATTATCTGAAAAAGGAAACAATAAAAACAATTCAGAGGGCGGAAACAGGGGATGGGCCCCTTAGTAGTAGGAGCTTATCAGTTTTTTACTACTACAATCCTTATGAGTATTTTCCCAAAGTTTCAAAACTTTAAAAAATATTTCCCCCATTCGCTGATTTTTTGGCTAATATGCCGGGACTATTTTTTTTTTTTTTTTCAACTGCATTATCTCGAGAACGGATTGCATTTTTTTTTGTTGTTTCTTTAAGCATTAAAGATCATTATCATTAGATAAGGTTTACGTGGCTGGAATATAAAAATAGTGTTTAAAAAAGATTTTAATCAATGATTGTTAGAAATGATTGAACAGAAATATTAAACTTAAAAAAGGCATAAAAAACATAATCTGTTTAATAAAAAAATAAATAAAAGATTACTATTTCATAACATTATTAACAAAAATCGTCAAATAGTTTCAACTGTGGGATGTAAAAATCTCGCTTTTTAATATTTTCAAATTTATTATTTAATTTAAACAACGCGGTTTCGGGGTTCTGCCCCATCATCAGAATTACAAATTTAAATAGAAATCTATGAAATTATTATTTTTTGAAAATATATTATACTATATATATAATCCTATATATATTATACTATAATATATTCCTTACATCTATACCTAATGCATTACACAAAAAATCTATCCAAAATTTAATGTCTTAAATTGATTATTTTACAGATTGATAATTACAGAGAAATCTATTTGATGATTATGATGTATGCGATGTTATTAATTAAAAAAATAAATAAAAAGATATTGATGGGAGAAAAACTTTTCATATCATATTGTTGGAAAACTAAAAATAATACAATTCTCCGTGTAATATTCATAGCCGTAGTGGATCTAGAAATTTTCTGATGGGGCGCATTTTTTTTAAATTTCATGAGTTACAGTACAGTAGGTACAGTTCAATGACAGAACATTGTTTATAATTAAAGACGTTCTGTTCATTAAATGGAAAAGACTTGTTTCATGGTAACTATGGGATGGGAAATAAAATCAGACGCAATGGAGTATTATGTTTGCATTGCCTAATTATCACAAGTAAAAACTTTTATTTAATGAAAAAAATGAATGTGTCATCGAAGGGAACGGCATTTTTCAAAACACGTCAATTTCTAATCTAAATAAGTTGGTAAGTGAAAGTTGTATGTTGCGCTCATGATGAGGTGTGTTCCATGGGCGGATCCAACCGATTCGTAAAGGGGGGGGGGGGGGCTGCAGCCCCACAGACCTTCATTTGGATTTGCCAATCAGCTTTTTTACCTTTATTTTCCTTTCCCACAACTAAAATTCTACTTGTTCTGCACATTATTTGTTCTTTAACTTGCTTCCTTACTTTAAGGAAAGTCTTTAAATGACGAAAAAATTTCCAAAGGGAGGGGCTGCAGCCCCCCCCCCCACCTGGATCCGCCAATGCGCTCATCGCACCAAATGTTTGTATTATTATTTGACGTTAATAAAATTAATTGAACATCGTAAAAACCATATTGATGTTAAAATATGAAAACATCAATCTTCACCAGTAAGTAAACGATATATTTGCGACTTACACCGCCTAAGTATATAGAACAATATTCCCTATCTCCTTTGAATTCCCTTATCATAATTTTCCATTATGAAACAATATTTTTCAGGGTGCGAAAATATACCAATCATGGTTAGGTAAATAATTTCACTACAATTGTCACGAAATTTTCTCGACTAAGAAGGCGATGAAATGCCGGGAAAGCTGTAAAAGTCAGCAAGCAACAGTAAAAACTTGGAGCCGTAAAGAAGGGACCATAAACATGTTATTTCTTCCAGGAGGGGGAGATTTTTTTTCTCCCTTCCAGTGCAAGCCAGCTAAGAATTTAAGATTTAAACTTCACGAAGGAATAACGTGGGTGTCGCAAGGTCATGAACTTATCACTCCATCAACTTATGGTTGATGGAGTGATAAACCATAACGGTTCTGTATTGTACGTAGTAATAAGTGTGCAGATATGAATATATATATCTGCACTTATATATGAGTGTATATAAGATAAGGATAGAGGAGGCACAGTATTAGCCTTAATACCAAACATTGCTTGTAAACATTAGCAGAATGTATAAATAGGGAATTACAGAAAGAATAAATTAGTCTTGTTTCTAACTTCATGCGTGTCTTATTGTCTACCTTTTTCCTTTTTTTTATAAGTTTATTCTCGTTAACTGTTAAGTGGTGCCGAAACCCGGGAAAGTGAGAGTGCGGAGGCCGTTTTTTTTTCCGGTCAGACGTAAATTGTGTTCGAAGTGATAAAGATGGCAGAAGGAGTGTTGAGACCGCCAGTCTTAGATATTCCTCCACCACCACGTGATTCCTTAGCGGCGGCACATGCCAATACCCTAAAATGGATGGAGCTTAGAGTAGCCACGTGTCAAGATTTGAGAAAAGCGATCTCAGATCTCGAGCGCTTTGCAGGGGAAACCGGAGAGTTAAACAACTTTCTAAAGGGCGGAGATCGCCTAATGGAAAGAATAGATTCCAAAGTAGCGGAAAATCTGGTCAATGCTGGAGATGTGGAGGCACTGAAAGCAGCCCTGGTATGTAGAGTGAAGAGGAGTATTCTCAATCACATTCAGGCTGATGAAGAGACACCCTGGGTGGTGGTGAAGGAGAGGTTGAAGAAGGCGTATGGGGGCGGAAGGTGGACCCCCGAAGAAGACATTTTCCAAATGTTTCGGGAGGTGAAATCGCCACGACAGACAAGCGGACAGTATGCTGGGTTACTTTTGGTTAAAACAACCAGATTACCGAGAAGATGCGGGAGATGATGAGTGCAGCAGAGGTACAGTTGGCCAAAGAGACAGGAAAAAGAGAGGGTCTACCAAGAGAACGATCATTTGTAGAATGTGCGCAAGAAATGGTCGACTACAGCGCAAGAGAAGAAGAGAATCGTATGGAGACGGAAGAGCCCAGCTGGAGCAGAGTAACCTACAGACGCCCTAGAAACACGACTTGGACAAGGAGAGAATCACTCTATAATAGCCGGGAGAAACCGTCGACTTCCGAAAGAAGGACGATGTAAAACAAACAGAGAGCCAGGAGGGAAGACCGAAAATGTCATGGCTGCGGGAAGAGCGGACACTTGGTTGCACAGTGTCCCCGCACCAAGTGCTTTGAGTGCGGTATGGAGGGACATATTGCGAGGCAGTGCCCCTACATGTACTCTAGGAGAGAGCAAAATCGAGGTGAACCGATGGAAATAAATGCCCAGAGGGTGCGAAGAAGGAGCGATTCAGCAAGGAGGAGCACAGCATCCAGAGAGTCAACAGAAGGGTCCGCAAGCTCGGAAACGGAAGGAGAGTTGGAAGAACCGGAAGGACAAAGGGGCGAGACTAGCAGAGGCGGACGAGGAAATGGTCGAAGCAGACGATGGCGAGCGGAAGAAAGAATTTGAGGAGAGTGCTGGCAGAGGGGCGACCACACGCTAGTAAATCACCATATAAGGAGTAAGTGTGGATGGTTGCCTATAATTGAGGTGAAAGGCGGCGTGCGGTGTTTGGTGGACACTGGGAGTTCCAGCACCATCTTGACGAGAGGAGCCCTGCAGAAGCTGAGTGGAGGAGAGGCGTCTCACAGAATCAAAGTATGTAACTGTAAACTAATCACTCTGGGTGGCCCTTGTAGAGTAGAGGGGGAGGCAGAAATCGATCTAACAAGGTGGGGAAGTAAGGGGAGCCAGTTGGAGGTACATGTCGTTAGAAATATGCCCCGGGAATACCAGGTCATCGTAGGTTGCGACCTTTTGGAGAGGGTAGGGGTGCGTATCGGAAATAGAAAAGAGGAGTGAGATATTAGGATCGGGAAGATAGAGTACAAGTGTGAAACCGTTTTGAGGGACAATACGGCGCGAATAGGGGTGATCAGACGGGCCGAGGATTGGAGGCAAAGCGTATTGAATGAGTTCGCGGAGGTATTTTTTAAGGAAGGGGATGTATTGGGAGCAACGGGGAGAACCGTACATGAAATACCCCTCAAACAAGAGAAGGTAACGTACGTGAAAGAAAGGAGATACCCTCACGCGCTCCGCCAACATATTCGGGAAGAAATCGAGGATTTGAAAAAACAAGGCATTATCGTGGATAGCACGTCGCCGTACAACAGCCCCCTATGGGCAGTAAGGAAGAAAAGCGTGCCGGGAGATAACAAGGAGAGGTACCGGGTTGTTATCGAGTACAGGAAACTAAATGACAACACTTTGGACGAAAAATACCCGATCCCCAAATTTGAAGATATCCTGGATAGGCTGAGTGGGGCAAGAATATTCAGCACGCTAGATTTAAAAGCGGGGTACCACCAATGCACCCGAGAGACCGTTGCAAAACAGCATTCTCTTTTGAGCGGGGGCACTATGAATTTACTAGGATGCCGTTCGGTCTGAAAAATGCTCCAATAACCTTTCAGCGGCTAATGGATGAATTGTTGAGGGGGATCGACGAATCTATGTGCCAGATCTACATGGACGATCTGTTAGTGTTCAGTAAGAAAGAAAAAGAGCACGTGGAACATGTAAAAAGTGTGTTCAGGAGAGTGCGAAAATTTGGTTTAAAATTATCCCAGGAAAAATCTTTAATAGGCCAGAAGCAAATAAATTTTCTAGGGCATACTATCTCGGGAGAAGGTGTCAAACCAGAAGCGGGTAAAGTAGAGGCTATCAGGAAAATGGCAATCCCTAGAGATGTGAAAGGTATCCGTAGACTGTTAGGGACTCTCAATTACTATAGACGCTTTGTACCCGAAATGGCGGAGTATCTTGTTCCTCTCAATAATCTATTAAAGAAAGGAAGGAAAGTAACAGTGACCCCACTGATGGAGGACAACATCCGAAAGTGCATGCAGCGTCTGCAAGAGGAACCCATACTTGCATTCCCAGATTTCACAAAGATGTTCACCATCACAACAGATGCGAGCGAGTACGCGATTGGGGCGGTGTTGGCTCAGGAGGGAGAAGGGGGGGAGCGCCCTGTGGCTTACGCTAGTAGGCGTCTAACGGAAGCAGAGTCAAGGTACAGCGCCTTAGAAAGGTAATTGTTAGGAACAGTGTGGGCTGTCGAACACTTTAGGCCTTACGTATTCGGGAGAAAGTTCCAAGTACACACAGACCATAGGCCACTGCAATGGGTGGGCAAACTAAAAGAGTCCTCGGCGCGAGTTACGCGTTGGAAAGAATTCCTGTCACAATACAACATGGAAATCATGTACACGCCAGGGAGAGAGAACGTCGTAGCAGATTGGCTGTCTAGAGCCATCACGGTGAACGCTATCGAGGAAGAGAGGGAAGAATCTTCTAGAGATGTGCGATAATTCCTGAGAGAGTGGACGCCCGAAGGAGAGGGAGAACATGACGAGGCAGAAACAGACACAGATGATTCACAAGCGGAGGAATATCAGGCTAGTGGCCGTACAGCAGATATGGAGGATTTGGAGGAGATAATCAATGATAAAAGCCGTCAAATCATTTGGAAAACGAGGACCTCGGGGTTAATGAAAGTGCAGTATAACAGATACGGGAGATGCGAGATAACGACAATCTGTTCAGAGCCGGGAGCGAGAGATGATCAGATTTGTAGAGCGCTAAAGGGGAAAGGTCTATCACCTCTACGTAGGGAACTCAACTATCTGGGAGAAAATAAAGAGAGTGTGGCGGTCCGAAAGAATCGGGATGGATAGACTATTCATCCGCTGCAAGCTTATGGTAGAAACCCTCAGGGATGAAGAACGACAGAAAGTGATGAGTAGCATACCACCAAGGTAAAACAAATCACCGTGGGGTACACGAGACGCTGCAGGCCTTGCGTAGAAGATACTTCTGGTGGGGTATGAAACGGACGATCAGTGAAATTATCGGGTCCTGTGAGGTTTGCTTGGCAACGAAATACGATAGGCACCCCCCGGTTGGCATACAAGAGGAGACGCCAACTGCGGATACGCCGCTCAGTGATCTTCAAATTGACACCTTCACTTGGAGGGGATATAAATGGGTCACCATGATAGACCTCTTCAGTAAGATAGCGATGGCGTACCAAATTCAGGAAAAGTCATCAGAGGCGGTATTAGGAGCTCTTCATGTGTGGTTCCAGTTCTACGGTGTGCCCGACCGAATTTCTTCAGATGGAGGAAGGGAATTCGACAATACGCAGATAAGGGAAGAAATGAAGAAACTCGAAGTAGTGTGGCACCTCAACACACCGGGTCATCCCAAGAGCAGGGGGAGCATCGAACGATTGCACAGCACTCTTAGCGATCACTTGAGGGTGTACCAAGTGGAAAAGGGGTTGGAACCAGACATCGCAATGCAGAAAGCCGTGATGGCCTATAACCACTCAATTCATACTGTCACGGGATTTTCGCCATTCGAAGTGCTTTTCGGGCTACGCGGGAGACGACGGGATTACGCAGCCACGGTAGCGGAAGAGAGGATGTTCAGCAATAGGATTGAGCTGGGAAGGAGATGGGAGAAAGTTCGGGGGAAAATTCAAAAGGAAAAGAGTACGAGGGTCGCGCGGGAGAATTTAAAGCTAAAAGATGTAACGGGAGGGATAAAAATTGGGACAATCGTTTACCGCAAGATAGGTACCAACAGGGGAAAAGAATTACGGAGATACGAGGGCCCATTCAGAGTGATAGTGATTAGGGAACACAATGTAGTAACGATTGAAAGTGTTAAAGAACCAAAAAAGCGAAGGACGGTCCACATTGAGCAACTGAAGTTCCCAACCGCTCAGTGAATGCAGTGTATGTGCTAAGAAATATATTTTTTTTTTTTTTTTTTTTGGTTGTTTTTAATAAGTTTGAGAAAGTGATTATGTGCCATAAGTGAAACCATTTCAGTTGTTATGCTAGTTATTTCTGTAAATAGAATTTTCTTTCGTTTTAAGTATTTTTGTTTGTTCTGTTTATATTTTATTTTTGTTTGTTCTGTTTATATTTTATTTTTGTTTGTTCTGTTTATATTTTATTTTTGTTTGTTCTGTTTATATTTTCTTATTTTATCCTTTATTTTGTGAATTTTACGACAGGGTGGCGTAAACTGGCGGGGGGGAGATAAGGATAGAGAAGGCACAGTATTAGCCTTAATACCAAACATTGCTTGTAAACATTAGCAGAATGTATAAATAGGGAATTATAGAAAGAATAAATTAGTCTTGTTTCTAACTTCATGCGTGTCTTAGGGCCGCTTTCTCCAAGTTAGTTTAAACCGAGTTTAAATTTAATCCGGATTATCTCTTGGTTTAAACCAGATGTGAGTTTCTTCAAGTCGGTTTAACCTCTAAACTTGGTTTAAACTTAGATTAAGTTAATCCTTCATTTTTCCCGGTTTAAACTCTGAATTAGGTTTAAACTGCAAAATATAAACAAACATTTTGTGTGATAACAGACTCCCTCTTGTTACTCAAGAATTATTGTTTTGCACGACTGAATACAAAAATGGAAAATATCCATAATTAAAATTTTAAATGACATGGAAGAAGAAGATTATGATGTGTTTTTGTTACCAAAGAGACGCATCAATAGACGCAATTAGTTAATCCAAGAATATTTTCAGAATATGTTAAACCAGTGAAGTAGAATTGAGATGAGAAAAAAATGTTTCTTAACATGCATTATTTTTATTGTAATTGGTTCATAACTAATATCAAGGTTATGTTGTAAATTATGTTTCACTTGAATATCTCATAATGATGTAATTTTATTATTATCAAGCTATAATATTTATATATCACCCCGACACCGTAAGGTACAAGGGTTGGATAAAGAAGAATTTATATTTAGAATATCGCTCAACTTAGATCATTTATTATTTAAACAAAATGACAATAATAATAAAAAGGTTCAACATTATTTGAAAAAAAATTATTAAATGTAATAGAGGTTATTATTATTCTTGGCATAATAATATCATATTATAAAGAACATTTTATTAACATACAAATTAAATCTCTGAAAACAGCACCGCTCGTTTCATTGAATTTATTCGCCAATTTCTTTCATTCATCCTCCTTCTCTTTGACAGTGACGAAATCTGTTTTTTTTTTTTTTGTTTCAAAAATGTCTCTCTTGTCTTCCGCAAGAGCCAGAAGAACATTAATTTCACACTGAGAAAAGTTTTTACTTCTTTTTGCTCCATTTTTATAGAACACTTTCACCTCATTTACTTTTTTGAAAAAAAAAACAAAATAATATGTATAAATAATCTTTACATAACCCTTACATTACCTTCCCTTTCCATAGAAGTTTCAACAAGGAAATGTAAACAAATATGTACCAACCTTTTAAAAAACATAATAACCTTCACATGATTAGGTTTAAACCGAGCTTAAACTAAAGTAAGGTTGTAGAAAGTGAATCAGAGGTTAAACCTCGGATTAAAGATAATCCGGTTTAAGTTAATCTAAGTTTAAACTATATTGGAGAAAGCGGGCCTTATTGTCTACCTTTTTCCTTTTTTTTATAAGTTTCTTCTCGGTAACTGTTAAGTTATATATATATATATATAAATATATATATATATACAGTGCTGTGAAAAAGTCTTTGAACAAAACTGTATTTGTGAAAATAATTTAAATAATTTTATTTTAGCACTTAATTTTTTACTTATTATTTTGCTAAGAGTATTAAAAGACTTGTGCATTGAACTTTGTAATGTTAAACTGCGTACAGTAGAGGATAAAAATATTTATAACTGCTTGTCATTATTATGGTCTAAAGTATCTTCATAATCCTTTCTATAGACAACGTCTTAATGTTTATATCATACTGTCTCTATCTCTTGAAATCAGTATAAAAGTTCATTTGAAAGTGAGAACATAGTTGTGTTAACGAAAAAACGTTTTTTATTCATAGAATACTTTGCTTTTTTAAACCGTAAGTAAAGTTAACAGTAAAAAATAATTTTTCTTAATGAACTTATTTTTTTCTATACTTTAAGCTATCCGTTTTTCAGGAAATGGCAAAAATTAATCTTCTTGATCGACAGAAAGTGATTATTTTGTATCAGCAGAATTTTTCTATTCGTGAAATTCAAAGGCAAGTGAAGGGTTCTATTTCTGGAATACATTATATTATTAAAAAATTCAGAAAGAGTAAATGTGTTGGGGACTTGAAACGTTCTGGGAGGCCCCGAAAGTTAAATTCTGCTGCAGAAAAACATTTGAAGTTGCTATCTTTACGCAACCGCAAAAAGAATAGCACACAGCTAGCTCAAGAAATTGCCGAAGCCACAGGCACACAGGTTTCTTCTTCTTTAGTTTTAAGGAAACTGATTAGTTTCGGACTTAGGGGATGCGTTGCGAAGAAAAAACCATTTTTTCGTCGTGGAAATAAACAAAAGCGCCTGAAATTTGTGAAAGAGCATGAAAATTGGACCGAAGAGGACTGGAAGAAAGTTTTATGGACTGGAGAGGAATACTTGGAAGATTGCTTAAATCCAACTATGAAGCATGGAGGAGGATCTATAATGGTTTGGGGCTGCTTCTCAGGTTATAGAGTAGAAGATCTTATAAAAATAGAAGGAAAAATGGACGCTAAAAAATATCACCGTATCCTCCCATCTCATGCAATTCCATCTGGGTTGAGACTTATAGGGCCGGGATTCGTTTTGCAGCATGACAATGATCCAAAGCATACAGCTAGAAGTATAAAAGAGCATTTGGCAAGAAAAGAAGAGCAGGGACAGTTAAAATGTATGGAATGGCCACCCCAGAGTCCTGATTTTAATCTTATAGAGCATTTGTGGGAATTACTTGATAGGAAAAGGGTTGAAAGGCAACCAAGTAGTTTAGAAGACCTGTGGAGAATCCTGAAAGAAGAAAGGGATAAAATTTCCCCAGATTATATAGCCTCTTTAATTTCTAGCGTTAAACAGAGATTGACGAGCGCCAAGAGAAACAAAGGCGGACATACTAGATACTAATTTTTGGCTTATGTTATATAGTTATTACCATTTTCCGCTCACAGTATTATATTGATGATATTTTTAACTGAATAAAATATTTGTTTCAAAATTATTTTTGTTTTTTTCTTCTCTCCCAACTTAGATTATTTCAAATGTGAGATTATTCAAAGACTTTTTCACAGCACTGTATATATATATAGTATATATATATATATAAATCTCCGAAACTTCTCAACCGATCTGGATAAAATCTGGCTCATTGTGGTCCAACTTAAAAGAAAGGATAATTTTTTATCCCGATTATTGTCCTCAATATTTCTTTTATTGCGGAGTAAATGTTTATTATATTACAATTTAGTGTTG
Organism: Aelia acuminata; assembly: GCA_911387785.2. Classification (NCBI taxonomy): domain Eukaryota; kingdom Metazoa; phylum Arthropoda; class Insecta; order Hemiptera; family Pentatomidae; genus Aelia; species Aelia acuminata. The sequence goes on from OU426982.1 coordinate 36,299,640, forward strand.
TTTTTACAAATTCAACAAATTACCAACATATAGCGGTGTAAGTCGATTTATTGACACATTTATTTAAGTTACATAAATATCGAAAGGCTGGCAACTAACTTCGTCTTTGTGCTGACTACCGGGTCGCCTAAAACAGAAAAATCGGCTCATTATTCGTAACGGAAGATTGACGAGATTCTTAACAATCTTCGGTATCCAAAAATTTTCTGTCATCTGAATCTCTTTAAACCATATTTTCATATTCAGGTCTGCGACGAAAGTAAGGTAATACGAAGTATTTTAACAAATCGTGGTATTTACATAATGAATCGACTGTCGTTTGGAATCATGACCGCGCTAAGCGAATTCAATAGATTCCTGGATCAGATTTTCTCTAAGATGGTGCCATGTACTATTATATAATACAAGCAGACACTGGCAGCTTGCCTAGAAAGGGATAAGAAGAGTGATCTAAACCTGACTAAATTAAAATGTTCGTTTTTCAAAACTCAAGTTCAATACTTTGAACTTGTTACTGTCAGGTACAATGAAATTTAAAAATGCTCTATATAAAAATTTATGAGGATATTGCCAACATGGAGATACTTCAAAATTCTGATGAGTTACACAAACTCTTAGGTATCCGAGATTCATGCCTCACCTGTCTTTCATAACAAACTATTTGTGTCAGTTCCACAAGAAAGCCAATTGGCTTCCCCACTGATGTCGAAATTCAAGCAGCCCAAAGTATAAATCATTAGCGATTTGGTCCTCATACTATATGATCAATCGCTTCGTTTGTTCGGCTTGCGATGACGCTCCCACAGGAATAGATTGAAGATCTGGGTCTTTCACTTCATCTGGTACTGCAGAATTTACCAAATAAATACCAGTATTTAGGCTTTAGGAAACAGGTCAAATCCCAATTTATCAAAAATATCTACAGACCTATCTCCGGGGAGGGTTGATAAAAATCTTTAGCCAGCTTCCACAACTTTAGTGTCAATTTAAATTAAAAAAAAAGGTTTCATTGCTTCGAGAAGACTTTCATTATTGACAAAAAGCTTGGCCACCTTTTCCTCAAAGTATGAGACGTGATATCGGCCAGTTTGGATCTTTTGGGACAAATACTTTTGATGGGTTTGTTCCTCTCCCGGGAGGGCCAGGAGAAATATATATTTCCTGATATATATCTTCTCATGAACTGTGATACCTATAGGGTCATGGCTACAGTATGCAGTCTGCGTCTTCATTAACTAGCTCTACCGAGAAGAGATTGCTCGCGTCTTCCACAAATCCCAGGGGAGAACAAACCCAGTTTTTGTTGTTTAAGTTGTTTGGAACAAAACTTAGCTTCGCTTTTTGACCGTCAGGGGCGATTACAATGGATTAGATAGACCTCCTTATATGGTTATGTTCTTTGATCAATATTAGTTTGGAAATGTATTTCACTTATTAAACCATTAATGGGTAAAGAGCACATTTCAAATGCAATTTACTAAGGCGCCCTTCAAAGTAAGGCCCGATCTCCACTGAAAAGGACCCTTTTGGGGGTTTATTTATCTTTGAAGCGGGAGTCTAAAGCTGGGATCTATTAAAGCTAATCGAGGCCCCTTTTAACAGAAAAAAAAGCGATGGGAGTTCGATAACATGACGGTCACATAACCTCTCAAAACAGGCCATGCCCTGGAGCCACTCTTCAAAACTTGTACCTTAAACCAAATGTCATGGTTTGGCAGCCCAGCAGATGGACTGTTTGTTTGTTCATTTAACATCACTTTATGCTACTAAGGCTAATCACGATGCAGTGGGATTCCTGAAACCTTATGCAGCAATTATTTCCAATTAGTTCGCTAATTCTGTTGGACTAAAGTTAGTGGTGCATGACAACCATTGCCCTTTACAGAGCTAAAAACCAGTTAATGCTTTGATCAAGTATCAATCACAATTATTCACCTTCATTTTCAAAAACAAGTTTTCATCATGGGGGGTCTAATTATCTATCAAGGAATCTCAATACCATTGAACATTTAGCCATAATTACTAATTTAAAATGGCTATAAAAACTTAATAACTTTCATTACTTGATTACTTTTATTAGATCACAGCTGTCGACTTCCCCTTTCTAAAAGGCCTTTACAGTTGACATATTAGTACACAGACATTTTCAAAAAACTTAGCAGACCCCCATCACGTCCTTTTCAGTTAAAATTAGGGGTTGATTAGGTTAATTATTTCACAGGTTTCGAATTAAGCCCATTCAAAGAGAGACAATGCCACACCAGTTCCTATTCAGTTGAGATCCTTTCCATTCTAAATGGCTTTACATCTTATCAGGGAGTGAGGGTTATAAACAACAATGCCTATGTTTAACAGCAATTTCGAGTCAGCTATCCAACAAATACCAAATTATGCTAAAAAAAAACAAGAATTCGAATAAATAAATAAAATTTAATGCACATATCAACAAACAATTCTATTATCGATCAGCAAACGTGAAGAGAATATTTTTTGTTCATCAAAAGGTAATTACTTCTTCATTTATGGCTTTTTATCTCTTTCACCTATTTCAACAATCTCTCTTCAATCCACCAGGATTCTCCTTCTATTATTTTTTCCTTTGGACTCAAAGTCAGTTACATCTACAGAAAATAAACTGATTATAACATCTTAGAAAATAAGGCTTTTTTTTTTTATTCATTTCAACCATTTACAAATAGTTATATTGAAAAAAAAATAACAATTTTAATTTGTTTTTTTTATTTAAATCTATAATTACTATTTTTTTTTAAAAATGCTTACTTACCATGACAGTCAAATCTCTAATGATTTATTGGAAGAACCAGAATCATTCATTTGATGAATTATGATTAATATTTTAACTAAAAGTTCCTTTCATTACAACATAACTTTATCCACAAAAATAATCTAACAGAAACTTTTGCTATCATGAATATTTCTTTACCGTTTAACACACACCCACTTTGTAATAAACATCAGTTCATATTTTATTCTATGAACTATTGTTTTCAAATTGGATTAGTTGCCTTATAGGCAACTACTAAGCTAAAGGCAATATTCTTCCTAATCGGTAACAGCTATCTAGTAATGATAATTTCCTGAACTATTTTAATAAGTCATTGAAGCATATCTCTAACATTAAATACAGAAAATTCACAGAAAAAAAATTTCACAAATTTATTTAATGAGCTTGATCACAGAAAATCATCATTAATTTAAAATTTCTGAATTCTTAAATTGATCATTAGATAAGAAATGTTAGGATTCCAGATCCAACATCGTACACCAAAACAGGCTGGGCTCAAAAATCACATCTGATCACACTGTAGACAAAATCCCAAAAGTTACTGGGAATTCACATACTTTTTTATTCTGTTCCTCCCCTTCAGGCTTTACGGAGTTTCCTGGGCCAGGGGAGAGTGTGGGGGATTGAAGCCGAGTATTATTATATGTCCCCGACTCCGGGTTTTGCTATCTTCGGGTTTCCAATCATATCTTGCTAAGGGCAACTGCATATTTACTAACGTGTTTACCCACTTGGCCATCCCGTCACGCCACGAATTCATATGCAATGAAAGTCATCCATGACAGGATAAAAAGAATTAACTTTTTGTCTGTTATAGTATGATTAGACTAGTGTACTAGTACTAGTTCCCAGTGTGCTGTAGGCTAATATATCAGCCGGCACAGCGCTGGTCCACGGGTGCTGTTGGCTGACATATTAGCCACCCTTTTTCCGCGGGGTAACTAGCGCTTTCTTTCAACGTTTTTTGGAATCTATAATGTTTAACCATACCGCTAGATGGCATTTGATTATTCTTTTCCTTACTAACCGTGCCTTGATGCAAGGTTGCTTCTGTGAATAACATAACTTAAATTCACACCTGCGTATTTCCAATATCCAGTTCATTTGCATCTCCTGTGGCCTTAACTTGTGAAGTGAAATTGTGAGTTGTGATGGCAAAAAGATCAAATACTGAGGAAGATGTGTTGTCTCATGCTTTGAGATTTACCACACAAAAGAAAATTTTTAAATGATAAAAGGTATTATAAAAAGAAAGGAAAAAAAAAGTTTTTAACTACACCAGTGCCAGTCCACAGGCCGAATCGAAAAGAGAGGATGGAAAAGTTTTTTTAGAATTAATTAAGCTCACAAAAGATGTAAGATGCGAGAGCTTGAATGCAGTAAAAGTCTCCGCACAGCGGGCCCGCTCGGTATGCCTACTAACGCGCACCGGTGGACCATCTCATGCCCCGCTACCTCCGCAGTTAAGGGGTTAAATAACTGTTGACAATTGCTTGCTGCTGACAATTTACGGAAGCTGCAGTGTCCTCGAGTCCTGAAGTCGATAAAGGGAATGTGAATTCACTGTTACATCTTTTAGCTTCCTTCAAGCAGTTCCTTAAGTATTCAAGATTACCCGTATACCTATACCATCCCTTTTTTATCCCAAGTACCATTTCTCTATATGTGAAATTTTTTCGACATTTTCTGCTTCACTAGCGAAAAGTCAAATGCTTGAATATTTTAAAAAAATGATTCTGAAGAATATTAGAACTTTTGGCAGATATCATAGAGTGAAAGTAAACTTCAGATAACCATGTTAAATCTTAACATATTTTTGACTCTACTTAAACAGCAGGTATTTCTTTTTGTGTGAAAATCCGAAGTTTTATGTTGAGTAAATGTCATTTGTATGAAGTGTCAATTTATTCCTTTTATTTTAAGAATCAATCAACTGCTCGTAGAAGCATGTGGTGATGCAGCCGTAGTGAGGATTGTCGTAAATGGTTTCAAGTAAAAAAACCGCGATTTTCATAAGGGCAAAGAATGTAGTGCTAAAGAATCTGAATCATTATTGATATTCACTAGAAGTAGTGATTTCAATCGTTACAAGTTATTTCAAATCTTAAAAATGATTCAGATGGATTCAAGATATAAGTTTTAAACTATTCTCTTCTTTAAGAATTTTTTTATAAAATTATTGGGGTTGAAAGCACTGAAGAAAAAGGTAAACATGATCAGAATCTAACATAAATATAGGTGAAATAAAATAAAAATTATTCAGCAAAAGGGATACTGAAAGAGCTGAAGTTTATTTATCTTAAATACTAATGTATGTATTTGACATATATTTTTTTTAAGCTACAGAGCTTATTAATTGTATAGAGTACAACAGGGGGATCTAGATTATCATATATCTTCTTTCACTCCCTCTGTTGTGCCATTTAGCGTAGAGGGGCCTTGATCGAACAGAGCCATTTTTCCAGGTCCCGACACATCCGAGGCCTTTTTTGTACCTTTAAATCTGTTTTTTTTTTCTCGCATGGGGGATAGGCCAAACGCGAGACCCCATAACCTCGAGACAACTGGCCGTTATAGTCAGTCGCCTTTTAGAGATTCCGGGGGTAAATTCTCACCTCTACCAACAGGGGTTTAGATTATTATGTCTGAAACAAAAAAAAATTGTGCTAACTACGAAAATTGACAAGTTGATGTTCCATTTTTTTTTTTTTTTTTTTTTTTTTTTTTTTTTTTTTTTTTTTTTTTTTTTTTTTTTTTTTTGTTCCGCCCCTTCCGGACTATTCACCTATCCCTGGAAAGGCCAGGGGATAAATACCAAGTATAATTACATGTCCACTGGTTTCGGGTTTTGGATTGGCTATCTTTGGATTTTCACCCATATGTTGTCAGGGGCAAAGCATATTTCCAAACACATTAGCCCATTCAGTACCCTTCAGTTCATGCTGCTATTTGTAGAAAAAAAAAGTAATGGGATCAGAGATGATCTAACCAAATGTAAAATCTGTAGATATGAGAAAAAAAAATGTCCCTTCAAAAACATTGGAAAAGTTACCAAGAATGCAAATAATAACTTCTTTTAGACACACTGGTAGTTTCATAATCTACAGTATGATGGATGAGACCTTTATCCAGCTGCCATATTGGTGTTTTAGGAGGGAACTAATATCATTAATATGTAGCTCAGTTAAAACAATAAAATTATTTCTCATACAGACTTGCACATGTTTTTCAATTCATACTTTCTTTTATAAAAAAAATAATGATCATCTCGCCAAAAACACCAAATAGTCAATTAAATATTTCTTATACTAAATGTATATTCTTTCAATTAATAATGTATAATCGCATGATTATCATAGGCCAGCTACATCATATCATGCATTTTCTCTCATCATCAATATAAACCATGAAAAGAAAAGAGAAAAAAAAAAAAGGGAAAAACTTGTTAGATCTATATTTTACAATTAATATGTTTATATGTTGATATCATATAAACAAATTTCTGTAATAAGAATAATCTACTGTCCAATATATGTATATATATTAGAACTATAATGAAGAACAACGGGCTAAAAACGATTAAATCAGTCAAGAATATAAAATAAAAATTAAATAAAGGGACAGAAAATTTCTACAGAGGGTTGAAATATAAAAGACAATAAAGACCCTAAACAAAACCAATGAATTTTAATTAATACACAAAAGCAGTAAAAAAATTTATTACATGAATATAACCAGACAATTTACAAAATGATATATAGTCAGTACTTAGCCCGAAATTCTCCATTTCTATACATAATTATCTTAAAAAGTATTGTTATGTGCATGGTTTTAAAAGTTATATATACAAGTCTAATAAAAATATAAAGAACTATAAAACTAAAGTGAAAACGAATGGCAAACCATAGCCTAGAATCTTACGAGTCAACATAAGTGAAAGCAAAGTAAAAAAATAGAACAAAAACATTACTTATTGATATTACATATGGTCTCTCAAATGGACAGACTAATTTTTATTTTCAGTTTAATTTTCATATATTCAAATTATTAAGTTAATAATATGGGAAGCATAGAACAATTTCATTGAACTAACGAAAAATAAAGGTAACAATGAAGCTACTCCATGGGAATCAATGAGGAAAATCAAAAACATTTAAATAAAAAGTAACATTGATTTAAATGACTGATCTAATCATTACCAGTTTCCAAAACACCAAAACATATCTTCCACTGAATCTAATTCTTTCTCCTCTTTTTTATTTTTTGAGAAAAAATATATTCAGAAAAAAACTAAAAAGTATTCTTAAATATTAGTAAATTTAGTTTACTTCCTTTGATAACTATTGTAGTTTTCATTAATAAAAGATTTTTTTTTAAATATAATTTAGTGAGCCATATTTCAAACGTGAAGTCATAAATTTACAACTGTTGAATTGAATGAAAAATTAATTAAAAAGAAAAAATAAAGGAAAGGAAATTGAGTCTAGTAAGGACAAATTCCAAATAATAAAGTAAATCTATTTTTCAGAATCATCATCATGACCTGAAGTATGCCATGTCAATCTTTCTTCATAGAAATGTATAACTATTTGGGGACACCTCTCGTTCGCTTGTTTAGCTGGTACTAGGTCTGCTTCTTCTGTTCCTTTCCTGCAATAATAATCATATTTATTATTAATATTATTATTTTTTATTATTCTTACTATTTATAAGAAAACATAATATGTACAAATAACTAGAATGGTCTCGCTAATCCGAACCCCTAGGAATACAAATCCTCTGATTATCCGAATAAGATTGATAAATAAGTTTAAGTTTATGGAGAGAAGAGAGAGTCATCAGGAAATGACAATTTTTTTAGAGTCACCATTCCTCATTCTTTTCGAGTCTTCCAACTTCACCCAAACCTGTTTGTGTTTGTCATACAACGAGCATTGATAACTGCTAAAAGTTGATAATCCAGAAGAACGAATATACTCAATGATTAAGACTTTTGATGACGTCAAAATTGTTCAAAAAGTAACTACACCGAACATATGCTTCCAAGACGCAGAAGCTACAATTAGACAGGTTTATTTTACCAGAATATTTCTTTAAAGCCATTTTGTTCTTCATTATATATAAGTCATAAAAATGCCATAAAGGTACTTAATACTTACTTGGAGTGGACGAATTGACTACCTAAGTCTGGTACTTGAAGGAATTCTCGAAAGCAGGCCTTTTCTTTAATAACAAAATCCGAAACTCAATGTACTCTGAATGATAATATGCAGAAATAATTAATGATACTTGCAACAAGATAATATTTAAATATATTATTATATGTTTTCCCATCGCTTAAAATGTAATCTTTGATATTCCGAACATTTTGATAGTCTCAACAAGCCATGCAACCTACATGTTCGATGTACATTTCAACTTAATATTTTTTCACCCAATATTCGCAAGTGATTAAGAAGGATTATGGGAAAATACAATGTTAGTTTAAACTCAAAGCCACATGAATTCGCCCTCAAGATGTCTAACAACTCAGCAGGTAAGCTCTAGGTATTAGCTGATGAAGTACCAAAACTTTTAAATATATTATAAAAATATATATTTAAAAACATTTCCACTGGGCTTTGGCTTGTTTGAATCAGGTTTATAATATAACTAGCTAGGGTGCCCAGCTTCGCTCCTGCAGTTGTGTGGTAGTTTTAATACCACAAAAACTTTAAAATTAAAGGAAATGTAGAACAAAATTAGCACCTTCTTGAAACTTCGGTTTTAACTTGATATTAAGATTCAAGATCTGCAGAATCCGCCCAAATACAGAACCCTATAAACTTTATGGGGGGCTGAAAATGGTAAATGAAAAATTCATTTGGCTGCAACTTTTTCGAGTTATGCAACGTTTTTGATGGTTTCTTCGATTCTAAATCCTATAAGCCCATTTCATGCAGTCAACAAATAATAAGTTATTAGATTATAGTTGAAAAATCTGCTATCTCAGTTAAAAAAATTATATTTCGAGTACATCTTAGGCCGCGACTACTGGGGTGCTCAACCCCCCCTTATTATTTATATTCACTCATTGTCTCTTTTGTTTTATACGCCCACTATACTAATAAGAAATAGTCACTCGTATTGCATTAAATTTACTTATATATTATATATTGATTAAATGTAATGTGTTGAGCAATTAGCCTTCTTATGTAAAATTTAATTTGTTAAGGAATCCAGTTGGTTTTCTAATTGATACCAGGGATGTAAAATCATTATTTTATTTTGAAACGCAAAGGAGAAACTAATTATTTTCGCTTAGTTTTTATTAATGTTAAAAGAACAGCTGAAAAAATATATAACCATTACAAACCGAATGAATGGACAATAACCATTGCGTGAAATGCACCCTAGCGCTTTCCTGGTAGTCTGCAGCTCGAACTAAATTTTTCATTCGCTAAGCCGAAAAGGTAGGCTATTACATAGTGCGAGGCTTAAAATTCTCGCCTTTTTCTCTTCAATTTTACACCCTAAATTTAAAAACTGAAACCTTCTTCACCGTTAGGGGCCGTAGGGGCATACAAAGACATAAATTTCTTGACCGTAGATTGAGTCGTTTTTGAGCCTTATCGGCACACACATTGTACACTTTGCTTTATAATATATATTGATTACAACCTTTGTGGCAAGCATATCATTTCGACAGCTAAGGGTTTAAAAAAAGAATAAAGATTTACCAATATAACTGACACCACAGAATAAAGCATGAACCCATGAATCTTCTGCGAGATCTTCCTTGATCCATTGATGCTTACTGTATGGATGTAGATGGATCCACACGATAGTAGCTATGCAATATCATAATTATAAAAATAACAGATAGTCATTCAGTCAAAAGAAAAGCTCGCAGAACTAAGTTCATGGATTGTAAAATTGCAAAATTAAATTTTTAGAAAAAAATTCATTTTAAAAAATAGGAAAATGCTGAATTAATTTTCATTATACAAACCATTTCATAAGAAACATAAGTTCACCACTTGCATCTGTAGCTCCGATAATTTTTTCAGGCTCAAGATTTCGTTCAAAACCTCGTGGTTTTAGTTCTTCTATTTGCTATAAAATAGTATAAAAAAATTATTAGGTAAAAGAAAAAATTAACAAAACAATTTAAAAAATAATAAATGATAATAATTTAATAAAACACCCAACAACCTAATTTCAATAAAATTAATTATTAGTGACTGACCGAAGTTACGGTTTCAGCCAGTTTCGGCTAAAAAAAAACCTGGTTTACGGCTAAAAATCAGCCGAATTTACATTCTTGTCTTGATATCTCCAAGAAGAGAACGGTACTACACAATTTCAGCTTGTAAGCTCGATCTCAAACATTGCTTTAAGCACACTTGAATTAGCTAGTGTCTGTTATTTTAGTTAGATACACTTGAATTGTCATTTTATAGCATTTAGATTTCACTAATACTTTTGGTTTATAGAAAACTTCAAGTGATGTGGTGTGAAGACTAAACTCTGATAGTGAAATATAGGGATGTGCCATGTAAATTACACAAGTCTTAACATGTAAAGAAAACATTTTTTTCATGTTCTTTCATGAATCTTTACGTTGAGTATAAAGAATAGTATTCGTTACCTTGGAACGTTAAGGACCTTTCTTTTTGCTTTTAATTAACTATTCTTATCAACAATACAATTTGATTTAAATAAAAAAGTAAGATAAACACTAAATAAGAATAAATATTCCAAAGACAGAACTTTGAATAAGTCGTGGATCTTATGGAGGCTCAAGTTGCATTGAGAGGTAGTACTAGTTTTCAATTTTGTTTTTAATGGAATGTGACTGAGGTGCAAAAAGCGAACTTTTAGACCTCGGCAGCCCCCTCTCCCACCCCCTCTGAATCATTTTTTAACAAATAAACAAATATCACAACAACTTTAAACTTTGCACTTTTTTCTGTTTAGACCATGAAGATGCGATACACACTTTTGACATAAAACACTCAATGCATTTTTTAACTAGATTAAATTTGCTACATTCGCTACATAACAAAATTTATGTTTTAAATTACATAAATTTTCATTTATGCTGGCTATCTAGTTAGCAAAATAAATTATATTGAGTGCCTGATAATATAGACTGATATAGTAAAGCATATAGCTTACGTGAGTAAACAGCTTATCTAACAATAATATAATTTTTAAAATCGGAGAGGTAGTTTCTGAGATTAGCTGGAACACTCAACAGCTTTATACGAAAGAAAAGATATATTAGTTAAGATTATATCTCCTTCATTATTCATCTTTTCTATATCTGAAGCAATTCTAAGCACAATACCAAACATGTGATTCCTCCCTTGATACATAAAAAACAGATAGCTTTGTAAGATATGTCTGGTAGTGGCTCTAGATTTATGAGTCACTTTCGGATACGATAAAATAATTATCAAGAATCACAAGCATACCTTAGTTTTATTAACAGGTTTAACAGCCTTCTCTTTCTTTTCAGAGGTGGGCTGCTTTTTCTCTTCCACAGCTGGTGTCGTCGGAGGAGGGTTCGTATTAACAGACTTCCTCTTTTTGTTGCTTTCCTCTTTTTTCAGTGGCTCGATAGCAGCCACCTTCCTTTTCCTTTCGTCTTCATAGGCTTGAATTAAATCAGGACAATCTAAATTTTCCTCAGGTTCCCACGTATTATCTGCACTAAAGTGACAAAAATATATATTTCAATTAAAAAAATGAAGTATCATAAAACATACTTATAAGGTAGTATTCCTGATAGTATTAAATTACACAATAATAATAATCAATGTCAAAAAAGTTTTAAAATATCTAATTCATTGAAATTGCTAATCATCATATTGCACTTGTAATCAATCTTTATGTATCTTATTAAATTAAAATTACTACAAATACATGTAGAATAGAGTGAGTATCACTAAGAGAAAAGCTTTTCCCCTGGAAATTAATCCTGCTTGTTTAAGGAATTTTTTAAATTTATATAGAGAGGTATGAATATAGTTAAAAGAATTCTGGTGTAAGTCGGAAAAAAATTAATTAATAAAATTTAATGAAAAAAAAGGGCTCTAGCTGAGATATTAGAGATAAAGTATTAACCCTTTGCTCCCGAACGGCGCCTCTCAGGTGCGGTGCCATCCTATTCATCACTGCAACTCGAGGCGCCTTTACTATTTATGATAACATTGTACATTAAATTGTGCACGCGTTGTACATTGTTTACTAGGTCAGAGATTAGTCCGGTATATATCAGATGGTGGACATTTAGATCCTTCAGGGCAAAAAATAAATTTTGAAATTAATATAGAACTATAAAAAAACGTTTTTTGACGGTGCCAAGTGCAGAGGGTTAATATTAAATAGAACATGGAGAGGAATGTGAAGAAAATTAGAGGAAATCTTATTAAATAAAAATCAGTAAAATATATGTAGAATAAATTGACGCCCTACGTGGAAAAAGATCTGCTAACAATGAGGAAGTTAAGGAAGCGGTGCAAAAGTGGCTTCGGGGTAAATCGAAAAAATTCTTCGCCAAGGGAATTAGGATGCTGCAAGAAAGATGGGACAAGTGCATAACTGTGGGGGTTGATGATGTTGAAAAACAGCCTTAATTTTGAAAGATTGAAATAAACCGTTTTTGAGCTATAGCCATTTGTCTCTTTACTGATTGAATGACGCACGTAGCTTGTACAACTCAATCTTAATATTGAAGCTTGAATTTGCTAATTTTTTATCATAAAATACATACATAAAAAAAAACTTTTTTCCTCTAATCTCTTATAGAAAAATACCTTTAATATCTTACATCTTATAGAAAAATATCTATAATATCTTACATCTTATAGAAAAATATCTATAATATCTTACAATATTAAGTGCAGATAGGATATGTACCGTCCCATAGCAATTTAAAACTTCTCCAATTGCACTTCCCATTAAAACGTAATTCAAACTATTACAAATGTTTAAAAAAAAGTCAAACTGATCAAGCATTTTATCTAAAATTAGCATTTTCATTTTTATTGATACAATTAGAGCAAAAAATTCAAAACACTGAAACTTCTTTGATTCTTCTCTAATTTTTAATGAAATTGTACAATTTCATTTCGAAGAAATGTTTCACAAAATGAGGAGAAGGTAATCTTTAAAACAACATGTTATAAGTAAAGTATACATGGAAAGGCAACAGAACAATAAGTAGTAGAGACCGACCGAAGTTTCGGTTTCGGTTTCGGTTTCGGCCAGTTTCGGCCAAAAAAACGAGTTTCGGCCAAGTTTTCGGTTTCGGCCAAAAATCGGCCGAATCTTCGGCCAGGCCGAAACTAGCTCTTTGGGCGTTTCCGTCAGACTTTATTACTATTGTTGTTAGTATAGTGTATTTTGTTAATTCATTAACAAATTAAGAAATAACGAATATAAGCCATCACTCAAGACATCAGATATTCTTCAAGTGGTAAGTATTTATTTTTGTTTTAACTATAGAGTAAAATAGAATGTATTTATTATGGAACTATATTATTTCTTGCTGTATTCGTATTGTTCAATTGTAATAAAATCAATTAATCAAAATTTCATAAATTTCAATTATAATGTAATTGATTGTTCATAGGTTTATAAATTATGTAGATGTGAGTGGATGTAAGCTTGCCTTGGTTTAATAAGAGTTGACTATGTTTTCTAGAAGCGGGTTTTCTCCCACATCAAAGAGGGCCTTCCTACATTACTGTCGAATCTATTTATTGTCTATCTTTTGGAACATTTTTTTTTATCTGGAATTATCGCCAGATCTGGGCGGGGGGAGTCACTAAGGGGGGAACAATGTCGGGTATTGTTTAATATTGACTTGTTTTGTGTGAGCTCGGTGGAACATGTAGTCCAGGAATTTCGTTTTGGCTTTTGTTATCAAAATATGACCCACAGATAAATTGTTATAGGTAATAAATTGTACATTTTCACTTGACAGTGGACATTAATTCGGGTTAATAATTATAAAATGATAATATTAAGGAGTAAAATAAAAATTGAAAGTTTTTAACTTCTAGTTATTTAGGATTTTTATTTTTTCTTAAACCCAGCCACGGTATTAACATTAAAAAATATTTCCACACGTAAAATTAAAGGGCGGTACAGGTTTCCCACCTACCTCATTAGAGGGCTCAATTATAGTAGAAATTACTCCTACTCAATGATAACTACTTGTTTCCACGGTCAGTCAATGGGAAGGAGAATCAAATCGTGGGCGAATCCAGCCGGTTGTAAAGGGGTTGCTGCACTCCCACAGCCCTTCCCCTGGATCTGCCTGTCAGCTTTTTTACCTTCATGTTCCTTTCCCACAGCTAAGATTCTACTTGTTCTGCATATTATTTGTTCTTTATCTCCCTTCCTTACTTTTAGTTACATAAGTTAATTTCTATCCTTGTATGAAACAAAATTTACCAAACGGGGTAGGCTGCCCCAGGAGGGTCTCTCGGCCCTCTTGAAGAAAGAATTAAATAGACTTTTTATATTATAGGTTTTGATGTTTTAAATTCCTAATTTGTCTCAGATTGAGAAGCAGATAATTGATCCAAACAAAAAAATAAAATAAGGTACTATAGAGGGAGAATGTTTTCCTTTTCTAATAAAGCCATATCAGACTGCTTCACAAAAAACCATTCTGAAATGAAGGAATGGTTAATATTTCATCCATGTAACGAACTTTATCAAAATTGGTAACTTTTTTTTTACCAAAATTGCTATAATATAATGTTTTACCAAAACGTGTAAAATTTACCTCCCCAATTACAATAAAATTATACCTAATTTCTGAGTGGTATTGTTTTCATACACAGAAACGTTGCGCGGTCTTTATCGTTTATATAAAGACACCGAAAAATGTATTTCTTCAGAATAGTCGAACAGGATATTTTTGACGATTGCAATGCTTCTTCTAATATATAGTTCATAAAAATGTGAGTGAAAGTAAAAAAGTCGCTCATGTGAATAAATAAACCAACAATGAAAGCGGTTCCCCAACTTGTTGGAGGGTGTGACGTAGGTTTGAACCCCCTAAACTCATGTAAGTTCACCACACATCACAAAAGTCATGGATCTCCCTAAAGTAAAACGCTGATTATCCGGAGGTAATCTAGTCCTCCGTTCGGGCTCAGTGTAGGGGATGCGACATCGATGTCGATGTTTCTGAAACATCGATGTTACATAACCGATGTTTTCCGACGATCGATGTTTGAGGGCCGATGTTAACATCGATGTTTTTAGTAGTTAACATTTTTTTTTCTTTTATTTTTTTTTTATTCTTTTTTTTTTATTTAGCAATTTTACAACATTTACAATTTTACAACAAAGATTTGTTAACATCGATGTTAAGTGCATATATGTTGATGTTTTTTGTCCAAAACATCTATGTTACAAAATTTTCATTTTTTTCAAAAACATCGATGTCAAAAACTACTTTTTATTGTTAAAACATCGATGTTTTTAACATCGAAGTTAAGAGCATATAAGTTGATGTTTTTTGTCCAAAACATCGATGCTAAAACATATTTGTTTTTGTCTAAAACATCGATGTTAAATAAAACTTTTTATTTTTTATTTTCAACGTTTTTTATGTAGGATTTTTCAAATTTTAGTAGAACAGAAGAAAAAAGTTTAATTTATTTTAAAGGAAGTATTTTTAAAATTTAAACTAAGCAGTTTTTTTTTTTAATTTTAGAATTTTATTACCCTTTTTATATTATTTAGAATTCATACATTGTTCTTTCAAGTCTTAAAAAAGTAAAACTAACTCTAACTCATGGGAAGTTCGGCATCCATTACTTTGGATGCAGGCTCTTGCGCGCTTCCTCATTGCTCCAGCAGTGACATCTCCAGCATGTTTTTCATCAGAAAAACTTCTTTTAGACTCAAAAGGTGAAATGCAATTGTATCATGGTTACACCACTAAAAAGCTAACTAAATTTCGCAGTTTTTAGGAAATTTGACAGCTTCTAGGGTGCTCCAGTGGGGAGTGAGGAATTTTCAAAAACTATTAACAGTTTAACTTTTAATAAATATTTTGTGTTTAGCGCGTTAAAAGTCCCACTGAAAGTGGATTTAAAATTAACAAACCTAACTCATCGTTTAGAAAATTCAATGCTGATTAAGAAAATATCATTGTTTTTGTTTCTAAGCTAAACCGAAGTAGAGAATACTACCATTTTTAAGAAAATAGTAAGATTTAAAAATAAAAACAAAAAAAATTCTATCTCCTCAATAGATTGAGATAGGAAACTCGTTTCTGCGCCATTCTACCCCGTTTAGCATGCAGTATTACCCAATATTTTTGCACTAGGTCTGGGACACCTAGTATATATAAATATTTTATGTAATATAATCTATTTTTATTTGTTTCTTCTGCTTTTGTTTCTTCTTTTTATTTGATGATTCCTTTCGCACACCTAACCAAATATAATAATATAGTAAATACATTTTCATATAAATAGGTAAGTTTCGGTTTCGGTTTCGGCCCGAAACCAGACCTGGGGCCGAAATTCGGTTTCGGTTTCGGTTTCGGCCAAAAATTGAGTTTCGGTCGGTCACTAATAAGTAGCCTCGTGCATCAGAAGGCTTATAACCACACATTATCTCAAAATATAAAAATATTTCAGAACTTTAAAACGGGCCCCAATACACATAAAATTAAAGGCCTTAATGTTTCATTAATTTATCATTTAAAATGCAAGTTTTCCCATTCTGATGATCCTTTCCTGTTTTAATTCAAATTTATATATGTGTCATTATTTATGATAGAAAAAAAAATTATGAAATTTCACCATATAGCTATACCATAATGATACCACATTAATGGCATTTGAGTATGGGAGGAACTTATATTTTGCAGGAAACCGACTTTAGGGTTTTGTGATCCAATATATGTTGGATAAGAGAATCATCAACGAACTATATCAATGTGATGTATTAAAATTAAAAATTTTAAAAACTTAAACACTTACTCCGAGTAACCTTTCCATTTAAGTAGATATTCAACCCGGCCATTCCTAAACCTCCGATCTAATACTTTTTCAACAGAAAATTCCTCTTCTTCAGCAGCAGAATCGGCAGGCGCAGATTCATCTTTGTCCTTGCTCTTCTTGTCACCTGAAAAATTTTAACTTAATATCCAATGCTGTACAAAGATTTTGTTAATAGTTGCAGCATTAAAAACAAAAAAAATTCATGTAATTCTTTAGATCCCAATATTTTTTAAATTATTGAATTTATGACTTTTCAGGGTCCAGTAGGAAAATATTTGCTAGAAAAAAATGCCTTCCACTTTACTAACAAAAGAAAGGATCTGAAACAATTAAGGAAAAATAAGGGAATTGCAGAGGATGACACGAACATTAGTCAAACCATTTTCAAACTCGTCTGAATCAAGAATTAATATGTTAAATGCTGCAGCAAAACTTCAGCGAGCACTAAAAAACTAACTTTAATGAATAAAAACAATTGATAACATTAAAATTATATGGTTCTTAAAGGCTAAAGTTTGAGGACCTTAATAGCTAATGGTTTGTTTCCATTGACAAGCATTACGCACATTTTTCAATAATAATTTTAAGCATGAACCCATTGCTGTCCCACCATAATTTTTGTAGCACCTGATGATAAGTCTCAATATAGACATTAGTATCAAAAGAAACCAACTGAACTTGTCGCC
Source organism: Aelia acuminata (assembly GCA_911387785.2). Lineage (NCBI taxonomy): Eukaryota > Metazoa > Arthropoda > Insecta > Hemiptera > Pentatomidae > Aelia > Aelia acuminata. The sequence continues at coordinate 36,317,156 of OU426982.1, forward strand.
TATAGCACCCGCCTTTCAAACATGTGAGTTAATGTAAGTAATCTAGAATATAGTCACTTGAGAAGGCAGTGAACGGCTGAGTCAGAGCCAACGGCCATCTCACCCCACTCCTCGCCATTCTTACTCTGAAGCGTGGACGGAGCACATGGTAACTTGTTATCCGCACTCATCGCCTGATTCTTGCAATGAAGATTGACAATTGTCTCAAATCAAGGTGTCTTCATCGATTGTGGTACTGCACTACTCTAATGAATGACAGAAGGGTAGTATTCGCTGACTTACAGTGAGTAGAATCAAACTTATTTCTCACGCTCCTCTGTGGAGAGACTTATGTGCAGTTGTCCATCATAGACTATCATTACAAGATTCAGCATTGTAAAATTATTGAAGTTCAAGTGTTAAGTTCGCCGCATGTACATGAGTTATGAGTTCACCGAAAATATACAAATATACAAGTCAGTTCACCGTTCATTAATAAAGTTGGTTGTAACCAAAGCAATTGCTATTCTTTATACTCGTTCAGTAAATTTTCTATTCTTATTACTATAACTAATTTCTTTTTTTTTCTCTCTTCTATATAACTTTGATTAACCCTTTAGTGTCTGAGCAGTGCGAGTGTATTGCGGGCCCTATGGCCTGAGACCTTAGACCGGCTGCCTTCCCCGGTGGCCTGAATACTTTTTAAAGTCAGAAAACAGACCAAAGAATTCTCCCTATTTGACCAAGGAATAAGGTATAGGTAAAATTAATTTGGAAAAACCCGAAAAGAACCCCATGTCAATTAGTTTACAACCCTCGAAATTTTTGAGGAAACCATAAACCTCATCACTGGGAAATACCGGACGGGCTGGAAACAGGGTTGGAGAAACGCGAATGCCAATTAAGCAAAAATAATTTTCATATGTCCTGCGCTAGTCCTGAATATGAATAAGAAAATGATGACTACATAATCTGCTCACCATGCTCCTCAAGTATTCATGAAATTAAAAAAATACGTGTAGAAATGTGTGCTTCATTAATTGATTTTACAACATTTAAGTAAACTTTTATATTTTCAGTAAATTTGGTTTTAAGGCATGGCAAAACATTTGACTCCGATTCTGTCCACATAGCCCCAAACTCCTTTGAAAAACCTAACCTATCAACTAGCCAGTTCCTTGTTTGGTTATTTTCCCCTGTCCAGGCAGCCATCTTTCATATGATTTCTCCTGCGGGGTTAGTTGGCTTAGGTAGTAGTAGTAAATTAAGACCTGGGAGGAGTTTGGCCGAGAACTAGAGCAAAACTATAGGGAAAATGAAAGGAAGTTCTGGCACATCACCAAGGCCTTGAGAGGAAAAAAGTCAAAGCCTGTGAGGAGCATTAAGGGTACACAAGGGAGGCTGGTGACGGAGGAAAAGGAAATACTTGAAGTCTGGAGGCAGTTCTTCCAGGGAAAATTTTGTATGGAAGAACGTCGAAACAGCAATTTCCGGGTCTGCCGAAGAAGAGGGAGAACGGATGATGCATACCCAGATGACATGGACGATGCAATTGAAGAAGATGAGGTGGCGTTAGCTGTTGGTAAAATCCAGCTAGGAAAAGCTCAAGGACCAGATGGTATAGCCCCAGAATTTATTAAATAGGGTGGGAGCAAAATGGTGAAGTACCTCCAAATGCTTTTTCAAAGAGTTTGGGACTCTAAGCGTTTACCACAAGAATGGGAGAATAATATCATAGTTCCTATACACTAGAAGGGCAGCCAAAGTGAATGTGAAAACTATAGGCCGATTTGTCTATCCTCAGTAGTATATAAGGTATATACAAGAATACTAGAACAAAGATCGAGGAATTTGGTAGAACAAGATCTGGAAGAGGAGCAAGCCGCCTTTAGACCTGGTAGACAGACCCAGGACCACATATTCTCCCTCAGATTGATCGTAGAAAAAGCATGGGATCGTGGCAAGGCAGTGTACCTGGCATTTCTGGACCTAAGGGCAGCCTTCGATTCAGTTCAGAGGCAGGAGATTTGGGACGCGTTGATTAGAAGAAGAGTGCCAACAAATCTAGTGAGCGCCATCAAATCAGTTTATCAGGACCCAAAGGGCATAGTGAGGCTCAACGGTCAAACATCACAACCTTTTCACTTTTATAAAGGAGTAAAGCAGGGGGACAGTCTTAGTCCTCTGCTCTTTGTCCTTCTTATGGATGAGGTATGGAAGGTCTGCAAAAGAAGAACTCCGAGAGCTGTGGTGGGGTACTGGAATCTAACACCAGTGCTTGCTCAGGCAATGCTCTATGCAGACGACATAGTGCGGATTCCCAGGAAGCTCTGCAAACATCATTAAACGAATGGCATGAGGAATTCCGGCTAAGAGGGTTGAGCATAAATCCGGCAAAAAACAAAACTATGTGTGTGGGTAGAGATGATTTGGAGCCTAGGACATTCTGTAATAGCGAACTCCTAGAAACAACAAACGCCTACACGTATCTAGGGACAGTCATGAGCAAAGATGGCAAAATAGACCAGGAGGTACTAAATCGGGTGATGAAGGCCAATGGACTGTACTACCATATATCCAAAACTGTCATTGGGAAACATGAAGTTAGCAGAGAGGCTAAAATTAGGATATTTAAATCTGTTTTCCTACCTGTGCTTTTGTAAGGATCTGAAAGCTGGACTACCCTCGACAAACATGCAAGCAAGTTGGTAACAGCTGAAATGAGATTCCTCCGAAGAATAGTTGGCAAAACCAGGAGGGACTGTATTAGAAATGACAGGATCCGCGAGGAATTGGGAGTAAGATCAGTGCGGGACATCCTGGAGGAGCGACAATTGAAGTGGTTCGGGCATGTCTGTAGAATGAACGATACCCGAAAGGCCAGATGGTTTTTTGAAGCCAGACCGGAAGGAAGATGTCCTCGTGGCAGACCCAGATGTTTGTACTCCGACTACATTGGGAAACTGGGAGCAACAAGAGGACTAACCATCACGGAGATGAGAAGAATGGCAAGGGACAGAGACCAATGGGCTCGCTGGACCGGGACGGCAACTCCACGCTTAGCGGCACACAGGAGTTAAGAGGAAGAAGAAGAAGAAGGTTAGTTGGCAATCTTTAACTGGGGATTGTTGGCGCAGTAGCAAGTCACAAAAGTAAGGTAAACATCAACAAAGGTGAAGCTACCACTTGTCTTTAGTTCTAGCGAGGAGGAGGAGAGCAATATTTCCTATGCAAAAAGAGACGACAGTCTAAACTTAAACGAAAAAGATAATGACATAAAAGATCACCTTCAGCCGCGATCGAAGCTTATTGATGAACCAGCCACACCTGGCTACCATGAAAATGAAACTAGTGCACCGCAGACACTTTCTCATGATACGAATGAAGGGCCAGATAATATTTATCCTACCCAAAGTTTTTGAAGATGTGTTAAATTCATTTTTTGTTTTATGAAAATTTTGTTTACATTATTCTAACGCAATGATGCTTCTAAGCCATTATATTTTTCTAATTTCTGCTGTTTGAAATGTTATGTAATTTTGTTCAATTGAAATAAATGGAGCCGTATGGTAAAATGCAGCCAATTATCTATTCTATTTTCCCTTAATAGCTGTTAAAAACCTATCAAAATTATTTTATCATTATAGTGCAGCTTTTAATAACAATAATATGTTTCAGGCAGTACTTGAATGAGATGGCCAAACAACACTACCTTTTAGGCCAACCTGCCCCACATGGGGGGTTAATTGGCATACTCTGGCTTGACAAATTCTTAAATTTCCTATGAACATAGTGTTAAATATTATGTGTTGAAAAAAATACTTAATGTACTCTAATACTTGGGGTTTACAGAGGTATCAGCCATATTGGGATTATATCAACAGGAATGACTCAACAATCAAAAAAGTGAAAACTGTTGCCAACCAACCCCGCTCTCCCCTACTATATATATATTTTTTTATTTACGAGTTGTTACCTATGATTTATGAATGTTGCATTCCTAAATGAAGATACGATAAATTCATCGAAGCGAAGAGTAAAAATTCATTGCTGACTACTGTGGTTTTATCCTAGTGCAATAGTAAAATGGAAAGAGTAAAGAAATCAATTGAAATAACGTCCGCAGTTTCAGTCTTTAAACGGTGAAGCGGGCGGAACTGATATATCAGTCTACAGGCCACAGTGCTCGAACTGATATATCAGTCTACAGGCCCCAGGGACTGCAGCACTCGAACTGATATAACCGTCTACAGTGGGCCTGTTAGCATGCATGCTTCATTGTTTTTCTTAGGTTAAGGTTAGATGTGTTCAATCATTTCTTTATTTCTCTGTTTATAATAAGAGTTTATTATATGCGTTTATTGTTTATCTTATTAATTTCATTTTATTGCAATTCATTTTGTATTTGTGTCTATTGTGTCTATGATTTTATTATTGTATTTTATTCCACAATTAAACTTAATTTTTTGTCAGCCCTCGTCCATGTTAGGTTATTATTTTTGTTATGCTTTTTCTTTTAATTTAATATATTCACAGCTTAACACCTATAAATGACAACCTTATCAACTCGACTGATTTTTTTCAGTTTTTTAAAAAGTGCTCTTTTTGAGAAATATAAATTTGAAATTTTGATTCAAATTTTGAAAAACAAATTTCCTCTTAAACCTATTGTGTTGTATGTCATGAGGAAGGCCTTAGATTCAGCTTCTTAAGGCTTCAGTTTGAGGAGCTTAATAGATGGTGGTTGTTTTCCATCCACAAGCAAAACACATTTTTCAATAATTATTTTAAGCATGAGCCCATTGCTGTCCCATCATAATTTTTGTAACACTTATTAATGACAACCTTAATCAACTCTACTGATTTTTTTTTTTTAGTTTTTAAAGTGTGCTTTTTGAAAAATTCAAATTTTGAAAAACAAATTTCCTCTTAACCCCTATTGTGTTGCATGTCTTAAGGAAGGTTTTAGATTCAGCTTTAAAATGACATCAATTTCCACTCTTTATCTTGCTTAGAAGAACTGGAGTTTCAATTTAAACATGATGTAACAATTCTATTTCTCAATTTAGTTGATATGAAAATTTGATTTAGTTACCATGGAAACAAATGATTTCCATTAATTAGGTTTGTTACCATAAACCCTTGATACACTTAGACAACTCTTAATTTTGAGTATATATTTACTTCAAATACCAAATTTCAGTTGGATGCAGTTTATTTTTTGCACTAGTCTGTTCACTGTCATCATTTTGCGATACTTGATTATTTAGACTAAGGGGGTCCTAAAACGTGTATTTCCGTTGAAAAACAGAAGTCAAAATTTGTCACAATCGCAATACTTTCCCTTTCTCTATATTTTATACATAGGTAAGTGAAAGAAAAAATATAAAACAAACATAATTTCTTATAATTATAGAATATAAAATAAAACATTTTTACATACCCTTCATCATGATATGCACAGCTAACTTGTAAAAAATACTTTCAGCTTTTTCAAGCTTAAGAATTCTGAAAAAATAAAGAAAAAGGTTGCATGAAAGGTTGATATTAAATTTATTCTGTTAGATTTAAGTTTCCCCCCAAAACTATTGAAATATATTATGAAATTACTTTATTTTACGTTATATTATAATAAATAATATATCCTATAAATTATAAAATTTTCAACTAATAGATGTCCATAATTTCTGAATAACGAAGTGGTTAAAAATAATGTTTTTAGGATAGGATAAGAATCTTACAAGAATTTAGGGAATCTTTAACACATATTTACATATAGAAATATATTCAAAGAACGAAACAGTCTGAACAAATTGTTATATATAAATATTAAAATTATGATTATGGAACTGAATACCTAAATGATCCTAAAATTATATTTAAAGGAGTGAAGTGGGTTTTTAAAGCAAGAAGTGAGATGATATATTTAAATTACAATCATGCTCACTATGTAATTAAAAAGAAAACGAGAACATTTTTCATTATTCAGCATTATGTCTCATTTTGTGTTAAATTAGAAGTGTTTGTTTTTAAAAAAAATTATTTGAATATGGAGGAGGTCTTAAAACACCTTAACGGTAAAAATTGTCAACCATTGATTAATTATTGTAAAATAGCCAGGTCCTATAGACCTAGATTTATAGAAGAATCCAATTAAAAATAAAATGTAACATTACTTATATATCTTGTGGGTTATATCTCAAGTATTTTTATATTCTATTCTATTCTTCAGAATTCGGAGTTCACGTAATAGATATGTTATGAAGAGGATATAAAGACCTGCTTCAAAATAACTTGACAGGGAATAATAAAAAATAATTTTGTCCATCGTTCTAGTGACTAGAGAACAACTATATGAATAAAGTTGAAATTCTGTTTGTTTGTTCTTTATAGAAATCCATACCGTTTGTCCTAAATTCTCCATATTTCGCTCAGTAGTTCTTTCATACCAGGTGTGAACACCTTAAAATTGCATAACTTTAGCCAATCTCTGGGTATATTCTTTATTGTTATAAAAATCATTATGATCTCACATTCGCGCTATTAGAAAAATAAATTCCCCGCGTGAAACCGGGATATGCAGCTAGTATTAGATATAATTAATGGGAATTTTAAAATAGTAGGGGAAATAAAAGGCATGTTAGAAAAGTATCCAACCAGGGGCTGGGTCCCACATCACCACAGCGCTTACTTTGGCATTGGCCAGAAAGACTAGCTTACCACCAACATTTGGCCGTCTTTCAACTAGTTGTCACTGAAAGCTGTCTGGATCTTCATACGTTATTGATAGGCATGAAAACATCATAGTAAGCTATTGCTATACTACTTCTAGACAAGGCCTATTTCGTGAGGTTAGGTGACCTAAATATAAGCTTACTCCCATCCCATCCATTTCAGTTAAAAAGGAGTTGGATCAGCTTAATTAGATACAAGCTTTAAACTCCTGCTCACTCTTCAGAAATGAATAAGCTCCAATAAGGGTCCTTTTAACTTAAGATCGTTGCCTCAGTTAAAGGCATTGTAAGGGCCACACCTTATAGAAATATCATAGCAATACTAGTACCAAAATCATAAATGTACAAGACCGTTCAAGGTCAGCTCATGAAAGCATGCTTTAATTAACTCCATGAGAGTTTTGAAAAAGAAAACAAATGTTAGATACTTTTCTAAAAATCCTCGTGCATAGACAATCAAATATGATTCAGAATGCATAGGCTATCTCTTATCAGTAGAAATTATTTTAATATCACACCATTTTACACAATCCATGATAGAAAGAAAAAAGACATCTTCAGTACAAAACTACAGTAAAGATCGGCAGTTATCAAGAAAAGCAGTAATTGTTTGATAAAATGATGAGAACAAATTAACAGCAACTATGTTTTTCTTTAATTTGCATTAATGGCATGTAACTTTGGCCCATAGAAAGGAACTTACTGTTTTAAGCAGATTAAAACAAATCAACTATTTTAGTTTATCCCCCCCCCCCTACCCAAAAAAATAATAAGTAAATCTCTATAACAAATTAAAGCAGAATTAAATTTTTTTTTTAAGATTAGATTAAACAAGCAATAAAGAGAAGCGACCAGTGTTGAGATGAAAATGAAACAGACTTGTTTATGATCGAAAGTTACTGAAATATTGCTTTTCTAATTATATTTACAAATTATTTAGTAAAAAAAAAACATAAAATAAAAAAATAAGAGAAATGGAAAATCAGAAACAAAGTAATTTTAAAGAAATAAGAAATTCAATATATCTCTGATGTATTACGAAGCTAAAAAAAGGAATTAAAATATTCCGTAGTAGTTTTACTACAAAAACTTCATCTTTCAACAATCAGAAGACACAAAACCTTATTAATAAAAAAACCAGTTCATCAAATACTTGCTCAGTCAAAAGAGCTTACACTTTGACTATTTCTAATATCAAGGATATGTAGGAAAAGAAGATTTAGGCACAATTGACTAAACATGACCCAAATATTAACCTACGCAACTGTAAATCATGAGAGATAGAGTTTATGTACTCGAATATTTAATAATAATTGAGAAACTTAAACAAAAATTGTTTTTTAAAGAAAATGTTTTCACACAATAAAACCAGATCTACTTTCAGTGGGGGGAAAAAACAAAACCCATCTCCAACAGAATAAGGCTTTATCACTGATAGCTACAATGCTTAGTTATGACTAATTCACGAAATATATTATTCAAATAACAATAATTGTCAGAAAATAAATTCTATAACATTGCGCGGTATCAAGCGGTATAATACGCATCAAGTGTACCTGCAGACAATAATGATAAAATTAAAATTTTAATTACCTTTTCTTCAAATATTAAATTACTGCCATGCATAAACACTAGGTGTGATCAATTATAAATAAGATTCCTGATATTAACCCCAAATAAAAACAACGCTATATTTCAGCAAGCGTCCAACTATTGAGGATACAAGATGGAGCCGTTTACTAACGATCATATTGGCATAATTTAAAATTATATATTGCTTTGTAAGTTTTGTATTAACTTAAATATTTTAGTGATTTAATTTAATTAAAAATCAAACGATAAATTATATAAATTAAAAAAGTAAATCAAGTAATTATTGATCGAGAATGGGAGGTAATTATGCGATAAACTAACCTTTCTTACAGATAACCACTATTGTTACCCATTGCAACTAAATACAAAAACTGACTTTTATTAGATCTTATTGAATTTGCCGTTTATAATCCTTACTTAATGTACTTGTGTTATGATTTCAATAATTTCCTCTAGCAACATAATTCTCATCAAATGTCTTTGGATTTTTCAAATAATATAGAAGATGGTGAAATAAATGAACTTATATTAAAAGCTCAAGAAGAAAGCTTAAGGTAAAACCATTTCAATTTTCAGCCTGTAATGAATCACCCTATCATAATTTTTAAAATGTTTATTTATTCTTATCGGTTTAGGTATTATAATGAAGTCGAATTGCCAAGAATTCAAGAGAAGGAGGGAACCAGTGACAACAAATGTGATGTTTCATACTCCCAGTTAGTTTATTTAGTTTACTCTAAAAATGTGTTTATTGAATCTTTTCTTAATTTTAATTTAAATTAATTCCCTAAATCATTTTCTTTTACCTTATTTTTAATAAGATTATACCTCTATCTATTACCTTTAATTTTTAATAAGATTATACTTGAACCTATTTAAATAACTTTTAGGCTTGGTGGAAAGAGAGGATCTATTTTGTATGATGGTGCTGATGCTATTGGTTTTCACTTGGATGCTGGAAAAACATATATATACCCCACCAATTATCCCGTCAGACAATATCAAGCAGCAATGGTCAAAACAGCACTATTCAAAAACACAATGGTCAGCTTACCTACAGGTGATCATTACTTTGTCTTACTGGTCATATATCCATTTATTAATTTCACTTACCTATCTATGAAATATATAGCAACGGAAATCATTACGATTGTGAAAAATTTTGACTTTTGGTTTTCTGATTAAAATGAATAAAGATTACTTGTGAATTAGGTTTTATTCAACACAATGAAACGTAATGAAATTGATTAATAGATTTTTATATAAAGTACAAACATGTGATATAAAAATATCGATAAGTTCATATCATTCACCCCACGTTGGATTTTATGAAGTAATATAGTCTTTTAAGTAAGCTGGTGGTCTTTTTGTCCTCGAGCTGACTCGTAGTGGTGGATTTTCTTTCGCTGTGTTGTTCCCATCTTCTCCGTGGTTGTGATTCAACTGACTAGGGCCAGAGAGATCATGTGCTTCATCAGGAGGTCTTACTTCAGGCTCAGGCAAGACTTGTTGATCCGCTTCCCTTTCCGTAGGTTCCAATTAAAAATCATCCACTACTTCATCACGTACTACAGCAGGGTTTTTATAACTCCCTACAGGTGCCAGGTGTTTTATTGATACCGTGGTTTCCCTTCCATCAGGATAGTGAATGTGGGCATAGTCAGCGTTTGCGTCTAAAAGCATAACCTCCTCCACCAGTGGGTCAGTTTTAGTCTGCCGTATGAATTACCTATGCATGCATGCATTGGCCTGAAGTTTTTGAACATAGAGATGTAGATGCCATTGATATTTTTTCTAGAAGAGGTATAATCTTTAGATTTAAAAAAAACGCAGATTTTTCACTAATGAAACTGATGGAGCTCCCAGTATCGATTAAAACACGTACTTCCGACCCATTGACAACAGCATAGTCGTCGCCTTATTCAAACTACGCTCGACAGAACCACAAACGTTGCTTGCTACAATAGCAGCAGAAGTTCTATTCTGTGCTTTGACAGACCGGCAAACCTTCGCATAATGCCCTCTTTTAGAACACCGATTACAGATAGTATTCCTAGCAGGACATTTACTGCGAAAGTGTCGACTGAAGCCACAGAAATAACATTTGCCTGATGTGGCTGCTAAGGTTACATTTTGTTCTCTAATGTTATCACTATTAGCTCCCACAGCCTCTCCAATTTCAGTAGTTTTGCAATCAGGAATTGCATTAAGGGAATCTATAGGATTATGATAAGAAGTAGCTTGGACTTGAGCTGATTCGAGAGATCGAGCTAGATCATGAGCTTCCCTTAAAGTTAGGGTTGTACTCTCCAGTAATCGTTGGCGGATGAATTGAGACTGCAGTCCACTAATAAATGAATCTCGAATGAGATCATTACAATTAGTTTCTGCTGAGACTGCTTGGCAGTTGCAATTTTTACCTAGAAGTCTAAGGGCCTCTATGTATTGGTCCACCGTTTCGTTGGGCTGCTGCGAACGGGAATTGAGTTTATAGCGGGCAAATATTTCATTGATGGGTTTCACATAGAGTCCCTTCAAAATTTCTATAGCCTCTGAATAAGTATTAGCGTGACACGTGTTGGTAAACTTCTGGAGCTATCAAATTGAATAGCAGTTTCAACTTGTCCTCTTCTTCAGCTTCAGCGGCAGCGAGGAAGTTTTGAAAATTGTACCAATGTACCCAATGTTTATCGGCAGAAATGGAGTTCGGATCTACATTGAATCGGTCAGGTCTGAGTAACCGCTCCATTATTCGTTTTTTTTAGATTGTGTTGAATAAATTGAAATGAATAAAGATTACCTGTGAATTAGGTTTTATTCAACACAATGAAACGTAATGAAATTGATTAATAGATTTTTAAATAAAGTACAAACATGTGATATAAAAATATCGATAAGTTCATATCACTGATGAAATACACATTTTGGGTCCCTTGAATCCTAAATTCTAAGTCTTGCTAAAGGGTCTATGTTTGAACAGACCAGCACAAAAACTTTAAATTGTATGAAACTGAAATTAGGTATTTGAGATAAGTATGTGCTCATGATTTACATGAATGTTAACTATTGAAGAAAAATAGCAATAATTAAATTTTGAAAAAGATATTAAGTAGTAAGTGTTTTGATCCACTTTTAATGTTTTGAGGAAGTTAAACTATTTATTAGAATCATTGTAACTGGTATCACTTTCATTTATTCCATTCAAAAGAAAATAATCACCGATGATCTTATGAGCAAAATCATTTTTAAATACCTTTTGAAATAAATGGTTGTTTATATATGAATTCTTATACCTCTATCTTCTAGAGTTAATGTATTTAGGCTGTTATAGTGAATAAAAAACTTGTTAGTAACTAAACAGCTATGAAAAAGAGGTAGGTATTTATCGTATGCAATTACTGGACTGTTAATAATAAAATTAGAATAGTTCATTATTCAGGTTTTCTTGCTATTTACCTTCATGTCACTATTTGTTTAAGTTTTGTAAATTGGTGCAGTTTTTAAATTATGCAATGAGAATTAATCCCATATCAACCATATAGATGTAGTTTACCATAGCAGGGGTTATGTGATGTTAGCCTCTTAAATTCATTATAATTTTTTAATTGATTGGCTCCCTTCTTGAACTGATAGAATAGATAATATAATGAATATGTTTCATACATTAATTTCAGAGAAAGCTATTTGTGGAACCCCCACCTGCCTTAGAAAGGTGGACAGCCAGTGGTTTAGTACATGTATAACTAATAAATGTTTTTGTTTTTTTATTGCGGAGAAAACGGTTAAGCCTGAATTACACCTACCGAGTAGCTGGGCCGAGTGGCTCGCTATGTCACTCAGCCGAGCAAAATATTGAGGATTGGGGTGATTACACAGGGAGGAGACAGCGGGCGAGTCAGTGCCATTGTGGTTATACGTTCTTGGAACATTGTTCCGCATAGGAGGCAAATAATACAAATAAAGAAAGTTTTAAGAAATGTTGCAACTTGATCATATTAATTAATATACATATTAGAGGAAATCAAAGATAAAATTAGCGAAAATAGAAAATGATTATGGACAAGCAATGACTATTATGAAGAGATAGTAGAGGAGGAACAGCAACTCTGTTAAGAGAATTTGAAACTGAAGATCTCAAAAAGTATAGATCATTTATGAGATAAAAGACAGATCATTTTGATTTTTTAGAATGTTGAATTTTTGTCTTTTCTTGGTTGTATATTGACCTCAAGTTTTTAATTTTATTTTTTACATCTGGTACACCAATGTCAGGTGAATCCATCGCCTCTACTAACTTGATATAAGCAGTATTACGAATTTGTTTGTTTTTATAGATTGCCGATTTGATATTCCAGAGGCATTCGTGTGATTTATACCCTTGTATAAATTTAATTGTTGTTTCAGAGCTCCATTAAGCCATTTTGAACTTAATAAATCACAAAAGATGTAGACAGGGAATAAATCGCACTACTATGTTTACTGTTTGTATGTGATGTGCAGTACTCGGTAGGTGTAATTCAGGTCTTAGAGTCTAAAAATAGTGGTTACTTACTAAGGTCAAACAGTTTTCCATCTTCAACTTATTTGAATGTTATGTTTTCTGTTCAACAGGCTTGGGGAAGACATTTATTGCTGCAGTTGTCATGTACAATTTTTATAGATGGTATCCAAATGGTAAAGTGGTTTTTATGGCACCCACCCGACCGCTTGTTGCCCAGCAAACAAAGGCATGTCACAACATAATGAATATTCCTGTGGATCACACAGCAGAATTAACAGGTTAGGTGGTGGAAGTACCTTATTTAATTAGAATTTGAATTCATTCATTAATTATAGTTAAATACGTTTATCTATAGTTAGTATTTTTATCTGTCCTAATACTGGTACACAGTAGCTACACTTCTATTTTCTTGAATTTTAAAAAGAATCATTATGGATCCCTTCATCCATCAAATAAAGTTAATTAATTATTGATGAACAGTTTAACTCAATTATTTATTTTTATTCTTTAAGCTCTTCATTGTAGCAAGATTTGATTTTGTGTACTTGTTAAATCTGAGCAAGGTTCATTGATTCTGTTTAATATTTTCATCTAATTATTTATAAGAATTTAAAACCGAAAAAAAAAAACAATCAAATTTTATTTGATAATTTATTATACTATTGTTTTAAATCCTCTTCATTGAGATATAGTATTATACTTTTAGTACTGCTGACTTTATTATTGAATGAGGCTGAATCATTTTGTTTACTTACATAGAATGCATTGAATCATCGCTTTGATTAAATTGCCACTTTCAAGCAATATTTTTGTAATGAATAAGCTATACACTTTCATTTCTTATGCATGGTGGTGAGGAATGTGCACAGCTTTACAAATTTATTTGATTTCCTTATTCTATTTTTAATTCTATAATTCTTAAATGTTCAGGTATGCAAAATGCTGAATTAAGGGAAAAACTTTGGAAGGAAAAGAGGGTATTTTATTTAACACCGCAAGTTATGGTGAATGACTTAAAGTCAAAAATATGTCCTGCTTCTTTGATTAAATGTATTGTTATAGATGAAGCTCACCGAGCTACTAAGGATTATGCTTATTGTCAGGTATCACAATTTATGAAGTTCAATGAATTTTAAAAATACAAAGTTATTCAATATTAATTTCAATAATTAATTTTTTCAGGTTCTCAAGCTCTTAAATGATGAACCAAATACAGTGTTTCGAGTTCTTGGACTTTCTGCCACTCCTGGAAATGACATCAATGCAGTGCAGCAGGTACTGGTGATACACACACAGATTAATTGACTGTAGTGGCAATATAGAGGAATGGGTGGGATACGATATACAGAACTAATTCTGAAAGAGTGCAATACTTCTATGAACCAAAATTAATTTCTATAGTAGGCACAAGAAAGAGCATGTATTACAGCTTAACTTTAGCACTCTTAAGTCTATTGTATACAGTAGAATACATCATGGGCTGGTTGTTGACAACCATGAAATTGTTTTCACTGTAGACCAACACGAGGGTCAGGAAGGAGTAAAAAAATTAAAAATTAGAACACAAAATTATTATTTATAACCCAACTGCTCTATTTGTTTTTATTTTTATTATTGTGAATCCAAGATATTGAATTTATTAATTTCCTATCTCTATATATATATAAGAGGCTTTGTCCTGACTGACAGAATCAACGCAGAGCAAAAACTACTAATGATAGAAACTTGAAGTTCGGAATTTAGATTTCAAACGCGATGTAGGTGACCACTAAGAAAGGAATTTCAAAAATGTAACCCCTAAGGGGCTTAAATGGCAAAATTGTCGTTTAACTCTAACGGAAATATATTTTTGAGATTTTAAACCATATGTTTTTTATTTGAATATCGATTTAACGTTACAATATTATTAAAATAGACATTCACATAAAATATGGCTACTGATTATTTAAATATTAGTGGTAATCAAATTATGCACGCTATGATTCCCATGATTGGGGATGGTGTGTGTTTATTTCGATCTCTTCTCCATATATATAAGAGGCTTTGTCCTGACTGATAGAATCAATGCAGAGCAAAAACTACTAATGATAGAAACTTGAAGTTCGGAATTTAGATTTTAGGTAACGGCTAAGAAAGGAATTTCAAAAATGTAGCCCCTAAGGGGTTTAAATGGCGAAATTGACGTTTAACTCTAACGGACACCTATTTTCGCACTTCAAGAAAAAATATCTAATTTGGACTCATTTTAAAGATCTTGATACGACGAGTTTAACTCGAAAGCCCCTAAGGGGTATCGAACACCATGTTTTAAAGCCGAAAAATGAAGCTTCCACGACGAGTAAGCAATTTTTTGTTTCGGTGGGTTTAGTGAACTCTCTCCATTGCGCGTCTCCCTCTCTTCTACCGAGCCGGCAGCTTCCCCCTTCAACATTCCACCTACCGGAAGCTCCACCTACCATCCCTGTCATGCTTCAATATATAACATATGTTGTCAATATATAACATATGTTGTCAATATATAACATATGTTGTCAATATATAACATATGTTGTCAATATATAACATATTATATTAAATCAATACCACGATAATGATCACAGAATTGATTTTAAAGACTCGCGGGCAAAGCCGCGACGGGGAACGCTAGTATTTTATATAGATACTTAATGATTTATCAAGTGACTTGTTGCAAATGATGGTATTGATATCTATTAGCTATTGTTTGTTTATTTAATGTCACTTTAAGCTGCTATGACTAATCAGAAGATGCTGCAATTTGAGTCCTAAATTTTGCCAGGATAGGGATCTTTAACGAGTAGTTGTGCTGAGAGTTCTCTAACTGTTTGGTAGGGGTTTCCTTCTACAGTATGTTTAAGGACATCAATTTCATTTACAGACGAAGCATCTTCCTTGGGGCTGGTTTTCCAAGTTGGTATCCCTAGCCGAAAACTTAGCAAACCAACGGCAAAATCCTACAAAAAAACAAGAAAAAAACTTCATTTTGTCTGCTTTTGTTTGATCGTCATCTGATCTGAACATGTCTGTTAAGGTGAATTCATCTTTTAGGAAATACTTACCCATTAAAATCTACACTTGGGTCATGAAGTCTTAATTACTAATTTTTTCTTGTGGTTTAAAAAAGTCTTTTATATTCACGTCAATTGCTTGAACTTTAATATTGGTAACTGCTATTATTACTGCTTTACGAATTAGGATTATTAATCTGCAATTATCTCTTTAGTTGTGGATTACCTGTATTTTTATTATAAAACATAATAAATAAATTAACTTCAAGGCATAATAACAAAATCAATAATATATTGTTCTTATTTATTTATATTTTACATAGGTTGTGCGTAACCTAGGAATATCTGCTCTTGAAATGAGGAGTGAAGATTCATTGGATGTTGCTCCCTATACACATTCGAGATCTGTAGATACGATAGTTGTGGAACTTTCAGGCAATATACTCCGAGTCAAAGATGACCTACTTCAGGTATTTCTAAACATCCTAAATGAACTTATAATTACTTCAAGTATTATTATATTTTATTTCATTATTTCTCTGTACTTTTTTTTCGCTTAATAGTAAATTAACACAAAGATACTTTTTTTATTGAAAATTTTTCTCTTCATTCTAGGTTTTTGAAAAGTATGCTAAGCGATTGAAAGATTTTAAGGCATTACCTAATAACATAGCTACAGTTTCAAAATTTCAAGTAAGTTTTAATTTAATTTAGTGTAATCTTCAAAACGAATAAAAACATGCATGAACAATATATATATAAACATACAAAACCATTCTGATTCAAAACTACTCATATATGTGAGCTGTGGACATCCTAGTGTATGGTATCGGTGTGAAGGAATCAGTTTATATTATTTTATTTATACTAACCTCTCCCCCCATTTGAATTTTAAAATGTATACATTTTCAAAATCTATGCTCCGAAAACATAATAATAGACCATCATTTTGAGGAAATGATAAAAGTTAAAATTACTAAAAAGTTTAGCCTCTCCTCACCACTATTCAATTTGAAAATTGATGCAATTTGCCAAATCTATTTCCACCAGACCCTTGTGTCGAAGAAGAAGAAAAACTTATAATTTTTGAATATTTAGTCACCCACTCGCTTTATTAAATTTGAAAATTGATACTTGTATCCATGGAAATGAATACGGATCCTGAGAATATTTACCATTAATAGTACATGTTTCTGCAGCTCACTTATGGAGTAGAAAAATTCTTGTAAAATCTTTAATATAATCTGCAAATTATATTCATGAATACTTTTTTTCTCTATATTGCCCTTCAAATATATATACACTCATATTTATCTTTATATCTCTCTTTCTCTCACTCTCTCTCCCTCTTTCTCTCTATCTATCTAAATACTATAATTATACTAAAATAATTTTTTTTTAAATATTTCTTCTGTCACGTTTTGCAGATTCTTAAAGCTTGTGAAAAGTTCAGGGCGAATCCACCGAGAGGTGTTCCTCCTTCTGTTGTGGGTAATCTTATATCTGACTTTACTGTGTGTATGTCATTGGCGCATTCACTAGAATTACTTCAAACTTATGGACTCAGGGCTTTTTATACTTATCTTGCAGGTTATTATTATTTTTCCTAATGCTTTTATTTTTTTCCTGATATTCTTTTATTTGTTAGCTTTGCCTCCTAGTTGCTATATTTGCAAAACAGGTTTTATACACAGCAGTTGCACACTCAAGGTGGAAGCATAATCCATTAAACCTTAAAATTATATTTTGGATGGTTATTATCTGAAACTGGAAATAACCTTATCATGTATATATTTTATCTGGTCACGGAGGATAAGGGTTATTCCTTGTAAATTTATTATTTGAAATAGTTCATGTATACATATATCTGTATGTTGTAGATGACAATTCGGAAAAAACAAAAGCAGCCGCAACAAGGTTAAGAAATGATGATGACCTAAAGGAAATGCTTAAAAGACTTCATCTATGCCTGTTCCCTAAACTGGTTGGTATATACTGTTTGTAATTTGTTTTATTTTAAACAACGCTTTATGGCAATTTTTTATATTTTTAGCTCCCATGTTTAAACATATGCTAATGATATTTTAAAATTTATCTTACAGATATAGAATCTTAGGCCTCTCAAAGTCTCGTATTATTTTTAAAAAATCACCTAATCACGCAGATTACATGCCAAATTAATGTAATCGCCTAAATCAGGCACCTTTAAGGCTACAAGGGTTCTATAAGCAAGATAGAAACAGACTGACCTATTTTTCTAACATAGTGTAATGTTAAATCGTTAAATAAAAAAACATAGGGTTTAAAATCCCAAACCTTTTGTTGGAATCAACCAGCGGTCGGAACAAACCGTCAGAGCACGTGTTTGGGTCCAGGTTTTTTGAACCCAGTCCACGCAGACGTGGAACATTCCACAAGGGTCTGGAACCTTCCATTCCGGTCCTTTTACGACAATGTGTAAGGAACGAGCGTCTTGACCACTTAGTCTTAATCTTTGTCTTGACTGTGAAGCTCAAGCCATATGATTTGTGTTACAAAGTGATAATTTTTGTAACCCGCTTTAATATTTGTGTTTATATAATTTGTGTGGCATTGACTCTTGTTATATTTTCGTTTAATAAATATTCTTAAACCAGACAAGTGTTACAATATTTATCCAAAAAATGATTTTTATGTATTGATTTATTAAAAATCAATATATAAAAAAAATCCTGATAAAAAAAATCTAGCTTAGCTGTTTTCCAGTAAAAGTCAGGTTTTTTTTTTTCCTTTCCAATTTTTAGAAATCAACATGTCGAATTTTTATTTATACAATTTCTTACGAGTTTTGAATTGTTTTACTTTTTTTTTTTCTTTTCTTTTTTAGATTAATGAAACTACTTATACGTGGAGTCATCCGAAAGTAAAAAATCTAGTTATGTCATTAACTGAACATTTCAAAAAATTTCAGTCTGATGGTTGCACAACCAAAGCAATTGTGTTTTGTCAGGTAAATCTCTATATCTTTATAGAAACTAGGATTTCAGTTTTCTTTACTTTATATTTGTTGTACAAGAGTTCTAACTATTTTCAAACAATCTGGCAAAAGCTCAGTATATAATTTTTTTAAGTCATATTTGGCTGGTAGTTTTATGATATCAAAATGTTTGTGGGAACAAACCTTTCATCATAGCATTCTCTTTACATAATTTTTACCGAATTAATTTATTTTTATAAAATTCCTTTATTTATTTCTGTTTTAATGACTTCATTAGAACATTTCTGCCATATATTGTAATCTACTCCTAAACGCCTCATCCATCTTTCTCGGTCTTGGTAGTCTTCCTTGGCCGCCTTTCCTTCACCTATTCAATCTCTCAGCCATCCTCTTCTTTTCCTTTCTCAAGGTGTGTATCGGATAATTTTTTTAGCAGTCAATTTTTAGGGTATACTTTTTATATCACTATAATAACTCAGGTCTCTTGTCATGATGGTATACGAGATTTTTCTACTTTCAACTTATTTAATTATCCATTTTATTCTAATGATTTTAGTATAGAGTTGTGGTTTCTGAGATTGTGGAGTTACTAAGCAGATGCAAACCACTTATCAAAGCTACAGAATTTATTGGGCAATCGGGAGGAAAAGAAAAAGGAATGCCGCAGGCCAAGCAACTGCAAGTAAGTTTGTTTACTTTCAATTACTAAGCAATCGACCATTGTTCATTAATACTCTTTATTTATTAATTTTTGATTAAAATTAATATCTTTTGTAATTAGGATTAATGCATTTAAAATGTATTCATCATAATAATAATCTTAACTCTACACCAGTAATTCTCAAACTTTCTATTTTTCCTATTCAATTTTTTTTTTTTTTTTAAACATAATCTTTTCGCACCCCTCACTTTGAGAACATCTTCTCTACATTATGAAATGTGTAATATAATTTTTCTGTGTCATGTAAAAAGAGCCAATCCTGAAAATTCATATCATATAATGTTATCACTTCAAATTTTATACAACTTAGTACTGAAAGTTTTTTAATAGCATTTATTATCAACTCTATTATTCAATTAGTCAGCTAATTTCAAATTTCAATCATTGAAAGCTGAATGGGAAATCCCTCCCTATGAGTCTTTTTATTAGATTTCCAATCAATTGATCACATATGATTGATCAAATGTTTTTTGTATTTATTCCAGATCATGAAAGATTTTCGCAGTGGTATTATAAACTGCCTTGTGGCTACTTGTGTTGCCGAGGAAGGCTTGGATATTGGAGAAGTTGACCTCATCATACTGATGGAAGCTCATAAGTCTCCTGTGAGGTTGGTTCAAAGAATTGGGAGGACTGGTAGGAAAAGAAAAGGGTGCTGTTTGGTTCTTCTCACCAAAGGGCGTGAAGAGCAGGTAAATCAGCTTCCCTATCGTCGGTATTTTTCAAAAATTTTGACAGTGAAAGGATTAGATATATTAAGGATATATTAAGGATTAGATATAAGGATTAGATAAAGGATTAGATGAATTTAAAAATTTGGCCTACATTTAGCATTGCTTTTCCTGTTGTATATTCATTGCATCTATAAAACATAAGATTGTTGGTGAGAAGTAGTATTAAATTATTGACAATAATAATTAATTTAAATTATGTTTAGAAATTTCATGAAGCAATGGCCACTCGAAAATCTTATGTTGAAAACATAATGAAGTCTCCTGCTGTTAAAGCCAGTCTCTGTCAAGAATCGCCTCGTATGATTCCTATCCGTAAGTCTCTACTTCAATTATTTTAATTTTTGTTTTAGAAAGATAATTTATTGAGAGCAATAAGTTCTGTATCAGAATATATTAAAAAAATATTAGTTTGGTACAGTAAAGATTTGACCAAAAAGGTACAAATTTAATGGTTGTCAACCCCTCCACTCTGGCCACGAGTTTTATTCCCCAGTAGCACTTTTCACTTCTCTAAAATGGACAAAAGTTCTTGATTATAATATTTTTTCATGTATTAGTATAGATTTATTACAAAAATTTAAATTTATTATAAATAAAGGATACATTGATACATATTTACTAAGTATGTACATATTTTATGATTATAATCAAATTGGCAAACATGTCTGTTACAAGATTATTTTTCATATAGAAAATACAAAGGGAGTAAAGGGAATTGTTAATTTTAAAACATTAATATGGCAATAATCCATACTGAGAATATTAGTCTGAAAAAATCTGTAAACCTTTTAATTGACTTGTTTTTGCCTTTTTAACACAAAATCTCCCTCCTCCTTGTTTTCAGTGATTTTATTTAGTAAGTTTCTGGTCAAACTTGACCTTGACAATGGCACTTCGTTCAAAATCAAGAAAGCAGCTATCTTTAAAAGAAAATGTGGAAGTGATAAATGATATTGGAAAAGTTTTTTGTTCCAATTTAATATGTTCATATTTTGTATTGTACCCTGTAAGCAGTCACATCTCTATAATAGACAAAACCATCTACGCCTTTAACTATCCCTTTATAGAGATGTTTGACTGTATATCTGAAGGTGAAACTTTTCATACATTACAGTTCGATGGAGTAATTTTTTTTGTTAAAGCTTCAGTTGTTTATCTATTTATAACTTACTGGCCTCTTCAACAATTCTCCATTCGTATTTTTTTATATTTATAGAACAATCTATATGTTGGTTTTGCTCAAATTTTGTTGCCTTTGCAATCGCTAATACTTTGTTTTATAGTTCTTTTAAGGGTAATCAAACCCGCTCCATGGTTGCCTTAACTCTTAAGTATTGTTTGCAATTTTTTTTCTTTTAGACAGGATCATGATGAACTATAATAAATTAATTTCTTATTACTCTGCTGAAATCAGATTTGACACAGGCTTGTGAATGCTAAAAGGGGGCAACACTTTTTACCATAACAGGCTCTTATTGTTAGGACTGTTTAATTTTAAAGGGTTCAATTAAAATACTAAATAAGTGAAAAAGTAGTGAAAATTCCCTTTAAACGAAGTAATTTTGAAACATTTTACAGGGAAGTTGTGTGTGGAAGTGTTCCATACATGCTTGGTTCAATTTCTTACTCGGTGGTGTGTATACTTCTACAAGGTTGAGAACCACTGCTCTCCTATTTAGATTAAATAGATTTTTTTTTTTGGAATTTCAACTGGTCAAATATAATTTCTGGATTTTTTTTCAGAATTCACTCCCGTTCAACAGTTTGTCCACATAAACGTCACTGATATCGTATCACCTGCAAGACCACAAATCAAAAAACAAGCTGACATTAGGAAATGTTTTACTGCGGGAGATTCTCCGTTTTTATCAAATGAAGAACTGCTGAAGGTAAAAATCCTTTCACAGTTCACAAGTACCAAATTATATTATAATGTCAACATTTTTATTGGTTTTTTAATTAAGAGCCTTTAAAAGTGAAGAAAATAAAAAGTAACTATTTCTATTTTTACTTTTTTCAATTGGATTATATTTCGGCTTACCACTGAAGGTTTACTTAAGGTAGTAATGATAAGGAGATACTGAAATTAAACATTGTGAAAATGACCTAATAATTGTACTCATTATTATTTGAGATCATTATTCTTAATTATTATTTAATTTTTGCATGAATTCATGGAATGTTATTATTTTTTTAACAGGTCGTGGAAGAATTAGGACAATCCCCTCTGACTTTTAATGGATTGCCGAAACATGAAGAAATTTGGCACCGAAGATTTGGTAGGTCTGTTCAAAAATTTTACTCTCCCCAAATTTTTGTTTATAATTAAAAATAATGTAGCAAGCTGTCTGTATCTTAGAGTGTGTTATTAATGGTATAAATAATGCATTTTGTTTTGATGTATACAAAATTATTGCAATTAATTCTTATAAACTTATCAAGTTTCAAACAAATTATTAAAAATATTAAAATTACTTGCGTTAAATGTAACGTAATAAATAAAATATAATTCACATTTGCATACAATTAATGAATATAATTTGTTATATAAATAATTTGTTGAATATATGCTTTACCTAAACCTGATAGTTATGAAGCACGTGAGGATTATTGCTCTAGCAAAGAACCCCTACTTATATTTAACAGAAAAAAAAATTATTCTATTCCTTATCCACTATTGCAATATCTTATGGAAGTAGGAACCAGTTTATTTTTAAAAAATTAGTTGTTTATTAAAGCAGATATCTACAAGGGTAGACTAATTGTAGTAATCTATATTAAACTAAATACTAATCTATTTTCTTACTAAATACCTATATATTTTTTTATTGAAAAAAAAATCTGTATTTCAGATAAAAAAATTTGCATAGATGAATTACTGTCAAAAAGTATCAGTAAAATTTCTGAATGGAATGAGTGGAATCATGACGAACAGGAAACGTACCACATCGATCATACTCCAAACAGCAGATTATTATGCCATCTGTTGAAAATGGCTTCAAAAGAAATATCTCTGCCAGATATGGAAACCGACATGATAATAGGTATTTTAATTTATTAGATAAAAAAAATCAAATAAAAGCAAAATTACCGATGAAATTGATTTAATAATGGAAACGGTAATGTTATCAGAACTTATTCTTCAATTTATATATATATATATACATATGCTTATTATGCCAAATTATACTTTGGCATCTATAGCAGCGAATGAAACTAGATTTTGGCCCATATTTTGTCAAATATTACTTCCATCCTCAGAAAAAGTTTCATCACAGTTTTTGAAGAAATTTTATTTTTTCTTCCTTTCAGGCCCAACCAATATAGTAGAATCCCAATAATTTGTATTGCCCGATAATTGTATTGGTACCGAGATTAAAATATAAATTATCGGTTTTTCCATTAATGTGGGATAAAATTATGAAATGACAAAACTAATCCAGTTATTACTACATATAGGTAGAACCAATCAACCGTGGCAATTTAGATTTTGAGAAAAAATCTGTTTTTTTTCTTTTGATATAATCCTTTTCTTTTAGTTTAAGGCAGTAGATATAGTCCATGACCCTGTCTATAGTTCTGTCAAGCGTGTTTAGATTCGGGAATACGTCTAAATCATAATCTGATTTTGCAAAAAAGTGGTGCACCTAGCTTGGCCATGTTAGGAGTAATCGACGGAATAAAAATACTTTATTAGTCAAGTTTTTTTATATAGATCCTTTTATTAACCTCCTAAGTAACCTAATGGTTACTTTTTTACTAGGTGTAAACCATGGCTCTGTCTTGTTTCTGAGTAAATAAGGAGCTATCATATCTTGCAACACACCAAGTCACAACTAGCTTCAATGGACAAACTCGCACTTTAACTCATAATTTAGTTAAATTTTGCATCGATCCTTATTTTGAATAGATAAAACCAACCATCACATGCTTGAAAATCTTTTATTCCAAACTACCAATAAGATCTTTTATACCAAACTATTTTTATTGCAAAAACTTTCTTCTTCAAACTGCTTCTTGCAATCGTAGTTTCAAATGATCTAGCTCTGTGTATTCACCCATCTTGAATTGCTTTAACTTAATGCTCTTAGCCAGAGAGTGTCTTTTGTCTATGACCTAAATTTATATATTTAAAATGTTATGTCGACGAAAATAAACATGAGTTATTGAGGGGATCAAATTATATTATTCGAATTAGTTGGAGAATATCATGGTACCAGCGAACTCATATGAATTATTTGAGATATACGAATTATCGGGATTCTACTGCAACATAGATTTTTTTTTAATTTCTCACTGCCTGTAAAAAGAAAGTGGTTTGAAGTTGATGACACCTCTTGAAGGTGGTGCCACCTCTTCTGCTGTCCTGGCAGCTAATGATGTGGAATCTCTCTCGACATCCCGGCACATGCTCCCGTCACTGAATTTTAATAGCCTGAAGGAGGCTCATTTAAAATTGAACCTGTCTCAGTATGCTTTTTACTATATTAGTAGTGCTTAAACTGATTTTTAATCTGTCCACTATCATAAGTTCTCATAACTAAATCCTTTGGAGAGCTTATCTGATTTTTGAAAATGGCGCAATATTCACTCGATTATATAGCGAGAGCTGAGTTTTTTTTTTTATTGTAACACTTGTATCAGTTAAACAATTTTTATTGAACGAAAATAACAATTTTCAATGCCTCAAAAATTATGAAAACGCTAATATTTAAACAGGTTACAAATATTATCACTTTGTAACACAGAAGTAACCTTATGAGCTTCAGAACGAGACTAACTCTCCAGTCCATTGCTCCTTACATTTAATCGCAAGTAGAAGAGCATCGAAGGTTCAAGGACAGCGCAGATGACATTCTAACATCTTGGTCACAAACATGTACCATGACAGTTTTTTACAACTGTTAGTTCCAACAAGTCTACAACTATTCTAAACCACATTTTTTGCGTTTTGTCTCACTTTTATCAAGTGCTATTGTCAATCCGCATTTCTAATCTACTGAAAGAAGAAGGATTTATTTGTATTTATTGGAGCTAATAGAAAACTGTTCCCATGCTTTTCGGACCTTCCAAGTTTATTCTATCATTTTTATTTTAAATCCAGCTTTTGAATTACAAACATTCATTATCTCTAAAATCTAATTTTTGCTTGATAATTTTATAAAAATAATATTTCTGAACGGGGGGTGTCCTATCAAGAATTGCGATGTAGTTTTCCAAGGTGTCAATAGCCGGAAGTTCAGTCCAAGGATGGTCTGCTTCAGGGAAATAAATTATTATAATTGAATTATATGATGGACGAGAACCGTGATCCCCGAAAATTCTTTGAAGCTGTGCCCATATGGAAACGACCAAGAAGGCAGATTGACCACATTTCCAGAATTGGCCCAAAAGCTAAACAAGACAATAAATGCGATGAAGGCTATGGCACGAGATCGAGAGGCTTGGCAAGCATGGACTGGGGCACCTCCTCGCTGAAAGGCACTACTGAGGAAGAAGAAGAAGAAGAAGAATTATAGGTCATTGGGGCCGTCTGATTCTGAGCAGACCTAAACCAGTTTGTAACTGTCCGTAAACCTGAAAAAGTTGTCGCTATTGGTGGGAAGCACACTGCCAAATTGGCCACAATGGGATTGGTTATGGATCTATGTGCAGCCAGCTGCTGCAGCATGGAGACCAACGTGAGGTTTGGGCTCTCCCCTCCAAGCTCCCTGAGCTCCCGCAAGTAACGTAAATGCCTACTATGACAACCAAGAAATAATAATATTTAGCAATAATTATACTGTACAATTTTTTTATTTAATTAAAATAATACACTCCGAAACAGTCCACATATTTTCCAGACCTTACATATCTACAATAGGAGCTTTCGGCGCCTTTGTGCCATATTCATATGTTAAAACCTCCATCACTAAATATTCATAAGCACAAGCTTAATGGTCAATTTTTATAAAGAAATGACCATTAAGCTTGTGCTTATAATTATTTAGTGACAGAGGCTTTAACAGATGAATATGGCGCAAAGGCGCCGAAAGCTCCTATTGTAGATATGTAAGGTCTGGAAAATATATGGACTGTTTCGGAGTGTATTTCTTTAATTAAAGAAATAAAAATAATGTATCTCTACCAAATGCTTCTTAAATGACCAAAAACATGGTATGGTTACTACCTGTTATGATAGTGAATAATTTTCATATTAACAATAGGTCTAGGTGTGATTTAAAATTTTTATTTTTCGATTCATCTATAGTGATTATGTCTTCAATTATCTAATGCCTTCAAATTCATCCTATTTTGTTGCTTCTTGTCAGTAAAGGCCAAAATCATTGTTTCTAACAATCTCATTTATTTTTATATATGCTTTGTAATCAATCTTACTAGTACTATCAATCATACTTTTTATTTCAGATGATCCAGATTCTGAACGATCACAAAAAAGAGCCACTGACAAAGAAACAGATAAAAATACTTCTCCTAATAAAAGGAAAAGGATGAAAAAAGATCCCATAAAGAAAAATCATGGGATGGACATCAGAGATTGTCTAGCAGGAAAATCATCAGTACAAAAACAAGTTATTGAAATCTTATCTGATGAAGAAAATGAAGTTGCCCAAAATGTCCCAGAACAGTTATCATTTACTCAGGCTCATGGTAATGTTGAGCTGAAGGGTGATGAGAAACTAGATGCTATCACAAGCATTTACTTGGATAAGAGCAGTGCGTTCCATAGTTTTGATAAATTTATCCCATCTGTTAATGTTTCTAAAACATGGACATGTGAGCGAAAATTACCAAAACTTGAAACATTTTTTGAAAAACTGACCACCGATATTATAAAAAATATAACTTTTTGTGGTGCTAGTGTTAAAAAAGAAATTGGACCTAAAATCTCCTCATTATCGCCTAAAATGATTTCACCAAGTGACTATGTTGAAGTTGATGATTTGTTCGATACCGAGAGTGACCATGATGATAACCGTATGTCTGACTGTTTGAACAATGCTATTTCCGAATTTCATGAAACCGAAGATATTTTTAATGTTGGAAATGTCCAGACTGAATCAAAAAATGAAAGTATTAAGATAAAAGAGAATGATATCGAAGAAGATGTGACGTTTTTTAACAGTATTGATTCTAAAATACTTAATCAAACATGTCGAATGGGTACTACTTTCAATGAAACAAACGACTTATTTTCTGGCATTAACACCCCTATTTGTGAAACAAGGGTTGTAAAACAGTCAGGAAACAATGCTAAAGAATTTGAAAGCAAATTTAATTTATTGAAAAAAGACTCTTCAACAATAGAATTTAACGCACCGCTTGAAAATTCTAAAACAAGTGGCATTATTGCTTCTACTCCCAATCCATCTATTAAAATTTTCAAAAAAAATCAGGTAATAATGAAAAAGTCATCTCAGCCCCAAATTGTGGAAGATGTAGCAAAAGAATGTGCATCTCCATCTTCCGATGCTAGTGATATGTGGAACTTGAGTGATCTCTTTGAGGAAGAAGAAATGAAAAACGATTATCAAAAGAAAAATAAATTATCAGAAAATAAATGTAATATTGGTAATAAGCCTGATGAAAATTCATTATGTAATGAGACTGATGTTCATAATAGTACCATGTTAGGAATAACTCAGTTAGTTAGTTTAATAGAAAAAGATAAAGTTCAACAAAAATCTAGTGATGTAGAAATTAAGATTAACAATAGTCAAGAAAGTAACTTGAATTCAAAAAAGCAGGATGATGGCACACTATTGGACTATTTAGAAAGTGATTTTGATATTTTTACACAAGTCAATGACCCAGGAACAGCGTTAAAACATTCACCTGATGTAAACAATCCTATTTCAAAATGTGCCGAAAAATCTTTCACAAAAATAGACAATCAGTCTTCTGTAAAAATTGAATTTCGCAAATCTGAGGCGAAAGCAGTAAAACTGGAAAGTGTTGAAGATGAAACAAATGCCGATAACAGTACACAAATGTCGCAAAGCCGTCCTGTTGTTAATTTTAAAAAATTTTCTTCCAAAAAGTTATTATTTTCAAAAGAAAAAAATTCTCAGAGTGCTTCTAGTCAAAATGTATCGAGCAGTGTCACAAGTAATAAATTAAACCTTGAAACGTTTTCTGAAATACCCTCTACATCTAAAAAAGTGAAATATGAAGAACCTGTTAAATTTAGAACATTATCTGAAACTTGGAACACTCCAAATCTTCTCAGAAACAGTGTGAATTTCAACAAACCGGCTTCTTCAGTTGCTAAAAAGAAATTGTTATGGGAAGACAAAGAGATTGATAAAGCAATAAAATCTGAAACAGTTTTAAATCAGAGAATGGCTGATAAAACTAAGGTAGCAGAAAAACCTAAATCAAATGAAATAAAATGTTCTGAGCAAAGCAACAAAGCAGTTGATAAGAAAATCTTGGAAAATAAACCTAGCATAGGTTCATTGAACAGGCCTATTTGGAATTTCTCAGACAGCGATGATTCAGATGTTTTCATGCCTTTATCTCCTAAAGAAAATAAGAGGACCATAGAAATAAAAGAAAACAAGTCAAAGAAAGAGGAATTTTGCAGCAGGAAAAAATCTAAAAAAGGGAAAAAGGTAGTTACCATTTATTAATAATTCATTTAATTTTATTAATGTTCATTTTCATCTGTTTTAATATATAGTTAATCTAGCAATATGTTTAATAATTCAGAACTATCATAGAATTTTATGGTAACCAAGACTGTTATTGTAGCCCAATTTGGAACTTGATCTTTGAGAATGAAATAAATCTAGACCTTTCCGCTGACTTGAATTACTTTATTTTTATATTATAATATGCATAATTGCTTTAGTTTAGTTGATATAGAGTGTTACCCCCAACCGTTGTAACCTCTATTAATTTTTTTTTGTGATTAAGAATTTAATATATTTTTACTTCAGGTTACAAATGAATTCATAGAAAGAGAGGCAGATGTTGAAGGATCGATAATTTCATCTGATGATTCTGATGGCAGTAGTTTGGATGATATAGATAACAGTTTTATAAATGATAATTCCGAATATATATCTAATCACACTCAAGCTATATATTTGAAATCTGTGAAGTAAGTTACCTGAGTTTTTACTTATTTTACATATATTAATGTTAACTTTATACAGTAATTTTATTTATAATTTTTGTAATATTTTAACACTTCTGTGGGTTAACAAATATTTATTAAACGAAAATATAACAATACCAATGCCAAACAAATTTTAAAAACATTAATATTCGAACTAGTTACTAAAATTATCACTTAGTAGACTGACTTTTGGACACAAATCATATGGCTTGAGCTTCACAGTCAAGACAAAGATTAAGAATAACAGGTCTAGCCACTTGCTCCTTATATATAGTCGTTAAAGGACTGGTGTGGAAGGTTCCAGACCCTCGTGGAAGGTCCCATGCCTGCGTGGATTAGGATCGAAAAATCTAGGCCCATACATGTGCTCCAACGGTTTGTTCCGACCGCTAGTTCATTCCAACAAAAGGTCTGGAATTTTAAACCATGTCTTTTTATTTGACGATTTAACGTTACAATATATATAACTTTTATTTTTAATATAAACATAGCGAGCATTTTGAAGATTGGGAAAACCTGTATGTATGAGACAAAAGAAAGGGAAAGTAGGTTGACTTTTGGGCTGAGAATACAAATAAAATGTTGGTAATAAATCGGAATTGTTGCCAACAATAACGCTGGTAGATGCAAGTAATTCATTTAAGAAACTTCGAGCCTTTTGCCTCCAAACCCAAGTTGAAGAGGAATTTTTGTAAATATACTCCCAACTGAAATAACTATTATTCATATCTGTTTTAATTCCTTAAATAACTATTAACTTTTAATTTCTTAAAAGCAAAAAGTAATTACCAATTTTTTTTTCTTTGAAGAAAGACTAATTTTACTTATTTTGTTAATGTTCCTTCATACTTGGTTCTCACATGTAACTTTATGTCTAAAAGAAACATTATTTATACTTATATTTAACTTATTTATAGACATCGTTTATATTACATGTTCATTCACTGTTTCGATTTTCAATAACAAATCTTCCTTCACCTTAAACATACTTGATAATATTTTATTCATTATAATCTTCATATATTATTATTATTATAAGCTTCTTATTACAAATATATTTCAACTTTTAGGCCCCTCTTAATTATGGGGGTATGGTCTAACATCATCCGGGGACTAGCCGTAGTGAAAATTAGTGACTGTTATTCGATCCTATGATTCTCACTTCACTAGTACAATGCTCTAACCACTTTGCTATTTTGGTCCCCAACTCAACAAGTATACAGTTTGCTAAAAGTTTACCCATGTTATATCAATCCTAGATATCAAATAATTTGTCAACTAATCTTTTTTTTTTGTGACTTTAGTTTATTTATGGTTTTAAAATTATTGTTATTAGTTTTTAAATCCTTGCTATCTTAGTTTGTTTTTTATTGTGATGATTTTACAATAAGTATTAACAAAATTGTGCAGTGGGATTTTTTTTTTTTAATAACTTAAATTTTTGTAAGTTATTGTAGCATCTGTAATAACTTTTAAATTTGTTCTTCTTTTTTTTTCCTTCTTTTTTTCTTATCGATTTCCTAATACTACCTCATTCTTCATATTATGGTCCTATGACATCGAGTCAGAATTGGGCAAAATGTAATCTGAATAATGATTAATAAATATGAATAATTGTAATCATACTACAGATGAATAATGAATAACCATTATTCATAATCAGTGCGGAGTATTTTTAATGATTATTGAGTGTTTATGGTATTGTAACGATAAATTGATATGCAAATAAAAAAAAAACATATGGCGTAAACTCCCGGACCGTTTGTTGGAATAAAATATGCGGTTGGAACGAACTGTTTGTGTCTAGATCTTTCCGTGATGGCGTAGAACTGCCCACATTGTTCTGGAATATTCCAGGCCTGACTATTTACGATTATATACAAGGAGCAGTGACTGAACGAGTTAGTGGAAGTTGAAGTCTGTGTCTTGTCTGTGTTGCTCAAGTCATATGATTGTGTGTGTTATAAAGTTATCATTTTTGTAACCTGCTCAATTGTTTAAGTTTTATTAATTCATTGGCATTGTGATAACAGTATATTTCTGTTAAATAAATATTTGTTACCCACATAAGTGTTACAGTATTCATTTGAAATTAATAATGAATAACTGGTATTCATTAATTCATGATTAACGAATACTGATAAATTCAGTTAGTCATTATTCATGAGCCAGGATTATTAAAATATTCATCAATCATGAATGCCTAATATTCATCAATAATGAATAACAAATATTCACCTATCATCAATCATGAATATAATATATTCATAATCATTTAAATTTAAAATACGAGGATGCATTTCTGTATTAAAAGTTGTCCTAATGAGTAAGGACAAGTCCTAAGAGTGTGTGTAGTCAACTGAACAGTATTAGACGTCATAAGTAAAGAATTAGACCCTAATTCCAATGGGTCTTAGTAAAGGTCTATTGACAAGAATAGAAAGAGCAAACAAATTTTCAATCATCATTCATTCCTAGTAAGACTCAGAATTGTGATTTTTTTGTAATCATGATTAATGAATGATCTGTAATCATGAGTAGTGAATTCCCATTAGTCATGATTAATGAGTAATGAGTAATCATGAATAATGAATTCTTCTTAATCATGATTACTGACTAACATTTAATAATTAAAAATTGTCATTCATAATTGTTGAATACATTATATTCATGAATACTCCACGACCAGTGATTAATACAATTCATGATTAATGATTCCGCGCTAAAGAATGATTTGTGAATGATGATTACAATCATTATTCACATTTTTGATTATTAGTCATAATCATGATTACATTTTTATTTAAATATGCCCAACTCTGCATTGAGCTTAGAGCAGGACAGCACAGTTTCTTAGATTTCTGTTGTAAAAGCCTGAAACTAATGTTCTGCTCTGCGCCTCGGTGCATATCAAGTCATTATTCTGAAAGTATTTACCACTTTTTTATTTAGGAGTCCCATTAACAAAGGAAACTTCAAGATTCCTACCATCAATGCATACTGTGGAAATGTTTATTCACAGCAAGTGGAACCGGACTCAGAATACGTTAATGTGAGTTACTTTTTAAAGTCAAAATATCTGTACTCAGCAAAATGACATGTGTCACTTTTTTATAATTTATAAGACAGCATTTTACTATTAAGTGGCTTATTTGACTTATTAAAATTTCCTAATTACAACTAACAAATGAGATTCTAGAATTTGGAGGAACTTAATTTTTTAGTAAAAATGAAGTATGCCATGTTGCTATCTGAGCATAATAGATAAATAGGTAAAAACTTTCAGACAATACCTTTTTATTAACTTATTATAATACAATAATTTAATATATCGTATGGTAACACTATACTATTATAAATTATAAAGTAGTTAAATAATTTATTTTTGAAGAGAAAAGATTTGGCTCCACCAGGAATCGAACCCGGGTCTTCCGCGTGGTATGCTAACCATTGCACCACTGAGTTCGCTTCGAAACGGTGCAAAATCCTTCCTCTTCACTGACACCTCTTCCACGATCTCGCAAGTTTTGCGAGTATTTACGGGAGATGGACAAATTTTGTCCAATTTTGGGCATCTCTTGGCTTTCGTCAATTTTTAAATTAATTTATATTAATTTAATCATTATTGTGGATAACTACAATAATGATGAGAGTTTTTTTTTTTTTATTTATTAAACACCCTTCCCTGCCTTTCGGCAACATTAACATATAACGCTCATGTGTATGTTAATGTTGCGCAATTCTTCTTCCGCTTCTTTATTCTTTTCTAACTCATATTCTTATTTATTCTTTTATTCTAGTCTTCTCTTGCAGTTCCTCAATCCGGTGGCTTTCCAGGAGTAGGATTCCTTCTACCTAGATTAAAAACTTCTGGACCCAGTACTGTTTTCCACCCGTACACAAACTGATTGTAGTACGGGTAGTTATTCTCAGAGACTAGTTGAGGAAAATCAGCCTCCGAGAGAACATAGAGTCCAGTTTTCCTCAAAAAACCTGGCCCTTTGTGTCACAAAGGCAGCGCAGCTTATAACGATATGCTCAGCAGATTCTAAGACACCGCAGCTAGGGCACAGGGGATCGATATCCTTCCCAAAGCCATGAAGCTTAGCTCGAAAGGCCCCATGCCCTGTAAGAAACTGTGATACCCAATAATCCGGGAGGACCCATTTCGCTTCAATACGAGACCGGGCGGTGGGGAAGTACTTCCTTAAGGTAGCTCCTTTCGGAGTTGTCGTCCATTGCCGGTTCCATTCCTCAATTGTCATCCCGGATAATTTTTTTCCAATTATTAGGCTCCCGTTCGACTTTCACTTTAATGTGGGTTGGGAGTCCTGCGGTGCCTTCTTTCTTTAATCTATATCGATATAAGTTTTGTTGCAGTAGGAGGTCGAGAGGTACCGCCCCTGCTAATACCTGTGCCGCCTCATGAGACACAGTCCGGTTCGCTCTGGTGATCCGCAGCAGAGCCGTTTTCTGGATCATCGCCAACCTGCTCTTTAAACGGTGTGAGAAATTCAAAAACCATGCTGGTGAAGCGTACCTCAGAATACCCAAAACTACACCATTATATATATATATATATGGTGAGCGTAGCTGGGTATCTGAGGCCCCAAAAAGCTCTTCCCACACGGCTAAGACCATTCACAGTATTAGCCACTCTACTTCCCAGGTAGTCCAAGTGAGGTCTCATGTTAAATTCTCTTCAGAATCGTATTCCGAGATACGTAACCACCTCACTTGGACATATTCTTATACCGTCAATTCTAAGGGTTATAGGGTGGGCCCGATCCGTTTTTCCTTTTAGAAGTATCGTCTGGGTTTTAGCAATAGCCATTTTCAATTGATTGCTCTCACACCATACTTGTATCAGGTTGGCGCACCTTTCTGCTTCTTCTTTAATACCGCCTCTGCTGTTTGAGGACACCACAGCTGCCAGATCGTCAACATATGCCGTGGCAGGGAACCGCTCTTCCTCAAGCACTCCCAGCAACTCATCAAAAACAAGCTTCCAAAGAGCCGGTCCAAGGACTGATCCCGGCGGGCAACCGCTCTCAATGGATGCCTCTGTTTCATAGATGAGAGAGGTGTCAGGGAAGCATACCGGCGGAAGACCCGGGTTTGATTCCCGGCGGAGCCAAATCTTTTCTCTTCAAAAATAAATTATTTAAAATAATTTAAAAACAAGGTGGGTTACCCACAATAATCATTAAAATAATTTAAAAATTGACGAACGTCAAGAGATGCAAAATTTGAAAAAATTGGACAAAATTTGTCCATCTCCCGTAAATACTGGCAAAACTTGCGAGATCGTGGGAGAGGTGTCAGTGAAGAGAAAGGATTTGGCACTGTATGGAAGCGAGCTCCATGGTGCAATGGTTAGCATACCGCGCATGTCACGCGGAAGACCCAGGTTCGATTCCCGGCGGATCCAAATCTTTTCTCTTCAAAAATAAATTATTTAAAATAATTTAAAAACAAGGTGGCTACCCACAATAATGAGTAAATTAATATAATATAAAGTAGTTAATCAATAATTAGTTCTATAAAATCTGGTGGTAAATATAAAATATGGTGGTAAATATATAATATGGTGGTAATAAGAGCCCAACGTAGCGGTTTTTTTTTTTTTCCAGTACCCTGACCTGGCCATGTGTGGCATACGGGGGATTACTCTAGCCCGAGAAGAACTAGAACCGCCGCCGTTCGGCTCGAACATGCTAAAGCGGGTTGAGCTCCAATACACTCGGCTATCCCGGCCCCTAAGGTTGCGGGTTTGCATCCGGGCTTTAAGTATTTTTGACCGGGCCTTAATTATGCCATCTCAGAGGGGACATAAAATGACTGTCCCTGCCTGTGTGATGTCAAAAAGATCACTATTCCAACTGTACCTGGATCAGCTAAGTTCAGGATTCCCACTTTAATATTGTCTGATTAGCCATATTAACATAAAATGACATTTAACAATCATTAAAATCTTCAGCTTTTAAATTTTAATGTTTACAACAGCTTCCCTCGGAACTCCTATGTGGTTTTACTGAAGCTGTTTTGATGTTTTAAGCAGTTGACCATATCTGGAAGATCTT
This sequence comes from Aelia acuminata, assembly GCA_911387785.2. Classification (NCBI taxonomy): domain Eukaryota; kingdom Metazoa; phylum Arthropoda; class Insecta; order Hemiptera; family Pentatomidae; genus Aelia; species Aelia acuminata. The sequence continues at coordinate 36,352,628 of OU426982.1, forward strand.
TTGGTCTGAAACGTAGTGGTAGATTCAGTTTTAGACCATCCTGAAAAGTTGTCCAGCTCAAATGGTGGCGTTTGAAACTTTGGATGAAAACTTGCTGAAGTTATATGAAGCTCAGTACTCATAAATCCGCTGTTAAAAATTTGGATGGAAGAGCAATGTAATCTAGTTGCTCTTCATAACTTTTTCTCAGAATTTATTTACAATCCTACTCCTGTTTCGGTTATTATGATGTGGTCCCCCCCCCCTACCGAAAAAATCCTTTCCATAATAGCATTTCTGAGTAATTAACTTTCTTATACTACGAGGGACTACAGATTTGAGAGGGTTAAAAGCTTTAAGTACTTGGGATCAGCGGTCAATGACACCTTGGACGAGGGAGAATAAGTCAAGTAAAGAATATTGGCAGCCAACCGAGCTTATTTCAGTCTATCTAAACTCCTTGGTAGTAGACTGCTCAGTCGCACAACTAAGCTCAGGATATACAAAACACTCGTCCGACCCATCTTGACATATGCATCCGAAACCTGGGTAATGACTAAAGTATCAGCTGTTAATATTGAAAGGTTCGAAAGAAGGATACTTAGACGAATTTATGGACCTGTTCAGGAGAATGGTCTGTTTCGACTCCGAAAAAACAAAGAGCTTTATACACTGTACGATGACTTGACCGTATCACAATTTGTAAGGGTACAGCGGATCAGATGGCTGGGGCACGTAATTCGGATGAGTGAAGAGAGGACAGTCAAAAGACTGTATTATGGAAAACCCGATGGAGCAGGACCTCGCGGAAGACCAAAGGGAAGATGGAAGGATGCTGTCGCCGAGGATCTGTAGAGAACAGGAATATCCATCAGACGTGCTAATGACAGGGAAGACTGGGGAAGAGCAGTTGAGCTGGCCAAGGACCGCTTCAAGCGTCTGTTGCGCCGTGAATGAATGAATGAATACTACGAGGGTCATTATTAAATTAAGAACCGATTGCGCACCATGTCCGTGCATTGTGTCACATGATATCAGTTCAAGGTCGGCCACTCTTTGACAGTCCCGCACTTTGCCCCCATTACGTTTCATGTCTCTGCCAGTGTTGGTTGTGCTATTATTCCGGGTTTTTAGTTGCCATGTCTATCAGTAATCCCACCGATTGTGAAGTGCGCTCAGATGTTCGGTTTTTAAATGCAAAAAAAGTTCGTCCTTCTGAAATTCACCGGCAGCTTGTTGAAGTTTATGGTGAAGGAGTAATGAATGATGGAAATATGCGAAAATGGTGTAGGCTTTTTAATGAAGGAAGGACAAATGTCCATGATGAAGAGCAATCTGGGCAGCCTACTGTCATGAATAAAGACTTGACACAAAAAGTTGATGAGAATATCCGTGAAAACAGGCGCTTCACTATTGACGAGCTTCATCAAAAATTTATACAAGTTTCAAGATCAGTAATTTATCACAGTGTTACTGACAAACTTCATTACAAAAAAATGTGTGCGAGATTGGTTCCAAAAATGTTGACAGAAGAACAAAAGCAAAGCATTTGGTTTATGCCTCATCCTATTTGGAGCACTATCACAAGATGGTGACGAACTTTTTTTGCATTTAAAAACCGAATAACTGAGCACACTTCATAATTAGCGGGATTACTGATGGAGATATCGACTAAAAACCCGGAATAACGGCACAACCAATACCGGCAGAGACATGAAACGTAATGGGGCGTAGTGTGGGACTATCCAAAAGTGGCCGACCTTGAACCGATGTCATGTGACACAATGCACGGGCATGGTGCGCAATCGGTTCTTACTTTAAAATAACCCATGTACTTCATAACACACAAAAATAATTTTTTTTTCATATTTAGTCAAAATCAGATAAAACATTAAAAAGTTAATAATTAACCTCCAAAATAACCTATCCATAATATTTTTGTGGAATTACCTCCTTAGACTTCTATTCGACCTATTGTTATATTGTTATCGTTATATTGTTGAATTGGTATATCGTTGAAATCAAACAAACCATTAAGATGCTATTAATTAACTCTTCCCAACTCAAAAAAACCCATGATAACACTTACATATGTTATGTACTCTACCTGAAACCTTTGTGGCAGTATACTCAAATTCTTCCAAAAGTTTGAAGTTTGATTTCATGGTGTAGTGAATGTTGTGTGTTGTGCCCATTGCACCAGGGTTTATTGGACAAAATTAACCCTAGATCTTAAAAATAAAAAATAAAATTAACCGCTGATTCAAAAAAAACAAAAAAAAAAAACGAAATTTTATTATGATTTTTCATTGATACATTATACTCTACTTTTATCTATTTAATTTCATTATCTTTTTATAAATAAATTTTCTAACTACATAGGTAGCTAAGTTAAATAATAAGATATAATTATTACCTATTTTATTAATTTTTAGGATTCATTCTGTGTCGATTCAGAAGAAGAAGAGGAAGAAGAGTCTACCAGAAGTTTATCTTTATTGGAAATCGCAGAACAGAAACTAGAAAATAGGAAAAAGGAAATTTCTGGAAAGAAAAGACGTAGAATCTTAAATGTTCCTGAAGATGATTATACTCAACCAAATTTTGTAACTATGAGCGAACCATCTCCGATTCGATTGCCCGAAAAAAAGAAAAGAAGAAGGATACAATCTGAGTCTGAAGCAGAGGAATCTCCTATAAGAAAAAAGAAATCAATATCAGAAGCTAAGAGAAATATGGATCCAGAGCTTGTTTTTAGTCAGAAACATGAACAAGGTTGTGCCAAAAAGAATATCAAAGTTGTTACTCTAAGCAGTGATGAAGACGATATCGTTTTTCTACCTGCACAACCAGAGAAGGTTGTAGATTTAACATCGGACATTGAAGATGAAGAGTTAGATTCTGAATTTGATAAAAAATTTAAAGAAGACCTGAATGAAGCTATAAGAAGAAGTCAGGCAGATTTTGCTTCATCTCAGCGATCACAAAGCACTTCTACTCCAAAGGCTGAAAAGGTTTTAGACACAAAGAAGTTAGATAGATCTTTACGTGAAATAAATCAGAAATTTAGTGAACGTCTTTCAAAAATAAGAAATAAGTTCTGTTCATCGGATGACTCTTTTTAAAGCTTGTACGTTTTCATATATTTTAGTTTAAGCTATTGTTATTATTTAATTTTACACATTTTTATCTCCTTTTTTCCCATTAAATATCATTATTACCTTATTAATGGTATTTGTTTTGTTAATACAATATCATTGTTAAATAATCTGATTGATTGAATTTATATTATTTCTGTAAAATTAAAGTATGAAAAAATAATTTATGCATAATATACTGATAAATTTATTTTTATCAAGTGTAATTTTTTATGTCTTTCAGAGTCAATTGTTTCTTTATTATTAAGGATACTTGTATATGTATATTAATTTTTTTCTCTTACTAATTATCTACATGTTAAAATTGTTCATAGTTTTTTATCATTATCAATGACAGATAATGATCATAAATTAAACGTTGACACTTGTATCACGATGAACATGTAAATATAATATTTATGTATATATTTATGATTTCGGTTAATATTAATACTGTAAATATGTAAACCTGTTTAAAATTATATATTTTTATTTTCTTATTTAATTTCATTATTCTCCCATTCATTTTTTTAATTAAAAACTACAGTCAACTTTAGTTAATTCAAAACTTGATAAATCCTATTTCTTTATAGCAACTCAACCAATGGTTCATTGAAAAAATCTCAATAACTTGAAGACACCCCTAATATTTAGATATGCTTTGTTAATAAAAATGTTTTCATAATGATAAACTTGGAAATACAAAAAATTATTACTGTTTATATTCACTCTATAACTCAAAGTTTCAAGTTACCAACTCATTAAACAATGATGAAGCTGTAAAAAACAAAAAACAAAATATTGCTAATTGCAAAGTGATTTGCAAAATTTGATATTTTCATAGATGTTCTTCTATTAATAAAAAAAATTTGGTTAGTTCTCATAACTGAAACCCAACTTGACATTTTTCATTTTATTATTTAAATTCTCCCCTCTTTTGAATTTTGGATGAAGAAAATTTTGGATGTGATGGTCATATTCTTCCACACAGGTCCATGTATATTAATGGTACTTTACATTAATAATGATACTTATATCAAGATATTTAAATACCTTGAACAACAAATAGTTTTGTATTTATATAAAGTGCTATTAAACATTTACAAAATAATATTTTGTGATATATAGCAATATATTTTTATTTTAAATATTAAAACATTTGGGAATAACATATGCATTATGTACATATAATAATAAGAAAACCTATTTTTTTTCTTTCTTTATACATGTAAAATTAGTTATTTATGTTTTTACACCACAATATATATAAAGGACATCAAAAATTAATGTTTTGTTTGCATGGAACAGGCTTTTTGTTGGTACAACAAATTGGTTTATTGAATGTTAATCCTGTGTACATATACTCCCCTTCGCAAGCTTTACTGAATATAGAAATCTAGAAAAAAAACAAACATCATATGTATATGCAGTGCTATAACTTGTAACTAAATTTTAAAAATAATATACTTTTTTAACAGCTATATATATATTGAAAGATAGATAGCATTTTCAAGCCTAATTTAGAATTTTCCATAACAGATTGGGATGGATCCTAATCGAATTTCAATTTTTTCAAATCAATGTTAGATTTTGTATAACACCTTATTATTCATAATAGGTACTAACTCTAAGGAATTCAATTATGAAAATAAAATAGCTTCTAAAAATCTTACACAAGCATTAGCCTAGAGACTTGTGCGGCTAATTTGTTTTTTTCCTCATGGAACAATCATGAAGCTATAAATAAAATTGAGTTGATAAAATAAAGTGATTGGCAGAATTTAATATTTTCATGCATGTTCTTTTATTAATAAATAAATGAATAAAAATTCTTAAATTTATGAAGAAAAATCCCAATTTGGTTTGGAAAATTCTAAATTACACCTGGAAACATTATATATTCAGGCTTAGGATATGAACGGTAGGAGAATATTTGAGGGTCGAACAAGATAGGAGAAAATTAGGGATAACGTGAGTAGAATCAATCTGGAAGTAAGATTAGTTCAAGATCTTATTGAAGAATATCAATACTAGTCATGTTGGTATGTCTCCACAATGTCAAAGTTATATTTGGGAAGAGCTACAAATGATATAAAAATACAGTGGTATTCTATTTGAAATCGCTACTTTTTACATCATTAGGATTTAACACTTTGCAAAGAGCAGGAGAAAGTAAGAACCTTGTTCTATCTGGCTATACCCATAAGCCTATGGAACTCAACTTTCGAGTTCACTATAGTTAATATAATTAGATTTATTGTTCATTTTTTTTTATGTAAGGGACCGACTATATGAGAATTACTAGCAAAAGTTACTGAAAGTAAGTAGACTGAAAGTGAGAAAGGAGAGGACAGAGCAGGTAAGATGGAGTAAAAGCAAAGAGATCAATGGAACAGAAGAAGAAACCTCCTGACATGTGGGACTTGGGCGCCACCTGGACCTTGGCCTGCCCCTTGGTGCCCGGGGCTGCCGCTCCCTGGGCTCTCTGTCTTGGGTCAGTGGAACCCATCACAACTAGGACCAGAAAAATTAAATTGCGGACGGGCGTTGATGACCTAGAAGTTGTCCGCCCTCTCAAATCAAACAAACAGACAATAACATCAATGCAATATTTGGCCAATATAATCATCTGAAACAAAACTTTTAATTTTCCATTAATATAATAAAATCCAGTTCTTGCCTTACTTACATTTAAATTAGTTACATTCTTTTTAACTTGTGCACAGAAGCTCTTAGCTGAATCTGGTTCATACTGCGCTATTGTTGCCTGCAACAATAGTTTGAACTTAGCGCTAAATTGGAGATATTAAAGAAAAGCTTTATTTTAAACTTATAGTCAGGAATTGAGTACAGAATGATAATCTCATTTGTTTTTATTATTATTAATAGATAAAATTATTTGAATTTTTAAAATTTTGGATATTTGTCAATTTTCAAGATACAAACAGCTTTTGTAACTTCCCATATTTACCTATGAAGATCCTAGTAACCTACCACCTCGCTTTCTGATCTCATGTTGTTCTGATTATTTTATGTGGAAGTTTTTTGTTTATTTAATGCTCTTAATTTTGTTATTTTTTTTAATTCACTAATGTCGTTACATAGGTAAAATGCTTAGAGAACAGCAGCATCCGGTCATGGACGATTTGGCACCGCACAGTGGTTGAAAATCGACTATTTTCGGAAAAAACCTTGTAAAACCCGATCTGTGAGCCGCAAAAAAATAAAGTTGATATTATCATAACCACGATTGAATTTCCTATAAAATGTATAGGTTCGAGCCCCGCTTAACCGGCTGTTCGGATTAACCGGCAGTGTAAGGAAAATAGAAAAAAAATTATACATTAATTTTCGATTCGAAATCGGCTAGTTTAAACACTTTTGCTGTTTTATGCTAGTAATATCATTGATAGTACTTGCAATATAATTTAATTTCATGAAAATTAACTCAAGTTAATTTTATTAATAAATAAAAAAATCATACATAAGAACTATCAATTATTTTTGTCGTTATGTTTTAATTCTTAACTATTAAATGTATATCATATTAAAATATAAGATTGGGATCATCCGACTTTAATATAATTTTGATGGGACGTACGATACCGATCGATATGAGTAATGTATCGATACTTTCATTTCGATACCGGGTATTTTGGTATCGATACCAAGGATTCAAGTATGAGTACTGGTATCGATACTGAAATGCTGAATGCTGAAATGATACTGACTTTCAGTATCGATACCAGGAAAGGAATATTAAAAAAGGATATTAAGTGGCTAAAAGTATTTTCATCAAAGTCAGAAGATGTAGGAACTGTCGGATTAGGATATAAGACATCAGTTTACGGTAAGAGTTGTAATCAGAACTAGTACCCAGTTTGGTACAAGTTCTGAAGAGTTATCTGAACGGCGCAAGAGCCACTGTTCAGAACTAGTACCCAGTTTACTCCCACTAAGCGCCAAAATGAAACCATACTTATACATCTCAAACTTTCGAAACTCCTACATAAGGCCTCAACTTATTGAAAAGTAAGATTGAATGTTAGGAAATTAAAATTCAGTGGTGGAAAAAACTTATTTTCTTTTTAATTCAGAACATTTCCGTATTTTTTTCACAACTTTTTTGTAATGCGGATCGGAACCAATATATCGTTAAGTTCAGTTAGATTTCGAGGCGTTAGTTATTGGCATGACGTCAGAGAAGCGCTTGGAGGGAAAGCCTCTTACCAAACAGAATTTACACATAACAAACTTTTGAAACCCCTTCATAAGGCCTTAACTTATTGAAAATTAAGATTTATTTTCTTTTTAATTCAGATAATTTGCGTAGTTTTTTCATAAATTTTTTGTAATGGGAATCGGCATTGCATATTGTCATGACGTTAGAGAAGCGCTTGGAGGGAAAGTCCCTTACCAAACAGAATTTACACATAACAAACTTTTGAAACCACTTCATAAGGCCTTAACTTATTGAAAATTAAGATTTATTTTCTTTTTAATTCAGATAATTTGCCTAGTTTTTTCATAACTTTTTTATAATGCGAATTGGAACAAATATATTGTTAAGTTCAGTTAGATTTCGAGGCATTAGTAATTGGCATAACGTCAGAGAAGCTCTTGGAGGGAAAGTCCCTATCCAAACAGTATACTCATTCTAATTATTTTACCTTCCGTGGGTACCAATCTTGTAATTAACAACGTATAAAAAGACGTAATTTAATTAATGGTATAATGTAGCTAGTGCTATATTTTATGCCTATATTTGTTTATTAAATATATTTTTATTTATGATATTGTTAGTACTTTATGTGAGTATCGATACTTTCCTTTCGATACTTTGGTGGTATCGAATATTTGATCAAAGTACTCAAATGAGTATTGGTATCGATACTTTGTTGGTATCGTATGTCCCTAGTTATGTGTGACCTGACTTTAAGCTAAGGGACGTACGATACCGATCGATATAAGTAAAGTATCGATACTTTCATTTCGATACCAAGTAGTTTTGGTATCGATACCAAGGATTCAAGTATGAGTACTGTTATCGATATTGAAAGATAGTATAGAAAAAATACTAGAGCGTAATGATTCAAAAATTTGCCCTCCAAAATACTTTCCACTCCAGTCTAGTTCATCTGAGGAAGACATATCCCCAGGTTCCAGGGTAGAAGCCTACGATTTTTGGAAACATCATAAGGAACTTGTGCATGGAAAAAAGATTATAAGTAAAGGTGATTTCCAGGATAAAGTATCCCGAAATTTAAATGCGTTGAGAGCCCCATTGAAAACGGATCCAGTAATCAAACATTGCAACTGTTTGCTTTTAATTTTATTTATCGAGTTCCTTAATTTAACATAATCGACCTGATATCGAATGTGTACTTATATTCGAATATAAATTACTTGAATATATTAGAACATAAAATACTTGAATCAGTACCGATATCGGTATTGAGTCGACTGTTTTTCTATAAGATTCTCGGAGATGACTGATAGTCATGAAGTTGTGTTGTATTTTATACTCATATATTTTGTTTGTTTTAGCACTGATGAAGACCCCCATTTTGGATCGAAACGATTTAATAAGAAAATGTTTTATGTCTAAAATTCCTGACTATCAATCATCCCCGAGTATTTATTAAAATATATATGTAGCAAGTAAATGCAATTTTATTTGACATTAAGGCCATAAAACCAATCTTATAATTTATAACTTATAAAATCATGAAATTTAATTAATGGTATATATAACGTAGCTAGTGCTAACTATATTACTTTCACTTACCTATATATGAAATATATAGTAAGTGGAAGTATTGCGATCGTGAAAAATTTCGACTTCCGGTTTTCAACGGAAATACACGTTTTGGGGTCCCCTGAGTCGAAATGACCAAGTCCCGCGAAATGGTCTGTGTGTGTGTGTGTGTCTGTGTGTGTGTGTGTGTGTGTGTGTGTGTATGTGAACAGACTAGCTCAAAAACTATTAACCGTGCGAACCTGAAATTGGGTATTTAGTGTATGTATATGCCCGCGATGTGACAGCAAAAATTTCATCAAAATTGGTCAAAGGGTGGGGGTACTTTATTTAATAACTTTTTAGGTTTTTTTCGATTTTCTCAAAAACGGCTCTAACGATTTTGATTAAACTAAGTATTTGATGTATTAATATGCCCTAGATATGACTGTAAAAATTTCATCAAAATTGATCAACCGGAAGGGGGACTTTACTTAATAAATTTTGTATCATTTTTATGTGTTTTTTTTATTTACTCAAAAACGGCTTTAAAGATTTTGATCAAACTGGGTATTTGACGTATGTATATGCCAAAGATGTGACAGCCAACATTTCATCAAAATTGGTTTAACGGAGGGGGCACTTTATTTCTTAACTTTTTTTCCAATTTTTACCTTTTTTTCGATTATCTCAAAAACGGCTTTAATGATTTTGATCAAATTCGTCATGTTTAATGAAAATTAGGTGTTCAATAATATCAGGTAAGTTTTATCAGTATTAAAATTTTCTGAGGGGGCTTAAATAGGGAAGGGGCCTTTTTTGTTTTCCTATAAAGTACCTTTGTTTTAGTTTATATTGAGAAATTAACTGTCTCTCATCGCGCCCAAAAATAAGAAATGGCTAAATATGACAAATGAAGAAAATCAAGTAAACATATACAAGAGAAAAAAAGAAAAAAATTCCGTCAACTCATAAAACACCTTAGGCTGACGCATGCGCCGTACGCCGTACGACAAACCAATGCGTTATAATTAAAGATGCTCTGTTCATTTATTGAAAATTATTTGTTTCATCGGAACTAAATGAAATATTCAAGAAGTACATAGAGAATTATAAAATCAGACGACTTGGAGTATTATGCTTGCATTGCCGAATTATCACAAGTAAAAACTTTTATTTAATAATAAAAGAAATTAGTTTTTTTTTTTTTTTGAGCAAATGAAAACAAAAATAAGAAATGAATGTGGAAAAATGTGTAACTTTGAAAGTGGCAATTAACAAAACACAATAATTTCTAATCTAAGTAAGTTGGTAAGTGAAAGTTGTGTGTTGCGAGCACGCACCAGATTTTTTTTATTTATAATATTGTTAGTACTTTATATGAGTACTCATAAGTATCGATACTTTCCTTTCGACACCTTGGTGGTATCGAATATTTGATGAAAGTACTTAAATGAGTATTGGTATCAATGCTTTGTTGTTCGTCCCTAGATATAGCTGTACTCTTGGGTCTATTTAAGTCATCATTTCTGTTCCGTGGAAAATCTGGGCTGTAAGGTTGGCTGCATTGTAGAGATGTGTATTGATAACTTAACCGGTTATTATTTATTTGAGTCATTTTACCTTCAATAGAATAACTTTAAATTACATACATGGCCCCTCATTTGGCCTTTTGGCCCTCTTTTCAAAGGTTTTAAACAAAGAACTTGGGCCTCTAATCGGTTGGTCGCATTTTTTTCCGATTGTTAAATTTTTAAAAATTAACCGGTTATAAAGTTTGCAGAAAGTAACTTAATTTTAAATAGTCATTTCTCATTTTGGAAAGGGAAATATCCCCTTTCCCCCCTTCCTATTGTGCCGGGAAACCTTACTCTTAGTCGCGTAATTACACGTTCATTCACGAATACAATGAATATTGAAAATGGCAAACATCAAAAAATGTTACTTTCAAAGCAAAGTTATGAGCTAAATACATTTTTTTTTTTTTTTGTAAAATTTAACCAATAAAGGGTCTATACTTACGACAGACTTGCACAGCTGAAAGCAAGTTTCTTCTGCTTCTTTCCCACAGTCCTTCAAAACATTCAATGGATGATATATCAGTGGTTTTGTTTCGTTAGTGATGTTTTTACTTTCCATCGGAACACAGTAACAGTTTTCCAAAGCACCACTATACAAAAATTAATAAGGATTCAAATCAGTAAATCTATCAAGGAAATGTAGGAAAAAACATAATAGGAAAAAAAATCAAGACCTGTTCCCAATCTGCTGACCAAGGAATAGTAAGGTCACTAGGCATAAATAGAACATTATTAAAACCTAAAACAATATAGATAATATTAGGACAAATAAATAATTAATCCGTGGACAAGCTTGTTTAAAAGAGAAATTTTAAACACTTACTTATATTAATATAAGTAAATGAACTGAGATACGCTGTAACAGAATTCAGTGATGTTATACATACATATAAGTTGCTCTCAATAACATGTGTTTTGGTTATTAAATAAATGAAGCTATCAAGAAATCTTTATTTTTATATTCGTTTTCTGAAGCAAAACTTGATAAAAAGAGTTTTAATTTTTTGGCATCAATTTAGTTATTTATTTCCACTTTTACCCTTATTGCTGAATTCCATAATGTCCATAAAAGCGAAAACTCGAGGTGGGAAATACATATGTGCCAGTAATATAATCATAAAGGTTTGTTCCAACACAGAGTCCAACACCGACTCACTTTAATTATTCCAAGTTTGATTAGCTAGTTTCCCCGTTCGATTGGCTCTTGTTCGAAAACCAACCAATCAAACTTAAAATAAAAATGTGGGAGGGCATAAAAGTTTGTCTAGGACTGCTTGTTGGAACATACCTCAAAATAGCATTATTCTTATTATTCCATGTCTTTTTATTTGACGATTTAACGTTACAATATATATAACTTTTATTTTTAATATAAACATAGCGAGCATTTTGAAGATTGGGAAAACCTGTATGTATGAGACAAAAGAAAGGGAAAGTAGGTTGACTTTTGGGCTGAGAATACAAATAAAATGTTGGTAATAAATCGGAATTGTTGCCAACAATAACGCTGGTAGATGCAAGTAATTCATTTAAGAAACTTCGAGCCTTTTGCCTCCAAACCCAAGTTGAAGAGGAATTTTTGTAAATATACTCCCAACTGAAATAACTATTATTCATATCTGTTTTAATTCCTTAAATAACTATTAACTTTTAATTTCTTAAAAGCAAAAAGTAATTACCAATTTTTTTTTCTTTGAAGAAAGACTAATTTTACTTATTTTGTTAATGTTCCTTCATACTTGGTTCTCACATGTAACTTTATGTCTAAAAGAAACATTATTTATACTTATATTTAACTTATTTATAGACATCGTTTATATTACATGTTCATTCACTGTTTCGATTTTCAATAACAAATCTTCCTTCACCTTAAACATACTTGATAATATTTTATTCATTATAATCTTCATATATTATTATTATTATAAGCTTCTTATTACAAATATATTTCAACTTTTAGGCCCCTCTTAATTATGGGGGTATGGTCTAACATCATCCGGGGACTAGCCGTAGTGAAAATTAGTGACTGTTATTCGATCCTATGATTCTCACTTCACTAGTACAATGCTCTAACCACTTTGCTATTTTGGTCCCCAACTCAACAAGTATACAGTTTGCTAAAAGTTTACCCATGTTATATCAATCCTAGATATCAAATAATTTGTCAACTAATCTTTTTTTTTTGTGACTTTAGTTTATTTATGGTTTTAAAATTATTGTTATTAGTTTTTAAATCCTTGCTATCTTAGTTTGTTTTTTATTGTGATGATTTTACAATAAGTATTAACAAAATTGTGCAGTGGGATTTTTTTTTTTAATAACTTAAATTTTTGTAAGTTATTGTAGCATCTGTAATAACTTTTAAATTTGTTCTTCTTTTTTTTTCCTTCTTTTTTTCTTATCGATTTCCTAATACTACCTCATTCTTCATATTATGGTCCTATGACATCGAGTCAGAATTGGGCAAAATGTAATCTGAATAATGATTAATAAATATGAATAATTGTAATCATACTACAGATGAATAATGAATAACCATTATTCATAATCAGTGCGGAGTATTTTTAATGATTATTGAGTGTTTATGGTATTGTAACGATAAATTGATATGCAAATAAAAAAAAAACATATGGCGTAAACTCCCGGACCGTTTGTTGGAATAAAATATGCGGTTGGAACGAACTGTTTGTGTCTAGATCTTTCCGTGATGGCGTAGAACTGCCCACATTGTTCTGGAATATTCCAGGCCTGACTATTTACGATTATATACAAGGAGCAGTGACTGAACGAGTTAGTGGAAGTTGAAGTCTGTGTCTTGTCTGTGTTGCTCAAGTCATATGATTGTGTGTGTTATAAAGTTATCATTTTTGTAACCTGCTCAATTGTTTAAGTTTTATTAATTCATTGGCATTGTGATAACAGTATATTTCTGTTAAATAAATATTTGTTACCCACATAAGTGTTACAGTATTCATTTGAAATTAATAATGAATAACTGGTATTCATTAATTCATGATTAACGAATACTGATAAATTCAGTTAGTCATTATTCATGAGCCAGGATTATTAAAATATTCATCAATCATGAATGCCTAATATTCATCAATAATGAATAACAAATATTCACCTATCATCAATCATGAATATAATATATTCATAATCATTTAAATTTAAAATACGAGGATGCATTTCTGTATTAAAAGTTGTCCTAATGAGTAAGGACAAGTCCTAAGAGTGTGTGTAGTCAACTGAACAGTATTAGACGTCATAAGTAAAGAATTAGACCCTAATTCCAATGGGTCTTAGTAAAGGTCTATTGACAAGAATAGAAAGAGCAAACAAATTTTCAATCATCATTCATTCCTAGTAAGACTCAGAATTGTGATTTTTTTGTAATCATGATTAATGAATGATCTGTAATCATGAGTAGTGAATTCCCATTAGTCATGATTAATGAGTAATGAGTAATCATGAATAATGAATTCTTCTTAATCATGATTACTGACTAACATTTAATAATTAAAAATTGTCATTCATAATTGTTGAATACATTATATTCATGAATACTCCACGACCAGTGATTAATACAATTCATGATTAATGATTCCGCGCTAAAGAATGATTTGTGAATGATGATTACAATCATTATTCACATTTTTGATTATTAGTCATAATCATGATTACATTTTTATTTAAATATGCCCAACTCTGCATTGAGCTTAGAGCAGGACAGCACAGTTTCTTAGATTTCTGTTGTAAAAGCCTGAAACTAATGTTCTGCTCTGCGCCTCGGTGCATATCAAGTCATTATTCTGAAAGTATTTACCACTTTTTTATTTAGGAGTCCCATTAACAAAGGAAACTTCAAGATTCCTACCATCAATGCATACTGTGGAAATGTTTATTCACAGCAAGTGGAACCGGACTCAGAATACGTTAATGTGAGTTACTTTTTAAAGTCAAAATATCTGTACTCAGCAAAATGACATGTGTCACTTTTTTATAATTTATAAGACAGCATTTTACTATTAAGTGGCTTATTTGACTTATTAAAATTTCCTAATTACAACTAACAAATGAGATTCTAGAATTTGGAGGAACTTAATTTTTTAGTAAAAATGAAGTATGCCATGTTGCTATCTGAGCATAATAGATAAATAGGTAAAAACTTTCAGACAATACCTTTTTATTAACTTATTATAATACAATAATTTAATATATCGTATGGTAACACTATACTATTATAAATTATAAAGTAGTTAAATAATTTATTTTTGAAGAGAAAAGATTTGGCTCCACCAGGAATCGAACCCGGGTCTTCCGCGTGGTATGCTAACCATTGCACCACTGAGTTCGCTTCGAAACGGTGCAAAATCCTTCCTCTTCACTGACACCTCTTCCACGATCTCGCAAGTTTTGCGAGTATTTACGGGAGATGGACAAATTTTGTCCAATTTTGGGCATCTCTTGGCTTTCGTCAATTTTTAAATTAATTTATATTAATTTAATCATTATTGTGGATAACTACAATAATGATGAGAGTTTTTTTTTTTTTATTTATTAAACACCCTTCCCTGCCTTTCGGCAACATTAACATATAACGCTCATGTGTATGTTAATGTTGCGCAATTCTTCTTCCGCTTCTTTATTCTTTTCTAACTCATATTCTTATTTATTCTTTTATTCTAGTCTTCTCTTGCAGTTCCTCAATCCGGTGGCTTTCCAGGAGTAGGATTCCTTCTACCTAGATTAAAAACTTCTGGACCCAGTACTGTTTTCCACCCGTACACAAACTGATTGTAGTACGGGTAGTTATTCTCAGAGACTAGTTGAGGAAAATCAGCCTCCGAGAGAACATAGAGTCCAGTTTTCCTCAAAAAACCTGGCCCTTTGTGTCACAAAGGCAGCGCAGCTTATAACGATATGCTCAGCAGATTCTAAGACACCGCAGCTAGGGCACAGGGGATCGATATCCTTCCCAAAGCCATGAAGCTTAGCTCGAAAGGCCCCATGCCCTGTAAGAAACTGTGATACCCAATAATCCGGGAGGACCCATTTCGCTTCAATACGAGACCGGGCGGTGGGGAAGTACTTCCTTAAGGTAGCTCCTTTCGGAGTTGTCGTCCATTGCCGGTTCCATTCCTCAATTGTCATCCCGGATAATTTTTTTCCAATTATTAGGCTCCCGTTCGACTTTCACTTTAATGTGGGTTGGGAGTCCTGCGGTGCCTTCTTTCTTTAATCTATATCGATATAAGTTTTGTTGCAGTAGGAGGTCGAGAGGTACCGCCCCTGCTAATACCTGTGCCGCCTCATGAGACACAGTCCGGTTCGCTCTGGTGATCCGCAGCAGAGCCGTTTTCTGGATCATCGCCAACCTGCTCTTTAAACGGTGTGAGAAATTCAAAAACCATGCTGGTGAAGCGTACCTCAGAATACCCAAAACTACACCATTATATATATATATATATGGTGAGCGTAGCTGGGTATCTGAGGCCCCAAAAAGCTCTTCCCACACGGCTAAGACCATTCACAGTATTAGCCACTCTACTTCCCAGGTAGTCCAAGTGAGGTCTCATGTTAAATTCTCTTCAGAATCGTATTCCGAGATACGTAACCACCTCACTTGGACATATTCTTATACCGTCAATTCTAAGGGTTATAGGGTGGGCCCGATCCGTTTTTCCTTTTAGAAGTATCGTCTGGGTTTTAGCAATAGCCATTTTCAATTGATTGCTCTCACACCATACTTGTATCAGGTTGGCGCACCTTTCTGCTTCTTCTTTAATACCGCCTCTGCTGTTTGAGGACACCACAGCTGCCAGATCGTCAACATATGCCGTGGCAGGGAACCGCTCTTCCTCAAGCACTCCCAGCAACTCATCAAAAACAAGCTTCCAAAGAGCCGGTCCAAGGACTGATCCCGGCGGGCAACCGCTCTCAATGGATGCCTCTGTTTCATAGATGAGAGAGGTGTCAGGGAAGCATACCGGCGGAAGACCCGGGTTTGATTCCCGGCGGAGCCAAATCTTTTCTCTTCAAAAATAAATTATTTAAAATAATTTAAAAACAAGGTGGGTTACCCACAATAATCATTAAAATAATTTAAAAATTGACGAACGTCAAGAGATGCAAAATTTGAAAAAATTGGACAAAATTTGTCCATCTCCCGTAAATACTGGCAAAACTTGCGAGATCGTGGGAGAGGTGTCAGTGAAGAGAAAGGATTTGGCACTGTATGGAAGCGAGCTCCATGGTGCAATGGTTAGCATACCGCGCATGTCACGCGGAAGACCCAGGTTCGATTCCCGGCGGATCCAAATCTTTTCTCTTCAAAAATAAATTATTTAAAATAATTTAAAAACAAGGTGGCTACCCACAATAATGAGTAAATTAATATAATATAAAGTAGTTAATCAATAATTAGTTCTATAAAATCTGGTGGTAAATATAAAATATGGTGGTAAATATATAATATGGTGGTAATAAGAGCCCAACGTAGCGGTTTTTTTTTTTTTCCAGTACCCTGACCTGGCCATGTGTGGCATACGGGGGATTACTCTAGCCCGAGAAGAACTAGAACCGCCGCCGTTCGGCTCGAACATGCTAAAGCGGGTTGAGCTCCAATACACTCGGCTATCCCGGCCCCTAAGGTTGCGGGTTTGCATCCGGGCTTTAAGTATTTTTGACCGGGCCTTAATTATGCCATCTCAGAGGGGACATAAAATGACTGTCCCTGCCTGTGTGATGTCAAAAAGATCACTATTCCAACTGTACCTGGATCAGCTAAGTTCAGGATTCCCACTTTAATATTGTCTGATTAGCCATATTAACATAAAATGACATTTAACAATCATTAAAATCTTCAGCTTTTAAATTTTAATGTTTACAACAGCTTCCCTCGGAACTCCTATGTGGTTTTACTGAAGCTGTTTTGATGTTTTAAGCAGTTGACCATATCTGGAAGATCTTTTGGTCTGAAACGTAGTGGTAGATTCAGTTTTAGACCATCCTGAAAAGTTGTCCAGCTCAAATGGTGGCGTTTGAAACTTTGGATGAAAACTTGCTGAAGTTATATGAAGCTCAGTACTCATAAATCCGCTGTTAAAAATTTGGATGGAAGAGCAATGTAATCTAGTTGCTCTTCATAACTTTTTCTCAGAATTTATTTACAATCCTACTCCTGTTTCGGTTATTATGATGTGGTCCCCCCCCCCTACCGAAAAAATCCTTTCCATAATAGCATTTCTGAGTAATTAACTTTCTTATACTACGAGGGACTACAGATTTGAGAGGGTTAAAAGCTTTAAGTACTTGGGATCAGCGGTCAATGACACCTTGGACGAGGGAGAATAAGTCAAGTAAAGAATATTGGCAGCCAACCGAGCTTATTTCAGTCTATCTAAACTCCTTGGTAGTAGACTGCTCAGTCGCACAACTAAGCTCAGGATATACAAAACACTCGTCCGACCCATCTTGACATATGCATCCGAAACCTGGGTAATGACTAAAGTATCAGCTGTTAATATTGAAAGGTTCGAAAGAAGGATACTTAGACGAATTTATGGACCTGTTCAGGAGAATGGTCTGTTTCGACTCCGAAAAAACAAAGAGCTTTATACACTGTACGATGACTTGACCGTATCACAATTTGTAAGGGTACAGCGGATCAGATGGCTGGGGCACGTAATTCGGATGAGTGAAGAGAGGACAGTCAAAAGACTGTATTATGGAAAACCCGATGGAGCAGGACCTCGCGGAAGACCAAAGGGAAGATGGAAGGATGCTGTCGCCGAGGATCTGTAGAGAACAGGAATATCCATCAGACGTGCTAATGACAGGGAAGACTGGGGAAGAGCAGTTGAGCTGGCCAAGGACCGCTTCAAGCGTCTGTTGCGCCGTGAATGAATGAATGAATACTACGAGGGTCATTATTAAATTAAGAACCGATTGCGCACCATGTCCGTGCATTGTGTCACATGATATCAGTTCAAGGTCGGCCACTCTTTGACAGTCCCGCACTTTGCCCCCATTACGTTTCATGTCTCTGCCAGTGTTGGTTGTGCTATTATTCCGGGTTTTTAGTTGCCATGTCTATCAGTAATCCCACCGATTGTGAAGTGCGCTCAGATGTTCGGTTTTTAAATGCAAAAAAAGTTCGTCCTTCTGAAATTCACCGGCAGCTTGTTGAAGTTTATGGTGAAGGAGTAATGAATGATGGAAATATGCGAAAATGGTGTAGGCTTTTTAATGAAGGAAGGACAAATGTCCATGATGAAGAGCAATCTGGGCAGCCTACTGTCATGAATAAAGACTTGACACAAAAAGTTGATGAGAATATCCGTGAAAACAGGCGCTTCACTATTGACGAGCTTCATCAAAAATTTATACAAGTTTCAAGATCAGTAATTTATCACAGTGTTACTGACAAACTTCATTACAAAAAAATGTGTGCGAGATTGGTTCCAAAAATGTTGACAGAAGAACAAAAGCAAAGCATTTGGTTTATGCCTCATCCTATTTGGAGCACTATCACAAGATGGTGACGAACTTTTTTTGCATTTAAAAACCGAATAACTGAGCACACTTCATAATTAGCGGGATTACTGATGGAGATATCGACTAAAAACCCGGAATAACGGCACAACCAATACCGGCAGAGACATGAAACGTAATGGGGCGTAGTGTGGGACTATCCAAAAGTGGCCGACCTTGAACCGATGTCATGTGACACAATGCACGGGCATGGTGCGCAATCGGTTCTTACTTTAAAATAACCCATGTACTTCATAACACACAAAAATAATTTTTTTTTCATATTTAGTCAAAATCAGATAAAACATTAAAAAGTTAATAATTAACCTCCAAAATAACCTATCCATAATATTTTTGTGGAATTACCTCCTTAGACTTCTATTCGACCTATTGTTATATTGTTATCGTTATATTGTTGAATTGGTATATCGTTGAAATCAAACAAACCATTAAGATGCTATTAATTAACTCTTCCCAACTCAAAAAAACCCATGATAACACTTACATATGTTATGTACTCTACCTGAAACCTTTGTGGCAGTATACTCAAATTCTTCCAAAAGTTTGAAGTTTGATTTCATGGTGTAGTGAATGTTGTGTGTTGTGCCCATTGCACCAGGGTTTATTGGACAAAATTAACCCTAGATCTTAAAAATAAAAAATAAAATTAACCGCTGATTCAAAAAAAACAAAAAAAAAAAACGAAATTTTATTATGATTTTTCATTGATACATTATACTCTACTTTTATCTATTTAATTTCATTATCTTTTTATAAATAAATTTTCTAACTACATAGGTAGCTAAGTTAAATAATAAGATATAATTATTACCTATTTTATTAATTTTTAGGATTCATTCTGTGTCGATTCAGAAGAAGAAGAGGAAGAAGAGTCTACCAGAAGTTTATCTTTATTGGAAATCGCAGAACAGAAACTAGAAAATAGGAAAAAGGAAATTTCTGGAAAGAAAAGACGTAGAATCTTAAATGTTCCTGAAGATGATTATACTCAACCAAATTTTGTAACTATGAGCGAACCATCTCCGATTCGATTGCCCGAAAAAAAGAAAAGAAGAAGGATACAATCTGAGTCTGAAGCAGAGGAATCTCCTATAAGAAAAAAGAAATCAATATCAGAAGCTAAGAGAAATATGGATCCAGAGCTTGTTTTTAGTCAGAAACATGAACAAGGTTGTGCCAAAAAGAATATCAAAGTTGTTACTCTAAGCAGTGATGAAGACGATATCGTTTTTCTACCTGCACAACCAGAGAAGGTTGTAGATTTAACATCGGACATTGAAGATGAAGAGTTAGATTCTGAATTTGATAAAAAATTTAAAGAAGACCTGAATGAAGCTATAAGAAGAAGTCAGGCAGATTTTGCTTCATCTCAGCGATCACAAAGCACTTCTACTCCAAAGGCTGAAAAGGTTTTAGACACAAAGAAGTTAGATAGATCTTTACGTGAAATAAATCAGAAATTTAGTGAACGTCTTTCAAAAATAAGAAATAAGTTCTGTTCATCGGATGACTCTTTTTAAAGCTTGTACGTTTTCATATATTTTAGTTTAAGCTATTGTTATTATTTAATTTTACACATTTTTATCTCCTTTTTTCCCATTAAATATCATTATTACCTTATTAATGGTATTTGTTTTGTTAATACAATATCATTGTTAAATAATCTGATTGATTGAATTTATATTATTTCTGTAAAATTAAAGTATGAAAAAATAATTTATGCATAATATACTGATAAATTTATTTTTATCAAGTGTAATTTTTTATGTCTTTCAGAGTCAATTGTTTCTTTATTATTAAGGATACTTGTATATGTATATTAATTTTTTTCTCTTACTAATTATCTACATGTTAAAATTGTTCATAGTTTTTTATCATTATCAATGACAGATAATGATCATAAATTAAACGTTGACACTTGTATCACGATGAACATGTAAATATAATATTTATGTATATATTTATGATTTCGGTTAATATTAATACTGTAAATATGTAAACCTGTTTAAAATTATATATTTTTATTTTCTTATTTAATTTCATTATTCTCCCATTCATTTTTTTAATTAAAAACTACAGTCAACTTTAGTTAATTCAAAACTTGATAAATCCTATTTCTTTATAGCAACTCAACCAATGGTTCATTGAAAAAATCTCAATAACTTGAAGACACCCCTAATATTTAGATATGCTTTGTTAATAAAAATGTTTTCATAATGATAAACTTGGAAATACAAAAAATTATTACTGTTTATATTCACTCTATAACTCAAAGTTTCAAGTTACCAACTCATTAAACAATGATGAAGCTGTAAAAAACAAAAAACAAAATATTGCTAATTGCAAAGTGATTTGCAAAATTTGATATTTTCATAGATGTTCTTCTATTAATAAAAAAAATTTGGTTAGTTCTCATAACTGAAACCCAACTTGACATTTTTCATTTTATTATTTAAATTCTCCCCTCTTTTGAATTTTGGATGAAGAAAATTTTGGATGTGATGGTCATATTCTTCCACACAGGTCCATGTATATTAATGGTACTTTACATTAATAATGATACTTATATCAAGATATTTAAATACCTTGAACAACAAATAGTTTTGTATTTATATAAAGTGCTATTAAACATTTACAAAATAATATTTTGTGATATATAGCAATATATTTTTATTTTAAATATTAAAACATTTGGGAATAACATATGCATTATGTACATATAATAATAAGAAAACCTATTTTTTTTCTTTCTTTATACATGTAAAATTAGTTATTTATGTTTTTACACCACAATATATATAAAGGACATCAAAAATTAATGTTTTGTTTGCATGGAACAGGCTTTTTGTTGGTACAACAAATTGGTTTATTGAATGTTAATCCTGTGTACATATACTCCCCTTCGCAAGCTTTACTGAATATAGAAATCTAGAAAAAAAACAAACATCATATGTATATGCAGTGCTATAACTTGTAACTAAATTTTAAAAATAATATACTTTTTTAACAGCTATATATATATTGAAAGATAGATAGCATTTTCAAGCCTAATTTAGAATTTTCCATAACAGATTGGGATGGATCCTAATCGAATTTCAATTTTTTCAAATCAATGTTAGATTTTGTATAACACCTTATTATTCATAATAGGTACTAACTCTAAGGAATTCAATTATGAAAATAAAATAGCTTCTAAAAATCTTACACAAGCATTAGCCTAGAGACTTGTGCGGCTAATTTGTTTTTTTCCTCATGGAACAATCATGAAGCTATAAATAAAATTGAGTTGATAAAATAAAGTGATTGGCAGAATTTAATATTTTCATGCATGTTCTTTTATTAATAAATAAATGAATAAAAATTCTTAAATTTATGAAGAAAAATCCCAATTTGGTTTGGAAAATTCTAAATTACACCTGGAAACATTATATATTCAGGCTTAGGATATGAACGGTAGGAGAATATTTGAGGGTCGAACAAGATAGGAGAAAATTAGGGATAACGTGAGTAGAATCAATCTGGAAGTAAGATTAGTTCAAGATCTTATTGAAGAATATCAATACTAGTCATGTTGGTATGTCTCCACAATGTCAAAGTTATATTTGGGAAGAGCTACAAATGATATAAAAATACAGTGGTATTCTATTTGAAATCGCTACTTTTTACATCATTAGGATTTAACACTTTGCAAAGAGCAGGAGAAAGTAAGAACCTTGTTCTATCTGGCTATACCCATAAGCCTATGGAACTCAACTTTCGAGTTCACTATAGTTAATATAATTAGATTTATTGTTCATTTTTTTTTATGTAAGGGACCGACTATATGAGAATTACTAGCAAAAGTTACTGAAAGTAAGTAGACTGAAAGTGAGAAAGGAGAGGACAGAGCAGGTAAGATGGAGTAAAAGCAAAGAGATCAATGGAACAGAAGAAGAAACCTCCTGACATGTGGGACTTGGGCGCCACCTGGACCTTGGCCTGCCCCTTGGTGCCCGGGGCTGCCGCTCCCTGGGCTCTCTGTCTTGGGTCAGTGGAACCCATCACAACTAGGACCAGAAAAATTAAATTGCGGACGGGCGTTGATGACCTAGAAGTTGTCCGCCCTCTCAAATCAAACAAACAGACAATAACATCAATGCAATATTTGGCCAATATAATCATCTGAAACAAAACTTTTAATTTTCCATTAATATAATAAAATCCAGTTCTTGCCTTACTTACATTTAAATTAGTTACATTCTTTTTAACTTGTGCACAGAAGCTCTTAGCTGAATCTGGTTCATACTGCGCTATTGTTGCCTGCAACAATAGTTTGAACTTAGCGCTAAATTGGAGATATTAAAGAAAAGCTTTATTTTAAACTTATAGTCAGGAATTGAGTACAGAATGATAATCTCATTTGTTTTTATTATTATTAATAGATAAAATTATTTGAATTTTTAAAATTTTGGATATTTGTCAATTTTCAAGATACAAACAGCTTTTGTAACTTCCCATATTTACCTATGAAGATCCTAGTAACCTACCACCTCGCTTTCTGATCTCATGTTGTTCTGATTATTTTATGTGGAAGTTTTTTGTTTATTTAATGCTCTTAATTTTGTTATTTTTTTTAATTCACTAATGTCGTTACATAGGTAAAATGCTTAGAGAACAGCAGCATCCGGTCATGGACGATTTGGCACCGCACAGTGGTTGAAAATCGACTATTTTCGGAAAAAACCTTGTAAAACCCGATCTGTGAGCCGCAAAAAAATAAAGTTGATATTATCATAACCACGATTGAATTTCCTATAAAATGTATAGGTTCGAGCCCCGCTTAACCGGCTGTTCGGATTAACCGGCAGTGTAAGGAAAATAGAAAAAAAATTATACATTAATTTTCGATTCGAAATCGGCTAGTTTAAACACTTTTGCTGTTTTATGCTAGTAATATCATTGATAGTACTTGCAATATAATTTAATTTCATGAAAATTAACTCAAGTTAATTTTATTAATAAATAAAAAAATCATACATAAGAACTATCAATTATTTTTGTCGTTATGTTTTAATTCTTAACTATTAAATGTATATCATATTAAAATATAAGATTGGGATCATCCGACTTTAATATAATTTTGATGGGACGTACGATACCGATCGATATGAGTAATGTATCGATACTTTCATTTCGATACCGGGTATTTTGGTATCGATACCAAGGATTCAAGTATGAGTACTGGTATCGATACTGAAATGCTGAATGCTGAAATGATACTGACTTTCAGTATCGATACCAGGAAAGGAATATTAAAAAAGGATATTAAGTGGCTAAAAGTATTTTCATCAAAGTCAGAAGATGTAGGAACTGTCGGATTAGGATATAAGACATCAGTTTACGGTAAGAGTTGTAATCAGAACTAGTACCCAGTTTGGTACAAGTTCTGAAGAGTTATCTGAACGGCGCAAGAGCCACTGTTCAGAACTAGTACCCAGTTTACTCCCACTAAGCGCCAAAATGAAACCATACTTATACATCTCAAACTTTCGAAACTCCTACATAAGGCCTCAACTTATTGAAAAGTAAGATTGAATGTTAGGAAATTAAAATTCAGTGGTGGAAAAAACTTATTTTCTTTTTAATTCAGAACATTTCCGTATTTTTTTCACAACTTTTTTGTAATGCGGATCGGAACCAATATATCGTTAAGTTCAGTTAGATTTCGAGGCGTTAGTTATTGGCATGACGTCAGAGAAGCGCTTGGAGGGAAAGCCTCTTACCAAACAGAATTTACACATAACAAACTTTTGAAACCCCTTCATAAGGCCTTAACTTATTGAAAATTAAGATTTATTTTCTTTTTAATTCAGATAATTTGCGTAGTTTTTTCATAAATTTTTTGTAATGGGAATCGGCATTGCATATTGTCATGACGTTAGAGAAGCGCTTGGAGGGAAAGTCCCTTACCAAACAGAATTTACACATAACAAACTTTTGAAACCACTTCATAAGGCCTTAACTTATTGAAAATTAAGATTTATTTTCTTTTTAATTCAGATAATTTGCCTAGTTTTTTCATAACTTTTTTATAATGCGAATTGGAACAAATATATTGTTAAGTTCAGTTAGATTTCGAGGCATTAGTAATTGGCATAACGTCAGAGAAGCTCTTGGAGGGAAAGTCCCTATCCAAACAGTATACTCATTCTAATTATTTTACCTTCCGTGGGTACCAATCTTGTAATTAACAACGTATAAAAAGACGTAATTTAATTAATGGTATAATGTAGCTAGTGCTATATTTTATGCCTATATTTGTTTATTAAATATATTTTTATTTATGATATTGTTAGTACTTTATGTGAGTATCGATACTTTCCTTTCGATACTTTGGTGGTATCGAATATTTGATCAAAGTACTCAAATGAGTATTGGTATCGATACTTTGTTGGTATCGTATGTCCCTAGTTATGTGTGACCTGACTTTAAGCTAAGGGACGTACGATACCGATCGATATAAGTAAAGTATCGATACTTTCATTTCGATACCAAGTAGTTTTGGTATCGATACCAAGGATTCAAGTATGAGTACTGTTATCGATATTGAAAGATAGTATAGAAAAAATACTAGAGCGTAATGATTCAAAAATTTGCCCTCCAAAATACTTTCCACTCCAGTCTAGTTCATCTGAGGAAGACATATCCCCAGGTTCCAGGGTAGAAGCCTACGATTTTTGGAAACATCATAAGGAACTTGTGCATGGAAAAAAGATTATAAGTAAAGGTGATTTCCAGGATAAAGTATCCCGAAATTTAAATGCGTTGAGAGCCCCATTGAAAACGGATCCAGTAATCAAACATTGCAACTGTTTGCTTTTAATTTTATTTATCGAGTTCCTTAATTTAACATAATCGACCTGATATCGAATGTGTACTTATATTCGAATATAAATTACTTGAATATATTAGAACATAAAATACTTGAATCAGTACCGATATCGGTATTGAGTCGACTGTTTTTCTATAAGATTCTCGGAGATGACTGATAGTCATGAAGTTGTGTTGTATTTTATACTCATATATTTTGTTTGTTTTAGCACTGATGAAGACCCCCATTTTGGATCGAAACGATTTAATAAGAAAATGTTTTATGTCTAAAATTCCTGACTATCAATCATCCCCGAGTATTTATTAAAATATATATGTAGCAAGTAAATGCAATTTTATTTGACATTAAGGCCATAAAACCAATCTTATAATTTATAACTTATAAAATCATGAAATTTAATTAATGGTATATATAACGTAGCTAGTGCTAACTATATTACTTTCACTTACCTATATATGAAATATATAGTAAGTGGAAGTATTGCGATCGTGAAAAATTTCGACTTCCGGTTTTCAACGGAAATACACGTTTTGGGGTCCCCTGAGTCGAAATGACCAAGTCCCGCGAAATGGTCTGTGTGTGTGTGTGTGTCTGTGTGTGTGTGTGTGTGTGTGTGTGTGTGTATGTGAACAGACTAGCTCAAAAACTATTAACCGTGCGAACCTGAAATTGGGTATTTAGTGTATGTATATGCCCGCGATGTGACAGCAAAAATTTCATCAAAATTGGTCAAAGGGTGGGGGTACTTTATTTAATAACTTTTTAGGTTTTTTTCGATTTTCTCAAAAACGGCTCTAACGATTTTGATTAAACTAAGTATTTGATGTATTAATATGCCCTAGATATGACTGTAAAAATTTCATCAAAATTGATCAACCGGAAGGGGGACTTTACTTAATAAATTTTGTATCATTTTTATGTGTTTTTTTTATTTACTCAAAAACGGCTTTAAAGATTTTGATCAAACTGGGTATTTGACGTATGTATATGCCAAAGATGTGACAGCCAACATTTCATCAAAATTGGTTTAACGGAGGGGGCACTTTATTTCTTAACTTTTTTTCCAATTTTTACCTTTTTTTCGATTATCTCAAAAACGGCTTTAATGATTTTGATCAAATTCGTCATGTTTAATGAAAATTAGGTGTTCAATAATATCAGGTAAGTTTTATCAGTATTAAAATTTTCTGAGGGGGCTTAAATAGGGAAGGGGCCTTTTTTGTTTTCCTATAAAGTACCTTTGTTTTAGTTTATATTGAGAAATTAACTGTCTCTCATCGCGCCCAAAAATAAGAAATGGCTAAATATGACAAATGAAGAAAATCAAGTAAACATATACAAGAGAAAAAAAGAAAAAAATTCCGTCAACTCATAAAACACCTTAGGCTGACGCATGCGCCGTACGCCGTACGACAAACCAATGCGTTATAATTAAAGATGCTCTGTTCATTTATTGAAAATTATTTGTTTCATCGGAACTAAATGAAATATTCAAGAAGTACATAGAGAATTATAAAATCAGACGACTTGGAGTATTATGCTTGCATTGCCGAATTATCACAAGTAAAAACTTTTATTTAATAATAAAAGAAATTAGTTTTTTTTTTTTTTTGAGCAAATGAAAACAAAAATAAGAAATGAATGTGGAAAAATGTGTAACTTTGAAAGTGGCAATTAACAAAACACAATAATTTCTAATCTAAGTAAGTTGGTAAGTGAAAGTTGTGTGTTGCGAGCACGCACCAGATTTTTTTTATTTATAATATTGTTAGTACTTTATATGAGTACTCATAAGTATCGATACTTTCCTTTCGACACCTTGGTGGTATCGAATATTTGATGAAAGTACTTAAATGAGTATTGGTATCAATGCTTTGTTGTTCGTCCCTAGATATAGCTGTACTCTTGGGTCTATTTAAGTCATCATTTCTGTTCCGTGGAAAATCTGGGCTGTAAGGTTGGCTGCATTGTAGAGATGTGTATTGATAACTTAACCGGTTATTATTTATTTGAGTCATTTTACCTTCAATAGAATAACTTTAAATTACATACATGGCCCCTCATTTGGCCTTTTGGCCCTCTTTTCAAAGGTTTTAAACAAAGAACTTGGGCCTCTAATCGGTTGGTCGCATTTTTTTCCGATTGTTAAATTTTTAAAAATTAACCGGTTATAAAGTTTGCAGAAAGTAACTTAATTTTAAATAGTCATTTCTCATTTTGGAAAGGGAAATATCCCCTTTCCCCCCTTCCTATTGTGCCGGGAAACCTTACTCTTAGTCGCGTAATTACACGTTCATTCACGAATACAATGAATATTGAAAATGGCAAACATCAAAAAATGTTACTTTCAAAGCAAAGTTATGAGCTAAATACATTTTTTTTTTTTTTTGTAAAATTTAACCAATAAAGGGTCTATACTTACGACAGACTTGCACAGCTGAAAGCAAGTTTCTTCTGCTTCTTTCCCACAGTCCTTCAAAACATTCAATGGATGATATATCAGTGGTTTTGTTTCGTTAGTGATGTTTTTACTTTCCATCGGAACACAGTAACAGTTTTCCAAAGCACCACTATACAAAAATTAATAAGGATTCAAATCAGTAAATCTATCAAGGAAATGTAGGAAAAAACATAATAGGAAAAAAAATCAAGACCTGTTCCCAATCTGCTGACCAAGGAATAGTAAGGTCACTAGGCATAAATAGAACATTATTAAAACCTAAAACAATATAGATAATATTAGGACAAATAAATAATTAATCCGTGGACAAGCTTGTTTAAAAGAGAAATTTTAAACACTTACTTATATTAATATAAGTAAATGAACTGAGATACGCTGTAACAGAATTCAGTGATGTTATACATACATATAAGTTGCTCTCAATAACATGTGTTTTGGTTATTAAATAAATGAAGCTATCAAGAAATCTTTATTTTTATATTCGTTTTCTGAAGCAAAACTTGATAAAAAGAGTTTTAATTTTTTGGCATCAATTTAGTTATTTATTTCCACTTTTACCCTTATTGCTGAATTCCATAATGTCCATAAAAGCGAAAACTCGAGGTGGGAAATACATATGTGCCAGTAATATAATCATAAAGGTTTGTTCCAACACAGAGTCCAACACCGACTCACTTTAATTATTCCAAGTTTGATTAGCTAGTTTCCCCGTTCGATTGGCTCTTGTTCGAAAACCAACCAATCAAACTTAAAATAAAAATGTGGGAGGGCATAAAAGTTTGTCTAGGACTGCTTGTTGGAACATACCTCAAAATAGCACATGGGCTGATCCAGTCGCTTGTAATGGGGGCCGCTCACAGCCCTCCCCCCGGGGATCTGTCAATCAGCTTTTTTACCTTTATGTTCCTTTCCGCCAACTAAAATTCAAATTGTTTTACATCTTATTAGTTCTTTACCTTGCTTCCATTGAAGTTAAATTCTATCTTTAAATGACAAATAAAAATTTCGAAAGGGGGCTGCAGCCTTCCCCTGGATCCGCCGATGAAATAGCGCGAGTTTAATTGCCGTGCAGAAGGCTAACTAAATAGCAATTATTTAAAAATGGCCGATTTTAAAATTCCAGTAACAAATATCTAACTTAATCAGCCTTATGTTCGATATATCTGGAGTGGAGAGGCTGGTTTTTTAAACTAATCGATTTCTTCCAAATACATTTTTTTTTTTTTTTGATGTTTTGATCTAAAGACTGAAATCAGGAAGACTCAAATACCAATCAGTGGTGTGATACTGCCATATTGAGCCATAGGGCTATTCTAGAGCGGTAACCAAACCTGTTGTACATAAAAGGTAGGACGACCGGGACTTACTCCGTTGCTGCTAGATTCCAAAAAGCTTTATGTACATATATTTCTGTCAGGAGGGACAAGCTTAATTTTGCCGCCCCAACATTAACTTTGGGCAATATCTTTTTTGTTGTATGTTTAATGTCACTTTATGCCTCTAAGGCTAATCGGACGATGCTACAGTGTGAGTCCTAAATTTTGCCTATCCAGGTATAATTAGGATAGGGATCTTTAACGAGTACCTGACATCGTACAGGCTCGGGACCTCCATTTTACGTCCTATCCGAGGGACGGCATGGCTAAGGATTTTTTACTCCCATTAAAAAAATCCTAGGGCCACCGCTGGGCGCGAACCTGCGACCATGCTAACCACTATACTACAGGTGACCCCGATATCTTTTTTGATTTCTCTTTTACCATTGCAAGTCAGGATCAATGCATTAATCAGTATTGAGGATGATGCTTATAGAGCCTGATACATACTTCTCCATCCTGCATTAGCTGACGCCTTTCACAGTCCATTCTTGTACTTCACCTTCCCCTGTGTTTCTGTACCTTCCATTTGCCCAATTAGACAATATGAGAAACAAAAACTACAAATTAAATCAATTCGTATTAATTTACTGTATCTATTGAGTATTATATAACTAAATATTTTAATTGTTAAACATCAATAAGATTGAATAATAAATTGAGCCCTACATAGTCAGATTCCTAGAACCCCTCATTGATCATGAGAATTTTATCAGCCTGCCCCCCTCCCTGGACAATATCCTGTGGCCGACCTTGGTGGTATATCAGGATTTGTCTCTCCTTTTCCCCTCTCTATTACCCATAGCATTCACTCAGCTTGGAACTGGCTTCTATTCTTTGAGGTACTGACTAGTATTTGATGATAGGAAAATGCAGAGACCAATGTGTTTGTATTAGCAGTATATTCAATCCTCTTTAAGATCTATCCCCAAGGATGAATTCCTCTATGCTCATAAATGCAAAAAAAAGGCCAAATCTCTATGACTGTCCTTAGATCCCTTGAATTTAGAAGTGTGTAGTATTTTATTTAAATGTACTTGATTTTTCTTTCTTCAACGCATAGTTTTCTTTCATATATTTGCTATATTTAATTGATCTAAAACTTTAAGATAGATGTGATGACTACAATTTGATAATGAAAAATTGATTAAAGGGTTGATATGCCATGTAAATTACATCAACTGTTGGCAACAGTTTGTTGTGGTCTAGTTGGGAGTGGTCAGAGATTGATCAGAATGGTCAGCAATGATATCTTATGGTCTGTTAGGGAATTGTCAGAGATGTTTCAAGATCAAATATGGTATGATTGCCTTTGTAAGCCAGTTCAGTAAATTTCTATGATTTTTCATTCGACACTAAATATTACGTCTCACTTAATTTATATTGGTATCTGATCTCTAAACTGTATCAATTTAAATATTGATAAAAATCTAGAAGGGAAAAAAAACCTTGTGAATTGTTTGGCTCCACTCACCTGGTGCTAGACCATTTATATTAGCAAAGTATCTCAGTTCATTATGTTCATTGGGATGAGAAAAAGTTCTTTTTTGCCTCAATGAAGTATCTATACTAGGAATTTCTACTTAATATTATTTAGATACTAAAATAATGCAGTCAATATTACGCATCAGGAGTTCTATTCAGTTATCTAACTAAAAGCAAAGAAGATAATTCAAACATCCCCATTTGTAGGGAATGTACTATTTCTAAAGTTCAAAGGTATATATTATTTCTGGAAATCATAAAAACATTTTATCTTTTAGAAATTTTTTTGTAATTTTAAATTCCTTTCTGTAATTTTAAATCCCGATTGATAAAAAAATAAAAAAAAAATCTTATCTTCTACAGGACATTATCTGAAAAGTGGTATGTTTTCAACTGTAAAGGGAATTATAAAACTAATTTTATAGATAAAAGGAATTATAAACCTCATCAATTTTTCATGGGACCTATGTACCACATCCTTGAAACTTTTCCTACAAGATGTTATTATTTCATTTTGTCTTGATTAGCAATTTAAATTATACCAAGGACATAAAAATATGTAGAATTAGTTTTTTTTTACTGGCTATTTTCGAATCTATAAATATATCTATCATATCAACAAAAAAAAAAAAAAAAAAAACATTTGAGTCTCACAATTTATATATTACAAATACCTCGAAGATAATATTGGATAAACATATGTAAAACCATTATCATGGAATCAAGTTCTGATGAAAAGAAAGACTTATTAACAACCTCTTCTGTTCTTTCTTTACGAATATTGTTATCTAAATCTTTTTCTGTATGATTTAAAATCCAAGGCAAATATACACCAAGTTTCGTGTAGATGTGAGGTGTGAGCTGTGAAGGTCCAAAAGAAAGATATCCTGGATCTGGGCTGAACAACCACTGGCTCACTCCAACGATATTTTCACCACAGATGAGAGGAGCTCCACTGTCACCCTATGAAAATTATTAATAATAAATAAATAAAAATAAAGAAAATTATTATATTATATAAGATCACTAGCTAGGGTGCCCAGTTTTGCTCCGGTAGTTGTGTGGTAGTTTTAATAACAGAAAATCTTTAAAATTAAAGGAATATTGAACAAAATTAGCACTTTCTTGAAACTTTGGTTTTAACTTGGTATCAATATTAAGATTCGAGATCGGCAGAGTCTACCCAAATAAGGAACCCTATATACTTTATAGGGGGTTGAAAATGTTGAATGAACAATGAAATTTGCTGCAACTTCGTCGAGTTATGCATCGTTTTTGATGGTTTCTGTGATTCTGAATCCTATAAGCCCATTCGAAGCAGTCAGCAGATAATAGGTTATTAGATTATAGTTGAAAATCTACAAGTTAAAAAAATTATATTTCGAATACAATATAAGCGCCGACTACTATGATGGCCCTATAAGATCCAGAAGAATAGAAACTACCAAAGATTCATAGACACTTCTTTTTAAGACATTTCTTCCATTTCAAACTCCCTTAAGATATCCCCCCGTAATTTGGGAGGACTCTTGCAGACTCTGCAAGAATCTTACTACTATTGCAAAGTCAAAACAACAATTTCATGAAAGCACAATTTTTCACCATATTTCTTTTAATCCTTAACTATGAGGGGTGATAAAATCATATTGAAAAAATGCTGTAATTGGAGTTAGTCATTTTGTTAACTAGAATGCTCATCATACATAGTAATAAAACCATTTTTCATAATTACATACAATAAGAACACTTCAAACTATTATTTTTGATTTATAATCAGTCAATTCAGCTCTTCTTTTTTGTTTTATGTCAGTTTTTATTCGCTCACTGTACCACTAAGAAATGTTAACTCTTATTGCATTAAATTTACTTAAGTATATATTATATATTGATCAAATGTAATGTGTTGATCAATTAGCCTTTTTATGAGAAAATTAATTTTGTAAGGAATCCAGTCGGATGCAAAATCATTATTTTATTTTGAAAGCAAAGGAAAAACTAATTATTTTCGCTTGATTTTTTAGTAATTTAAAAAGAACATCTGAAAAAATATATAACCTTTACAAACTGAACTGAATGAATGAACAATAAATATTGAGTGAAACGCACCCTAGCACTTCCTGGTAGTCTGGAGCTCGAACTAAATTTTTCATTCATAAACTCGTGTATCATTCTCAGCTAGGCTAATTACATGGTGTGAGAGGCTTACAATTCCAGTCCTTTTCTCTTCAATTTTACACCCTTAAGTGAAAAACGGAAACCTTCTTCTCCGTTAGGGGTTAAATGGCTACATGCTGACATAACTTTCTTGATCGTACGTTGAGTCGTTTTTGGCACGCACATTGTACACTTTTCTTTATAATATATATTGATTATTCCTGGATACTTTAATTTGGTTCAAATAACTACATTGTCTTTTATTCTATTTAAAAATTGTGTATCCTGGATATATGTATATTATCCTATTAAATTGAATTTTTTTTTTTTTTTTTAATATTTGTCTTTATAAATGTAAGAGATATGGGCTTACAAAACCTCAAATACGATGTCGTCTTGGCCTCATGCAGCAATTTCTACTGTCTTTTCCTTTTTCCATTCACTATCCAGTTTCAATGCCTTCAACATGTTCTTAGGGCAAAGCTTTCATTATGTTACTTCAGGGCATGACCTATTTCAGGAGGTTATGCCACCCTGAACTAAGGGGGCTCTTATCGTGTGCTTTTCAGTCAAAAAAGGTCCTCGATCAGCTTTATTAGATCCCAGCTTTAGACTCCCACTCACTATGTTCACTCTTCAGCGATAGATAAGCCACCAAACGGGTGCTTTTCAGTGGAGTTGGGGCCACACTAAACTCCATCATGTTGGCTTTGCCCAGAAGTAACATAGGGAAACTTTGTTAATGCATGAAAATCATCATAAATCCAAAGTGACTTAAATAATCTTCTAACTGCAGTAATGCAGAGCTGATCCATCAGTTGCTAGTTTAGTGGTTCCTCAAAATCCATCTTCTAGTGTCTCCCCCACCTCAGAACAGCAATCCTAAGCTTTTGTGCAGCTCTTGTGTAAGGTATGGTAGAACAGCATGGAAGGGAATTTTGGGATAGGCCAACCAATCAGAGGAAGTCTGAAGATAGTGGGGGAAAGAAGATTTATATGGAGGCATTGAAAGAGAAATGAGAAAGGTAGGAGGAAGTGCCAGGAGTTCGGGAGTTGAGAGGGTAGTTCGGTGGGGGTGCAGGAAGCGGCAGTAGCCCAGGGGTCCCGAGAGAGCTGAGAGAAGATGCGGTGCTTAGTCTTGGTGAGTGGCAAGAGACTGAAGATTAATCACAATGATCCAGAGAGGGCCCACCAGACAAGTTGTAGTTTAATATACAGTATTAATTGTAATATTGTGTGGTATGCATTCAATAAATTAGGTTAACATGCAAGTCAGCATCCAGTAACTAAGTTGTGTTAATAAAATATCATTATAGGATTTATTGGAAGGGGGTATTAATAATTTACATTCTTAGTAAATAAAATTAAGTATGGTCAGAATTCAATTTAGATTTGTTTCTTTATTTCTATTCACCCCATGCCACTGTTTTCTTAAAGTAAATAAAAAAGGTAAACACATCACCTTTTTGGGTGCAAAAACTATACTATTTGTGGATTCAATTGGTCTGTGAAATAAAAATCATAGAACGTATCAAGTTTTTTGAAAAAAAAAAAAAAAAACTTAAAAACTCTAAAATCAATCATTTATCTACAAAAAATAATAACACATGAATTACCTGAGCAAGAGATGATCCATATCTATGTTTCCTGTTATAAGAACATATATAGTTGGATGGATCAGCATTGATCGTTACATTGTAGGTCTTTGATATCGTTTGGCAAATATTCGAAGCAAAAACTTCAACATCAATAACACTTAGCACTGGATGAGAGTATATCTGTTTGAAATATCAACAATTTTACAGTAGTAGCAGTATGGACAGGTAAATGATGAATATTCATCGATACATGAATACAAATATTGGAACTATTACAATTATATTTAGAGGGAAAAACTTAGGTATTCAGTTATATAAGAATATGATAGATAAACAAAAACAACATGAGTCATTCGGAGAAGTTAAAGATAAGATGCTTACAGTTCTGTTTAATTTTAATGTACCATAGCCAGCGACATGGCATAAAGTAGGCTCATCACCTTCTATTGATATCAAACCAATGTTTGGTATCTTTAAACCAAAATCATTGGTCAAAGCATCAGCAACCTAACAGGAAATACAATTGTAAAAGTAATAGCAGAAGTGGAATTAGCAAGGTACGACTGTATATCATACACAATACATTAAAAATGCATGTGACTCCATCAAGAAAATAATCCACCATTACCTTTAATAGAGCAATTTCTGCATTGTGAGATATTGTATCATAGCTACTATGAATTATAATCTCACTTCCTGTTCTTGCATATTCACTTTCACAAGGTCTATAATACAAAATCAGAATTAGAAGTCTGAGCTATTAAGGATACCTAGGGACATAGTTTTACATTACTGCTTTATAAAAAATAAAAAAAGTAACGTCTAACACATTCATATAAGTGCTGCAGTTGAAGAAGTGTGAGGAATCAAGTTGAGGTATATAAAATCTGGCAGCGATGCTCTGATTGGAAATAAAATTTCAAACTAAAAAATATTGACAGAATTTCGAATGCAGCCGTTAATATAAACATATAACCAAATTGATTTTATTTGTTTAAATTAATTTTTAATCATAATATTTGATTTAAAAAATTTCATAATAAAATTCAATTTATAAAAAGACTAGTTCTCTTGAAAGTAAAGGTAGTATGCTGCGATATCATTAAGTCTAAAAACATTGGCTCTATGAGGAATAAGGCCTAAATTACTCGAGGAAACTAAATTTTGCCTTTGTGAACAGTGATGTCACAATCCTCTCTATACACAGATTACATTGGACTTTATGACAAAAAAATTTAATGTTCTCCCAAATATCCTCGTCAAATATAAAAAAAAAAAAAAACTTATATTAAACTAAGCTACAGAATCCTATAGAAAAAAAAAAAACTAACATATAAGTTGAATCAAATACAGTCAACACCACAACAGCCTCTGGTTTGAGAGATACAACTTTTTTTAGCTTTCTCAGTTCTTCCCTTGAATATTTTCTAGGTTTTACAGTTAAAGAGTCCCTTAAAGACAAACTACCGTAAGGATACTCATCAACTTCATCTTTTCTAAATCAGGAAATAGATAAATAATAATAGTAATTAATACCACTCCTTAGATTAATGAAATATTTATTTTTACCTAACTTGGCGTGTTTCTCTATTCCTGAAAAAACCACTCTATATTTAACAAGCTCAATATTTAAAAAATATACGATTATAGTATAACCATTTACAACATACCTATAATAATATGTTGGTATTTTGAAACAATTAGGGACAGATACAGTCCAATGCGGACTAATTATAAAGCCACTGCAGAATAGTCGACCTGATTCTTTATAATGGTATGAAACCTTTGAAATTATTTGAAAAGAGTATTAACAATAATTCCATCTGAAATATACATTATCGAGGAGTATATTCATCTAAAATATTCAAATTATTAACAGAATCAAACTAAAATATATAGGGTATGGGTATGGATCACCCAGGAGGACCTGTTACAAATTTGCACCAATAAATAAATTTCTATCATTCACCAAAAAATATATTGTAATTCGAAATATAATTATTAGTAAATCAATATTATTGATTGAAAACTAATGTTGTTAGTTCAATTATTACTCATTAATTCACAAATTAATAGAGGCTCATAAAAATTATCACAATATTAATATCTTAAAATTATTAAATGGCTGAAATTATATGGATCCAACGATGCCAAACTTAAGATTTGGCAGATTTTAAGAAAGTATCAATGTCTTAAGTCACTCAACATGAATAACAATATGGACAGATACAATATAATAGCGAGTGTATCAATTTCAGCTCTAGCATAAAAATAAAACATATATTCATATTTTGGATAAGAAATGTTGGAGAAGAAATTTAAATTTATGCTTGTGGCTTTCCATATTAAGTGGAAAGAAGTTATTGTAACAGTTAACTCTTAAATTCTGTATCGGAGCCAGACTGTCTAAACCAGAGTTGGGCAAATTGTAATCAGAATAATGATTTGTGAATATAAATAATTGGTAATCATAAAACAAATGAAAAATGAATAACCATTATTCATAATCAGTACAGAGTATTTTTAATGATTATTGAGTGTTTATGGTATTCATTTGGAACAAATAATGAATAACTAAATACCAGTTATTCATTATTCATTTGAAATGAATACCATAAACACTCAATAATCATAAAAAATACTCCGTACTGTTCATAATAATGGTTATTCATTTTTCATTTGTTTTATGATTACCAATTATTCATATTCACAAATCATTATTCTGATTACTATTTGCCCAACTCTGGTCTAAACTCCATTTTTATAAATTTCAAGGTAAGGGGAGGGTGTGGATCCAGGATGTGTCACAAGGGTCATTAACCCCTCAAATATTTCGTTGTATTTTTAAAGGAATAATGCAATTACATATCTACTAAACACAACTCTTACAATTGCTTAGTAAGACAATGTCCTTAATAAGGAAATATCATAGGAGCCTAAAAAAAAAAGTGCTCTCAGGCAAAATACAAGACGTAATTATGAGACCAGGAGGGGTGTCGTAACCCCCCCCCCAAACTTTTAACTTATTAACTCCTTTGGGTAAGGATGTTTATAAATTATAAACATTGATGTTTATTAAATCTAACACGCTGATTCCATTCTAGTTTCTCTCAAGGTTCACAAGATTTTGAAAGCCAGACTTTCCAAGTCGAGTGTGAATTGTTAGAATTTCACATAAACAGTCAATGAAAAGGGACTCTCTGTTAACGATTGGATGTGTTCATGTGGGGCATACGAGAGGTATATTATACAACCTATTCTAGCGCTGGGGAAAAGGTCAACTTTAATTCCATAGGTCTGCTATTAAAAAAATATTGACCTTCTGAGAAGTTTCTACCAGATTAAAAAATGCTAGACTGGGTCCTCCATTCTCATACAATCAAGATGACTAACTTAACAAAGTAATTAATTTTGAACATCCACAGCAATTATGAGCCAATGAAAAAAATGACAGCTGATACACTTGAGGCTATAATACTCTTGCAGTGAGTTCAATACTAGTATCACTTAATAATACAATTTATAGGACTGAATATATGAATGATTGAAAACACAGTTACATTCAGGAACTAATTTCTCCTGTATTTTTAATATTATGTACAATTATTTGATCATTTCAAATTTCATATATGAGGCAGAGGCTGTTATTTAAATTATTATCACTTTCAGTGATTCAAGAGTTTGATTTTCAAGTAACTGGCGGAATAGACTTTGCTTGAAGAAAATTAAGGGTTGAGAAGTGATAAATTGAGATGGGTAAAGATAATTTTTATAGCATTCAGTCTTATGCTAATAGCTTACAACATAAGAATAATCCATGAGTGATGCTAAGTATCCAGTGAGAGCAAACTCGTTCGATTGACTTGCAGTTTGTAAAAGATTTTGAGCATTATTAATTTCTTTATTCCTTCCCCAACTTGTACTGAAGTTACCTTCAGCACACATAGCAAAACAAAGAAGACTAAGAATGAAGTCCTTAATACTTAATAATGAAAGCTGCATTATAATAAAAACTAGTAAAAATTCTATGGCATTGCTATAGCAACAATTTAGGATATAAAATGACAGATGAAATAAAAATACAAATTGGGTTTTAAATGTTTTATTAGTTTTTTTTGTGCCTATTTGTACAAGTATACAATATGGTCAAAGTTATTTAATTTAAACTTGATGGAACCAAAACAATTAACAGATAGGAATAAAATATTACAAAATACTTCGATGAATAAAAGTATCACAAGAAATTGTACCAAATAAGTTTCATGTTTATCATTTATACGTTAGTGCTGAACAAGTTCAGTTTATTACAGCTAATACCTTAGCAATGTGTATACACACAGAAATGAAGGTATGTATACAGATTTTATTAAAAAAATAAAAAAAGAACACAGACACATGAAATCACCAAGCAAGCCTCCCATAATATGAAAGCGCTTTAGTTTTATCAAACATCTTATAATAATCCTATTAACATCAATCAATAATTTAAAATATTGATTGATTTCGATAAAATTTTGAACAATAATTAATTTTGAATTAATATCTGAAATACTTACAGGACTAGAATTAAATTGTTTTATAAACTGTAAAGAGTATCAAACAAGCATATGTTATTTTTTTCTCTTTTTGCTTCAAGTAACGATCAATTTTTCTTTCTCGAACAAATACTAAAAAGCTTAACAAATAAATGAAATATAATCTCTTAGAAGATAATATATTTATCTTATACAGCCCTAAGTATTTTTCTTACACTCACAGATGGTTCCATGGAATAGATATAAACTTAACAAAAGAAATATACTTCTCATAAACAAACCACACATATTAAATGTGAAATTTTATCGGTCATAGATTAAATAAATATTAATGCCCTAACACTTGTTTAGTTTATTTTTTTTTTTAACGAAGCAGTAATTTATGGACTAAGAATGACAATATTACTTAAAACTTTTATAATGGCTTCTCTTTCTGCACTAACAGCAACATTAAAGACTATTTGGAACAAATATAATATTATTTGATTAAAACAAATGATAACTGCCAAATATGGAATTCATTACACATTAACAGTCACAACATTAACTTTAATGGATAGCATTTTTTATTTTTTTTATTCAATAAACAGTGGGCTTATAGAAAACTCTCAATGCAATATTATAGTCTTTTGTTAAAAGATTTACTCGTTTAATGATTTAAGTTCCTCTTTTTGTTTTAAAACATGACTATAGGCAAAACTTACCTACTTAAATCACTTTCAACAATTCTGCTTTTATCACAGTTCATTTGACATTTAAAATTGTTTTATTATTCGTTTGTGTATCTTTATGCATGTTTTAAAAAATAAAACAAAAAAACAATTTTGAAAATAAATATATAAATATATTTGTCATATCAATTAAACTCGAAACATAATAAAATAAAACATTCGAGTAAAAAGACATCTAAAAGAGGATAGTTGGTTTAAGATGATTATTTTTCTTTCTTTTTTTTTAATTTTAAAATTATTATTAATATTACTATTTTAATTCAACAAATAAATCATCAAAAACATTAAATAACAAGAGTATTCCATAAATATTGCCTAGTTGTTATAATCCTTGGTTTATTCTTTATATGTGGTTATTATGAATACTAAAAGAATATTGAGCTCTCATTAGAGTGTAGAATGGTAGAAGGAGAAGATGGAGAATGTCCAAAGAGAATGGTCGAATTCCCCAACTCATTTATAAGCCTACCTAAAACAAAAAAATAACAATAAGATCCAAGCAGGGTAACCATTGATAATCAAAAAGGATTTGAAATATGTGTGAACAATTCCACAACATTGTACCGGTCATGGTAAGATTGACTATGTCAATGAAATAAAAAATTAAGATTTATAATTGAAGTATACTAAAGTAGTCCACTAGTTTAAACGCATGTTGTTTTTGGCATTATAACTTTTATGATTAAAATTAATTTTTTAAGTAACTTATTAAATTAATTTTTTAACTTTTAAAATATGCCAATTAATGCACACCTGGTCTAAAAAGGATAACTAAAAACCCTTTTTACATTTTATTTACTTTTGTTACCTTAGACAAGATGAGCAGACTGGACATCACAATCTTAAAAATAATAGTAATGAGTAATATGAACATCTATCATCACCAAATGCTGAGAATTTGGCTCTATTCATTTTTATGAATTAAAAATTATATTAAACTTTTGGTACCACTTGAACATTGTACTTATTAAAAATTAAGATTTAGAGTATTTTATTTAATAATGAAATAACTTATCAAATAGCCTTATTGAGTTTTTGAAGATTATAAAGTTTACAGTAGTCAGCACACTAATCAACAATATCCAAATTTCATACATACAATTAATATATGAGCAAATCAATGTTTGATAATAAAATTTTGCTAAATCAAAGGCAACAGAGGTAAAACACACCGCTCAATCCTTTTAACATCAACTCTCAAAAGTGAATTTTTAAATAAAGGTTAAAAATGGAATAAAAATGTTCAGAATCGAAATTAAGCTTTTGATTAAACTAATTTGCTATGATCTATGCTGCGAACTGTTCTAGATAATAACTGCCAGATTTTTAGATTATTATATGAAGAGAACAAAATCTTCAAATTTTAAATTTTACAATGACACTTTTAATTGATTGATTGTTGAAAATGTTTGAAGTTGTTAGGATTGAGTTTAAAATTTGAAGATTTTGTCAGAATAAACTGATCTTTCAGCTAAGTCAAAAAACAGTCTAACTAAAAATAACCGATCATTGAGATATGACTTTGTAAGGAGACAATGACACGATATTTTTTTATATTAATCTACAGATTTGAATTTTGTCAGGAAAAGTTAGTTTTTGAACAAAATCCTACGTTGGTTGAAAAACATGGAGCTAAATATGTAAAGCAATATTCTGGTTATAGGGCAGCCTAAAACAAGTTTTTTTCATTATCAAATTGTCAGTGACTGGTTTTGGAATGAAAAACCGCATGAATGACAAGCTCCTGGAGGTTTCATTTCCAAAACATGTGTTACACAAAGCTACTTATAATGCTTCAAAAATTATATATTTTCTTTGGTTGACAGAACAGATTTTTTTTAATATTGGTTTCAATTGCAATAATAATTTGATAACAATTAATTTAATTTTTTTTTTAAAAATGAAGCTATATGACATAAATTTTTAATTAAACTGATAAAATCCAGGCCTGATATAATATTAGCGTTAACATGTAAAAAATATTCTGATTCACTGGAGACTATAACTGAAACTAAAACCAATTACTATCATTGCAAGCTTACCTTAGGAGAGTACTACCAAAAAGTATAGCCTCCTTCAGATGCTCCAGTTAGAAAACTACCTTTCTTCTGAGATAAGGTAAGATTGTGTCCAGCCATTGCTGCGAGTTGTGCTGGAGTGGGGGGGACTCCAGGAGGAGGGCCTGGTACTACTGGAGCGGCGATTCCATCAAATCTTGCACCTCCATCATAGCCATTCTAAGGAAATAGAAAGTTAACATTAATTTCTTACATAGGATGAAAAATGACCTAACTCAAAAGTTTTTATAGTTTATCAGTTATGCAATTAAAAATTTTGATTGATATACATTAAGAAGTTAGATTAGAAAGTAAACCACAAATTAGTAAAGTGCATTCCATTATAAATACAGTATAACAATAATATGATAATTAAAGTTAAACTCACAGGTATCATGATTGTAGGCCTAAGTTGAGGCTGTGGATATGTGTAGGCAAGAGGATAGTAGGCCTGCATTGGAGTAAATGCGGAGGTGTAGTATCCTGGAGTCGCTGTTTGGCTGTACATAGCGGTACCAACACCAACGTGAGGATACATCTGAAATTAGTTATATAAAATCATTTGTTAAAAGAACGAAATCAATAATAATTAATAAATCAATTATAAATGACTAAAATAAATAACGCAAAAATACAGAAAAACATATAATCTACAGTTAATAAATGTATTAACTATCAAGGATTGCT
This sequence comes from Aelia acuminata, assembly GCA_911387785.2. Classification (NCBI taxonomy): domain Eukaryota; kingdom Metazoa; phylum Arthropoda; class Insecta; order Hemiptera; family Pentatomidae; genus Aelia; species Aelia acuminata. The sequence goes on from OU426982.1 coordinate 36,395,572, forward strand.
TTTTAAGGATTTCCATGTCATAATTGCGAGAATTGGAGGTTTATTATTTTTTTCTCTATCACTACTTCGCCTTGTTCTAGATTGGGGGGGGGGGGGGGGGTTACAACCAACCTATTTAAACCAAAAGATTCATTGCATGGATCCACTAGACTTGAAACAGCTAAAGGAAAGCAGTCAATGCTCTAACAAGCTCGTCCTTAAAGGCCCCTGAACTGTTTCACACGAAAATAATCCTTCAAGTTGTCTCAAATCTGAAAATAACCCTTTGAGTACATGGTAAAAAGAAGAGAATTTTAAAAGTTCACAAATTAGGTCAATCCCCATTTTAAAAATTATGGGACTGGAGTTCCAAATTTCACATATACATTCCAAGAAAGAGGCAAAAAATTACTGCAACTCTATATGTAAGCATAATGCTATGCTTTGAGCAGATATACCATACCCTTTTTGAATGAATTTGTTAACAGTTTGCAACCCCTAATATATTGTACAATAAGTGAATGAGTTATCATAAGTGTAAAATGTGGGCCATAATCGTAATTTATATGTAATAATTGATATTGAACATAGAAAAAAACCTCCAAAGATTATTAAAAATTAAAATAGAATCCATAATAAAATTATTTAGTTCAATAAGAACTTAATTTTTTAATACCTGTTGAGCCATTATCGCAGGGAGTTGTTGATCATAAGGCGGAGGAGCCTGTCCAGGATAAAGTTGCTGGTAAACTGCGTAAGGTGATGCTGTGGCTGCTTGAATAACCAAAGTGAATTAAAACTATTGAAACTTTAAAAACTCCTAAGTGTAAATTGTGACTACAAAATATCCTACTTCAAGCTCAGAGGTCTTACAGCGAAAAAAAAAAAGAAAAAAATGTAGCTATAAAAAAAAGCAAAGATTCTTAACAATTTACATTGGTTATATCATTACCTAAATTTTAAGGCTTACATTTTCATGTTCGAGAATAAAATCTATGAGCTAACCCGTTTTAAAAATCCTATAAGAAAAACACATGGAAAAGAAGTGGATAACATCAGCTGAAACATGGGCCTTGACTATATTGTAAAGAAGTATGTTCGTAGTAAATCACACATGCTCAGTTTTAACACATTAAACGCCAGGCACATACCACTCGGTGAGCCCAGGTGGCCAACTACGTCTCAGGGACGTTATCAGGTATCTTCTATCCTATCCACTTAAAAGCGATGGCCGGATAGGAAAGTTTTGAAGATAGTTAGTCATCCACCTGCACTGGTTCATGACGGTCATTTCGGCATTTTTGGTTTCCTCCTAGCTGCTTTATATCCAAAGTTGTGGATTTTTAAAGTTTTCACTCAATTTTTGTCTAATTTTAAAATTATTCTCACTACTTATAGTATATTCTATTATTATATTACATTATCCAGTTACAGTAGATTAGTAAAAGAATAAAAAACTACACATACAAATTTTTAGGGACAAGAACGACGAGATTTGTCGATTCTGAAATTGCGCTTGGGCAACTGCAAACTGAATATATTTTTTTTCGTTTTGTATATATTAATTTATGTGAATTTCATGTCACAAACCAATTAGCTTCACTTGCAAAGGAATTACTCTTCTTTTTTTTTTACTTCAAATTCATTCAGAATTGTTTAATTATAAATTTACTAGACCATTGTAACAAATTCTTAAATTATTTTTATAGCAATAATATGAAACAAAAAACAAAAACAAAAACATAATAACGAAAATGAAAGGTAACAGCTCTTTTCACTGGTGTATTGCGTGTTAACAAACTCTTTGGTGAATCCGAGGTCCAACCACGTCCTGAGGACGTACCGGTTCACTGATGACCCAAAACTCTCTGGCTCCCTGGCTCACCTAGAGAATATGGAGCCGGCATTGAATGTGTTAAGAAGTAATAAAATGTAATGAATTCAATAATTATACTTGGGTAAATTGGTTTTATTCAGAGGCAAGTATACAAATATGACTTTATATGATTCATGACTTTATATGAGGGGTATATAAATACCCAAAACCTCAATATACCCTTTTCCTTAAATAAAATAAAACTTCTAAAAAATTCCGATCTTTTCAATTTAGAAACTGACAATCATAATAAATACAATGAAAACATTGTTGAATCGTTAATAAATATAATATGCAGTAAAGGAAAAAAACTATGGCTCAAAGGACTATAGTTAAGGCTGGTGAAAATATCAAACAGAAAATAGATCAACAATGCATAACATCAACATCTTCATTAAGTAAAAAAAATCGAATAATAGAATAAATATAATTATTTCAAAATTATGCTATTCCTATTTATGCGATCACAATGGAGATAGGAAGTACTTTATTAGAACCACTTCTCATATATTTCCTGCTCTCAAGTTTTCCAAAAAAATTTAAAAATGTCTTACCTCAACATGAACTTAAGGTTAAAAAGATGGATGTAGAACCTCTAGCTTTATAGCAATCCCTCCTCAGTCGTGATATGAGAGAATTGTTTTATGCTATCATCGCTCAGAGTGATTTTCATGACATTAGGACAATAAAATGTAAATCTGGTAACTATTAGACTGCATTAATAGCAAGACATATCCTTCAGATGATACTTGAAAATTTAGCATAAATAAATAAAAAGTATTTGCCTAGTGTTTTTATTTATTTAGCTGAAATAAAATCCTAAATAACGCTTACTTAAATTTAATAAAATTTTAAAACCTTCATATTAATATGCTCATATGGAATTTCAAAATTCTCACTAACTTTTAAAAATATTTATATGCTTTATCTTGGTTAAAGGAATGTAGTATTTTTTTTTTTAAATGGGGCTAATTTACTTTTTTTACTTTTGTCCCCTCAAAGTCCCAGAGAGCAATAATTTTTAACAATCATATATTTATGACATATCACTCGTTTGGAAGGAATTCCAGAATACAAAATTTTCTTTTCTAAAAAGACTTCAAATCACATTATCTTCCTTTGAGAAAACATCCGAATTTTCAAAACCAATATTTAATACTGGAGAGCATTCGAGGAAGTTTTCTATAGAGTATCAACTGTATCGTGGTTGTGATTATTACTGCTACCTATCAAGATAGCAATTATGATCACAACATATTCTTCTCCTGTTAAATTTCAGTTTTTTTTTTGGATTGCAGCAGTCTTCTTTCAAACGAGTGATATAGTAACAAGGAAATTGAAAGATACGCCTAAAATTTATTTCTCCCTTAGGACAAAATGAGATAATAATTTTGAAAATTTTTAATGAAAATAAGAAAAAATTCTTTACAAAAAATGAGTCTGGATTAAGCTATGGATTGAAAGGCAAAATTTAATAAAATGAAAGAACTGAAGAGAGTTGTATCCACTTCGCCAGACAGTGAACCTTGAGTTGACATAAGCTAAATTAATAAAATATCAACCCAGCAAACGAGGAACAATACTACCATAATATTTACGGTAAATGGTAATACTTAAAATAGAATTTATATCAGAGATATTTCATAATTATATTGCAAGAGTTATTAACAATAACATGAAACAAATACTAATGAATATTAATTTATACTTGAAAGCGATAAATATAATTCTATACCTATAAAGGCTTTATTTTTATATTTAAATATATGTAATTATAATTTACTTGAGACAAACATAGTTTTGAGCAAAGCTAAACATTAAATCAACTTAAGCTTATAATTTTTTTGGAAAACTATAAATATATAATTCAATGAATTTTAAACATACCAGCATAAGCAGCAGCCGCAGGAGTTGCGGGGTGGGGAGGGGCTGGTACATAGCCTGCTGGAGCTTGGGGGGCACTTGGGTATCCTAGAAAATATCAAAAAATTACCCACTGAAGGGAGGCATCCATCAGGACACGAAACAACCAGTTTAAAAAAAGCACCACATGCTTCAAAAACTAGATGGGATTTTTACTATTGTTTTACGAAAAATAATATTAATGTTGAAAAAAAATAATAAATAAAAACAGCTTGATTAACAATTAATACAAATGCAATAAGTGTAATTTTTTTTATACAAAATGCAACATGCATTATGTTAAAAAACGTTATTTATATGCCATGATAAAATAGAGGTGTTTTAGCTTACATGTGCTGATATGATAATAAAAGTCCCATCTTTTGTATTTAAAATTACAACAAAGCAAAATGGTTATTAGATTTATTAGCAATTTACTGGATTGCATTATAATTAAATGAGCAATATCCTGGTTGTCTCGATACGGAACGGAACAAACACCATAAATGTATACAATAAAAACTACTGCAAACCACCACCCAAAAACCACAGTTAACTTTTGATTTTTTCAAAACTTTACTGTGGTCGAGAATTAAATAGTTATTATCAGCAAACAGCAATTATGTATATACACTCAGTAGAAAAACAAATTATCAAATATACATTAATACAAATTGCTATCCAAACCCATACAGTCACACTTAAATGTATAAATGATGAATAAACACGCAGTAAAAATATAAAAGTGTAACCGAGTTAGTCGTATAGAGTAGATTTTCCACCACACAATGTGATTAAAAATTAAGTGAAATAAAAGGAAAACCAATAAGCACCTAAATAGATACTAAACAAGAAATATCTTGTGATCCAGATGAGTGGATCGAACGAGACCCAAAAGTAGTGAGATGTGATGGTAACAACTGTGTAGCCCTAGAGGCCCGAGCCACTTGTCATCATCCTTTCTCAAGCAAATTAGCACCTGTGGGGTACAAACTAAAAATATGTAACCTACGTCAATGGCTCGAAACTTCGACACAGAATTTAAGAATTATATTAACAATTCATTAGTGAACATATTGTTTGGGAGCTGAGAAAAAAATAATAATAATAAATCTGATACTGAATGAAATAAAAAAATTAATTGCTTTTCTTTTAATTGAAATATTTCAAAAACCCTTAATTTTTGAGAGAAATTTTGAAGTGTTTTGAGAATATTGTCCCGCCCATTTATGTTTTAAAAGATAAAACATTTGTGTGCCTATATATGTTTCATGCCATGCAACCCCTTATATCTAAAACATGCTTCTTTCAATTATTAAAAAGACATGCAACTGTAACTTAAACTCATTCCACAGCATGAAGACACATATAATTTTTAAAGTTATACATTTTATTTAATTAAACAAATTTTTTTCCAGTATATATTAAACAAAATACCAGTAGCAAATGGTAAAGCTACTATGAACCTCAGGAAAATCTTAGAAGCATATTAAAATATAATCCAGTTCCTCAGAGTTCATGTGTGGAGTTTAGGTTTATAAAATAAAAATATTAATTAGTGCATCCAAAATAAAATTCAACTAACTTATATCAATGTAATAATGTATACATACCAGATGAACTGACTGACAGATTACAATTTGTTTTATTTTTTTTTAATTATAAAAACATAAACTGAAATTGAATTGAGTTTAAACTAACTTTCAATTCATGATTAAATATATATGAATGACTCAAGCCAACAAAAAAAAAAATCAAAAAATTAATAATTATTGTAAGTGACATTATTATATCATACAACATTTTAAGTAAATATTGAAAAAATTATTAATAAACAGTTATAATTGGCATAGTATGATTTTAATTCAAAGATAAAACCATTAGGAAAATATTGATCAACTTCAAGGTCAGTTCATCTGAACAAGGGAAACAGAATAGAAAAAAAAAAAAAAAAAAAAAGAACAAAATGAGATAAAAATAACATGCAATTTTAATAACAGGCATGCTTAATTTCTATTGCAACAAAGAAATGAAAGGAACAAATAAGTAACTAAAATTTTGAAGTATCTGTATTGATTTTACAATACGGGAGATGAACCAATGAACAGATGACTGAGTGACCTAGATTCAGTATTGATTATCCTCAAAATCTGGATTTGCTCCTTCCAAAATCCTTTGTATCTCAATTCTACAGTAAAACAGTGCTGTACAACAAAGGGGCATTTCAATACCAAAATTTATTGTATTAATGAAATGCCACTGAGTTATTTGTCTTAAAAAATATTTTAAATTGAGCCAAAAAATATGGAAGCAATATATAAAATAAGAGGTATTTAAAGCAAAAGCCTGAAAGTCCTTTGATTATACAAATTTGAAGTCCACAATTTATCAGTTACTTCCAAAACAAAGAAAAATTGTTGAGATTAAGTAGGTCTTTCAAACTTCTGGCTGAGTAATGAAAATCAATAACCACAAGTTCAACTTCATGCAAAACAAGCAACTACATGCAGCAAAAGTGAAGCCTGATGTATCAATGTTAACCCACCCATCCAGCCTCCTAATAAAAAAGAAAACTTTTTACCTATCAAAATAATAAGGACATGAAGAAGTTATTTTTGCAGTTCAAATTTAGTTCCTCTCTGTAAATTCAATGTACAGATTATGAAAAATTCCTCCCAATTTTTTTTTTAAATTAATGGCGGATAAAATGTAATAAATAAAAATTAAGTTAAAAGGCTTTAGAGGAGCATTAAATTTAAATAAGAATCAATAGTTAAAACACATGAGTGTAAAAGTTCGAACCATTTTCGCAATAAAATTAAAAAAATAAAATAAAACAAATTGTATCCCCTTGGGATTAAATAAACCTTTTACTGGAGCTAGGGGAATTGAGATTATGGTTAGGTGCAAACCAGAAAGGAGGTAGCTAACTAAACAAGCAGAAATTCTCTTCTGTCTGATATATACAAATATGATACTTAGATTACCGATTTTTCAGGTAAATTTTAGATCAATGCTGTCGGTAAATCAAATTTAAAAGATATGACAAAAGAAGAGAATTACTGATGTCTAATTCATGCAAGTTTTTGCTCATGGATTTAAACTTAAACGTTGTATTTAAGTTTAAATTTGAAAGAATTTGTATTTAAGAAAAAAAAAATAACAAACCATGATATGGAAGATGGGAGATTTATCAAATGTCGAAAACGAGAAACAGAAAATTTAAGCAACTTTCTTCATAATTCTATAAACTATTCAAATTATGATCCATGAGCAAAAAATTGGAAACATATGCACTCTTATACTACTTCTAGTGTCCTAAACGGGGAAACAATGAAAAGAAAACACACAAGCACAATAGAGAATTATAGCAAAAAATAAAACACACAGAGAGTAGAGATAGATAGAGAGGTGTGAAAATACGTTTATAATTAGTATATACGAGAATCAGGCCCCATTGCGACGATCCGTGGGTATCAAAAAGCTGTAACGGATATAAGGTTAGTGAGATTACCAACACTAAAACACCATAGGTTGATGCCTCTGTTAAGATCACTAGCCAATCCCGCGTCGCCATTGAATCTCTGAAAATAGAACATACACATAGCAAATGCACAACATAAAAAGATGTGCCCTTTCAACTGTTTGGTTTAACAGGGAATGTAAGGAATTAATTCATAAAATGTAACTTGAGTAAATTAAGGAAATTTAGAGTTGTGTACACGTCTTTCCTGAAGAATGGATGAAGTTACAGTTGAAATATTTAAAATTCTATTCAAAATAAAATAATTTAAACAAAAAATGTATAAAATAATAAAAACTAAACTAAACCCAAATTAATAAAATATATTTTAATAAATTAAATTCAGCAACCAAGATGTAAGTAGAATTATATTTAATAGTTCAAAATGAATTTTTTAAATAGGAATAACCAAAGGATGTAATAATTATGAATTAGGAAATGCACATCCATAATTGTGCTAGTGTAGGTGGATAGGATTCAGGAAGTGCTAGAAATCAGAAGCAACTTAAAAAAATAAATCATAAATTAAAATCTATTAAATGATAATGAAAAAAAAAACAATAAGTATATCTAATAAATAACATGTATGATGCAAGTGGCTCCATTTTGTTCACCTTCTACTAGGTATTGATTTTAGTCTTCTTTGTTATTCCTCAGTTTTGCACAGATAAAAATATATGAATAACTCTTAAGACAATTTTATTCATATAATTAACAATAAAATAAAAAATGGCTAAGATTACACAGTAAAACAAAATTCAACATTAAAATACACACTGAAGGGCGTAATCCTTTGTCTCAGCTATTGAAAAAGATTTGATGAAATAATAGAAATGATAAGCATACCTTTCTTTTCAGACATGTTCGAAGTCAGTTAATAACAGTTTTATTTCAGTTTGTGAAAGAGACAATTCCGTCAAAACCTTAAGTTACTATTACTAGAATTTGGCGTCAAGTAAGAACTCTGAACATTGATCAGTGTGACAAACGAATCCACTGCCTACATAACATCCGACCAAGATTACTACATCAGTAGAGGGGAAGCGCCAAATTCGAATTTAAAAATGGAAGATTTTGAAAACATATTGGCTGATTGTAACCAAAGATATCATAGTTAAAAACCATAAAACATTCTAATGAAATTATATTATTTAATGGCAAGAAAATCTTTGTGGATCCTATGTTGTTGTTTTTTAAAATAATATCTGGTTATAAAGCCTTTATTAAAAAATTAATTGTTGATGAGAAACCCCTAATAAATAATGCATATTTTAAAGATGAACTTCATAAATATAATCATAATTAATTTATAAGTTTTCTGTTATTATACTAAAGATTTTTTTTTTTTTTTTATCAAATCAATGAAAAACCTGATGTATTTGAATACAGGCCATACAACAAAGTATTTATACATAATATGGATATAACTTCTTTAATTTATTTGTTCTAGTAATTGTAAGACCTTTTACTCTCGCCATAATTATAAATGATAATTATATTACGAAAAAAGGTAATATTTACTTACTTTTACTGAAATTATATGATAAGGCAGTTGAGTCCAGTTTTATTTATAATTTCTCTTTACTTTATTTTTATTATTCACTGAGTGGAAATTTTAGTTTAATAAGGCAAAACGTTATTAATTGGTTGTTTTTAAATTTAGTTTTGCTTTTATTTTATCACAAAATTTCATTAAAAAAGAAAAAAAATATTAAACACATTAAATTCACTAACTATAAATAATAATAAAATCTATTTACTTATTTTACTATTATTATTTATTTTTTTATTTCCTAGACCTCACAAATTAATTAATTAGGATGAGCCACTACCCCTTAGGGCCTAAATTGTGGGTTTATGGGTACATAACAATTCTTATGTTTGTTGAATTGTTGAATTATCAGGGATGTTTAAAAATGTTGAAAAATTATTAATTGTATTAAGGTGAGGTTTCTACAGGAAATGCTAATCCTAATTCCAAAAGTAATGGCCTTGAATAAATAAGAAAGAATCGTGGGAGTAATCCATTGTAATTTTGTAGTGACCTTTCTTTTGGTGATGACTAAAATAATTTTGCTTATCATTCAACTCCTTATCAATGTATCCCATTTTCATCAATGTTTTTCTCTGTTATTTTTATAAGTTATTGTTGAGGAGGGAATATATGGAATCGAAATATCTAAATAAAAATTATACATAATTCATTGAACTATGAAAAAAAAAATTGATATGAGATATTAATAGGATTAGGAATATCAAATCATCTTTAGCAAAACAAAATCAGGAGTGCTTTAATTTTCATTTTCTTTAAACATCTTAGTTTAAAAAGAAATTTCAACAAGTTACTAAGACTTAAAGAGTTTATGTCCTTGTTAAACATTTCCACCATATAAAAATTGATAGTTGAGTTAATAATTATAATTAATAAATTGGAAAATTATAAATGCATTAAAAGAATTTATTAGTTTCTTTAATGTTAAGGTAATGAAATTAAACAGTTTTTGGAGATTTAAATAGATTAAAATGGGACTTTCATACGGTAGCCAGATGAACAAATTTTGATAAACTGATATTGTAACCATTAGGTATGATTCTAAATGTATTTCAGGAGATTAGGTCATACCACTAAGCCCTCATTTCAATACATTCTGAGAATCCTGAATCAGTTTTGTGTGATTCAATCTTTTATGATTTAATGATGATCAGTAAAATAGATTTAATCTCTAAGAAATGAAATCCAAAAATTTACATCATATTTTTCTTTCTTGGCCACAAAAATAAAATACTCTATATAATTAATGATGACAGTGAATTGTAATTAAAATTATTAACTTCTAAAATTTTGCCACTAAACTTTAATGGAGTAATAAGATTGAAAGAATCAATGAGAAACCATACTGCCTAACAACTGAAAGCACTTTTTTTTTTTAGTCATATAAAAACAAGAATTAGTCTAATAATAACTGACCAATTAATTATAATATGCTACATTGGCTTTGTGTGTTTTTCCTAAAGTCTTTTAGTGTTTTCATGAAAGCTTATTAGTCGGCAAAAAATTAAATAAGGTTAATTTTGATTGAAACACTTTCATGACGAAAAAAAATTAAAGCAGCTGTGAAAAAAGACTATTCAAAGCTAATGTAAGCCCAATTAAACTTTATTCATTGGGGTCACTTTTGGTGTAGTGGCTTAGCAACTTACAATACTAAAGATCGCAGGCTCACATCCTGCCAGGAGGCACTAGGATTTATTTAAGGAATAAAAAACCCTTGGCTATGCCGTCCTTCAGATGGGACATAAAATGGAGATTGTGTGATGTCAGGTACTTGTTAAAGATCCCTATCCTAACTATAATTATAACTGTAGCATCGTCCGATTAGCCTTAATGGTGTTAAACAAAAATACAAACAAACAAACTTTGTTTGTTAACTTTCAAGGATATTTATCAGCAACTTAGATGGTAAATAATAGATTTATATTCCCTACTTTTAATATGGAACCATATCCCATGGAATCCTATAATGTAAACCCTATTAAGAGTAAACACCTGTTTGCTTATTGTGAATAAACATTTTGAGATAAATAAATAATAAGGGGTGGCGGGATGGCCGAGTAGGCAAACACATTAGAAAATAAACGTTGCCCATAGCAACATATGATTCGGAACCCGAAGATAGCCAGTTCAAAATCCAGAGCCAGGGGAAATTCAATAATACTCGGCATTAATCCCCACCCTCTCCCCTGGCCCGGGAAACCCCGTATAGCCTGAAAGGCGAGGAAGGGGAGGAACAAAAAAAAAAATAATAAATGAAAACTTTACAACTCTACTCTACTAAAGGAAAATGTTAATTTTATGTTATGAGATGCTAATAACACATTTTAAAAATTAAAAAATATACCTTTTTTCATAATGGAAAATTATTTCTGTTAAATCCAAGGATGTGCCTTTACCCATAATATTTTACCATAAAGAATTTGGGTAAACATTACAAAAAGTAAACATTAACAAAAATAAATGAATAAATAAAATTTCTTACTAAAACTGTATGTCATTTCAGGAACATGATATGTCCAAAAAGTCAATTCTTTTTATTCATTTTTGGGCTCCTATCAAGCCAAGACATATAAATCAAGAGAATCATAATTCTAATTCTAAGTTTGAATAAGGAATACGTGAACAAGAAAATAATTAAAGTTCAGGAAATCTCTTAGTGCAAAAGTGAATTTTTTTTTTTCACTTATCCATAAATTTTAATCTGTGAAAATTGAGGGTTTTTCGAAAAACTTAATCCATTGTAATCCACTGTAATCCCATTGTAATCCTCAATTTAAGAATTTGGATGTCTTATTCTGATTTAGTATTTCTCTTTTCTTACTTTAGAAATTAAAATTTGTTACAAATAAAATTAAAAAAAGCTTCTTTAGCTCAAGGTAAAGAATAATATTTTTTAAAGATCAACTTAAAGAATTCTACATGTAAAGAATGCATTCTTTACATGTAAATTTATGATGTAATTCACACACCTCACCCCTGATTAATCATTAATCATCTCCTTAAAAATGTTTTGAAAAGTTGAAATAATTATTGGTTTGGCAAATAAGTCCTTTCAGTTTTTAGGGTGACATAAAACTCATGGCATTATTGACAAATTTTATTTTAATCTATAGTATATTGACCATTATTTAATATGACTTTTTCCCATCCCTCCACTAACTCCATAATGCTGTGTTCATAGAATGTGTGAGGTTTATTGTTAAGAAACTTATCTAAGTGATTTTTGATGTCCTCTTCTTTTAGGAATTCCTTTCCATTCACGGAGTTCTGCAGAGACCGGAATAAGTGGTAGTCGCTTCGAGATAGGTCTGGTGAATAGGGAGGGTGGGGCCAAAGGTCCCATCCAAGGCTCAATAATTTATTGCAAGTGACCAATGAGGTGTGGGGCGTAGTGTTGTCTTAATGAAAAACACCATTCCAATTTTCCAGTTCTGAGCATTTATTTTAATTGATTGGTCCAAGTTGGTTAATTGTAGCAGTATAGAGTTGAATCAATTGTTTGTACTGTTGGCAAAAACTCATAGAAAATAGCACCATTGAAATCCCACCATATGTAAAGCATTATCTTCTTTTGATGCAATCTGGGTTATGACATTCTTCTTGGAGGTTCACTACTTGGTCCCCAAGATTCTCTACAGACTACATTATTGTAAAAGATGCATTTTACATTTCCTGTTACCAACCTTATAAAAAATGGTCGTTATCGTAATTTGTTGCTGTTTCCATAGTGAATCACAAAAAGAAATGCATGTTACCAAGTTGACTTATGTTGGAGAGTGAGGGAACCAAAAATTAAGCGTTGAAACATAGCCGAGCTTTTGTAGTTTTCTACGCTTGTATGCGACACATTTAGGGCCATAGCAATCTCTCACACTGATTGGGTGGGATTTCAATCAACAATGACCTTAACATTGCTCGTTTCAATTTCAAGCGGGCAATCAGACAGTTGAGCATCATTGATATCATACCAAATTTGACTGGTGCATTCGGTTAAAGCATCATCCCAAAATACACTGAAATTTTTCTATGAACTTCTGCAGCACGTTTACTTTTTTTAAAATAACACAACAAAATAGGGCAATAATGAATATTTTCTTCCATATTCACAGTGAAATAGCATAAATAATACTAGCTAGTTTCAACAAGAGTTAACAGGTATAGTCGTCGACATACTACAAACAGGATAAATAGGAATATAGGAAGCGTATCATAGTGACATAAAAATAAACAGAAAAACCGAAAGGACTCATTAGCCAACCCAATAAATGATATGAATTTCAGTTATCATTTCTGCACTAAGGACGGAGGGATAAAATTAAACACCTAAATTATAAATTTATATATGAATACAGTGGATGTGACTATATTTAACATTCATAAATACATACTGATATATTTAGCTTTAATAAAAAATTATCAAGGGAATAATACTCAATTTTTATAATTTAAATTTTTTTTTATTTTAAAATATTGTTAGAATAATGCAAAAAATAAGTTCAATATTCAAACTTGTTTATGCATTTTTACTTTCACTTACCTATATATGAAATAGTAAGTGGAAGTATTGCGATCGTGAAAAATTTCGACTTCCGGTTTTCAACGGAAATACACGTTTTGGGGTCCCCTGAGTCCAATTAACCAAGTCCCGCGAAATGGTCTGTGTGTGTGTGTGTGTGTGTGTGTGTGTGTGTGTGTGTGTGTGTGTGAACAGATTAGCTCAAAAACTATAAACCGTGCGAACCTGAAATTGGGTATTTAGTGTATGTATATGCCCGCGATGTGACAGCAAAAATTTCATCAAAATTGCTCAAAGGGAAGGGGTACTTTATTTAATAACTTTTTAAGTTTTTTTTTATTTTCTCAAAAACGGCTCTAACGATTTTGATTAAACTGAGAATTTGATCTATTTATATGCCCAAGATATGACTGTAAAAATTTCATCAAAATTGATCAACCAGGATCATAACACATAAAGTTAAAGTTTTAAAAATTAAAGTTTAAAAACATAAAGAGGAGAAAAAAAGAAAAATATTCAGTCAACTCATAAAACTCGTTGAGCCCACGCTTGCGGAGTACACCTTTAAGGACAGACCATAGTTCATAATTAAAGCCATTCTGTTTATTTGAGAAATGGCAATTAACAAAACGCATTAATTTTCTAATCTAAGTAAGTTGGAAAGTGAAAGTTGTGTGTTGCACGCACACACCAGATTTTTTGTTTAGTAGAGAAAAAGAGTGACAAATAAATGTCTAATGAAAAAAGATTAAATGTTGTATTAAAACAAATACACAACATAAAGGGAAGAATTATATTTTTTGAGCCAACTTTTTTTTTAATTATTCAACTTAATTATATTTTGTACAGAAATAATGCTTCCCAATATTTTGAAACTCATGAGAAATGGGCTAGTGAATTTTCACAATCTTCTTCTTATCTGGCATTAAGTCTCTAATAAGGATTGCCAGTCCTCTCTATTGCGTGCCACTACCTTCCAATTTTCACAATAAAAAAAAAAATCCCTTATAAAATTTTTATAATACTAAAAAGTGGTTACTGCTTCAATAAAAAAGAATTGTTGGCCAAAATGACAATATTAGAACCCCTTCCCCCATTGCTTTTTGCTCCATGCACACATATATTTTTTAAGTTTGTATTATGTATTTTAATCACCTTTTCAATATATCTTCACTTTCTAATTTGTATGTAAAAAAATATATTTATATTGGTGAAATAAAAGAGTTAGGGGGTCACCTGTGATATAGTGGTTAGCATGGCAACGTACAATACTAAAGGTCGCAGGTTCGCGCCCAGCGGTGGCCATACCACTTTTTAATGGGAGTAAAAAATCCTTGGCCATGCCCATCGGAAAGTACGTAAAATGGAGGTCCTGAGCCTGTACCATGTCAGATACACTTTAAAGATCCCTATCCTAATTATACCTGGATAGGCAAAATTTAGGACTCCCACAGTAGCATCATCCAAATAGCCTTAATTACATAAAGTGGCGTTAAACAAACAAACAAAAAAGAGTTATCTCATCTATTTATAAAGAGGTGCTTTTTAAAATAAACAAATAAAGAAAATAACAAGTGTGCAGAACATTTTTTTGGTGCCAGAGCAGCCCCTAAAGGCTGAAATTTAACATTTCTGAGAGGTAATGAGGCATAAAAGGGTCATTATTTCTTCCAGAGCTGGGTGTTACGTGGGATCGTGTGGGTGATTAAATATCACCTGGCTCCGGGTTTTGAACTGGCTATCTTCAGGTTATCAAATCATACGTTGGTTGTCAGGGGCAAGGCATATTTCCACGCATATAACACGTTTGTCCATCGGCCATCCCGCCACCACCTTGGGAAATATTTTATTGAAAGGTAAAAGTAGTTAGGGTGAAAATGATAATACTCTTGATAGATTGTTCATAAGAATCAAAAATACTCAAAAGATATTAAACATATCATCGTCACCATGCTAAAGTAATGAATATGCATAGGTTTTTAGTTGCACATTCGTTACTTTAGCATGGTGACGACGATATGAATAGTTAATGCAAAGTATGATGGCAAAATCAATGTTATATTTTAAATAAAAATAAATTATTTTAAGGTATGTTCCAACAAGCACTTATAACAAGTTGATAACTAACATATTGCACATAATTTTCCCCCACTCTTTCTCTTTTGATTTTAGATATGATTGGTTGGTTTTAGAAACAATGCTCGATACTGTTTCAATGATGGTTGAATCAAATGGAAAAACCAACCAATAAAATTTATAATAAAAAAAGTAGGGGAAGAACATGCACAGTCCCCAAGTTATCAAAAGTGTTAGTTGGAGCATACCTTTAAATAACTTAGGATAACAAAATCTACATTACAATTGGGATAAAAAAAAATAAAAAATTAACTATAGAATAATATAATTTATTAGTAAACATAGAATATACAAAAAATAACGAAGTCTATATAGTAAGTACAATATAAATAATATTAGAGAAGCTTGTTCATTAGGACGGTGCATTTGTTAATATTTGGCAAATGGCGCTCCATTTACTGATCTTTTTCTTTTACAGATCCTGGTTGCAGATCATACCAAGCAGTAACAGCTGAGCTTAAATCTAATTCAGCCAAGTTTATAATAACCTAAAAACAAAGTTATTTATATTTAAAATAATATGAATAAAATAACAAACAAAAATATTTCATAATAAGTATTTACGCTGAACATACCTGTCCCATTACGGGACTTTTCCAAGTCTTCTGCGTCAGTACCGTTACTTCCAACTGCCTTGTACCAAGCTCTCCTTGTGACATGACATACTCAAAGGTCTCATCATACACTGGATTGCAGTTGTCTTTAACAGTCTAAAAATATAGATATAGTACTAAATTAAAGCTGATTTGACGAATAATGAATTGGCCATTATTAGTTTACTTTCTACAAATAATTAAAAAAAACCTATCCTATAACAAAAACACCAGAATAAAGTGCTTTATTTATAAGAAAATATTATAGAATAAATAATCATGATTTTTACAACAAATTTAGTAATATAGCAATAAATGAATATTAAATAATAAAAAAATCATATATATATCCGATATTAACAAACAAATTAATGATTATAACATTTCTTTGAATTTTTAAATGAATGATAATAATTATTATCATGCTTTGACATTGACCAATATACAATAGTAAGCCTGGAATAAAATTTATAATTTTCTCAGAACGAAAATTTGATATGGATGAACTTAATGAAGTTAATAATTACGAAGAAGTTACCTCTGTTTTTCGTTTGGAATCTTTAGATCTTTCTGGTAACAAGTATAATTTAACGTAAGGATCAGGAATGTTGCTTGGATCCTTGAGTGGTAAATTTCTAAAAAAAAAAGAAACGCATAAAATCTGTTAAATATTTATACACAAGAATACATAATTAATGTTAAGGTGTATTATACATAAAAAAATGGCATAATAAGTTAAGTACTGAGATCATAGGGTCTCAAATATGAATATTTCAAATGACACTAATTTCTCTATTCTATTCATTGAATAGAATGATCATAAGTTAATTAAATGTTAAGCTTTTTAATTATTTTAGTTAATTTAGTCATTGCTAGTTAACAATCCAAATAATAGGATTTAATATAATGTTAATTACAAATAATCCATTAATTTCAAGGATAAAAATTCTGAACAGAAGATTTTCTCAATTAATGTTGATTAGTGCACTATATCTAATCTGAATGTACTGTAATGTCCATTTGCATTAGTTATCTATCTATTTTTTTTAGTTATTTATCTATTTATTATTAGTTATTTATCTAAATTGATCTTAATAAATTAGTATAATTAGTATAACTTACGCAATTTTGTGCACAAGAATAATCAGTCTTTGTCTCTGTACACTATAACGAAGGGTCAACTGAATTTTTCCCAGAGAACATTCACCAACAGACCTGTGAAGAAAAGAGTAATATTAATTGATAACTAACCAGCGGATTGAGTGGATGATGCTCCCCATGCTGGGAGAACTGAGTTCCCCAGAGTGGTCAGGAAACTAACAAAATATGAATAATTTTGTTTCATAATAGATAATGTCTTTAAATGGAAAATGGATTATTTTAAACATTTAATTATGATTCACATTGCTTTGCATTGAATTTTACTTATGGTACTTCATGGCTCATACCCCATTTACACTACATTTTAAGTCATCATACATCTGTACACTATTTTTATTGGTAGAAGTTGATGCACTGTAGACTAAATCCTTCCTCAAAATAGACACTTTACTCATTAATGTGTTCAGTAGATTAAATTCAGTAGATAAAAAAAAAGTAAGATCCCCTAAAAAATTTTTTAGTCTGCTACAGTAGGTAACCTTACTTACAAACAATAGTATTTTTATTTTATTATAATTTTTTTTTGTTGAAAAAATGCCACTGGCTGTTTTATTAAATGGGGTAATTCTTGATGAAAGTTTTAAAAAACAACAAGAACTTTAGAGTTTACTTTTGATTAATCCAGGGAAACAAATAACCCATCTAACTACTAATAAAACCAGAATACTTCAGCATAGATGAAAATATTAATAATTAAAAATATGAGATTGATAAATTATATGTACTCACGATGTTGTGCTGGGCTGTCGGCGATGAATAGTTTCCATTGCAGGAGATGGACTCGTCATAATTTGAGATTCTTCAGATCTAAAGGTATCTGTACCATTATCTTCTAATAAAAAAAAAATAAAAAAATATTATTTCAATAATTTGCTTTTTCAACAATATTTTTACATTTAGTTAACCTGAATTAGATGTGTTGGCTGACATATAAACTGATCTTACAGGATTTCATTACTGACAAAGCCATTATTTAAACTAGCTATTTTACCCATTTTTGCCCAAGTTCTTTTCTTTTATTTATATAATATTTGAAAAATACTAAAAAATTCAGTTTTACTATTTTATTCATATATACCATTTGAACAATGTATAAGTTTAAATTGGGTGATTTTCAAAAATAAAACATGGATAAGTTAGGATATTTAATAAATTTGTTTTGATCATGACTTGTTGAAAAGTCATTAATCATTACTTCCTTTTTTGTAATTTGAAGAGGGAAAACACCTTCTTTCATGCAAAAGTTCAGACAAGCATTCATACCCATTGTTCCAATATTGAAACAATTAAGTTTATTACAGTACAGCTAAGTAAAGTATAATTATATTATATTAGATTTGAAGAGGAAAAGAGGAGTGTTAAATTAATAACTGATTAAATTTGAATATTCATAGAGGAAAGAATTTAAAACAAAAATCAATAGGTTAAAAAATATATTAGAGTTATTATTAAAATTAAATGGAACACCAGGAAAAAATGGGTCAAAAACTTGTTAGGTTAGGTAGACTATTTCCATTGAATTTACCAAAAAAAAAGTTAAAAAAAATTATTTGAAAAACAAATTTATTACTATTGAATTTTCATTATTCATTGTCATGGAAAAAACCAAAATAAATTTATGTTTCTGTTACGTCACTGTTCTGTTACGTTACATGGTTTACTTGTTCTCAATGGTTAAATAAAATTGTTCAAACCTGTATTGGTATTACAATATTGATGAGGGATAAGTTGACAATGAAAGAATCTACAATTTCACCCCCCCCCCTTATTTGTGCAAAATAAGTTCTATGTTGGTTTAAACACTACAGTAAAATAGAATTATTTACTTCAAAAAAGGTACCCCGTATCTTGAGGGTCCGTTCTTGGAGGAAGCTCCTCAGGAGTTCATACAAGTTGCTGGGAGCATCGTACTTTTGCAACTGCTGGAGTACACTCGGCCACCAAACACTATCGAAAGCAGAGGAAATGTCAAACAGGAGAAGCATGACATACTTCTCTGCCTTTTCTTCAACATCACGACGTAATCTTAGCAGAGCGTCGGCAGTTCCCCTTCCTTTGGTAGATCCATACTGCCATGGATGGCTCGCTCTTGAGAAGACTGGTTGTAGGCTCGTCCACAAGAGATTTTCCAGTACTTTACTCAATACAGGGAGGAGACATATAGGCCTATAAGACTTGGCTAATTGTCGAATTTAAGTTATTTAAAGTTAAATTTAAGTTTGCGAGAAATAACTAGAGCCTTATAATCCCTATTAATTATAGCTTAATATTAAGATTATAGAATTATGGGTTTTGATTGAGAACCGAAACATAGCAAGTTCAAAATCGGAGCCAGGGGAAATTTAATAATAATACTCGGCCTTAATCCCCCACCCCCTCCCATGGCCAGGGAAACCCCATATAGCCTAACAGCCTAACAGGGGAGGAAGGGGAGGACCAATAAAAAAAAATAAATAAATAAAATAAAATAAAAAAGTAAAATAGAATCATAATATTTTAAAAAATTCATTAGAATTACCTGACTTTGTGGAGATAGTGGATACAGAATCTTGTTTCTTCAGTGCAGAGACAGAATCCTGTTTCTTCAGTGCAGCAACGGAATCTTGTTTCTTCATACTTGCACCTCTGGACAGCTGAGGGGATGGATTGATTTCTCCTTTGTATAAAGAAATTTCATCTTCATCTTTTATCGAGCCTCCAGCATGTTTTAAAACCTTAACAAGAAAACATTATTACAAATTTTTATTTCAATAATAGGACAAGAAAAAGGAATAGTACACAATTCATTTATTAAAAAATGATAAATAGAAAAAAATATGCAAAAAAAAGTTTCATATTGCATTTATACTTAAACACAGTAAATAATCTTGATCTTTTTTGCAAACTTTAAGGCATTTAATATATTAAATGACCAAAGATAGTTTTTTCATACATTTAAAATGGCTGAAGACATTTATTAATTAATTTGGTATTTTTTTTTATCAGAAGAGAATTTTTTTTTATTACTTTTATGAAATAGACGTTCCTAAAATTGAAATAGGTACTAAACAAAAATAATAGTAGTAGGTTCACAAAACTTTGGCCACAAAAATTAAGGTGACAGAATTATAATACACAATTAAAATTCATATGGTCACTGTCACATAAAAGTTTACTAAAATACACATTCAAAAGTTTACTTTAAATTATTTTCCAATGGCCTAGAAGTCAAAGAAAGTAAGAATAAGGCGCTGATTAATCTGAATATAATGTAAAGATCACTTTTTTCTTTGTCTTGACTTTCTTGTTAGTATATTATAAGCAATTTTATCTTTCAATATTTATTTTTTAAATTGCTTAGTTTTTAAACAAATATTTGAGTAATTATTCATTTAAGTAAATTCAAACATCTTAATAGTTTATAGTTCAGCCATATTTAAATTATCAGTTATTTTGGGTCGTCTTAATCCATTTCACTTCCGCTTGGATCTTTATGATTTATGGGGTGATTAGATGAGTTAAACCCTTTCCTGACACAAATTTTTTTAAAGACTGACCCAATCAGTTCATCACCATTTGATTGCAAAAATTTTAAAAACTCGACCTTCCCCAACTATTCTGTAATTTCCACAATTCTCTGTTAGTCATGAGATATTTCCTATTTATAATTTATTTTATTGATTAATTACAGATGGAGCAATATATTCCCCGAAAATAAACATCTATCAATTATGCATATGGAAAATTTATAAGGCCATCATATTTATATGGTAATAGAGACTTAGATTTCCTCTAATCATGACAGTAAAATATATTGAATAAAATTGGCAACATCTTGAAGTAATAATAAAATAAAATCATTAAAACAAACTTTCAAGCAGTAAAAATAACATTACCCTCAGCCTCAAAGAAAGCTGAACTTTGGAATCTGGAACAGAACTTTTCAGCTGAAGAGGCTGGTGTTGAAGTTCAAGACCAGGCTTATCAAGGAGGTTGCTCAAGTTATAAGAAAGTTTTCCAATTTCAGTTTGAGTTTTAGTGTCTGTAAACTATGAATGAAAACAATAAATTATAAAATAAAATTATAATAAATATAGGTACATTAAAATACGTCTCTAAATTTACTTTTATATGCATTGTATCGGTCTCTGGATTATTAACTAAAAACGTGAATTCCTTTTCGAACACTGGATGATCTGTTCTGTATATGATCTGAGACTGCTTAGTAACTTTTCCAACACTGATGTGAAACACAGGATCAGGAGGAGCATTTCCACTTTTTCCACCAGGTCTCTAGAAATGGGAAAATATTATTTCAAAATAAAGGTAAGAGTCCAGTTAAATTTATAGCATAACATGAAATGAAAACTTGATACTAAATATTGATTTTTTTTTAATGCCTTTAACCTTACTATATGGATGGCATAAACTGCTCAGTAACTCTTGATTTGCCTTTATTTAAAATTTTCATACATTAACTTATCATAATTAAAAAAAAAAAAAAAAAAAAAAAAAATAAAAATCAAAGAATAATGATTCATAAACTTAAGTTTATATAAATAAATATAACCTCATAAAATCAAAGTTTGTTATCTCTGTAAAAGTACTTTTCATTTAAAATCGGGATTAATTCAAAATGTTCATAATCATAAACATTCATTATTCCATAAAGCAATTAAGTTGGATGATAAAATTTGATGCTTTAATAACTCCATTATAAAATATTCTTCATAAAAATATTTTTTTAAATAACATTGGTTTTATTTTATTGATTTCCAGATAAAAATAAATCAAGATTGTAAAATATTCTCATTGAACTAAAAATTAGCTATAGTTAAAAATTCTTTAATTATTCATTTATTGGATGGAAATATATAGTTTTAATATCTGTGTTAAACACTTCTCACTTATCAATAAATTGAGATTTGATTTTGACACATGAAATGCTAAGATTTCTAGTATTCCATTCTGCAATGATTATTTACTATACACACACATGGCATAGAGTAGCTAAAAACTATTTTTCAAGGATTAATTGATACATAAATTGATTTAAATTCACTATAGATAAAAATTACATTTTTGAAGAAATATCAATTTAAAAAAATTCTAAAGTACTAACAGGTAAATGTGACGCTGAATCAACATACACCATTAAAACAGCAGTACTCATGGTAGTCACTCGTAGCATTTGCGTCTCAGCAATGGCCTGAGAAAAAAAATGAAAATAATTATAAAAGTGTGTAAATAAATGGAGAAAATGAGCAAAAAAAAAACTATAAATAACTTACAGTTTTCAAATCTTCGAGATTATCAGACAATTCCAGCCAAGACATTCGTACATGAACCATACCAGTTTTGGCTTCTTCTAACGTTACCCACTGCAATCAAAGATAATATATATTAAAAGTAGTAAACCTTAAAAAAAAAAACTATATTAAAAAATACCATGTACTTAATCAATCCTATCCTAAAGCTTTAGAAAAATAATCTATTAATGCCATTTTTGTGGTATTTTTTGTTTATAGAAATGTTCACGTTTATTAGAAAAATGAAATTTCCCGGGTGAAATTGGGATATACAGCTAGTTTATAATAAAAGATAAAATATTATTCACAACAAAACAGAACAATTGCCATGCTATTTTTACTTTCACTTACCTATATGAAATATATAGTAAGTGGAAGTATTGCGATCGTGAAAAATTTCGACTTCCGGTTTTTAACGGAAATACACGTTTTGGGGTCCCCTGAGTCCAATTAACCAAGTCCCGCGAAATGGTCTGTGTGTGTGTTTGAACAGACTAGCTCAAAAACTATAAACCGTGCGAACCTGAAATTGGGTATTTAGTATAGGTATGTGTCCATGATGTGACAGCAAAAATTTCATCAAAATTCCCCAAGGGGAGGGGGTACTTTATTTAATAACTGTTTAAGTTTTTTTCGATTTTCTCAAAAATGGCTCTAATGATTTTGATTAAACTGAGTATTTGATCTATTTATATGCCCGAGATATGACTGTAAAAATTTTATCAAAATTTATCAACCGGAGGGGGGACTTTACTTAATAAATTTGTATCATTTTCACGTGTTTTTTTTTTTTTTTTACTCAAAAAAGGCTTTAACGATTTTGATCTAACTGGGTATTTGATGTATGTATATGATAAAGATGTGATAGCCAACATATCATTAAAATTGATCAAACGGAAGGGTTACTTTATTTCATAACTTTTTTTTCCAATTTTTAAGTTGTTTTCAATTTTCTCAAAAATGGCTTTAATTATTTTGATCAAATTTGTCATGTTTAATGAAACATCAAAGTCTTCTTTCATATCGGGTAAGCTTTATTATTATTAAAATGTTCTGAGGGAGCTTTTTTTTGGGGGGGGGGTTGAGGCTTTTTTTTGTTTGTTTCCTATAAAGTACCTTTGTTTTTGTTTATATAGAGAAATTAACTGGCTCTCGTTACGCCTAAAAATAAGAAATGGCTTAATATGAGATATGATAAAAATAAAGAAAACATAAAGAGGAGAAAAAAAGAAAAATATTCAGTCAACCCATAAAACTCGTTGAGTCCACGCATGCGGAGTACGCCTTTAAGGACAGACCATTATTCATAATTAAAGCCGTTCTGTTCATTTGAGAAGTGGCAATTAACAAAACGCATTAATTTCTAATCTTAGTAAGTTGGTAAGTGAAAGTTGTGTGTTGCGCGCACGCACCAGATTTTTTATTAAAATAAAATAAACTGTAAATAATAATATCCAAAATGCTAGTTTTATCCTTTTGGCATTTTTTTTTTTAACCTTACTTGTTGATGGATAGAAATAGTTTTTTGTTCCGACCCTAAAATATGATGTATTACCTTTCAAGATGCATAATGAAAAATAATTCTTTTATTTAAGACTACTAGGCTAATTTACTTTACTTTTGGTTAGGCACACTGAATGTCTATCTAAAAATTATAAGAGGCCTTATAAAATTACAATAACTGTAATCAATCCAGTAAAGATTGAACACAATTCAAATTACATTTCAATTGGGTCTCACTATTATAACTCTTATAAACTGTTGATTGAAACAACTTAAACCTCATATCAAACCTTCTTTATGCCATCTTGACGTTTCGGGCTATCTGCCCGTCTTCAAAGATCATCGATATTCACTTACTTACACTTGGTGTGTAATTGTCAAAAATAATTGTCGAAAAAACTTCTGTCACCTAACAACACCATTCCTTAATTTATTCATATTGCCCTCTAGCAGATAGTCTGAAACGTCAAGATGGATTAAAAAAGGTTAATTTAATATATGTAAGGATTGTATTGCTTCGAACAACAGGTTATAAGAGATTGATCATAATGTTTGTAAAAACATAGCTATGAGAGAAAACAGCTATGTCTTAGAAAGACAATAGCACACAACCAAACTGAATTAAAGAAAAAAAAAACATAAACCAAGAATCTTTCATATTCTTATTGATAAGACTATGATTATGAAACATTTCAATATAAAATAAAAATAATAATAAATACTTACAGTATCAGATTGACCTTTTTCGCTGACCCCAAACACTTCAACAGTGGCCCTATTTATAAAATTAGCGATTAAAGTTTTCTCAGAGAAGTAAAACTATTTCAAAAATTTACTAGTAACATCCATTTTTAAAATGAATTTTAATTATACAAGAATATATTCTCACTGTTGAAGCCATCATGCAATATATATATATATATATTTTTTTTTTTTTTTTTTTGATGACTTAGGTATGAACACTAACAATTCAAAACTTTGAGCTTCATTAAATCAATTTACTGAATGATTATAAAATACACATATGTGTATTAATTCGTATGTATTTTTTAAACTCTTTTTAGATGTCTCAACAGTGATGACAGGTTACTTACAAATAAACTTTAAATATTAAATTAATTCAACAGCAAAGGAAAGAAGTAAAAATAAATGGCAAATAAATGAATTAAAGGCCCAAAAGCAAACGACATGCAAATTAATTTGAAGTTAGAAGAAATCTTTGAAACCAAAAGAAAACTTAATAATTATTCAATTTGAAATGATATAATTATTTTCACTGTAACAAAAGATGATCCCAATATTTAACTTAAATTACTGAAAGAATTCATCAAAGTACCTTCCTAGAGGTTCATCTTTTCCAGTTTTATCTTTGTCAAAAATGAGAGTTCTCACTAGTTCACCTTTGGTAGATTCCAACAAAAACTATAATCAAACTTTTTTTTAGGAAAAGATATAATGAGGTAAAAAATAAAATGGCGAGCAAAAATAAATAAAAAATAAGACAAGAGTTATAAGACGTAAAACAAGAAAACATTAGCATCAGTTTGTATTTAATAACATGCAGTGTGAAAATTCATATGTCCTCTGTTACTTCAAGGCATATATTTGTTAGTAGTATTCCTTTTTAAAAGGGCAATTAAAATTCTAAGATCCTAATAGGCGATAAAAAAAAAAAAAAAATCAAATAAATAAATGAATCAGCTATTTCATAAGCGTTTTATATAAATTCTCACACAGTTTGAGTAAAATCAAAAAAGGGGGAAAAAAAAAAATTAAAACTTCAGTAAATTCTCAAAATCTACCTTCCTAAAAAATCATGACTTTGAAAACCTGGATCCCAGTCCCAAACAGTCATTGATACCTCCTCAACTCGCCTTGAAGTTATTATAGCCTAAAATGTTTTTAACTATCGATTAAAAGAAAAACAGAAGAGAGAAACTCGATTAAATTTTAATAATGATTATTTCATGCATACAGTAATTTGACTACTAATTTCATCAGAAAAGATTTGATTGGACCTAAAAAAAAATTAATGAAACATAAAAATTTAGTTTTAAGCATACTTATATAACCTGACCACCTCATGTCTGGTAAAAAAAAAGTAATATACCTGAATGAAAAAGTAATATATAGTATATAACTGATTTCAGTTTCTTCAGTAACTCAGTGATTAACAATATACTGGTTCAAGTCAAAATGTATGTGTTAATTTAAATCTAGTTAAAACAACAAAAATCAAGCATCATGCAAAACATAAAAGTTATCTTAGCATATTTTAAAAACATTTAGTTTGGATACAATTTAGTAAAAATTGATGACTATAAGAAAAAAGTGCAGAGATGCAAAAGCTTATAAAAAGTGCCATGCTTCAAAACTTAAAGCATTACTAAGTATCATTACATTGAGAGCAAATACATTAAGCATAATTACAAGAGAAATACTTTACTACAACTAACACTATAATGAGAGAAATATTAATATTTTTGTATTTTTACAAAAATTCAAAATAAGAATTTAATTTTATGTTTAAAATTAATGTTATGTAATATTATTTTATTATTTTTTGGAGAATGGTTTTTAGAAACAGTAACATATTAGTCACTTACTTCCCTAAGTTAGAGTCCTTTTTCGATAGATCATCTTCATCCATTAGTCTGAGGTTCAAAATTTGGCCAGAGCTAGCATCAATCGGGAACTAAATAAAATTCCGCGAATAAAAAATAAAATAAAAAACAACTCACTAAAATAAATACTGGATTTTTTTTTCATTTTTGGAAACATGATTATAGTTATCTTTTAATTAATTAGCAGAGCTTGAAAAAATAAAAAGGAAGATAAGTATGAATATATAATTAACAAAAATTAATTCAAATAAATAATTAAATGTAACCAGTGGCAGATCAAAGATATAATGATCTCAATAAAGAAATAATAAATTTTAAAATGAAATAAGCATATTCATTATCTGAAGGTATGCTTTCTTCAGCGTGACTTTGACAATTATAATGCAACAATTATCGTAGAACATTATTTCTCTAGATTTGTTATGACCTATCGTCTACCAAGTATCTGCTGATGGGGTGCTCGGGAGGAATAGCTCATCTAAAAATCTATAACACATTAATCTAGATTGTTGCACAAAGTTGACATACCCTAAGTCAATTATATTTCGCTTATGCCTCCAATGAAATTTTTAATCAGTGATTTATAACAAAAAGAGAATCAACCGAAAACTTGCCTGACTAAAGTTTTTTATAACATTCATTGTTTTAAATAGTTAAAATCATATTAATCCAAATAGAATATAATTTTAAATTATAGCCAAAAAATTTATAAAGATAATGAATTGAAATTATATCTACCCACTTTTAATGCACCATATTTTGAAAAATTAAAAAGTAAAATTTGCAGCTAAACTTTATGCCCTATATTAAAAAAAAATACTTTTATTAAAATTTACTTTCTCTAAAATAAATAATCACTTTGCTAAGCATTCTATGCTAAAAAATTATTTGCTGATGAAAAATCTTATATCTAAAGTTTTTAGTCAATACTGATACAAAAAAAAAAAAGGTCAAGCCAATTTAATTTCTAAAATTAATGAAAATTAGAATATAATGCAATATTTTTCCAAGCTCTCAAATCTCTGTAACATTCATGGTGTAGCATAGGTTTTGCTCAATAGTACAATATTTGAACATTTTTTTTTCAAAACAGCCCATATAAAATGCATTTAAAATATGAATACTTTGGCATCAATTATCCAGATAAATAAAATGTTAATCCATATCATATCATACATCATAAAATGTTAATCCAAATAAAATGTTAACCCATATCTTGAAATCCTACAGAAATATTTTTAGATAATCATAGAAAAAACTTAATGATCATAGAAAACATATGGGGCAACTCTATATTGTGATAAAAAATAAATTAAAATACATATCAGTTTCAAGAATCAAATCAAATAATATAAGAAATATAAATCAAATGTATAGTAAGTTCAGTGTCCAGTGAAAAAACAAACAAAAATCCATAGTTTGTTGGGAAGATATAAATTGGCAAGTTTTATAAATTCAATTAAAATACATCGTTGGAGAAGGAAATAAATGTTCTAACAGTTTTTTTTACATTGTTATTTGAATGTTTAGCCTCTCGAATTTTTACCTACCTATGAGAATATTGATTCATCTCACCCCCAATAATTTGGTGCTGGTGACGCCCATGGCATTGTCACCTTCTCTTTAACTATTGTTTATCAATGTTACTATTGAAAAACTTCCAAACAATTGTTCCTTAATACTCATTTGAGAGTAAAAATTCTGATATCTAAACGATTGATACAAAATTAAGATTGAAAAGAACAAACAAACTTAAAAATACACATTTGTGTTAACGGACTTGAAAAAATTTATTAAATTTCCCAACATCTAATAATGTGGATCCCGCCATTGATCATGTACACTAATTGCTAGCTATCATACTAAAAACACTTCCGTATGTTATACATTAGTATTTTTTGATCAAATTCTGGTTCAAATTAATAATTAGTTGACACAGTTTTCGAGTAGAGGTGCAAGGACAAAATACTATTATTTCGAATAAGAGGATTGAGTTTTTTAAATACTTTCCAAAACCAAGATAAGATGCAAAGTTTAAATACATTTATATAGTGGAAGATTATTAAATGTACTTTATGTATATATAACTAAAGTTGTTTGTATCATCTTTTGAAGCTGAATAATTGATGCCTGTTAGTAAAATAACAAACATTTAAATTACCCAATCTTGCAAGGCAAACACAATATGTTAAAAGCCAATTTTTTCAATAAATTCAAATGATTAAACAAAAACAAATAATTTACTAAAATTAATGCTAACACCAGCTCATTGATAAACCATCATGTTAACATGACAAGTGTAACAAGCAGGAGAACGATGATTAATAAGGACTTTACTTTTTATGGGTAGATACTCCACCATTATAGCTTTCTACTAAAATATATTTATATATAAATGAAACAAAACTAAAAACTGTGGCTATGAAATTTTGAAAAAAAAAATTATTAATGAGAAAAAATAAACAACTAAAATCCGTTAGACAATCAAACATGTAAATTCCAAAACTAGTGTTAAGTGATACAGGTGTACAAATACATTAGTAGGGGTTAAATAAAGAATTTAAATGATTATGCTGGATATGGATGGTTCGATATAAGGTGTTTATAAAACATACAGAATTACTTTTTCCATTTACTCAGCTTTCATCAAACTAAGAGGATAAAAAACAAAATAAAAACATTATAAAAAAATATTAATCTTTAAGACTGGCACAGATGGGTGTAAATAGTAATGGTTATGATACAAATAACATTTTCTGTCCTTGAATGTAAGTCTTAAGAATCTTTTCTTGAATAAAATAATGTTCTGATGATTTGAGTACTTTAATAACTCCTAAATCAATTATTCGAATAACATTCTATGGATTATTAAAATATTAGTAGACACAATTCAATGATTTTTATAACATCCACAAACATTTAAGTGTACTGCCATATTAATAAGGTGCCGACACAAATTACTACTTAGCCATCCGTGGGTAGCTCCATATTGAACATGTTGAAGATGAGAAAAATTATTACAAACATAGATCAAATAGCTTCCTACTTTTTGAGTAAATTATACTTTTACTGATAATGATGCATCACCTAATTAAATGACTACTTTGTCAAAAGTGGGTTGTGATCTAAATATCTCTATCAGGGAATATTAATGAACTATAAAAAATGTAGTTAGTGAAAGTAACAGTTTTTAATATTTTGTTAACAATAACATAAAATTTCAGTGTTTATTTTGTATTTTGAAAGTGTTTCTAATAAAAAATAATACTGAGTAGGCCTCAGAATAAAATTATGTTATGTGCTGAGAAAAAAATCTTAAATTTAAATTTATTTTTTGTGGAGGAAGGGACATCATGAGTCATGCAAGATAAAATATAAATGCATACTTTTTAATAACTTATCTTATTTAATATGATAAAAGGTGGCTACTAATGCAAGACAATAATAATAATAATAATAATTTCAAAATTGATTATTAACTCTTAAGGCATGCCAAGTATAAAAAAATACAATAAATTTACTAGTTGATTAGAATTTCCACTAATATTTAAAAAAAAAGGAAGAAGGTCAGTCTTATTGTGTACAGAATAAAAGGAAATAGACATAGATCATGAAAAAAATTGAAAATAATTTTTTTCGACTAAGCAGTAAGAAAAATAATTATTTTTTCCTGTGACTTGCTCATTACCCCATTTCGCTTAGTGGTCTGAATAAAAAAATATAAAGAAATATAAAGAAAAATTCAAAACTATTATTAAGTGAACCAAATTTCTACACTTTTCAGAATTCATAAAAAAAATGTTTCAGAATATCTTTTTACACAAGATTAGAAAATTATAAGAGCTGTTTTTCATGTATTCATACAAAAGAGCATTTTTAATTTAAATTATTTGGGGGAAATTTTTCTTAACCACTTTGTTAAATCTAGATAGATAAGGAACAATCACTACCTGAAATGAATTTTTAAAATTCATAGATGAATGCACCCCAATAAAATTAATTAATAGGTAAAAACTAAGCATTAGTCCATTTATAGTTACTATCACTAACAATTCACATAAAAACCCATTAATATAAATCGTTATGAAATCAAATGTCAAGTTGTTTTAAATTTTGCTAAGGATAGCAAATTTGTAACTTCCAAGGGATCTATGTATTTATTCATTTTGGCTATAAATGTTTCTGTCTTCCTACTAAATTATAGATGTACTGATAATATACTGATTACTACTTTCATATTGTGATTTAATTAATTCTATGACACAAAATTCATTAAAATAAATTAAGATACATAAAATAATAATAATTATAATAATTCATTATTTTGAAAACCTAGAAGAGTAATAATATATTTTTACTTATTTTGTGAAAAAAATATATTTATAAGAAGCAAACATAGCGTTTTAATTAATTGAACAATATCATACATTTACCTTTAAATATATTATACCTTGAACATTTTAATGACTAAAATTATTTCATAAACAATATAAAGTTCAATTTGAAATTAAACTGATGAGATATCAAAATATATTTATAAAAAAAAAAAAAAAAAAAAGAAAACTAGAATTATTGCAAAATTTAACCAAAATATATTAAGCTGAATTTGGATAAACAACATCGATCAATTTAAAGGAACATTAATTGAAAAAAAAATAAATAAAACTGATCTTAATTTGGTGCTATAAACCAAGAATGTTACGGAAAAAAATAAAAATTACATACCTCACACCAAAAGTCCCATTTGGGATTAACTGTGTTGTCAATCGTTTTTGTCCTGTAAGATTCCGCTCCTAAAGTAATAATGGCGTATGGATCAGATTTCCCTTTACCAAGCATACTAATATCTTTCTTCATCAGCTCTTTAGCTTCAATTAAATGAACCCTAAGCACACCCTGAAAGAATGAAGACAACTTTTAAATCATTTTTAATTAATTAATATTTTAAAATAAGAGAGCGAATATAGAGATCACAGCCATGTTTAAAGTGTTATTGCAAGAATTAATAAAACATCTTGAATTCAATAAATGACAAGAAATATAATGAAATACTTATAGTTAAGCTTTATTAATAAAAAGTAATAACTCACCTGTGGTTCAGGAAATTTTAAGTTGTGTGTAGAAACATCATTACTCAAAACAATAGATAGTTTATTTGGAAGGACCATAATTGCTGAAACTTGTTCAACTATAATTCTTCGTAGCATGTCACTGAGAATAATAATTTGAGTTATAGACCAGTTAATTTCTCAATATTAATAGAAATATGTGAAACAAAATAACAAATATTAAATAAAAACCTCAGTCCTGGCATGTCCAACAGATCAGCTACACCAACAAGATTGAAGTCCATGGTTGGATTGTTTAAGAAATAAATCTGTAAGCCTCCAATAAGAGGCATAGTTTTAATCAATGGTTTCATTACGATTCTCACCATTCCATGGATCTATAATAATTTAAGTTTTAAATAAAAATAAAATACATCATATGAATTCTATAAATTGAATTGATTTCCATAATAGATACTAACCTGGAAATCTTTGATACCACCAGAGAGCCCACTCAAGGTAAAAGAAATATCACAATCTCCAGCATAGCTATCATCAGAAATAACATTAAAATTGAAGATACAAATTAAAATAGAGTTTGTAAAAAAAGTTATTTAAACTTACAAAATATCTAAATCCATAATAATTTCATCTCTGGAAACATTCTTGTCATATACTTTAACACCACCAACTCTGGGAGGCTACAATCAATCATTAAAAATAATATAAATATCAAAACAACAACAAAAATATAATATCAAATTTGAAAAAATCTTTTGTGGTCATTTGACCATTGAATTAAAGCTAGTTTTATTACCTTACTTTAATTGACAAATCTTAACATCATTATTTACTTTCATTAAGTTACTTCAATTGACAAATCTTAACATAATTATTTATATAGTACAAACATACAATTGATCCAAGGCGCATTTTTTGAAAGGAAAATCCTTTCATGTTGTACATTAGTAGGCTTTCTTGAACCGCTGGTTCAATTTTATCTTTGATGATGTCTTTTGCATAGTGATTCACATTTGGCCATACTTGGCTGAGAATCTATAAACAAAAATGCAGCATTAATAATAACCAAAATAGAAAATAAAAAATAATTAAAATGTAAGACAAATTAGATTTAACAGTGAATTGGTCTGACTTACCCGATTAACCCATTCTGCTCTTTCGATATCTGGGAAAAACACCTGTATAGAGTATAAAAATTGATTTTAGTTTCAAAGATAACAAAACCATGAATACAAATGAAGTTGTTTAGCATGAAGGTTGGATGTAAACAAATATTGATCTCTTGCACACAACCCAATCAATTATTAATTACTCATTCAGAGAAAATATTAACTTAGTAATACTGCTTACCCAGGCAGGAAGATCATCAACTCTAGCTAGAATCACATCTTTCTCATTAGATAAAGCAGCAGCTTTAGCTATGTTTCTCTTCAATTGTTTTTCTTTCTTCCACTCTTCCCTTAAAACTGACAACACTAAGGGGCCCAAAAGCCATGCTGGGCTAATATTGAAGTAGCCGAAAAGGTAAACAATAGCTACTTTACTTAAATGTTTGCCAAATGTATACACTAAATGCAATATGCTAGTCTGGGCACCAGTCTGTTTGGCAACCGTTCGGTTTTCACCACCTTCATCGATTGGTTTATTATCCGGCACCTCGGACATGATTTTAGACGCACAGTCGAAATAACTACAACGCCCGAATCGAAAGGCGCTGCGAGGCAGACTGGAAGAGATAATAATATACCCTTGCGTCAGCCGGAGGTCGTCGCTTTCGTTCTGTAATTTCAATATGATAACAGAGCGCAGTGTTATCAGTGACACCGGGCTTATGGGGGGAGAATCGATGCCAACCCTGCTTTTTAATAATTTAATTTTTTGTTTTTACTAGTTTATCATTATACTGTCGAATTTATTCCATAAAAAATAAACATTTTACAATTCACGATCCTGTATAAATAATTTTTAAATGAATGAAATATTCTTGCACACCAGTACAAGAAAAAATGCTGAGAAAAGGAAATCGTGACATTGTTTATCGTATTTTATGAATTCAATCGAAAAAAACAATAACGATTTAATAGAGATTTTATTAATCGCATATTCAATAAGATTGACAGTTTTATTAATATCATAATTGAAGTTATGAAAATTAAGGCTGAAGTTAAAATGAGGGGGGGGGTTTCTGGTACCCCAGGCGCCATTTCGACCTAAATATTACCTTTAGATTAAATAAAAATATATTTGTTTCCGACTTTTCATATTCTAATTCATATTTGTTAGGTCATCACCCCATTCAATTCGCTAAACTTAAATTATCGTCTGAATTCGTTAGGATTTAGCTGTGTCATCTTCGCTTAAAGGGCCAAATACAGTTCTGAAATTTTACATTAACTCACTTACAGTTATTTTCACGAAAAAAAAAATCAGAAAGTTCCTATGCATTTCAAATAGTTAATGTATAAACAAACAACTTTACTGCACTCTTATTTCTGGACGAGAAATAAACAAAGGTAAGGTCTTGAGGGAATGAAGTTTTGGCTATGTTGCAATGATGTTTGTGAGGATCTTTTTTTTTTTTTTTTTTTTTTTGTATTTATTTTTGTTTAAACCCCTTATTACTCTTCATCTTCTTTGATATTCATTATATTTCCTCTATCAGGAACATTCTTTAGTTTATCTTAACGAAATTTATCTCTTCTTCCATACTTTTATTTCCAAGACATTTTTATGACTAATTATGTACAAATAAAAGAAGCACCTGTTAAACATAAATTATTTGATGTACTCTTTACCGATCGACATATATATTCAATAAATTAATTAGGAATTTACAATTACAGTTTTCGATTATTAGGAATTAACTATTACAATTTTCGAAGTGATAACAATTTCATTATTTACTTCTCCGTGCAGATTTTCTAACTCCAACAATAATTGAAATATGAACTATCAAAATATCATTTAAGTCAGTGGTTATAAGAAAAAATATAAGACAACCAACAATTAAATTTAACAGAAAATCGGTTTTAGGAATAATCTGTTCTATTTCATTTCCTCATAAGTATAATTTGACCCTTATAATCCTCACGTGGTGAGGGAATGATAAGCGAGAGAATAATGAAACTGCAGTGTTATAAAAATAACTTCATGAGTTATAAAATAATAAAAAATTATATGGCTCTGGTTCTTGTTGACAAGGCATCTGCCTCCCCCCTAGAAAATATGAGAAACAAAAGCTGCGTATTAAATAAATTCGTATTTATTTAGAATATTTATTATCTACTATAAAAACATATTTCAATTTTCAAATATCAATAAATCTTATTTGAATAATTAAATGAGTCTTAAATTGGCTCTGCCATAAGAATTTCAGCAGCCTCCCCCCCCCCCCCCCCCAGATGAAAATTTTATTAACCTAACCCTCCCCTAGATGAAATCGTGCGACGCCCTTGTTGTTAATTACTCTATTAATATCATAAAAAAAAAACCTAACTTTTTCCATTGTAAGAGAAGCCTTAAAAGAGAGGGGACAAGGATTTGCCCTTTCTACAAAAATGACTGATCTTTTTAGAATCGATTTTTATCCTACTTATTTATCCTCGAAACCTCCAATATAACTTATATTTGGCATAGCTAAGTTTACCATTCGTGTGGATATGAAGAAACTAATCCATCAAGCTAATCCATGTCTAATACATACACTAGTACATACGACATACACTCGTATGTCGGTAACTCATTTTTGTCAACACTTATACGTCAACACATCATCCAAAATTCAGTTAAAATGTCGGTTTTAATTGTAGCTGCCATAATCAATTACATAGATAGATCATCCTACAAAAAAAAAAAATTATCATGGTTTCGGTCGAACTGAAATAACCTGCATAGAAAAACTAGTTCATTCATGGATTTCTTGGATATTATTAAACTTTATCATTTAATTATAAGACTGGATAATTCATAAGCAGATTAACGCCAGCTTCTAAAACTGTAGAGGTCGCCGAACTCAATCCTTGGCAACTCTATTTTTGAGCTTGCTGAGAATATTATAACAATACCGCGTGTCTTATTTAGAGTTACTTCATTGTTTGATGACCTGAGAATATTTAATTTATTCATTTTTATATGTAATGCATTTTTGAGAATGCCATCAATAATTATTAAATCATAATGTAGTCATGGATGATTTTCCTGTTTCAATACATATTCATCAGAAACGTAACATCAACTTTTCATGGTTGATAAACGATAACATTTCTAACATGCTTCATTAGTATGATTTCACTAAAACGACCCAAAGCGTTGTGGATGAGAGAATTGAGATTTAGAATTGAAAACATCTAAGACAGATATGTAATTTTGATATTATTGCGCTTTTTAATGAAAGCCACTCTTGAGTTGGTACTGTATAAAAAGCAGAAATAGAAACTTGACCAAAGATCATCTAAGTTCATTATAAGGTAAGTACTTTTCGTTGGTTTTGCAATGCCTCGGATATAGCTTACTCTTAGACAGAAAGTTCATACCTATCCTTTAAAAGGGGAGCTCCTTAGCATATGCTAATTGGTTCAACCTTAGCAACTGTCACCGGGGCACATGAGACAGCTGACAACCGCTCGTCTTGTGCTGTCCCAGAGGACCGAGTTGAGTAAAGCAACTCAAGAGGGGAAGAGGAATCAGCTAAGGATGTATATGGGTGATTCTAAAATTATGGTGGTATTTGTGTCACAACGTGATAAATCGACAACCGCCTGAAGGATTTAATAAAAAAAAATTCTATTTATTACCTCATTGGTAAAAAACACTGCTATCTAATTTTCAAGCACCTAAAGACAGGATGACAATCACTAAAATT
Source organism: Aelia acuminata (assembly GCA_911387785.2). NCBI lineage: Eukaryota > Metazoa > Arthropoda > Insecta > Hemiptera > Pentatomidae > Aelia > Aelia acuminata. The sequence goes on from OU426982.1 coordinate 36,432,158, forward strand.
AAAACAAACCTCTTTTTGTCACTGCCTAGCCTGTCACAGTGTAGCGGTCATGTATTTTTGAAAAATAATTAAACCCTTATCTATCACAATAATTCTAAAAAATCAGGCACCAATCTTATCAGCAAACTTTCAGGATGCAAAATAAAGTGAGCCATGACTCCAAAGGGTACTGGCAAAGAAACACAACAGCTTTTCCCCCAAAGAGCCTATCTTATTTAAAAGTACATAAAAAAAGAAAAAAAAAAGAATCATTAATGGTTTTATTAATAAAATGACTGCACAGTGAAAGTTCTTTCTAAGATTTATTTACCTGCATTTCAAATCAAATAATCTTGTAAACTTTAAAAAATAGCATAAAAAAAGTAAAAAAAAAAACATTTAGTTTGAAGATCTACCAGGTTTTTCTTGCCTACAATGTTTAGGGAGCACTTTTCAAAAAAACTTACTAAGCTTTGTGCTCCCCTAGACCCCAGTAGACCTCCCTTCTCTAATTTTCTTAAAAGCTAAGGTCTTGTGGAGTCGTCTGATTTGAAATTTCGCAAAGAAATACTCAAATAAAGTTTTCCGAACACATGCAACGCTCACAGATCACAAGTACGCAGAACTGTATGCCACCCTGTCGAACAAGGAGAGGGCACCGCTATGCATGGCTTGTTCTACACCCACCCCGCATAATGAACCCATGCTCCATCCAGTTATATCACACTCGTTTCCATCTACCCTCGATCCACTGGTTAGTAATTTCGAATTTCAAAATTTAGTGAAAAACCAAATGTCTTACTTTGGATTACAACAGTTACCATTAGAAAATGTTCGGTTTACTGTATCAAATCGAGGACACCTGTGGTGCAGTGGTTTGCACGGCAGCTTACTAAAACAGAGGTAACGGGTTCGTATCCCGGCATGTGGTCCTAGGAATTTTAAAGGGAGTAAAAAAAATCCTTGGCAGTGCCGTGGTTCGGAGGCGATCTAAAATGGAGCATCCGAACCTGTACTATGTCGTTAAAGATCTATCTTAATTAATCCCCAAAGAGGTAAAATTTAGGACTCCCGCTGTAGTATTGTCCGATTATCCATTGCAGCATAATTTGGCGTTAAATGAGCATAAAGAGACTGAACCAAATCGCTAACCACAATTGATGCATTGGAGAGAAGATTGGAACATGTGTGTGAAGTTGATAAAACTAGTGAGTGAACAAATGATTCAAGCCTGGGAGATGATAACGGGTTTGAAAACGGCGTTGAAATGAAGCACACAATAATTTATTATTGTCAAATAGATTGGATTACAACGTTTTAAGAATATTCTTAGTTAGAAATCATTTCTAATTTTTTGGTTTATTGTTTTATAAAAATGACCTGTTACCCAGGACATAAGGTTTTTGAACATTTTTAATAATAGAAACATTCTTAATTTTGTTAACGAGGTATCAATTTCAACGTATGCGAATTCGATTCAATATTTGACTCAATTTGTATAAATATACGTAAAAGTTTTCTATGTCATATTGCCTTGTAAATCAACTGTATGATTTACATCGAGTTGAAGTTTTGCCACAAATGTTATCTTTATTTTATCAAAACTTATTACTATGAAATACAATATCAAATGTTTATTTATCCAATTAATAAGTCATAATGTAATGTTAAGTACAAAACAAGCATATTTCAAATTTTAAGCGAGATAAAAAAGAATTTTAGGAAGTATCAAACCGTGTATGCCACGGTCCTCCAATCTTACACCACTGGATATTGCTAAGGATATTAATATCGACAATGTTAAGATAAAATTACGAAATTCCATCACTTTTAAAATGGATATGTATTAATGATGAAACCTATTTGTAATATTCATACCGAGTCAATTTCGTTTATAATTATTTAGTATTATATACAGGATGTCATTAGATAAACTGAGCTTTTGCAATATATTATGTCACAATGCTTTTATTTCAACTAACAGGAATTTTTCGGCGCGTTGCAAACGAGATAGGGGACGGTAATAAAAATGTCTTTATTGTTCCATTTTATGGAGTGATAATATTGCGATGTTTGCTCTTTTCTTAGACAATGATTCAATCATGCTATAATTCGTTTTTATTTAGTTTCAGTATTAAAAAATTTAAAAATATATATTCAAGTATATATCAAATACCAGTGCAACAGCGGGACAGAGCTCTGGTCTTTTAAAAGTTCTTTTTGATAATTAATAATTTATATTATTATTTGTAACAAGACATTATATATTATATAAGTTTTGCTGTGGCTTTGTTCCGATATTAATTTTTAGTCAAGAAAATAAAGTTATTACGACGGATATGACATTTAGCGATAAAACATCCGTCAACATGATAGCCGAGGTTGCATTGCTGGGGAAAAAGGAAAAGATGAAAAAATATTCACTGATAAATGTTTATATATGAAGATAGTAGCGCTCTCCTATCAGAACGCATAAAATTTGACGGCAACAAACATACGGACATTATTAATACCTTAGCAATATGGATATCAGTGGCGTGAAAGGAGGCCCGTGGTAGAGGTTTGAGTCGCTCCATTTACACTTCTATCCACCGACCACTATACAAACCCAACTTCGGCAGATCAGTCTTCACGTAATCCTCCCACTTCCGTCTCGGCCTTCCAATCGGACGTTTCTCAGTCGACCCCCTGCTTATTATCGACAATGTTCATATAAAATTGGGTTCACCTGTGTTGTAGTTGTTAGCTTAGCAACTTACAATACTAAATGTCGCGGGTTGTTTAAAAATTTCAAGTCAACAAACAAGTCCAACTTCAGTTGGAGGTTAGCTGTTACAAACATAATATTTTTATGGACCCAAAATTTTTATGTATAGATATTTTTTAAAGTAATGGAAATTTATATTACAATATTTGTTCGTGTTGGCTAAAATAATTAATATTAACTTCACATTTTTTGTATGATTCTATAGTTTAAAACTATTTATTCAATTTTTTTCTCTGCTATTTAATCATCTCCATGCACCAAAACTCATAAAAAAGTATGCTCCATTAAAAGAAAAAAAAAAAAAAATTAAATAAGTAAAAAACAACTAAGAGCTCAATAGATAAAACAATAAACTAACTTAAAAAATAAAACAATAAAATAAACAGCTGTCCCTTGCGAAGCATTCCCACTCCAACCTACCCAAATCCCACTTAATTAAAGTACACACCGTATATTTAGTACTATATGTAGCGTATTTAGTGCGTCACGGGCATGGGTGAGGGTTAAACTAAAGAATAGACACACATAAATTGTAGATCATTTATCTTTGAAACATTAGTTTAAGGTATTTATATAGTACTAGCATTCCCCGTCGCGGCTTCGCCCGCGAGCCTTTAAAATCACTTCTGTGATCATTCTTGGTATTGATTTAATATAATATGTTAACCGATGTTAAGGAGATTTAGTAGAATCGGAGCTTCCGGGAGGTGGAATGTTGGAGGGGAAAGCTGCCGTCTATGTAGAAGAGAGGGAAACGCGCAATGGAGAGTTTACTCAAATAGCCGAAACAAAAAATTGCTTACTCCTCATGAAAGCTTCATTTTTCGGCTTTAAAACATGGTTTTCGACCCCCCCCCCCCCTTAAGAGCTTTTGAGTTAGAGTCGTCGTATCAAGATCTTTAAAATGAGCTCAAATTAGATATTTTTTCTCGAAGTGCAAAAATAGGTGTCCGTTAGAGTTAAACGACAATTTCGCCATTTAAATCCCTTAGGGGTCACATATTTGAAATTCCTTTCTTAGTAGTTACCTACATCGCGTTTAAAATCTAAATTCCGAACTTTTTTTAGCTGATTTTAATTGGTCTTTTCGTGTTGCATTGCTGTACCTGTCACGTCGCCTTTTAACTTGCTTCTTCTCCTCAGAAAGTTGCGGTAGTAGAGCTTCATTACATAGCATACCAGTAAAACGTAGTCTTTTCGTGGGATTAGAATTATTGCCAAATACTGCATAAAGCTCATCATTGCGATATACTTCAAAAAGGTAAGGAAACAATTCCCCAGCTGCCGTTAGTTCCACAAATTCGACATGGGTTGAATGCTGAGACATATGAGTGTAATAACTACTGAAATCAGAATAATTGTTACCGCAATCATTTTGAGTAAACGCAGAAAATTTGTCCCAATTTGGATGACATGTTGTACTACAATTTGTCGAAAATGACAACATTTTTCTTGAGAATTCTCGATAATATATGATAGAGATCGAAATAAACACGCACCATCCCCAATCATGGGAATCACAGTGTGCATAATTTGATTACCACTAATATTTTAATAATCAGTAGCCATATTCTATGTGAATGTCTATTTTAATGATATTGTCTATTTAATACATCAAAAAAAAAAAAAACATATGGTTTAAAATCTCAAAAATAGGTGTCCGTTGGAGTTAAACGACAATTTCGCCATTTAAACCCCTTAGAGGTTACATTTTTGAAATTCCTTTCTTAGCGGTTACCTAAAATCTGAATTCCGAACTTAAAGTTTCTATCATTAGTAGCTTTTGCTCTGCATTGATTTTATCAGTCAGGACAAAGCCTCTTATACATATGGAGAAGAGATCGAAATAAACACACACTATCCCCAATCATGGGAATCATAGTGTGCATAATTTGATTACCACTAATATTTAAATAATCAGTAGCCATATTTTATGGGAATGTATATTTTAATAATATTGTAACGTTAAATCTATATTCAAATAAAAAACATATGGTTTGATATCTCAACAATAGATTTCCGTTAGAGTTAAACGACAATTTCGCCATTTAAGCCCCTTAGGGGTTACATTTTTGAAATTCCTTTCTTAGTGGTTACCTACATCGCGTTTAAAACCTAAATTCCGAACTTCAAGTTTCTATCATTAGTAGTTTTTGCTCTGTGTTGATTCTGTCAGTCAGGACAAAGCCTCTTATATATATAGATTTACGTGTTTACAGGACCTCTTTGAACACTATGTTTGAAGTTACGATATGGTTATCTGTGAGTGTTTTACTCATACATAGATGTCACTGACAGAGCGCACCCTGGAAAACGCCACATACTTAAATACACGCATCGGTTTCGCGGAAAGCGAGTAAAAAATAAGATTCTATTGACTGAAATCGCACATTTTTGCTTGTGACTCGCAAACGACGGCGACAATCGGAAAAGTGTATGTAACCAAAAATGTTCGTCTCGACCAACTGGAAAAAATGACATCTTCGAAAAAGCCATGCAACCATTTTCGCCGAGAATTACAACTCGCAAACCAAGGGGTTAATCGAAAAGATTGCCACCATTATAAACCTCTATTACTAAAACTGCGGTTTTGCGCTTTTAACTCGCAATCGAAGAAGAAATGAGTGATTGTATATTTTTCCGGTGTAAGCGGTTAAGGAAAGCTTTAAAACGATGCCTCATTCATGAAATTTGATGAAGTATTAAGGAAGTTATGGTGTACCCACAAAAAAATGTCATTGATAAATAATATATATGATAATAGTTTTTTAAACAGCTAATGATATCTCATTAGAACAGGGAGTGCCTTATAAATATAAATCTTATCATTATAGCTAAATAATCAAATTAAGGAGCATTGAATAGGAATTTCTCAATAATCTGGATAATGGCGAAAGAATATGTTTAAAATGCAGGGGATGAAGTTGATACAACCTGCGGCATACTGATTTCGGCACATGCTTTCAAGCTTCCTTTTCGTTCAAGATCGAGCCGTTCAGGAAAACCTAGACAACAAAAACATTGTATTATATTAAGATAACATTTAAGACGTTCTTTAAAAAAGTGTTAATTAAGCTGAATACTTTAACACAAACCTATCTTATACCCTAAAGAGGAGAGAAGAAAAATAAATAAATAGAAAACTCGGAATAAGTAACGGGGCAAAGTCCATGAAAAATTCTAGTCATTACAAAAGTATAAACTGGCCAAGTTTTGATCTTGATAGGGGCCGAAACAGGAAATTAAATACCATTCCTCAGCCATTGCTTTAGCCAGATCGAAGAATTCTACTTCTCCGAGTTAAAAAAATAAAATTAAAAAAAAAATATGGTGGGAAAAGGAGAAACATCTAAAGAATACTTGTGCCACTGATTGAATATTCAATATTTAATTATAAATTAATTTAAATATTTCATTAGGTAAACAGACACTCTAGAATAATTTCTTACTTCATTTATTTCGTATCTTTCCACCTACATTTCTTCATTTAATGTACATATATAGTTACTTATAAAAAATGATGCCATATTTGATTAAAAAAAATTGTATGTACCTCACATTCCAATCTAGTAGAAAACGTTCATAGAAATAATAATTACATTAACTATCATTGTCAAATTTTTTTATGAAATCTCTACGGATCATAATGTAGAGGAATCATTTTTTTCCATTTAAGTACCACCTATTCATAGTGAGAAAAGTTAAAAAAAAAAGACAAAATAAAAAAAAAAAGAAGTTATATCTATGACTGCAAAAATGATATAATCTGCTTAATTTGAGTAAGGACTAATAACATGATATAACTTTATAAAGGAACTGCTCATCATGATCATGTATTCTATAATCATTTTAACTTGAGTAGTTCTTTTCAGGAGCATTGGAGGGTTGTCTAATTTATTATGCTTATTATGATAATTGAGGACTTTATTTATGGTTATAATTCTTTTTTTTTGTCACATTTATTGTTGCACAGAGCATGACGGATTCTTCTGAGTACTTATACTGCAAGCGAAATTAGAATACTGTACTGGAGACTTCGATTGTTTTGGCGATTCCCAATGCGCCATAACTTATATCATATTGTTCCCATAATGGCAATTCTCAATTTTCTAGGGAATAGCCTAAACCGGAAATCATCTAAAATAATTTTTTTTTTTATTAATTTTTCTGAGTAACCGCGACCAGCCAACGAAGGACAACAAAATAATTAGGCAATAGTTATTTTAAATTTTTTTTTTTTTTGAAGTATTATTTTGTCTCGAAAGTCTCCAAAATTTTTTTAAAAGACCAATCCGTTTTCATTGAAGTAGTAGAACTGTATAAAATTTCGGAGTAGTAAAGAAGACATAGAAGTTCGCTAATGGAATTAGATGTAACATTTCATCCAAACTTAAGCCATAACCTCTTTATCTGTATTCAAATCATTAAAATAAAAATATATATTTCTTTAAAAAATGTACTATCATAATGTGTTTTTTTTTTAATATCTCTTTATACAAAAATCGCTCCACATTTATTTGATTAAACCTTTGAATAAAATTTCAAATATTTGATGGATGTGTCTTTTGAAATAGGATTTTAATAAAAAACATTTTATAAAAAAAAACTAAACCGACTTCGAAAACTAGGAACCAGTAAAAATAAATGCTCTGAAAAGTATGAAATAATTACCTTCTGATTTTTATGAATACGCAGCAAAATTGAAAATCGTATGAAAAGCGGAAAAATGCATTAAAACGAATAATTTTATTTTGATTAGTACGAATACATTCTAACTGTTAATAAAAATTATTAAATTAAAATATTAAATACCATGTTCAATACTTAAAAATCTTTCGGAGGCGGCGCAAAATAAAAAATCTATAGAGAATTTTAAGATTTTCCTAATTTTTAGTGTTAACAATTTTAAATTTTGCGCCGCTACAAGTGAGTTTGGTTCATTAGTTGGTTGTTCTATTCATGGTAGGAAGGACGTGATCTATTCCGTGGGTCCCTCGCAAAATAAAAGTCAGCCCACCCAGGTAGAACTATACCACGTTCGTCTATCCCGGGTCTTTATATTATAATTATATCAATTTTAATCAACTTTGTATTATAATAGTCACATTATCAATTTTATGAATATGCACAGAAAATTGAAAATCGTTTGCGTTAGGTGCAGTACAGACCTTTCAACACCCTTTCTACTTTGATCTTTTGTAAAGACGAATGTTCCATCGGGAAGACACATAAAACTTTTTTTCCACAATGACAATCTTTTTTCTTTGCGGAATATTGTCTTCGGTACTTGTTTATTACATACATCTGTGTTCCGAGGGGAGGTGTTCAGTTTTGCTCCGCTGTAACATGAATCCGGCCACTTCAAGATGCCGTAGATATGCAACTGAACAGTTGGGATTTTGGCCGTTTTTCGACCAGTTTTATTGGTAAATGTTATAAACAACATATACGTTTGTTACTTCGGTATCTGAGAATATGACTGCCTCGAAATGGAAACAATTCTTGACAAATGTCTATCTTTAAGATTTTCGTCTCTAGACTCTCTTATCGAGTGCCACCCTAGGGACGTTATCGTAACTTAAAGAAAAGAAATTAGACAATCATGGATGGAATTGGAGATGGAAGAAAATAATATTAAAATTTTTTAGCGAGACGTATTTATTTCATGACAGTAATAATAATAAGTCCATATTATGGTCATATCTATAATATTTTTCTTAATTTTCAAACCAAACTTAAGCTTAGTTAATAGTTACCTCAAAATCAATAATTTGGCACTTAGAGCAATTTTCATCTAAACATCTCAATAGTTGCAGAAACATAATTAAAAACCGATAATAGTAATCTGGATAACATAACAAAAGTGTCACTCCAGAGTGAAGAATCCGCACAAGATTATATAGTTTAATAATCTCTATCACTGAATCACTTTTTAAAAAGGACTTTATTGGAAAAATACAACTTATAGACTATGGACTACTGCTAGGACATAATAACTATGAAATTATTTACAACTGATTGAACGGGCGGTCAAGGAGACGACCGGATATATAGGAATTGAGACAGGAACTGTGTCAACGTTATTAGCCGTCAGCGAGCTACCTTAACTCCTCCTGGGGGAAGATCTTGCAATACTCCTGGATTGCTAGATTTACAATATTTTGACCATGGTTGGTATTGTACCTTATAGTTGGTTACAACTGGTGATAGTTTTGGAACATTAGAGTAAGATACAACCATTTCCGGTGCTGTGTGATTGATTACATTATTCTTCTTATTACAATAAAAATATCCAAATATACAAAATATTATAAACATTACAGTACTTAAACTAAAATACCATTCAATAGAAATAAAAGGAACAAAGGAAGTTTCAATAAAGGAAGATGAAGAAATATTTACATTTTTCATTAGTTCTAGCTTAAAAGATTTATACAAAGGTTTAAATTTAAAGTAGAAATTATGAATATAGGTTTTAGGAAAATTAGAAATACAATCGTCATGACTAACACTAATAAGAGCTACTTGTGGTAAAAATATAGTATCATTGTGACAATTATCAAGTTGAGAAATATTATAAGTAACATACATTTTTATTTAATCATTAAATACAATGTTAGTAGTACAATTTACATAAGTACAATAGGTGAAACTAGAATTATTAATTACTAGCTGTATATACCGGTTTCACCCGGAGAATTTCATTTTTTAAATCTATAAAATCTATAACGTGAGACTTTTATCGACTCAAACGGTCGATTTCGTAAAAAGCAATGTATAGCGAGATCAAAACGATTTTTATACCAATAAAGAATATACCCAGAGATTGGCTGAAGTTATGTTATTTTAATATGGACAGGTGTTCGCACCTGGTATCAAAGAACCACTGTGCGAAATTTGGAAAATTTAGGACAAACGTTAGGGATTTTTATAAAGAACAAACAGAATTTCATATTTATTTCCCGGTTTCGCGCGGGGAATTTCATTTTTCTAATGTAAAAAAACAATGTAAAGCGAGATCATTACGATTTTTACAACAATAAAGCATATCAGCTGAAGATCGACTGAGGTTATGCAATTTTAATATGGACAGTTGTTCGCACCTGCTATGGATTTCTATAAAGAACAAACAGAATTTTATCTTGATTTACATAGATTATAGCTGCATATCCCGGTTTCACCTGGGGAATTTCATTTTTCTAATAAAACGATCGATTTCGTAAAGAACCATAGAAAGCGAGATCATTACGATTTTTACAACAATAAAGCATATCAGCTGAAGATCGGCTGAGGTTATGCAATTTTAATATGGACAGTTGTTCGCACCTGCTATGGATTTCTATAAAGAACAAACAGAATTTTATCTTTATTTACATAGATTATAGCTGCATATCCCGGTTTCACCTGGGGAATTTCATTTTTCTAATAAAACGATCGATTTCGTAAAGAACCATAGTAAAGCGAGATCATTACGATTTTTATAACAATAAAGAATATCAGCTGAAGATCGGCTGAAGTTATGCAATTTTAATATGGACAGGTGTTCGAACCTGGTATGAAAGAACCACTGAGCGAAATTTGGAGAATTTAGGACAAACGGTATGGATTTCTATAAAGAACAAACAAACAGAATTTCATCTTTATTTATATAGATATTTAGGATACACTTATTTGATGTTTCTCTCATATTTTTACAATAGTACTCATTATTAAATATGCAATCTGCATGAAAATAATTATTATCTTTCTTAATAACTAGTTGTTGATCTAATTTTAATTGCTTAAAGGTATTGTTTATGTACATTGGAACTGGAATTATTAGAAATCCATTATAAGATTGCTCGTGAGTAGGCAAACGTATAAAAACATGAAATGTAGAATTATAATAAGAACAGTACATTTTAGTATTTTCCCATATAATTTCAATGTTCTTAGAAATTAATGTAATATTAGAAGGTACATTATTTATAACATCAGTCATTAAACTAGAATGAATTATTCCTGACTTGCAGAATTCCATTGAAAGCAATAGTGCATTTAATTTCTTTTCCAATAACTGTGTATGCATATAGAAATGATAAGCTTTGTCTTCTCTATTTATTTCATTAATAGAAGCTTGAATCTTTTTATAATTATTATTTATAGTTTTACATCTTTTTCATATCTATCAATCAATCGTTTATTTGTATCGATTATGTTTTTCTCATTGATATTATTTTGAACTGTGTTACTTAGTGTCTTTTGGATTATTTTGTCGTAGTATGCTTTATCGGAAGCATCCATGTTCCCGGTTAACCACGATATCGCTGAACCGATCGCGTTAATTAATCCTCTTTTTGTTCAAAGGTCATTTTTATTTTCTGGGGTATATTTTAAAATTCGTAATTGATTTTCTACAGTTTGTATGTTATTTAATAAGATATCATAAATATCGGTTTCGTTAAACTGTTTTAATAATGTATGAAGATTACTAACTTCCTTGGAAATTAAGTCTGTCCTGTAATAATGATATGTTTCCTAGTAAGTATCAATGACTTTAATGTTGTTTGCAGTATAATGAAGAATACCTGGGGATTGTGTCAGATCTTGTATTTTTAATGAATTACATCGGATGAAGAGTAGTTGAAAAATGATTAACATCTTCATCTGAAACACGAAAATAAGATTTCTTCTTTTTATTAGGACGCTTTACATTATTGACATGTTCTTTGTTAATTTTTAATTTATGATATAGATTTTTATTTTTACTTTTAACTTTAGGAATTTTTACATAAATAGTGGCTTCATCTAATTCTGGCGGTTCTTCCCTATTTTCGTTAAGTTTATCTGTTCGCTTCTCCTTTTCATTAGTTATTTTATCATGCACCATTTTTTGTAATTTATTTAAGTGAGTAAAATAATCATGTATGTAAATTTCTTGTATATCTTCAGTTTCATAATTATTTTGAAATTTACCAAAGGTTATTTCATTGGGTGTTAATTTAAGATTTTGATTAAGTGAATTATTGTAAGCAATTACACTTGTTTGTACAATTCTATCAAATTTATATTGTTTATGTGAATTAGCGTTAAGTCTTAAAATTTCTGTAAATGTGGCGTGACATTTATTAAGAGTTCCAAGTGAGTTAGAGTGATTTCTACTTGTATAATGAATTTCTATTTGTAGAGATTTACAAAATTGTTTGACTAACATATTGTCGAATTCTTTTCCTTGACGCAAATTATTCGTTCAGGGGGAGGATATAACATGCAGTATTTTTCCAAAGCTTGACAAATTGTCATGGCATTTTTTGAGTTTATAATTTGTACATAAAAACGTTTTGAAAACGTATCTATGCTTATGAACATGATATGCCTATCGTAAAAGAATAAGTCTATCATTATCTCTTGAAAGGGTCTTTCCGGTGTGTTGGTTAATTGGAATTTAGCTTTAATAGGTTTCCTATCATATTTACTTACTTTACAAATGTCGTATTGATTAATGAGTTCGGTAATTTTATCTTTCATATTCGGAAAGTATATTTCTCTTTTCAGGTGTTCATAGGTTTCTAATATACCACGATGGCAAGTTTTGCCTATATGGTAGTTTATTATTACTTCTTTCTGTTCGTTCAAGTACGTAATGTCTCTGCATAGCAATGAATATCTCTTGATTCTTACGGTCCTAAATTCCTTCTCGATTATTTTTGTGATTTCATTAAAATAAAATTCTAATGTTTGAGTTGTTGCTGCAAATCTAGATGCACAATATATTCCATAGGTTTTTCCTGGTTCTAAAATTTCCAGTAGCAATCGGTTGATTTCACCTATGTTGTTGATGTGCAGCGTGTACCTAAATTTTTCAAATATTTTATCTGTTTCAACTTTATTCGTTGAACTCTTTTTGACTATTATCTGTCTTTTTTCTACGTTTATACATTTGTCACTATCGACTATCCAAAAACGTTCGTTACTACTGAGTTGAGAATGTTGGGTCATTATACTCTGATTGTCTTCTGGATTTCCATCAGTTTCCTCTGGGAGTTCAAGATCAACTATTTCTTCTACAGAAGTTCCAGCGTTTCCTTCGGGAGCTATTCCTTCTTGTAACAGTTGCTCTATAAATTCACCATAATCTGAAGATGAAGAATCAGGTATATCTATTGCGGGCGTTTCTTCAGTTTCCATATTTTCTATGGCGTTAATTTCATTTCTTCTTGAGAGTGCATCCGCTACATGGTTTATTTTACCTTCTATATGCTTGATCTCAAATTCAAATTCCTGCAGTTTCCAAATCCACTTCATAATTCTAGAATTTCCATTTTTCATAGAAAATACCCATGTGAGTGGTTTGTGATCCGTCTGCAATAGGAATTTGGATCCATATAGGTAAGGTTTAAACAACTGAGTGAAATACACGATACTCAATAATTCTTTTTCAATCGTCGAATAGTTTTCTTCCGTTTTGGAGAGGACTCTTGAGCCATAAGCGATTGGAAGATCTACTCCATTTATAACTTGACTAAGCACTCCTCCTACTGCTTGATTACATGCGTCTGTCGTTAAAATGAATTGTTGGTTCCAGTCAGGATAGGCCAATATAGGCGTATTCGACATCATATTAATCAAATTTTCAAATGCATCTCTAAATTGCGGAGTGTTATATTCTTTGGTATTGATGGCTGCTGACAATGGTCTTGTAATTTTGGCATAATTCTTTATGAATTTGCGATAGTACCCAGTCATACCCAAGAACCTTCGGAGTGATTTTTCATCGTTTGGTAATTACATTTTTAAAATGTCCTCTATTTTCTTTGGATCCGTTTTCAAGCCGTTTTGTGTCACTATATATCCTAAAAATTTCAATTCTGTTTTGAAAAATTCAGTTTTGTCCAACTGAATGCTTAGGTTATGCTGTTTTAAACGCTGTAATACTAGTCCAATGTCTTTTAGATGTTCTTCTTCATCTTTTGAATAGATGATTATATCATCTACATAAGCCATTGTCCTAGGTAGATTTGCTATTGCCATATTTATCATTCGTTGAAATGTTGGTGGGGCATTACAAAGTCCAAAGGGCATCCTTAAAAACTCGTAATGACCGTTTTCCGTACTGAATACTGTTTTAGCGATAGAATCTTGATCCAATAATATTTGATGAAACCCTGATGTTAAATCTATAGTGCTAAAATATTTTGCTCCTTTAAGTCTATTTAAGACATCTTCGATATTTGGCAAGTGAAATTTGTCTTTTACTGTTTCTTGATTTAGTTTGCGATAGTCTATGACCATTCGCACCTTTTTTATTCCGCTTGCATCCATCTTTTTCGGCACTATCCATAGTGGCGAATTATAAGGAGAATTGCTCGGCTGAATAATACCGTCTTTTAGCAACTTAGAGACTTCATCGTTTATCTGTTTTTTGAATTGCTCGGGATATCTATAATTCCGAGTATAGATAGGATTTTCGTTTTTAGTTACTATTTTATGCTTTAATAAATTGGTAGTTTTTAATTTTTAATTTTCTCTTTTTATAATTTCTCCATTTTTAGAAATTAATGCAACTAATTCATCTGTAGTCTCCCCGTCAATGTGATCATGTCTTATCACATTTCTTATTTCATCTAAATTTGTCATTAAGTGACATTCATTAGTTTTTTTATGATTGGAATGGTCGAATTTAAACACCGTATTGCCGATCACTATGTGATTATCTTTGCAATTCACTGAAATGTTCAATTCTTTCATCGTTTCATAACCTAAGAGAAAATCATACTTATCATTAACCGGATACACTAAAAATTCAATTTTCTTTTTAAGCCCTAAAGATCCTGTCATGTTTAAATTTACCGAATATTTTCCATTATCTATTCCGGTTGGTGTTGAAATAGCAAAAGGTTGCTCAGTTGTTTTTATATTATATTGTTCTATTATTCTTGGGTGAACATAGTTTTTAGACGCTCCTGTGTCTATTAATCAAATTTTATGCGTAAAGTCTTTTATACTGGGAAGTTTAGATGTGTCAGGTAATTGATAAACAGGATTTATTGTTCTAGTTCCTCCTCGTACGTTTGTATCGGAGGCGATTCGTTGTCGTTCTGAGCTAAGTCTAAAAAATTATCAAAGCGAGTTGTTAAATTATGAATTTCTTCTCTTAACTGTTGGTTCTCTTGTCTTAATTGCAAAAGTTCCTCGTTTTCAATGTGATGTGCTTTGTCGGACACAGTTCTCATTGAAACCGTTTCTGGTTTTTCTGTCTTTTCAAAATTATGTTGTTGTCTAAATTGGCCTGAATTAGGTTTGTTAAAATATTGATATTGAGTTTGCGGACTCCATTGTTGGTTGTATATAGGTTTTTGATAATTATTTTGGGGTTGATAATTATTATATGGGCGTTGATGTTCTTGTCGCGGTTGGTAATGTTGATTATGATATTGCGGATGTTGATTATGATATTGCTTATTTTTATATTGAGTAAACTGCCGTTAGCCTGATTTATGTTGCGGCTGTTGTTGTTTAAGTCTAAATTGTTGCTGTTGTGGTTTTTGATTATTAAAATTTTGTTTTTCTTTTCGAACTCCATATAACTGATAAACGACTGTAGAAAATGTATTTTTAAGTGAATTTTTAATATCCTCTAAGTTCCTATAGATTATATGCGTAAATTGTCTAGTGAGTACCGGATGTAAGTTAAGTACTGCAGTGGTTGCAATTGTCTTATCATATATTGTTAAATTATTACTTTCATCTTCCGTGTAAAGTTTAGTTACTAGATCTCTACGTTTTTCAATAAGCCTGTTAATATAATCTACTGGATGTTCGTTATGGTAACTTTTTGAATCTAAAATTTCTTTAAGAATAAGTTCTGTACTTCTAGAATCATAAAATTGTTTCTTTAGATAATCTAAAAGCTGTTTTACATTTTCAAATTGTTTGTCATAACACAAATCTTCCGGTTCACCAATAAGTTTAGATTGAGCTTGTATTAAAATAGATTTTTCATTAATTAGCCTATAAGCATTGTTACTCTGACAATATTCTTCCACTAAATATTCTATATTAGAAATATATTTAATAAGTTTTTGTGGGTTTCCATCATAGATGGGGACTATTTTAAATTCGCTAGGTGTGATTCGAATGTTTGGGTTCATTGTGAGTTCAGGAATATTTCTATTTCTATTTAGTATATCACTAAGAGGCATAAAATTATAAAAGTAAAATCTTAAATTATAAGTAGCAAGTAAATTTTAAATAATAAATCTATTAATATGAAACATAGAATTATAAAAGTAAAATCTTAAATTCTTAAATTAATCTTAAATAAACTATCTTAAATTCTAACCTGTATTTTTCTTCTAAGAGGTCCTTGATAAGTTTTTATTCAGGATGAGATGTATTCAAGTATCTTGACTTGAGTTAGATCTAGAAAGACCAGCTAGATTCCTTTATTCCCACGATGTGTTTGATGAACAAGTTCCTCAGTGACTACCTCGTTTCTTGAAATAAAGTTGAAGAATTTCTAAAACAGTTACTGAATAGTAAGTGTTATAATACCTTAGTCTTCTTGATAAAGAGAATCTTCTATGATTTCTTGATTGAAGTTCTAAGTCTGATTCTTCACGAATTAAGCCCTCAAGTCCCTATTTGGGCGCCAGTTTAATAATCTCTATCACTGAATCACTTTTTAAAAAGGACTTTATTGGAAAAATACAACTTATAGACTATGGACTACTGCTAGGACATAATAACTATGAAATTATTTACAACTGATTGAACGGGCGGTCAAGGAGAAGACCGGATATATAGGAATTGAGACAGGAACTGTGTCAGCGTTATTAGCCGTCAGCGAGCTACCTTAACTATATGATTACATTGTATATTAATATCCGTCAGAGATCGAGTGTATCCAGAAGCTGACAGAGGTGCCTGAATCTTTTGTTAAGGCCTCTAAATCAAATGAAAAAGAGCTTTTCCAGTAAGCATTGAATTCCTTTTTAATGTGCATAACGAGTGGAAGTCGGAAATCAAAATCCAATTTAAAACAATAATGGCTCGATTATTTTACGAATCTCTTTCAAAAAGGGTTATTAATGCTCGGCCTTTCTCCGTCGTTTAGACATTCATTTAGGATTTTTTACTGTTATCGGTGTTTAATGTGCTTTACTCTTCTTAAATCTATAAAAACAATCTTTTTTAAATAATTTATTTTTTGAAGAGAAAAGATTTGGCTCCGCCGGGAGTCGAACCCGGGTCTCCTGCGTTACATGCGAGGATGCTAACCGCTACACCACAGAGCTCGGCTCAAGGCAGAGCAAATCCTTCCTCTTCACTGATACCTACTCCCCCTATCTCACAAGTTTTGTGAGTAGTAGCGGGAGGTGGACAATTTTTGTCCAATTTATGATATTTTATTGACTTACGTCAATTTTTTAAATTATTTTAATTAATCCAATCTTAAATTGTGGCTCACCACCAATTTTAAATTATTTTTAAATAATTTATTTTTTGAAGAGAAAAGATTTGGCTCCGCCGGGAGTCGAACCCGGGTCTCCTGCGTTACATGCGAGGATGCTAACCGCTACACCACAGAGCTCGGCTCAAGGCAGGGCAAATCCTTCCTCTTCACTGATACCTACTCCCCCTATCTCACAAGTTTTGTGAGTAGTAGCGGGAGGTGGACAATTTTTGTCCAATTTATGATATTTTATTGACTTACGTCAATTTTTTAAATTATTTTAATTAATCCAATCTTAAATTGTGGCTCACCACCAATTTTCAATTATTTTTAAATAATTTATTTTTTGAAGAGAAAAGATTTGGCTCCGCCGGGAGTCGAACCCGGGTCTCCTGCGTTACATGCGAGGATGCTAACCGCTACACCACAGAGCTCGGCTCAAGGCAGAGCAAATCCTTCCTCTTCACTGATACCTACTCCCCCTATCTCACAAGTTTTGTGAGTAGTAGCGGGAGGTGGACAATTTTTGTCCAATTTATGATATTTTATTGACTTACGTCAATTTTTTAAATTATTTTAATTAATCCAATCTTAAATTGTGGCTCACCACCAATTTTAAATTATTTTTAAATAATTTATTTTTTGAAGAGAAAAGATTTGGCTCCGCCGGGAGTCGAACCCGGGTCTCCTGCGTTACATGCGAGGATGCTAACCGCTACACCACAGAGCTCGGCTCAAGGCAGGGCAAATCCTTCCTCTTCACTGATACCTACTCCCCCTATCTCACAAGTTTTGTGAGTAGTAGCGGGAGGTGGACAATTTTTGTCCAATTTATGATATTTTATTGACTTACGTCAATTTTTTAAATTATTTTAATTAATCCAATCTTAAATTGTGGCTCACCACCAATTTTAAATTATTTTTAAATAATTTATTTTTTGAAGAGAAAAGATTTGGCTCCGCCGGGAGTCGAACCCGGGTCTCCTGCATTACATGCGAGGATGCTAACCACTACACCACAGAGCTCGGCTCAAGGCAGAGCAAATCCTTCCTCTTCACTGATACCTACTCCCCCTATCTCACAAGTTTTGTGAGTAGTAGCGGGAGGTGGACAATTTTTGTCCAATTTATGATATTTTATTGACTTACGTCAATTTTTTAAATTATTTTAATTAATCCAATCTTAAATTGTGGCTCACCACCAATTTTAAATTATTTTTAAATAATTTATTTTTTGAAGAGAAAAGATTTGGCTCCGCCGGGAGTCGAACCCGGGTCTCCTGCGTTACATGCGAGGATGCTAACCGCTACACCACAGAGCTCGGCTCAAGGCAGGGCAAATCCTTCCTCTTCACTGATACCTACTCCCCCTATCTCACAAGTTTTGTGAGTAGTAGCGGGAGGTGGACAATTTTTGTCCAATTTATGATATTTTATTGACTTACGTCAATTTTTTAAATTATTTTAATTAATCCAATCTTAAATTGTGGCTCACCACCTGCCTTGAGCCGAGCTCTGTGGTGTAGCGGTTAGCATCCTCGCATGTAACGCAGGAGACCCGGGTTCGACTCCCGGCGGAGCCAAATCTTTTCTCTTCAAAAAATAAATTATTTAAAAATAATTTAAAATTGGTGGTGAGCCACAATTTAAGATTGGATTAATTAAAATAATTTAAAAATTGACGTAAGTCAATAAAATATCATAAATTGGACAAAAATTGTCCACCTCCCGCTACTACTCACAAAACTTGTGAGATAGGGGGAGTAGGTATCAGTGAAGAGGAAGGATTTGCTCTGCCTTGAGCCGAGCTCTGTGGTGTAGCGGTTAGCATCCTCGCATGTAACGCAGGAGACCCGGGTTCGACTCCCGGCGGAGCCAAATCTTTTCTCTTCAAAAAATAAATTATTTAAAAATAATTTAAAATTGGTGGTGAGCCACAATTTAAGATTGGATTAATTAATATAAAAAAAATCTTTTAAGCAACCCAAAAAAATGTTCTTGAGCTTTATTTCTTGGCAAAATTTTCCAGGAACAGGGTCGAAACAACAATAACTTTGCCGGAACCATAAAGAAGTGTTTCATTTTTCAGAAAACGACAGCGATATTCCACTGATATTATATATCTTTATTAAAATCTATTGTTGAAAATTTATTTAAGGTTTCCTTATACAGGGACAAAGTTCTGTCCCTCATGTTAGTTGACAGACTGCAGCCTCATGCGGAGCGCATCGTCGGTGCCTACCAGTCGGGATTTCGCAAGGGAAGGTCTGCAACCGAGCAGGTCTTCACGCTTCGGCAAATACTGGAGAGAGGTCGCGAGCACAACGTCCAAACCCACAACCTTTTTGTGGAATTTAAAAGTGCTTACGACAGTATAGATCGGTGCAGACTCTACCAGGCTATGGAGGAGCTGGGGGTGCCCAGGAAGCTGGTACGAATGTGCGAGGTCACCATGGAGGGCGTTCGATGTTTTGTCAGAGTCCAGGCTGGCCTGTCTGACCCTCTCATCCCAGGCAATGGTGTAAGGCAAGGAGATGCATTGGCCTGTTTGCTATTTAATATTGGTCTCGAAAAAGCGGTGCGCGACTCCTCCATCCAAATAGGCGGGACTATCTTCAATAGATCGACACAGCTACTGGGATATGCCGATGACTTAGACATCATAGGGAGATCTTATCGGGACATGGTAGACGCATTCCTCTCGCTCGATGGTGCTGCCCAACGTATCGGACTAAGAGTCAACTCCTCAAAAACAAAATATATGGTTACCGGCCAATACTCTAAAGAGGGAGAACAAGTAAAAATCGGCCCCTATCAATTCGAAAAGGTGAACGAGTTCACGTACCTTGGGTGCCTGGTCAATAGCTACAACGACGTCACCCGGGAAGTCAGATGCCGGATAACGCAGTCGAGTCAGTGCTTCTTTGGATTTCGACATCATCTGAGAAGCCGACTCCTGTCCAGGGCGACAAAGGTGCTCCTCTACAAGACGCTTAGCCGACCAGTAATGACCTACGGATCGGAAACATGGACTATTAAGAAGACAGACGAGTTGGCTCTACAAGTCCACGAACGAAGAATACTCCGCTCCATCTACGGAGGTGTCGTCCGGGATGGCGAGTGGAGCCGCCGGACTAACCAGGAATTATACACCTTATAACAAGAGCCTGATATATCCCAATTCGTTCGTCTCGGCAGACTGCGATGGGCTGGTCATTTGGCGAGGATGGACGAGCATGCGATCCCCAAGAAGGTGTTCCTGGGCAAGATCTTCAGAACGAGGAAGAAAGGAAGACCCAGATTAAGATGGCAGGACGGTGTGGCACATGACGCTCGGACCCTACTCGGAGTTCGCAACTGGAGGGCGGCTGCACTGGACAGGGACACTTGGCGAAGGCTGATCCAGGAGGCCAAGACTCAGAGATGAGTTGTCGGGCCTCTGATGTATGTATTTATAAGGTTTGTTCCAACAAGCACTTAAACCACGTCTATAACTAACACACTTCACATGTTCTCCCCCACTCTTTTAATTCTGAATTTGATTGGTTTGTTTTCCCAACCGGTTCATTAACCATTAAAACATTATTGAGCATTGCTTGAAATCAACCGATCAAATTTAGAATAAAAAAAGCGGGGATAGTACATGATCAGTTTGTTATTGTATTTATCAACGTGTTTTAATAGTTTGTTGGAGCATACCTTATGATATATATGCCATATGTTTTTCAAATAAGTAAATATTTTGAGCGATAATTAAAAAATTATTTTCATGTTTTTTCCCAATAACTTCTTTAATAAATTAAGAACCCAAAAAAGGTTTTAATGGGACCACATTGGGAAAATACTCTACAAGATACAAAAGGTTTCGTTCCAATTGGTCCACCCATCTCGTAGTAATCGGTGGACATACATAGAAAAAAAAAATAAAAGAAAAAAAAGGCACATAGGTACATTTCGAATTGAGTAACCTCCTCTTTCGAAGTCGGTTAAAAAAAGAAATATTTGCACATTTATGTTGACATGAGCAATGGACTCTAAAGCCTGGATAAGTAAAGCAATGGACCCTGATTGAATTAAAAAGAATAAGAGTTGTTATTAAGAATTAAAGAGTATCTCATGTTGAAATCGACTAGATTTCTTTCAATTCTGTTAGTTAAGCATGAGAGTATATAAGTGGTCCATGGGGTCCCCCATCCCAACGAAATTATTAATAAAAAAAAAAGGAAAAATCGGAAGTTATCTGAATTATTTTAATGAATCATGCAAAACCGAAAATAAATTATAAAATGGCTTGTAAGGATATTCATTTGTCTATGTAGCAGTACCAGAACCAAACAAACATTCTTGCCGGGGTTAGACTAGCACCCCACCCCGGAAGCATATTTTATATACGCCACTGTTTATATAACTATTGATTGCCTTAACTGAAATGGGTACTCTTAATAAACGGGGATAATTTGCGATTGAGCGCGATTTCTGATAAATCAGCTGGGACGAGCGTTGGTAAACAAACTGAACTGTAACTGAGAACTGAACCCATGTTTGTTTTGTTTTACTATATCTAATTAATTTTTTTTTTAATTCCACGGGGTTTATTTATTTACTTTTCTTCATATTGATCATGATTTTAGTTAAAAGGTACCAATCAATAAATTTATTATTATTTGGTTTGTTATTATGGTTCAATGTGAGTAAATAAAAGAGGAACGAACGATGTTATTATGTAGGGATATTTAAAGGTCCTTGGAGAGCAGAGCGGACAAGGTAATATCGCTGGTTAATGCCATGAGATAGACGTCATTGCGTTCCTAAAACTAGGACAACGACCGCAAAGTAGGTTTTTAAATGGAAGGCAGTAATTAATGGCAGTAATATTTTATAAATCAATCAATATCATAAAACTTAATTTGGTGGTCCAATCATCGTGCAACGGAGTTGCTAAGCGTATAGGAATCAGGAGCGGTCCGAGAAAAAAAAAATGGGGGGTTGGTTGGTAGAAAAACTCCAATATTATTTATTTATAACTCCACAATTATTTATTTATGGCAACCTTACTAAAGTAATATAAATAAATACTATAGGAAATTTAGATGCGTAAATTTATTAAACCAACGTTTTTATATTTTTAGATTTATTAAGTATATTATATTATACGTTATTATTATACGAGTATAAGTTATTAGTAGATTTAAATTTTAGAATTAAAATGTTTGTTTAGTTCTTTTTTTAATGCTCCCACATTTAAATTATTCCACTGCTGTTTAGATTTGTGAAGCATTTTGAAACTTCTTTCTAACTATAACTTTAGATTCTGTCATGCCTTCATAAAGCGCCTAAATGAAATTCTAGTATAATATATCTGGATTTTCGGAATATATGTAGATCCGTATATAATTAGAGAGATTAATGTGCGTTTTAAAATATATACTATTATTCCCTTGCTACTTGCAGTAAGTATAACTTTGACTTGATGAGATCGACTGTGCATCAGAACCGCACCTCTTGAACAAGAAATCTGGATGGCAGTGATGCACAGGCAAGATAGTCGAGACGCCCTGATATAGGAACCTCAGACGTTCCTTACTAGACTCCAGGTAAATGTGAAATTCCCTGGTTTCTTTGATACTTTTCTTCAGTTGCTTAGAACAAGCCCCAGAATCTCCTCATTTGCTACCAACATCCTGCCTCCTCTATTGATGTACAATTGAATGGAAATTTCGCTCTCATGAAGATTTGAAAATATAAAGAAATCTTCATTCAAATCTTTTAACTCACCCCCCATGACTTTTATAATCTCCATTCAGGATCAAGCAGGAATTCAGATGTTTGTCATAAAAATTAGAAATAGTGCAACTTTATTTATCAATACACGAATCCACGTCACACTATGGAGACAAATATATATTTCCAATAATTATATTCATAATTTCAAACACTATACTATAGTCTTATCGTGTGATGGAAATTGAACGGAAATCAAAAATATGAAATTTGAAAATTAATTTTCATTCTTTCCCACCAAGTTTTTTAATTTCACATACTGGTTTTAAGATCTGAAGACCAATAGGCCAGGAAATAAACTACATAGGGACCAACTCAGTTATACGTTACTTTTCTGGGTACAACTTCTTAAGAGTGGCTCCTGGGTGTGGCCTATTTTGAAAGGTTATGTTACCGTGATATTATCGAACTCCCATCGCGGTTTTTTCATTTATGAAGGGCCTTGATAAGCTTTATTAGATCCTAGCTTTAAAATCAAGCCCGCTTTTCGGATAAATAAATGAATAAATCATCAAAAGTATCCTTTTCAGTTGAGGTCGGGCCTAAATGTGAAGGTAACCTTACTGAACGGCACCCGAGGGGATGTTCAGAAGAGAAGGCGGCCTTAACCAAAAGGAAGTAAAAACTCTGTAAAAAGTGTCTTAAGTTGTAGATGACTTGAAGTATTTCCAGGCACTTTTGTAGGGCATTTACCTGTAAAACATTTCGGGTGAAAATGTGACGTTCAAAATAAGACGATTGGCCGTAATCAAAATTCGATTTGAAGACTACCATTCTACATAGAGGAGGAAGAAAGAAAAGAAAAAAACTACATTTATTATTTTAATCTTATATTGTAAGGAAGGTACAGACAGGGAAATATTAAAGGATTGAGTCAGAGAGATCCGTCATGTTTGAAGGATGACGGTGACTTGTGGCGAGGAGATTAATATATAACTGGTGAAGAGGGTTAGACTCTGACCTCATCCCTCAGCTTGTGGCTCCGGTACTCCTTTCTTATCTTGACGTCTTCCCCAGGTCTCCCATTATATTATTTACAAATACATGTCGTCATACACTGAATATGTATAACTATGTATCTTTTTTGAACCATCCAAGTGTATCGTTTGGAAATTGCACGAATAATAGTAGAAATATTGCTCGGAAACTCAATAGTTTTTTTGAAGTGAGGGAGTGAAGTAGCTATTGACCACAGCGTAGCTTTCCCTTAATAACCTTAATCTCATAGCGGAGGCAAGCCATCGCAGCACCTGGTCGGCAGTCAAAACGATCCTAGTGTCTTCCCTGAACGATTCTTTCCACCACGGGAAGAAGGGAGGTTCCTCTCAACGCTCAGACCATCCAACACTTCACGTGAGGGAGTGATGGAAAAACATCTGGACATACCTTTTTTATTTTATTTATCGTCATTGGTAACAATAAATGAAACCGCTTATTTTTTTATGGAATCTTAAAGTAATAACTGACTTAACCGATTAATCAATTTAATCGAATGATCAATTGCTGAAAGAACACGAATTTTTAAAGTGGCTTGCCTGGGAGTTGGACAAGGTGAGGGAGCGAAATTTTTTTTAACCAATTATAAATTTAGTTTGGAGGTAAAACTTAGCCTCCATAGAACAAAAAAAGGAGTGAAATAGTTCCTATTTTTTTCTTGTAACTAGCTCACATATTAGTGGTTGAAAATGGAGCGGACGTACGATTTATCCATTTTCAGATAATGACCCTATTACAGAATTTTGTTGAAAAAGTAATACTATAAGCTCAATTTGTTTCTTGTTAACGGGGATGGTAGAGGATAAATTCGTTAACAGAGTAGAGGATGAGGTTGTTCGAATCCTATACTTGAATACTATCCTATCCTTACACGGTTTCCTCTTTTTATAATATATTTTTTCATCCCTTATCCCCCGATCAGATGTTGGGCGAAAGAACAAAACTAGCGAGAGAATTCCATTACAAAGGAGGGAGGTAATGGGGCGGGGGCAGTATGTTGCAAATAGATCGATAGCCTCGGCCCGATGACAGGGAAAGATTTAGCGGTCCCCGCGGCAAGGATATTGTGAACCTCTCCACCGCTCTTGTCCCATTGCTCCCCCCAAATTATCACCCCCCCCCCCAACCTCGTGGACCTAAATAATAAAAGTTTCCCAACTTGGACAGTTTAGTTATTGCTCTCGACTAACTTCTATATCCTTATAAGCCGATTATTTCCCGATCCTACGTGAACCGGCACACGAGTTACGAGTGTACGAGAGGAAATAGTTGTTTTCCAACCAGTGAGTAACACACATTCATTTCTCAAACATTTTCCTTCTGTTATAATAAAATGTAACAATGATGAAGAAGAAAAAGTCCTATAAACGAAAGTAAACATGTTTAACAACAACGTTGTCATTCCTGTTCTAGGGCAGGGAAACATGGAAGAGGATCGAAAGCATTATCCAAACCATTCAGTTCTTCATTAATCGCTACTAGCGAAGAATCCTGGAGATCTGTTGGTACGAAATCAGCAACGATGAGCTCTGGAGAACTACTGAACAGCTTCCCGTAACAGTTAAAATAAGGAAACAGAAGAAGAAGCATATGGGACATATTTTAAGAAAACCGCAGAGCGCCATCGAGACAGCAGATATTCTGTGGAATCCCCAAGGAACGGGAAAAATAGGAGGGTCAAGACCCAGAGAGACATGGCACAGATCAGTTTAAAAGAGTTGGCCAGACACAAAAATATTGGCATAAAGGAGGCGGAATAGGAGACACTTTTAGATTCCTTATATACCAGGATTATAATTATTTATAGTATTCTTAGGACCTATTAACCAACTATGTTAAATATGTAGGAATGTTATGCGATTATTGGATAGGATTTCCCGAAACGGTTGTCTACTAAGTAAGATTATAAATATAGAAAGTAAAAAGAAATTCGTTGAGCATTTTCAATCCGATATATATATAAATATTCTCTAATATCTATATAAATAAAGATGAAATTCTGTTTGTTTATTTGTTCTTTACAGAAATCCATACCGTTTGTCCTAAATACTCTAAATTTCGCTCAGTGGTTCTTTCATACCAGGTGCTAACACCTGTCCACATGAAAATTGCATAATTTCAGCCGATCTCTGGGTATATTCTTTATTGTTATAAAAATCGTTTTGATCTCGCTTTACATTGATTTTTACGATATGGACCGTTTGAGTCGATAAAAGTCTCGTAGAGCCGCATGAAACCGGTGTATACATCTAGTAATCTATATAAATAAAGATGAAATTCTGTCTCTTAGTTTATTTGTCCTTTATAGAAATCTATACCGTTTGTCTTAAATTCTCCAAATTTCGCTCAGTGGTTCTTTCATACCAGGTGCGAACACCTGTCCTCGTATATTAAAATTGCATATTTTCAGCCAATCTCTGGGTATATTCTTTATTGTTCTGAAAATCGTTACGATCTCGTTTTATATTGGTTTTTACGATATCGACCGTCTGAGTCGAAAAAAGTCTCAGTTTATAGATTTAAAAAATGAAATTTCGCGGGTGAAACCGGTATTTACAGCTAGTATTGCTTTAAATATAATATATTTCTTTTGCCTCATATATTACTGCGATTCCATGTAATTGTATGTTTTATCAAATTAGAATGCATCGTAATGAAAACAAATGAATGCACTTTGTATCTCTATGTATCAATGACCAATGACCTTAAAACGGATCACCTAATATTGTTGCAATCTGTCTTTCCTGATTAATAAGTTCTCAAAGGGTCGTTTGTCTCATGCATTATACATGCATCATCGTTTGCTGGATCGCAATGCATTACAGGTGACGGAGGTCTGGAATGTACTACGTCACCTCTGAATCATCTTTAAAACGAGAGAACAGGTGACCTTCTGGTCAAGGCTTGGGAAACATTCAAGTGTTTGTCTCTCGGTCTCAGAAAGTAATTTGTATACATTTTTATAACCATGAATGTTATAGAGCTTGACAGGGGTTATAGAGAATACGAAGATCTGCAGAATATGAGCTTTCCTGTCAGTTAAAAAATTTCCCTTTATTAATGACCTATTAACAAAAATATTTGGTATCAGTGCACCTCATACAATGCATGAAAATTTCGACTAATAATAACATTCGCAGTTCAACATTGCATAGAATGTTGAACTGGTTTAGTCCTTAGATGAGATGTTTGTTTTTGTTGCTGGATATACCTCACACAGTATGTGGCAAAACATCGTACCTGGTGAAATAACGAATCTGAAAAAAAATAAGGTTTGAGATATTTGCCGCATAGGTTGGATTTTATGTGGTTTACAACCTGTCAAATGTTTACTATTTAATCTTTATTCCTTCCTAGTCAAATAAACAATTTCATTTTTGCGAATATTCGTTACTGGCGTATATTCTGGTAGTATACCGGTTTCACCCGGTTATGAGAAAATGGATATAAAATGAGACTTTTTTTGACTCAAACGGTCGAATCCGTACAAAACCAATGTAAAGCGAGATCTTAACTATTTTCATAACAATAAAGAATATACCCAGAAATTGGCTGAAGTTATGCAACTTTAATATGGACAGGTGTTCGCACCTGGTCTGAAAGAACCACTGAGCGAGATTTGGAGAATTTAGGACAAACGGTATGGAAATCTATAAAGAACAAATAAACAAACAAACATAATTTCATCTATATTTATATAGATTTATATAATGCACGCACGCACGCACGCACGCACGCACGCACACACACACACACGCACACACACACACACACACACACACACACACAGACCATTTCGCGGGACTTGGTTATTTGGACTCGGGGGACCCCAAAACTTGTATTTCCGTTGAAAACCGGAAGTTGAAATTTTTCACGATCGCAATACTTTCCTTACTATATATTTCATATATACGTAAGTGAAAGTAAAAATACCTGGAAGTAATATTTTATGATTTACTGTTACCTATTATAATAGCTGTAATCTTAAATCTATAAAAAAAAAATTGAAATTTGCGATTTTCGTCTATAGATTCTACTTAAGTGATAATTTATTAATCAATGCAAGCATTAAAGGGACCCCACCAATAATATTTTAAATTCCACAATAAATATATAATTGCTTCTTTACTACTATTTCCTTGTGGTCGGTCACCTGTGGTGTTGTGGTTAGCCTGGCAACGTGTAGTAGGTTGCCAATGGTCTGTGTGTCTGTGTGTCTGTGTGTGTGTGTGTGTGTGTGTGTGTGTGTGTGTGTGTGTGTGCGTGCGTGCGTGCGTGCGTGTGTGTGTGTGTGTGTGTGTGTGTGTGTGTGTGTGTGTGTGTGTGTGTGTGTGTGTGTGTGTGTGTGGTGTTGTGGTTAGCCTGGCAACCTACTACACTAAAGGTCGCGGGTTCGAGTCCCGTGGTGGCCCTAGGATTTTTTAATAGGAGTAAAACATCCGTAGTTAATCCGACCCTCGGATAGGACGTAAAATAGAGGTCCCGAGCCTGTACGATGTTAGTTACTTGTTAAAAATCCCTATCCTAATTATACCTGGATATGCATAATCTAAGCATCGTCCGATTAGCCTTAGCAACATAAAGAGACGTTAAAAAAAAAAAAAAAAAAAAAAAAAAAACTATTTCCTTAATTTTCTAAATACATATATAATGCTTATTCATCTTTTTTTTTAAACTCTCAGCTAGGGTCTTTTACTTTTTCTTGGCCTAAGTATGCCTTCATCTTCTGGCTGTGAGCCTTGCTTTCTTTAATTCCATTGAAATCCATTTAGGTAATGCCTGTGCATTTCTTGCTTGTGGGAGACCCCCTGCAGGATGGCCTGTCGGTAATGAGTTCGGTTTCCCGTTGTATGTAATGGTATCCGCAGTTCCTAATTCATCTGTTATATGGTTCAATATTTCTTTTTTTAATTTGGTAAAAATGTCTTCTAAATACATACATAATGCTTATTCATCTGTTATATGCTCCTTCATTTTTTTCTTTGGTGAAAAATATTGAAAGTATGTGATAAGTTAGTTCTTTATTCCAACATTCTCAAACAACGGTTGATCCTAAAGGTGTCAATATCGTTGAGTTTACTAGCGAATTTGTAAAACCTTCATAAGACAGCCAAGCAATAGTTTCTTAACTTCAGTGCAATTCGGCAGCTACTTTGTCATTTTTCAAAGATATAATTTCATGACATTTTTGGTGAGCAATCTATTGTTAATAGCTTTGATAATGCCAGGGTCATCTCATTCTGATTTCAAGCCCAGAGGCGGTAGTTTACAAAGAAAATTTTTTTTCTCATAAAAATGACCTTTATTGTCGCAAAGTAACAAATCGGCCAATTTCGGTAGTTTTCCAGGGTATATTAGATTGGTCCGAATTTAGTTATGGTAAATCAACGAATGAGGCAGAATCGTAACAGTTTACGATGAAAAGAGCAAATGTCGGTTGGCAAAATCTTTGAAAATGAGTACATGAAAACTAACGAAGGTAAGGGGTAACCTGTGATGTTGTAGTTAGCATAGCAACCTACAGCACTAAAGGTCGCGGGTTCACTTCCCGAGGTGGCCCTAGGATTTTTTAATGGGAGTCAAAAATCCTTGGCTATGCCGTCCCTCGGATAGGACGTAAAATGGAGGTCCCGAGCCTGTACGATGTCAGGTACTCGTTAAAAATCCTAATCCTAATTATAAATGGATATGCAAAATTTAGCATCGTCCACTGTAGCATCGTCCGATTAGCCTTAGTAGCATAAAGAGACGTTAAACAAACAATAACAATAAGTAACGAAGGTATCAGGTTTGCTACTTCCTCACATAATTTAGTCGTAAAATTAAAAATAATGTATAAAGCAAACTATAATTATTCGCTACTTAACCGTGTGCATGCGTGCGTGCGTGCGTGCGTGCGTGTGTGTGTGAGCAGACTAGCTCAAAAACTATAGGCCGTACAAAACTGAAATTGGGTATTTAGTGTATGTATATGCCCGCGATGTGACAGCAAAAATTTCATCAAAATTGCTCAAAGGGAGGGGGTACTTTATTTAATAAATTTTATATCATTTTCAAATGTTTTTTTTTTATTTACTCAAAAATGGTTTTAACGATTTTGATCAAACTGGGTATCTGATGTATGTATATGCCAAAGATACGGTAGCCAACATTACATCAAAATTTATCAACCGGAGGGGGGACTTTACTTAATAAATTTTGTATCATTTTCACGTGTGTTTTTTTTTATTTACTCAAAAAAGGCTTTAACGATTTTGATCAAACTGGGTATTTGATGTATGTATATGCCAAAGATGTGATAGCCAACATTTCATCAACATTGGTCAAACGGAGGGGGGACTTTACTTAATAAATTTTGTTTCATTTTCAAATGTTTTTTTTTTATTTACTCAAAAATGGTTTTAACGATTTTGATCAAACTGGGTATTTGATGTATGTATATGCCAAAGATGTGATAGCCAACATTTCATCAACATTGGTCAAACGGAGGGGGGACTTTACTTAATAAATTTTGTATCATTTTCAAATGTTTTTTTTTATTTACTCAAAAATGGTTTTAACGATTTTGATCAAACTGGGTATTTGATGTATGTATATGCCAAAGATGTGATAGCCAACATTTCATCAACATTGGTCAAACGGAGCGGTCACTTTATTTCATATTTTTTTTTTTCTAATTTTTACCTTTTTTTCGATGATCTCAAAAACGGCTTTAACGATTTTTATCAAATTCGTCATGTTAAATGAAAATCAGGTGTTCTTTAATATCAGGTAAGCTTTATCATTATTAAAATGTTCTGAGGGGGCTTTTTTGGGGTGGGGCCTTTTTGTTTGTTTGTTTCCCATAAAGTACCTTTGTTTTTGTTTATATGGAGAAATTAAGTGTCTCTCGTTACGCCTAAAAATAAGAAATGGCTAAATATGAGATATGATAAAAATAAAGAAAACATAATGAGGAGAGAAAAATAAAAATATCAGTCATCTCATAAAACTCGTTGAGCCCACGCATGCGGAGTACGCCTTTAATGACAGACCATTGTTCATAATTAAAGCCGTTCTGTTCATTTGAGAAGTGGCAATTAACAAAACGCATTTATTTCTAATCTAAGTAAGTTGGCAAGTGAAAGTTGTGTGTTGCGCGCACGCACCAGATTTTTTCTTTTCATTTTTGTAATTTGACTTATTTTATTAAACATTTTTACTTTGGATATCTATTGTGTATATTAAATCAAAATTTCGGCGCACTCGTCAAAACATTTCACCACTCACACTGAAAAAACATCTTAGAGTTAGCACTGACGCTTTGTTGTTATTTTCCAAATATACAACTAAAATATGTTTGAACGTCTTACACCATGGAAAAAGTATTTTACTTATATTTGAAATCAAAAGTTTTTTTTTTCTTTTTATAAGTTTATTATAATTTTAGATACCTTCTCTTAAATTATCGAATCCCATTGAAATATTCTTCTTTATAATGCGAACACATTAGTGTAATGCACGTGTAACAGGTTTTTCTACGTGTATGACGATGTAATACATTAATTAACAATATTTAGTACATTATAAAAGTAATATAATGCTGAATATAATAATATTATAAATTTAAGCTAAAATATTAAGAACCCACTAGCACTCCTGACTTTATAGGAGATCCCCAGCGCAGATAGATAGCATCCAGCCAGCCAGCCTTCACCTCAATTCCTATGATGCAACCTTTTGATCTCCATTATCCGACCATCAATTTATCCGAACTATATTAATTTGTTTTAATAATAATTATTCTAGTACAAATAACCTTTTTTATTTTTATTTTATAAAATGTTAGCAAAAATAATTAAGCACAGCTTCTTCCCCACCAGCAAACGGAGAATAAAATGAAAAACAATTGTGTATGAAAAAAATTGGAGTACAGTAATTTGTTTAAAACTTGAACTAATTAAAAAATAATGATAATTTACACATTTACGGAACTTGATACTCAATAATTTAACAGCCTGTAGCTATGGCCCTGATCAACAGAGTCGTTTATGAAATAATCTATGTCAAGGAAAATACGACAGCGCATGCTCAAGCAATACTTTTTAAATCTAATCCTCCAATATCATCTAAGTTTTTGTTGATATTAGGACATTCCGTTTTCTAATTTTTGTCCGTAATCAATGAACAGCGTAGTTGAATATCATTAACAATATCAGTCTGAATTCCGACCTTTTGGACTAAAAGATTTCTTCACAAATGTAAATTGCATAGATTAATTTATAAATAGAAGTTACATCCAATAAATTTTAATAATTATGCAACAGGATGCAATTATTATCTATGTGTATGTGTATTATATAATTATAAAAAAAATGCATATGTGGACATTTTCCCCTTTCGAGTCAATCAAAGTTAAAGTTTAAAAAAATATTCATATGAATCTGAAAAATCAACGTTTTTTATTCTATACTCTTAATCAGATATTTGACTTTCATTGTCACTGGAAGTTCCGATTTTGGGTCCTTAATATTTTCTGATGGGTGTGTTTGGGTCTGAAATAATGAACTTCCCTGTGCTCGGCGCTGGCTTGTAGCCAAGAAGAATCTCAACGCTGTAAATATGCGACTTAGATTCCTTATTTTTAAAATTTTCAATGTAAACATTATGATAAGTATTTTTTTCCGACCACAGTTCAAAACATACATCAAATTTTGTGTGCATACCGCCTTTTTTAGTACAGAAAAATAAAATTAGAAAACATTATTTCAAAAATTCTATTCAAGTTAGAAATGTAGTAAGCATATACAATTTTCTTAGTTTATTTATTTCTAAAATCTAGATATAAATTTATCATTTCTGCCACCCTTATTCACTACCTTGTAATGTTTTTTATTTATTTTGTTTTTTTTTTATATCAGAAGTAAATTCTTAAACTATGAGCAGATTGAAAACAATACCCATACAATATAAAATACTTTGTATATTTGCATTTTATTGTAAGCATACAATGACTAGAAAGTTATAATTATTTCTCTTTATTATATTTATATAAGCACTCACAGAGAACTTTATTATTAAATGTAAAGTTATATCATCACGTTAAAAGATTATCTCAATTATTTATAATTTCTCGCAAGGCCGTACCCAGGATCAAAACTAGGGGGGGCAAGCTATGGTGTGTCAGGTTGTAACATCTTACCGCGGAAAAGGTGAATGAAACCAAATTATGTATAATTATAGCAGTGCTTTATTAACTAAGTTATGACAATTATTTGCTTGAAAAAAATTATTCTATTACTGCTAACCGCCTTAAAATCTTAAAACATTATTGCATCCAGCCTTCCAGGGGGGGGGGCAGCTGCCCCCCTGCCCCCCGCTGGGTACGCCCATGATTTCTCGTACATTAGGTTGTAAATGTATTTTAAAAAAAATAGGTATGCTAGAATTAAATATAAAGTAAAAAAAAAATGACCTTGTGTACCTACACATGACACCAACACATCGCATTCTTGTTATGAGAGTAACAACACCTACTTCACATTATGTAACACTGTGAATTTTCTCAGTTAATTTTTAAGTGGAAGATAGTAATTATATATACAATACAAAATATTTCAAAATCTTATATTTTATAAACTACTCATTGATCATGCATTGAAACTAAGTTTACGACATGGTTAAAACATGGTATATGCTATTTTGCGATGTTCCACTAGTACAAAATGATTAATTAATAACAAAGAATTTTTTTTTTTTTTTATTCCCTCTACTGAATCATGTTGAAGTTGTTGAAGAAAAAGATGTTTTTTTATGTTTGTTTTTTAAATTGAAAACGATAAGATACTTAAAATTATAAGTATCTATATAGTTTCGTTTATATGCCTCTATTTATTAAGCCTCAATACATTTCGATATTCAAATTTTTTTTGGGGGGGGGTTGGGGGAGATTTCTTCTTCAGGATCTTACAACCACAATGTTTCTTTTTATACATCCTTTATTATAATTATTATTGTCCTTATATCCATATTAACCTCCCCCCTTACCCATCTATTTCTGGATTCATGTTTTGATGTAACAGACTGTTCTTGCAAAGTGGGACGGTCCAAATTCATTTTATGAGCTTTACAAAATATTTTAGTTATTTTTATATAAGCATAGGAACATTAATTGTATTACTTTTATGAATTTACATAAATATGTGGAAGGAGTTGATTTACTCGCGACTAAACTTAACTCTCACGTTTTTCCTTCTAATAAATTTATTATGAGAACATAAGTTACTTTTGATGACTACGCTCCAGGTAGGTCTCATACAGGTTCGATGCATAGTCGATTCAATATAATAAATATTTACTCTTTTTCTTCAATGAACAGAACGGAAAATATTTTAGAAACCTGCATCTGTTGTCACCAACTCTTGTACGATTTATTTATAGGTGACGACGATTGTAATTATAATATGCAAACTGGGTGAGAAGATTCTGAATCAGAGTTCAGAGCTAGGCAAGCACTATAAATAGTTGCTGCTGAGAAACAGTTTCAAACTTAGTGCGAAGTCAGTGATCATCTTGAAAGGAGTAATTTTAGCATCGCGGTGCCTCATGTATATTTATGCTCGTATTGTTAATGTATATGCAATGATGTATGTGCATTTTTAATGATTGATTATTATCTCAGTACAAGAAAGGTAGTATTATTAAACAAGTTAAAAAAAAAAAAAAGTAAATCAATAGTAGAAACAAATACTTGGGGTTTTGTGACACCAAAAAGAATAATGGAAAAACGGCGTTCCTTCACCTTTTATGTCATGGGAAAGATTTATTTTTGATATCCCCACAAAAAAAATAGTAACATTTTTTTTATTGTTGGTTTAACGTCACTTTATGCCACTAAGGCTAATCGGACGATGCTAGAGTGGGAATCCTAAATTTAGCCTATCCAGGTATAATTAGGATTGGGATCTTCATCGAGTACGTGACATAGTACATGCTTTGGACCTCCATTTTACATCCTTTCAGAGGGACGGCATAGCCAAGGATTTTCTACTCCCGTTAAAAAATCCTAGGGCCACCGTGGGACGCGAACCTGCGACCTTTAGTATTGTAGGTTGCCATGCTGACCACTATACCACAGGTGACCCCTTTTTTAAATTGAAAATTAATTGTTTCAAATCGGTTTATTCATCAGAATCATCATCATGTTATATTGATAGTAAATTTAATAAGTAAACTCCAAGTAGGGATTTAAACGCGACTATAAGATTATAAATGTAAACATTTAACTACTTTACTTAATTCAACAAATAAAGTTGGGGAAAACTTATTTTAATTAATGGTTTTAAATGAAAATCTAAAACCTGTATGTTTTTTTATATAGTTTTGAGATGATTTCCACCATACATGATACTCTAGTAGAGTTCTCCTCCAATACATATTTACAGTATCGACAAATGCATGTGTTATTGAGTCAGATTTTTGAGGGCAATATGAAGGAATGATGTTGGTAGTACAAGTTTTTATTTTTATTTTTGACAATTACATGCCAATTGTAAATAAGTGAATATTGATAATCTTTGAAGATGAGCAGATAGTCCGAAACGTCAGATGGAATAAAGAAGGTTAATTCAATAAAAGGGTGGTGTTGCTTCAACGATAGGTTATTAGAGTTATAATGAGACCCAAATCAACTATCCTTAACATGGAGGTACTCAATTTAATACGGAGAGACCCTACTTGTTCATGAGTTTAAATTTAGGGAGAAAAAAAATCTACTTTTGCTTTCAGATATTCTCTAAACTTCAATAATTTTCTCCAAAACTTATCTATTATTAATACTTTTTTTTTAAACGTAGTTCTCTTAAATTATATGTCTTGGCATGGAGGAAGCCCGAAAAATAAATTCACCGTTTTCGGACATTTCGAGTTTCTTTGAGGACTGATTCAATGGTAACGTTAGTAGTATATGGGTGATTCTAAAATTATGGAAGTATTTGGATCTTAAATTTTTTGGAATTTCAAAAGTCATCTTCTCTTATGTTTCTGGTTGCATATGGCATGGTCACTTGCACCTTACCAATGATGTGAAGTGTGCACAGACTTACTTATATTCATAGTTTCCGAGATAATGATTTTTGAAGAAATTAATGTTCCAAGGAGAGACAAAATGTAACATATGACATCATTATATTAATTTAAATCTTTTAAACAAAAATTCTTTAAATTTTAAAGTACCGCTTCGTCTAAAATCAGTCTCGTTCTTATATAGGTATAATGAGTTCGATCCCTACCATCAAAATAGTTAAAGAACTAACAGTTAACTATAGAATTTATTTTTAAAAAGAATTTTGGCGGTTAAATGGGGGGGGGGGGGAGATTTTAGATATGTATACTTAATCGAAAACTTTCTGAACTGACAATGATTAGTACTCAACATAACCAAGTTAAAAATTTAATCACAAGTTTCTCCATGATCACCATTGTCACTCCCTAGCTAAAAACATCAGTACAGGCTAGGGAGTGACAGGTCAGGAAGGGAAAAATCGGCCATTTATCATCAATTTTGGCAAAACTAGTACAAAAAATATTTAAAGGAGGTTATGACTGTGCTGAGATTCTATTAAACTGCGATAAAAAAAAAATATATATACATATATATATATTGTTTACTATCATCATGTTGATAAGGTATAGGAAGTGACTCACTATAAAAATATTAATCTAATCTTAGTTCGTGGCTGACCACCATTTTAAATTATTTCTAAATAATTTATTTTTTGAAGAGAAAAGATTTGGCTCCGCCGGGAGTCGAACCCGGGTCTCCTGCGGGTAGTGGTTAGCATCCTCGCATGTAACGCAGGAGACCCGGGTTCGACTCCCGGCGGAGCCAAATCTTTTCTCTTCAAAAAATAAATTATTTATAAAAATATTGTTTAGCTTTACATCTTTCTCCACGTCCTGAAAGATAATTCACGTCATAAAAAAGTTACCCCATATGTTATAAGCACGAAATTTCCTTCTTTGACGGATTGGTGGGTATATAAAAAACTAGCTGGGGAGTGATCTCATAACTGTGTGACAAAGTGAAAGGCTGTTGTGGTACTTTGCCTGTACCCTTTGGAGTCCTTGTTCAATTTTATTTTGCATCCTGAAAGTTTGCTGATAAGATTAGTGCCTGGTTTTTTAGAATTATTGTGACGGAAAAGGGTTTAATTATTTTTCAAAATACATGACCTCTACTTCGTGACAGGCCAGGGAGTGACAAAAAGAGCATTATTATTGATTTAAGTGAATGTTATCCTGTCTTTAGGCGCTTTAAAATTGGATAACAGTGTCCATTACCTATGAGGTAACAAATGAGGCGTTTGGTTTCAAAACCGGCTACATCCATTTTCAACAATTTTTCAGGACTGATAAAAAAAAAGATCAATTTAAAAAATTAATCAATGAATTTAACTGAATTTAACAATTTTTTTTTTGTTCTTTTTCGTCGCTTTGATAACAATTACCTTTAAAAAAAATTTTAACAACTTTTTATCACATTTTCTTTTTTAAATCTCATTTAACATTAAAAAATATGTTGGATGTACCTGACTTTGATAAGAAATATCCATTTTTGGTTAAATTATAAATAGATATTTTTTGAAAACAAATCTCTTTATTTAATATGAACAATCTATACATAGTTTTTTTTTTAAATATACAAATTTTAATTTAAATCTTGATGTTGACCCATATCCATATTGGTATCATGCATATTTACTTGGATAGGTGACATTGTACTGTCTATTACATCTTTGTAGAATTCTAGGGTACCTATTGATCTCCAGTATTCTCCATAATGTTTTTCCAATAGAGTATCAACATCATCCAACTGTTTGGAAACATGGATACCGTTTGGGATTTCGAAAAATTGAAGGTTTTTTAAAAAGTGAAGCTTGGATGGAACCGTTTTGGATAAGAAATGGAATATTTAAGTATTGATTTACACATTATTTCTTAAATAAAACATTAGAAAAAAAAAACATTTAGAAAAAATAAATGAATTAAAACTCCTTCAGGCGGTTGTCGATTTATCACGTTGTGACACAAATACCACTATAATTTTAGAATCACCCATATTTATGTAATAGATCGCGCGAATTCCATCCTTAAAGACCTATAAATTTAAATAATCGATATTAGTGCATAATCGAGATTAGAAACTAAAAGAAATATGCCATATAGAAGCGAAGATTCACAATTTTGATACTTATATTCGTATTGCGTCTTTTGTTAAGACGACACACATTGCTTCCACTAATATACAAAATAATCACTCAGCAATCTAAATGAATTTAAAAAAATTCAAGCTTTAAATGAAGAAAGCAACTTATGTGAAGTCATGTTCATATAAATATGTGGCATGCTATTTAGAAATGTTAGAAACGTCATATGATGCCATTGTCATGGCATCAGATCCACGGAACATGAATACCCACTTGTTATGCAAATCATTATAAGCACCTTCTTCCTATTACGATTACTGACTATTGTTGCACTAAATTTTTCAATTAAATTATTGAAACGCAAAAATAAATGAGAAACGGAAACAGATGTATGCAATTTATTTAGTCAACACCATAAACTGAGCGCTCAGGAGTGAGTAATCGTTTACTTTTAATATTTACAACATGGATAGTTGATGTCATTCTAAAAATAGAGCTTGTATTCAACATTGCTACAATTTATTGTTCTATTTCATAGTGGATAAGGCTCACCTGAGGTGTATTGGTTAGCATGACAACCTACAATACCAAACGTCACGGGTTCGCGACCCGGTGGCCCTAGGATTTTTTAATGGGAGTGGAAAATGGAGATCCCGAGCCTGTACGATGTCAGGTACTCGTTAAAGATCCATATCCTAATTATACTTGGATAGCAAAATTTAGGATTCCCACTGTATCTTAAATCATCGTCCGATTAGCCTTATTAGCATAAAGTGACGTTAAAAAAACAAACTAACATAGTGGATGTTAACAACTGATTACATATAACAGGCCCAAAGCACAGAAGTATATAACTATACGCAATAATTTTATATTAAAAGTCATTGAATTAACCTCTAATGGACTAAAAAAAACAAAAAATATATCGAAACGAATTTCATTGAACTAATCGATTTTAACAAGTACCCATACCTTGCAAATATTTAGCTTTTTCAAACTTTTTAATGCGCTGAAAGAGTAGTATATCGTAGAAAGGTCGTCAAATCAAACACCAAGCAACATTTATAATTTTTAAACAAAAACGGCACATGTATAATTCAACGGTTTACAATTTTTTTTTTCTACTTCAGAGGGAAAAAAATCGTTCATTATCTAAAGCGATCTGTTGGATAGTTAAATTTCAATCGGAGACATATCATCTATTCTGAATACATTTTAGCTTACGTTTAAATTCATTGCAAGAGAAACTGAAAATGTATCTTTTGTAATTTATCTTTTGATATAATGGATTATTTAATGATGTAGTATGAAATACACGGGTTAATACAAAGGATGAAATAAATTATTTAAGTGTCTTCCGATAACTTATGTGATTCAGGTATTTTAAACAAATACTGATATGACTTGATTTTATAAAAATTAACAAAAATGTTCATAATGTTTAACATGTTCTTTCAGATAAAAAATGGAAATAAAACCTTTTAAAATCCTTGTAAAATATAACTAAAATAAATTATTTATTTACAAAAAAAAAAAAAAAAAAAAGAAATTGTAATTTAAATTAGCAAAGGTAAGTTGAGCTCAAAGGAGGGTGGCAATTTAAAGAATAATCTAGAAAGATTTGTGGAATGAATTTCTGAAGTGAGAATAAGAGTTTATGTCACCCCACCAGCTGCACATTTTATATTTAAATGGCTTGACTTAGCGAGAATGATTTGCTTTTATTAAGGTGCAGAGAAGGTTTAAAGATACTCATGAAATGTAAAAACAAAGTGCGCCCCCTCATATCTTTATATATATTAAAATCTCGGGTCCCGATGTTTGTCGGAGGTAAAGTCAGAAAGTACTCAACCGATTTAGTACGTGGGCCAGACCCCCCTACCGTGCACCCCCCCCACATCCCTATAAATTGCATATCGTTGTGTTCCTTGTGATAAAAGATTAAGAAAAAGCCAATGTTCCCAGAAAAAAAAGTGGCCGCACTAACCGAAAATGGCGTTCAAACATGGCGGAATGACGATTTTGATTTTAGTTAGTTTTTTTATTACTGACATTCACCATTATGCTTAATTTCGCCAAAACTGGTATTTTATTAAAGCTAGATAGTTCTAGATTCAGAATAAATAAACAAACGTTCTAAAATAATTAGTCTTGACAACATAAAATACATTTAAAGTCAATTTTTTCAAGTCCCTCGCGTAAAAGTTAAAATTCCAAGTTAATTTGTGATTAAACGGCCATCGTTAACGAAAAACACCCTGAAATAAACCATCTGGAGCAATTATTCTTCTTTAGAAATCAGTGGTCAAATTTCAAAATATATCAACTAGTTTCATAGAAAACGGACCTACAAGGCGAAAAGGCGCCGGTGACTCGGGCGCATCCAGTCCTCTGCCACATCGTTCAGTTCTCATATATCATATATTTACAGCGGCTTTAGGATATTATTTTGAATGAATAATCGAGCCAGTGTAACTGCAAGTTTGTAATTTACAGAAATAATAATTATAACCAATTTTTTTTTTTTTTTTTTTTTTTTTTTTTTTTTTTTTTTAAATCTGATTAACAAAGGATATAAATCTGCTAAATAATAATGAATTAGCCGCAGATTGCACATTATCTAAACCTCACTTATATTGACATAAACTGGTTATGTTGAAATTAAATAATAATGTTTTCATAGTAGTAGTAGTTGTTACAGACACTGGCTTCTGATCATTCGTGAAATTTGAAATAAATGCATTTTTGCAAAGTATTGATTATTTACAGATTTAAAAACAATCAAAATAAAAAAGATAAATAAAAAGTTCTGTTAGTTCGTTGATATGTAGAAATAATTCGTAATACAATTTAGGAAGTGTATACATAACACAATTTAATAGCTCACAACAATTAATGAATAATATATATATACTAGCTGTATATCCCGGTTTCACCCGGGGAATTTCATTTTTCTAATAAACGTGAACAAATTTAAAGTTAAATCATAACGATTTTTATAACAATAAAGAATATACCCAGAGACTGGCTGAAGTTATGAAATTTTAATATGGACAGGTGTTCGCACCTAGTAAGAAAGATCCACTGAGCGAAATTTGGGGAATTTAGGACAAACGGTATGGAGTTTTATTAAGAAAAAACAAACTAACAGAAATTCATCTTTGAGCTGTATAACCCGGTTTGATCGGGGAATTTTATTTTTCTAATGAAACGGTTGATTTCGTAAAAAAACATTGTAAAGTGAGTTCATTACGATTTCTATAACAATAAAGACTACCAGCTGAAGATCGGCTGAAGTTATGCAATTTTAATATGGACAGGTGTTCGCACCTGGTATGAAAGAACTACTGGCGAAATTTGGAGAATTTAGGATAAACGGTATGGATTTCTATAAAAAACAAACAAACAAACAAACAGGCCTGCAGTTTCAGCTTCTCGCAAATCGGCTTGCCTAAGCCTTTGTGGCGCAAAGCGGGCCTCGTATTCCTGGGCAGACTCAGTTTCCCGCGATTCTGCCTGTCTAAGCCTCTGTTGTTCAATCCAAATTTGATGTTCGTCGAGAGTTTCAGCAGCTCGTATTTGACGTTGTTTTAAGCTTTTGAGCTCACTACTCCTATTAAAGCTCGCTTCTTAGGAGGCATTTATAAAAAATAAATTCACCATACATGTAAATAAACGTATTGTAATTTAAAAAAAAAAAAAACACATATGGTTTAAAAATCCCAGAACTCGACGCCTACCAAGGGACGGTCTTACCGGGCCTTGTTGGCCTCTTCAAAATGTATAAAATGATATTTTAGGCTGTTTTTCGACTCAAATGGTCGATTTCGTAAAAAAAACCCATTGTAAAGCGAGATCATGACGATTTTTTTAACAATAAAGAATATACCATGAGATTGGCTGAAGTTATGCAATTTTAATATGGACAGGTGTTCGCACCTGGTATCAAAGAACCACTAAGCGAAATTTGGAGAATTTAGGACAAACGGTATGGATTTCTATAAAGAACAAACAAACAGAATTTCAACTTTATTTATAAGAAGATATATATATATATATATATATATATATATATATATATTATTCATTAATTGTTGTGAGCTATTAAATTGTGTTATGTATACACTTCCTAAATTGTATTACGAATTATTTCTACATATCAACGAACTAACAGAACTTTTTATTTATCTTTTTTATTTTGATTGTTTTTAAATCTGTAAATAATCAATACTTTGCAAAAATGCATTTATTTCAAATTTCACGAATGATCAGAAGCCAGTGTCTGTAACAACTACTACTACTATGAAAACATTATTATTTAATTTCAACATAACCAGTTTATGTCAATATAAGTGAGGTTTAGATAATGTGCAATCTGCGGCTAATTCATTATTATTTAGCAGATTTATATCCTTTGTTAATCAGAT
Organism: Aelia acuminata; assembly: GCA_911387785.2. Lineage (NCBI taxonomy): Eukaryota > Metazoa > Arthropoda > Insecta > Hemiptera > Pentatomidae > Aelia > Aelia acuminata. The sequence continues at coordinate 36,474,728 of OU426982.1, forward strand.
TTAAAAAAAAAAAAAAAAAAAAAAAAAAAAAAAAAAAAAAAAAAAAAAAAAAAATTGGTTATAATTATTATTTCTGTAAATTACAAACTTGCAGTTACATAGGCTCGATTATTCATTCAAAATAATATCCTAAAGCCGCTGTAAATATATGATATATGAGAACTGAACGATGTGGCAGAGGACTGGATGCGCCCGAGTCACCGGCGCCTTTTCGCCTTGTAGGTCCGTTTTCTATGAAACTAGTTGATATATTTTGAAATTTGACCACTGATTTCTAAAGAAGAATAATTGCTCCAGATGGTTTATTTCAGGGTGTTTTTCGTTAACGATGGCCGTTTAATCACAAATTAACTTGGAATTTTAACTTTTACGCGAGGGACTTGAAAAAATTGACTTTAAATGTATTTTATGTTGTCAAGACTAATTATTTTAGAACGTTTGTTTATTTATTCTGAATCTAGAACTATCTAGCTTTAATAAAATACCAGTTTTGGCGAAATTAAGCATAATGGTGAATGTCAGTAATAAAAAAACTAACTAAAATCAAAATCGTCATTCCGCCATGTTTGAACGCCATTTTCGGTTAGTGCGGCCACTTTTTTTTCTGGGAACATTGGCTTTTTCTTAATCTTTTATCACAAGGAACACAACGATATGCAATTTATAGGGATGTGGGGGGGGGTGCACGGTAGGGGGGTCTGGCCCACCGTGTAATTTTGATACAATTTGCTCATTGTGTGTAGTTTTTTCCAAGTTAAAAGTTAGGATAGTTTTTATCTCAATTATTGGCCTCAATATTTTTTTTTTTGCAAATTAAATGCTTATTATACTTCAATTGAGTGTGATTATTTGCAAGTTCTATAAATTTCCAGCAGATGACGGTGTAAGTTGATTTATTGACGAAACACTTCATTTTCTTTCGATATTTAGGTAGGGTAAGAATAAATATACTTTTTCCGGCTTGGACTAGGGATTTTTTTTTCCCATGGCAAATTATGTGTCGCATTTTCATGTGTGGGGAAAGCATCGAATCTATTTGTTTTAGCAAAAGACAGGTTAACCAAAATAATTGTGCACCTATTAGTATAACCTCCTGATACGATATCTCATATCATCATGGGTTATATTCTGGATTTAATTAATATGTATTATGGCAAAAGATTAATTTGGTAAATTTTTGCTATGTATTTTGATTTTGATAAACCCAGTCCCAATTATATTCTTTATTAGTTCTTTTTTACATGTGTCATTGATTAACACATTATGGTCAAATTTAAGATGTAAACAATAAAACTTTAACTCTTCATGATCTTAGGAGTTGCACCACAATTGTAGCATTTTTTATATGATACGTGCCACTTGAAATGTTATACACACTACCATCGATCATAGTGAAAATCATTTGGTGTGCTATTCCCCAAGTACCCCCAAGAACTCGCACATCAGATTAGCAATTGCTTAGTCCAAATTGTCATGCAGAGATTCAATTATTAATGACGATTCCTTTGCGAAAATAAAATTTAGTAGCCGAAAAAATTATGTGAAAGACGGAGTATTATTTCCTCTCAAAACATTGTTCTTCACATCAATCAGACGCAACGGTACGGTAGTGGTCGACAAGAATAATGATCACTAATTTTGATTATGGATGAACCGTACGAATTATCTTATATTCTTCTTAACTTCATCCGAAAAATCAGATAAATTATTTTAATTCACTAGTCTATCAAATAAACCATCGTTTCTGATACTTGGTTCAGTATTGCGCGAGACTTCGTACAGTAAAAAATTGGTTTTGAAATCTAACACCACAATATCACAGTAAGGAGCAACCAGAAGCAGATAAACTAGTCATCAAAATAAATAAGAATAAATGTACTATTTATGGTTAAAGTATGGAAAAACCGTTGTTTTACGTTTTTTAGAAAATCATTTCCAAAGCTTAAAAAGTGATGAAAATTTCTTATATGATATTTAACAATAGATTTTACCCATCTTTGCACTTTTGGTCAAGATTATTCATTAAAAAATTCACTTAAGACTATCACTTTAACAGGTGAGAAGAAAAATTAAAATGTTTAAGTAATAAGATGGTAATAGTCAAAGTAAATATACAGGGTGTATCGCAAGTAGATGACAATATGCAAGATGGAAAAACTAGATCAAAAATGTAGTTAAACGCCGCCAACCGCATGATTCTATCTCATTCCGTTGCACAGATATGCCGTTCCAAAGGTTATTTCGAGAAAACCGTGTTTTTTGTAGGAAAACCTCAATTTTTTCTGGTTCCACACATTTTTTTTCAATGTTCCATCACAGTTTTGAATTCAGCATTAAATTTCCTTTAAGCCTAATGCACATTCAATGTTTACAAGTATCTTTTCAGAAGCGCGATAACAGATCAAGAAATAAAAATTTTAAAAAAGTGTTGTCAGCGACAAATTTTCGAGGATCATTACTCTTCCAAAAAAAAATCCTGCACGTTGCCGAATCTCACAAAAGTTGTAAAATTTAATTACCTTTCTAACGGTGTACTCGAAACTGCAATTATCTCTCAATTTTGTAATGCAATTGGAATGGGAAGGATAAAAAAATTAAGTCATGCTTATTTTGTAGGATCTTATCTCCAATAAATTTAATTTATTTTTTATGTAGATCACAAAGAAAAATTAAATTAATTCTTACTTGAAAGTTAAATAGTAAATAAAATGTCTTTGAACTTTACAAAAGTTGCTGGAACTGGCCTCCTCCTTGCAGTACACACTGACGTCATCTGTTTAACACAGCTGATGTAGCCCTTCGAATCTGATCGTGGTCAGCTCTCATTGCTTCACATGATTCGCGAATTCTTGCGATCAGATGGTTCATATCCTGAATGGGTACTCTGAACACTTCCAATTTAAGCCTACCCCAAATATAAAAATCCAGTGGCGTCAAATCAGGGCTTCGGGCCGGCCAATGCACAGGTCCATATCTCCTAATCCATCTTCCTGTGTACTGTTGATTGAGTCAGTTCGTTACAGCTCGTCCATTATGCGCTGGACACCCGTCCAGTTGCCACCATATCTCTTCTTCAAGTGGCATTGCTTCGAGGAGTGCCGCACTTATATCATCCTGAAGTAGATCATAAAAAGTATTTGAATTTAACCAACGAGGTAAGAAAACAGGCTCTGTCATATGCAGACCACAGACTCCTAGACAGTGTTCCCTAGTGCCAGGTGGATTATGATGAGACCAAAGGTGAGAGTTGCGTGAGTTAAAAATTCCCGCACGTGTGAATGATGCCTCATCTGTCCAAATTATGCGATCAGGGAAGTTACGCCTCTCGTGCCACTGTTGAACATACCATCGCGCAAACACCATCCGTAGCTCCGTATCACGCGGTAGCAACTCCTGGACAGTAGTCAGGTGATAAGGATATTGATTGTCTTCCCTGAGAGCTCTAAAGACTGTAGAGTGCGATATTCCCAGTTGATTTGAAGTGCGACGGGTACTAGTTGATGGATCATCATCTGGAAATCTTTGCCGATTAGGAAACATACTGCGATATTCTTCTTGTCCTCTGGTCTTCACGAAGACCATTGCCTCTCGCAGCCCCATATGCGAAAATCATGTCAACGTACTCTTCAGCTGTGTATAAATTTGGCATTTTACTTCTTGAACTCAAATCGAAACTTACTTAACAGACTGAAGATTTGCACGATACTGACAATTATTATCAGTATTAAACACAAAGTAGGTAGACGAAGAATTAAAGAGATAAGGCAAACAAACCTTAATGCGAACATAATCCGTAAGAAGTAAACAAAAACATTCATCATGCCAAACGTTCTTCACGTTCTTTTAGGTTTCAATCACCTCTCTAGTAGATTTATTAAATAAATATTTGTAATTTACATGAAAAATAAATTAAATTTATTGGAGATAAGATCCTACAAAATAAGCATGACATCAGTTTTTTCTCCTTCCCATTCCAATTGCATTACAAAATTGAGAGATAATTGCAGTTTCGAGTACACCGTTAGAAAGGTAATTAAATTTTACAACTTTTGTGAGATTCGGCAACGTGCAGGATTTTTTTTTTGGAAGAGTAATGATCCTCGAAAATTTGTCGCTGACAACACTTTTTTAAAAATTTTATTTCTTGATCTGTTATCGCGCTTCTGAAAAGATACTTGTGAACATTGAATGTGCATTAGGCTTAAAGAAAATTTAATGCTGAATTCAAAACTGTGATGGAACATTGAAAAAAAATGTTTGGAAGCAGAGAAAATTGATGTTTTCCTACAAAAAAACGGTTTTCTCGAAATAACCTTTGGAACGGCATATCTGTGCAACGGAATGAGATAGAATCATGCGGTTGGCGGCGTTTAACTACATTTTTGATCTAGTTTTTCCATCTTGCATATTGTCATCTACTTGCGATACACCCTGTATACTAACCGAATCAGTTTTATACTTTGTATTTTATCAACAATTCAAGTTAGTACTTAGCTTTGAGCTTTTGTTTTAATATTGAAATTTCTATGTTTTCTTTCTTTTCTAAGATTCTAAATTTTATATTAGCCCTCAAAAAAAAATAATTTTAAACTTAATTTTTCTTATTACTTTTTACTTTCACTTACCTATATATGAAATATATAGTAAGTGGAAGTATTACTTTCACTTACCTATATATGAAATATATAGTAAGTGGAAGTATTGCGATCGTGAAAAATTTCGACTTCCGGTTTTCAACGGAAATACATGTTTTGGGGTCCCCTGAGTCCAATTAACCAAGTCCCGCGAAATGGTCTGTGTGTGTGTGTGTCTGTGTGTGTGTGTGTGTGTGTGTGTGTGTGAACAGACTAGCTCTAAAACTATAAACCGTGCGAATCTGAAATTGGGTATTTAGTGTATGTATATGCCCGCGATGTGACAGCAAAAATTTCATCAAAATTGCTCAAAGGGAGGGGGTACTTTATTTAATAACTTTTTACGTTTTTTTCGATTTTCTCAAAAACGGCTCTAACGATTTTCAATCAACTGAGTATTTGATGTATTAATATGCCCGAGATATGACTGTAAAAATTTCATCAAAATTGATCAACCGGAGGGGGGACTTTACTTAATAACTTTTGTATCATTTTCACGTGTTTTTTTTTTATTTACTCAAAAATGGTTTTAACGATTTTGATCAAACTGGGTATTTGATGTATGTATATGCCAAGGATGCGATAGCCAACATTACATCAAAATTGATCAACCGGAGGGGGGACTTTACTTAATAAATTTTGTATAATTTTCAAGTGTTTTTTTTATTTACTCAAAAAAGGCTTTAACGATTTTGATCAAACTGCGTATTTGATGTATGTATATGCCAAAGATGTGATAGCCAACATTTCATCAAAATTGGTCAAACGGAGCGGGCACTTTATTTCTTAAATTTTTTCCAATTTTTAACTATTTTTCGATGATCTCAAAAACGGCTTTAACGATTTTTATCAAATTCGTCATGTTTAATGAAAATTAGGTATTCTTTATTATCAGGTAAGCTTTATCATTATTTAAATTTTCTGAGGGGGCTTTTTTTTTGGGGGGGGGGGGGTTGGGGCCTTTTTTGTTTGTTTGTTTCCTATAAAGTACCTTTGTTTTTGTTTATATGTAGAAATTAACTGTCTCTCGTGTCGCCTAAAAATAAGCAATGGCTAAATATGATATATGATAAAAATAAAGAAAACATAAAGAGTAGAAAAAAAGAAAAATATTCAGTCAACTCTTAAAACCCGTTGAACCCACGCATTCGGAGTACGCCTTTAATGACAGACCATTGTTCATAATTAAAGCCGTTCTGTTCATTTGAGAAGTGGCAATTAACAAAACGCCTAATCTAAGTAAGTTGGTAAGTGAAAGTTGTGTGTTGCGCGCACGCACCAGATTTTTTTGAACACTGCTCGTGACACAGTGCTACGTGCAAAAATTAAATTTCCAAAATTCACCCCTCCAAGAATATCGTGGAAAAAGGACAACTCGTTACAGTTACAGAACGGAGCGTTTTCATCTTGATATAACATCTATAAATTTACAGGTGTTAAAATGTGAAATGATTGTTAAGAATGCAAAATTTTAGTTTATATAGTTAAATAAAAGGAAATAATATGTTACGGGAAAAGATATGTAAAAATATTGCTTATGCGATATACCGTACATATTTCATATCCACATAACTTTTCGAAAAATAAGAAGAATTAAGCAATGATCTACGTTTAAAAATTTAAAAATACGAGAAGCTGGCATGAAGGTAACACAGAAGGAATGATCGACAGGGGGAATGCGTTAAGGAGCCAGGCGGGACAGCAGAGGATGGCATGAACTTGTTTTTGTCGATGACATGTGGCATAAATTTGTAAACTTAGTTAAATACAATTTTTCAAATATTTTCTCCAAATATCTCATTATAAATTTTAAAAAATAATCCATTTCAAAATTACCATTACCGGGTCCATAGGAAACTTGAAAAAGCATGTTTGTTTTTTTAATTTAAAGTGTAATATTTCCTTGTTAGAGAGAAGCGGGGGCCGTGGAGTAGGAAATGAGACAGCTAAACTATACAAGGCTCATAACGTGGACTGAGTGTAAAAACAGTTAGCAGGCACTAAGTCAGGAGCTAACAGATGACCTCCTATAAAACACAAAGCCGACCCGGGGAAAAAAGAAAAGAGCCAATGAACCGACGAGAACTAACTGGAAGTCGTGAAAAATACCCGGCCGTATATCAGCCAACCTCTGAGCCCTGTTTACGTCCCAATTCCGAGCGGTGAGGATCAAGGCATCTGATCCCTGCTTTCGGCGAGTTACGCCCTATCGGATATCTGAAGGGGGTGGGGGTTGTATAGGGGATGGTGGGGGTGTATAGAGGAAGGAGGGGGGATCTTATACGAGCAGAGATACACAAGACATGAAATAACTTTGTGTCGCTACTTACCTACCTCCTTGTCACCGACCTCTTTGTTTGTTAGCACGCTAGTTGGATCTGCCTCTGTTCTCATTTTTTCCTACTTGTGTGGGTATCTTAAATGATCTGTACTTTATCATAACATAATAAGTTTATTTTTATTTTTTTCTTATATTATTTTTTTTTGTATGCTATAGGACCAATAGGGCCGGAACTATGGAAGGGCATCTGAGGTAATAGAACCAGTCGGTAGAGCTTGGGAACATTATCCAAAATTTTTCAAAACAAATAAAATATTCTTGTTTTTTTTTTTTTCAACCTTCATTCATTCAATAAAATCAATAAATGTTATTTGATGGTGATATTTATTTTAAACTATCTTCCTTACCAGTGGTAAATTAGTGAAATGAAGTGGTACCCCGTCAAATTATGGCATGTGAAATTTTTTTAATTTTTTAAATTCGAAATCGAGCTATTACATCGAGCAGGGCACGAAACTGATAAATATTAATGCGAAAGAAAATGATAAAATATAAAAGTTAGCCATTTTGTAAATCTTATTGAGTATACCTAGACAATGGCGGATCCAGGGGGGGGGGGGAGTCACACGGGTCACGATCCCCCCCCCCCCCCCAATATTTTGGCTTTTTCATTTTTCAATTAACGTACAATACCGATCGACACCAGTAAAGTATCGATAACTTTCAAATTAAAGTTCAATAATTTAAGGATTCAAATATGAGTAATGGTATCACGGGAGTCACCGCAGGTGGGACGCGTCCCCCTAATATTTTGGCAAGAGGGGACGATCCCCCCATGTAAAAAATTAAATAAAAATACAATTTTATGAATTTATCCGAGTATAATCAATCAAATTAATTACTATGTAAATAGACAATAGTAGTTAATTACAGCATAATCTATTAATTGACTATAGGCGGGCGCAATCGAATATAGGGTGCGCTAGTAGTTTTGCAAAATGTCGGAAAGAACGGTGTTAGACCTAGTTGATGTGATAGAGATAATTGGTAATTTTAAAAGACCATTAATTGATGGGCAGGCTATTCTTGAGGCAAACCACATATTTACATGTGGAATAATATCTAAAAATAAAAAAACAGTTATTTTACAAGCCTCGTGCCTTTAAACTAGCAATCTTAAAGGACTGCCCCATCAAATAAAAGTGGAAATCAAATTTATTAATAATAATAAGCAATTTTCTTGTCATTTTACATGTAAAGCTGGTAGTTCTGGTAAATGCAAACACATCATTGTAACTTTACTCGACGTTTTTCGGTTAGTAATAACATTAATTACCTATTCACACAATCATTGTTATGACAGCTTAGATTCTTGGTCATATTATTTATTTATTTCTCAAAACTTTCAGGCTTCGCATTGAAAACATGGAACAATTAAGCACAACGGATGTAATAGAAAAATGGGGAAAATTAAAAAAGAAAAACAAATCAAGACACTATGGTCTCAATGTTATTTGCATAAAACTAGCATTTTGGAATAATAAAATGTCAAATACTAATATTTACCTGGATAAATATAGTCTCTTTCTTTAAAATAAAGACTACATATCGTCATATGTTTCGAAACAGGCTTATCTATTCTTAATTTTACAATCCACTCTTTAAGAAGCTTTTTATTTTTTGGAAATGAAAGGGAATGACACGTCTTTTGATTTTCTAATTGAACACTGAGGGACCTAGCAATACCTATTAGATATTTTTCAAATGATTTTTTGCTCAATCGGGTTTTAATTATGGAAAAATAAATTAAAAACGCCAAAAAGCCCTATGAATCCCAGGTAATGGCCCGCTTTTATCCCCGTTTCTCTAGTTCCTGCAGCGCCGTCGCAGAAGCAGCACCGTCGCTTGCGCCCGCCTATACCCAATTTCTCCATCTGATTTTCACAAATTGGCGCCGTGTCACTTTTTACAAGTATCGTCAAGCGTATTGTACGTTTGATTATATAATTTTCATTTCATCATGAACTGTATTGTTTTTGAATTCTGTGCTGAGTCTCCGACATTGGACTCCATTTCTATTTTAAACCAAGCAGCTTGATCTTACTTTCCATCAACTCGATGAAGGTTATAAAAGATGATGGAAAGCAATGAAATTAGTAAGATAAGGATCAGAAGGAAAACTTGGATAAAATTCAGTCAAGAAATTTCGGACCACATCCTTCAACTTTAAGCTTTGGCAACTATCTATATCCTGACTGAGACATAAATTGACAAGTTTTAAGGACTATAAATACCTTTCAAATACATCGTTGGAGGATGAATTAAATGTCCCAACAGTTGTTTTTAGGACTTTTTATTTCAACTTTTAGCCTATCGAATTTCTACTTACCCTATCTAGGATAATATTGAGCCCCCCTCCCAATAATTTGGTGCTAGTGACGCCCACGACTGTTATCGAATATTTGATTTAAGTACGTGATTGAGTACCGATATCGGTACTCGGGCGGTAATTAATCAAATTATTTATTTAAATATAAATTTTATATATAAATACATTTTTACTTGACATTAAGTGCTACTAAATCACAGTTATTAATTATAAAAACATGAAATTCAATTAGTTTGCCAATGTATTAAGTATACGTTAGCTGTAGCAGATTTTAAAACAGACAAACTTTTAAAAGAAATCACAATATCTTTGCTAAATAATGTTTTTTTTTTTTTTAACAATTGACCAACTATAAAACATTTATTATGTGTATATTTGACATATTAATATTTAATATTTGAGTTGGGAGATTTTTTCCTAGATACAAATAAAAAATAGATTTGTTACTATATTTATACCTTTAGTTCATTGTTACTATCGTATTCACGTTAAATATTTGACGTAAAAGCAGATTGCATCAGTGGCGGATCCAGGGGAGGAGCGCGGGGGGCGCCCCCCCCTGAAAGTTGAGGACACCAATTATCTATTACTATTTCTGTATTAAAAGGGATATTTTTAGTTATTTTTTAATTCCTTAAATGAAAAATGGATTGTATTTAAACATTTAATAAAACTTTACAATATAAGTATGCACTAATATTTTAAATTAGGACCTTCATGAAACATAAATATAAAAAAGTGGGCCCCCCCTCAAGAATTTTCTGGATCCGCTACTGGATTGCATATAGAACGTTTTGAGGGGTTTAAAGCATATTCCAACGCTAAAAGTATGGAAAACATTAAAAATGACAAAAACTTTAACCTTAAGCCTCACTTGTAAGTTAATTATATGATATTTTATTTTTGCTTAGAATTATTTTCCTTTTTAACTATTCTCTTTTACTATGTATTGGATTCAATTAATCTGTTATCTTGGGATTTAAATGAAATTTATTTTAGCAGTTAGTTGATTTTAACCATCCTTCTCTCTCTCTGTTTATTTCAAGCTATGTTTTTACTTTCCTTGAATTTTGGCAATAATAATAAAGGAACTGAAATAATTTTCAGCCTTTGACACAGTTCAAAACTTTCAACTTCTGTGATTACTGTGTTTGGTTTTCTTTCACTTAATTACCAGTTGGTCCAAGGATGAACACTGAACATTTTACAATTTCCAATTTTCTCAAGAGGCAGTTAAAAAAGCTCTTTTTTTTCCTTCAGTGATTACTTTTAGTCAATAGAAGCCTTTTAATCAATTCAAAGCAGTTGCCAGAACGCTACTTAGAAATAAAAACCACTCCAAATCATTGAATGAAAATCTCGGTAGTTTATAAACTTTCGAGTCACAGCGCTGTTTAGATGAAGTGGCATCAATTGATCTGAATTATGTAAAGGTTAGTATTCTTAAATTGATATTGGTTTCGTAACTGAATCGTTGTTCATTGAAAGGATTTCAAAACCCATTAATACATGCCTAAAAATAAATTTACGCTTTTTATTGTATAGTGACGGATTTTCGGTATAGTTTGCTCATCATCTAGTCCAAATAGGTCTAAAGTTACATTCATCTTTTAAAATATGTGTTTAAATTCATTGTAATTATTTCACATTGTCCAAATGTATATATGGGGTTAAATTTCCTGGGATTGGAATTTTTGAAGCTTCACCCAGGACATCTCTTAATTTGTCGGTCGAACAGGCATTCTCAAGTTTCAATCTCACTTATACGCTTTACAGAACTTTCATTTCGCAATCGTCTGCCTTCACTAAGGCAATTATGGTATAAAAAGACACCTTAATCTTCTCCTCTTCTCATTACGTAATACTTTGATGCGTACCATCCCGAGCAACGAAATATTGATTTTAAAAATTTTTAATTATGATTAACAACAAATTCCCGTATTGCTTTGGTTTCATCGAGATTTAAATATAATTCCATGCAAACAAGCACGGGCCGTAACCTCCGGGGGTAACGCATCTCCCCAATATTTTGGAAGGAGGGGACTGCCCCCCCCCCCATGTAAAAAATTAAATAAAAATACATTTTTTGAAATTTGCTGAGTTGAACCAACCAAATTTAATACAGTATAAATATGAAATATTAGTTCATAACAGTATAATCTATTGATTGATTACATCCAATTTCTCCACCTGATTGGTGGTGACAAATTGGTGCCATTTAATAACTATATAATATAACTTTTATTTCAGCTTAAACTGTATTGTTTTATGAATTGTTAAACAAAGTTGGATCTCCGGAATTGGTCTTCATTTTTTTTTTAAACCGAGCAGCTTCATCCTACTTTCCATGAACTGTATGAAGCTTATAGAAGTTGGTGGATAGCAATGAAATTAGTGGATCAGGATCAGAAGGAGATAAAATTTTGGATAAAATTCAATCAAGAAATTTCGGCCCACATCGTTCAACATTAAGGTAAGGCGCACATCGAACTTTGTCACGCAGGCGACGCAGAGCAGAGCAGAGCAGGCGGCACGAAAAACAAACTGCGTCGCACAGGTACCCGCGCACATTGAAGAGCAGTTTCAGTGCCGGAGTTTCGGGAAGGCCGGGGCTTTTTTAGTTAAAGTGTGTTAGATTTCTTGGATTCAAGATCAGAATCTGATTCGTATATAGAGTTGAGCACAAAAAAATTTGCATTATCAAAAGTCAAAGTAAAAAAGATTGTGATAAAATGAGGAAATGGAGAAAAGACCAGCTCACAAAAGAATTTGCAAACAGATTATTCTAAACAATCTATTAAATATTTCCGTCTGAGTCTGGTGAATTATATAATTATATTGAAGTTACTATTTAGTCTGAGGGATCCAAAGCTTAAAACTATTACTTATCGTGATGTTATAAAATCAGGTAATGAGAGATCTTGTTAAGCTCTAAGTTTGTAGAATTATATTAGGCACAAATCTCTTAAAATCCTTGGATACGATTTTAACAGCATTATATCATTATGGAATAATTTTTTTTTCATTAATTTCTTCTTTTTTTTTCCTTTGAAATTTATTTTAATTTATTACCGTTATTATTTATTTGATAAATCAATATCAATTCACTACTTTGTATACTTTTATTGCTTTCACTTACCTATATATGAAATATATAGTAAGTGGAAGTATTGCGATCGTGAAAAAATTCGACTTCCGGTTTTCAACGGAAATACACGTTTTGGGGTCCCCTGAGTCGAAATGACCAAGTCCCGCGAAATGGTCTGTGTGTGTGTGTCTGTGTGTGTGTCTGTGTGTGTGTGTGTGTGTGTGTGTGTGTGTGAACAGACTAGCTCAAAAACTATAAACCGTACGATCCTGAAATTGAGTATTTAGTGTAGGTATATGCCCGCGATGTGACAGCATAAATTTCATCAAAATTACTTAAAGGGAGGGGGTACTTTACTTAATAACTTTTTAGGTTTTTTTCGATTTTCTCAAAAACGGCTCTAACGATTTTGATTAAACTGAGTATTTCATCTATTTATATGCCCGAGATATGACTGTAAAAATTTCATCAAAATTGATTAACCGGAGGGGGGACTTTACTTAATAAATTTTGTAACATTTTCACGTGTTTTTTTTATTTACTCTAAATCGGCTTTAACGATTTTGATCAAACTGGGTATTTGATGTATTTATATGCCCGAGATATGACTGTAAAAATTTCATCAAAATTGATTAACCAGAGGGGGGACTTTACTTAATAAATTTTGTAACATTTTCACGTGTTTTTTTGATTTTCTCAAAAACGGCTTTAACGATTTTGATTAATCTTAGTATTTGATCTATTTATATGCTCGAGATATGTCTGTAAAAATTTCATCAAAATTGATCAACCCCAGGGGGCACTTTACTTAATAAATTTTGTATCATTTTTACATGCTTTTTTTATTTACTCAAAAACGGCTTTCACGATTGTGACCAAACTGGGTATTTGATGTATGTATATGCCAAATATGTGATAGCCAACATTTCATCAAAATTGATCAACCGAAGGGGGGACTTTACTTAATAAATTTTGTTTCATTTTCACGGGGTTTTTTATTTACTCAAAAACGGCTTTAACGATTAATAAAAATAAGATATGAATGTAGAAAAATGTGTGACTTTGGGAAATGATATTCAACAAAACACGTCAATTTCTTATCTAAGTAAGTTGGTAAGTGAAAGTTGTGTGTTGCGCGCACGCACCAGATTTTTTTTTATAACTATTTATTATTTTTTATAACTATTTATTATGGGTTTTTAATGAAAATATTATCTTTAATTATCTACCATTACTTTAATTATTTGACCAGTTGTAGTTTTATTTTTTGTTCCAGTCTGTTATTCTTGAGGGACCTTGTCCCAGAACAAAATTTATTTTCTCTTCTTTTCTATTCTGTATGAGGATATAATAAAATTAAGTCGATAATATAACAGAGAAGAGTTATATTCACATAAAATTTCTTATTAAAAAAGTTCCAATCAACACATGGTTGATTTGTAAATAGCAGTTTTCTTTTTACTCAAATATCTATATAAATAAAGTTGAAATTCTGTTTGTTTGTTTATTTGTTCTTTATAGAAATCCATACCGTTTGTCCTAAATTCTCCAAATTTCGCTCAGTGGTTCTTTGATACCAGGTGCGAACACCTGTCCATATTAAAATTGCATAACTTTAGTCAATCTCCTGGTATATTCTTTATTGTTAAAAAATTTGTCATGATCTCACTTTACAATGGTTTTTTTTTACGAAATCGACCGTTTGAGTCGAAAAAACGGCCTAAAAAATCATTTTATAGATTTTGAAGAGGCCAACAAGGCCCGGTAAGACCGTCCCTTGGTAGGCGTCGAGTTCTGGGATTTATAAACCATATGTTTTTTTTGTTTTTTTTTTAACATTAGAATACGTTTATTTACATGTATGTATAGTGAATTTATTTTTTATAAATGCCTCCTAAGAAGCGAGCTTCAATAGGAGTAGTGAGCTCAAAAGCTAAAAAACAACGTCAAATACGAGCAGCTGAAACGACGAACATCAAAATAGGATTGAACAACAGAGGCTTCGAGAGGCAGAATCGCGGGAAACTGAGTCTGCCCAGGAATACGAGGACCGCCTTGCGCCGCAGAGGCTTAAGCATGCCGATTTGCGAGAAGCTGAAACTGCAGGCCAATATTTCTGTTTGTTTGTTTGTTCTTTATAGAAATCCATACCGTTTATCCTGAATTCTCCAAATTTCGCCAGTAGTTCTTTCATACCAGGTGCGAACACCTGTCCATATTAAAATTGCATAACTTCAGCCGATCTTCAGCTGATATTCTTTATTGTTATAGAAATCGTAATGAACTCACTTTACAATGTTTTTTCACGAAATCAACCGTTTCATTAGAAAAATGAAATTCCCCGATCAAACCGGGGTTATACAGCTTAAAGATTAATTTCTGTTAGTTTGTTTTTTTCTTAATAAAAATCCATACCGTTTGTCCTAAATTCCCCAAATTTCGCTCAGTGGATCTTTCTTACTAGGTGCGAACACCTGTCCATATTAAAATTTCATAACTTCAGCCAGTCTCTGGGTATATTATTTATTGTTATAAAAATCGTTATGATCTCACTTTAAATTTGTTCAAGTTTATTAGAAAAATGAAATTCCCCGGGTGAAACCGGGATATACAGCTAGTATTTAATAAAAGAAGAAATATACTGTAAGAAATCGAGATGGCCATATGAATTAAAAAATATAATTAAGCCAAAACTTAAATTTGTTCTCTTGAACGTGTGAGGTTAAATGATTTGATTGTGTTTTTTGTTAATTGTAAATTATTTCATTGACTTGTTTAATTAAAATATAAAGCACTTCAATTTTGTTTTATTTTGTATCTTAAAAATTTGAGCTTGGTGAACTTAACAAAATTAACGAAGTTTGGTGAGGGATAAATCGATTTGATTTATTGCAATCCCAACATATACATTATTGGTTGTAATCAGCATTTCCATTAACTAAATGGCCATAAAGTCCATGTTTTTTTCAATGAAATAATATCAGTCAAATTTTCCTAAGATCATAACTTGTTGAATCGTTTAATGAACTTCTTTTTAATAAATTATTTTTATTGAAAAGAAATAATACAATCTGCCACACTCTAGGGCATTTGGTATTAGTGATATAAGAATACATTCATACAAAATAACTAAAGAATAACCAAATATGGAAATAAAAAGGAGAAAATAAAAAATAAATAACTTAAAAAAGAAAAAGAAAACACATTCACACTTATGTACAATATTTACATTCAGCCAAGGGATCTCCGAGTCGAGCCCTACCACCCACATGTGGGAGGCAAGGCAGGTCTCTATGAGATCCCAGCGCTTCTCGCCCTGCCGCATCACCGGTATTAGGAGCCGGTGGAGACAGGGCGGGAGCACTTGCGCTACATTCGCTCAGGGCTTGAGTGGAGAAGCTGGCCATTGCCAGGACTCCATAAATCTATTTACAAAAGGTCTCGAGGCCACTGCCGTTTCAACCGTCGAGGAGGATTATAGGGGTGGTTGCAGTTGGAGAGGTATTGCGCTAGGGGATTGGGATGGTGGCTAAGGTTCTGGTGGAACTTTGAGAATTTGGTTGGGATGACTTCGAGGACAAATGGGATGTTAAGGTCATGATGTAGGGTTTTGTTTGAAACGTAGTAGGGAGCATTAACTATGGTACGAAGGACTTTGGACTGAAAGGATTGGATACGTTTGATGTTCGAAATTTTTGCTGTCCCCCACAGTTCAAGTCCGTAATGAACTTCTAGTATCTATGAGAAGAAAACTTGTTTTTCTAATTTTTAAACGTGTCACAGTAAGACGAATAAAAACTAACGAAAACCGAAATAAGGAATTACAAATAAAATAACAATATTAAAAATATTTAAACAAAAGTACTTATCTGCTTTTAGAACTTCAGAAAGGCACTCATCTAAATTTTAATATATCTATATATTTTTTTAAAACTAATTTTACAATTTTACAGCTACATTTTCATCCTGAAATTGTTTAGTTTTAAAAATTCAAAACACTCGTATCATGCGCTTTTGAAATAACGAGAAATTTCAAAATTATATTATGATTTTGGAACATATATGTATATATCTTTTAAATTATTATATTTTTAAAACCTTTTTTTTCCTAGAACTTATCTTGAACACCCTATATATACAGAAGACCTACTTAGTTTTATTAACCTGCTTAAGAGAAAAGTAGAACTTCACAAACACTAATATTAAATGATAATAATAGGAATTAAAATAATCAAATATCGAAAACTGCGTCGCATAGGCACCGTTTTCTGTGGCAGATCCACGAGTGCCACATCGGCCTGCTCTGCTCTGCGTCCCAATGTGCGCGGTTCCTATATATTTCAGTTACCACAAAAACTGCTCTGCTCTGCTCTGCGTCGCGAGTGTCTCAATGTGCGCTCGGCCTAAGGCCGAGAGAGAGAATTTAAGCCTAAGGCCGAGCGCACATTGAGACACTCGCGACGCAGAGCAGAGCAGAGCAGTTTTTGTGGTAACTGAAATATATAGGAACCGCACACATTGGGACGCAGAGCAGAGCAGAGCAGGCCGATGTGGCACTCGTGGATTTGCCACAGAAAACTGTGCCGATGCGACGCAGTTTTCAATATTTGATTATTTTAATTCCTATTATTATCATTTAATATTAGTGTTTGAGAAGTTCTACTTTTCTCTTAAGCAGGTTAATGAAACTAAGTAGGTCTTCTGTATATATAGGATGTTCTAGATAAGTTCTAGGAAAAAAGAAGGTTTTAAAAATATAATAATTTAAAAGATATACATATGTTCTGTTATTTTAGATTCCAAAATCGTAATATAATTTTAAAATTTTTGGCTATTCCAAAAGCGCATCATAAGAGTGTTTTGAATTTTTAAAGCTAAATGATTTCAGGATGAAAATGTAGCTGTAAAATTGTAAAATTAGTTTTAAAAAAATATATAGATACCTATATTAAAATTTAGATGAGGGCCTTTCTGAAGTTCTAAAGGAGATACTTTTGTTTAAATATTTTTAATATTGTTATTTTATTTGTAATTCCTTATTTCGGTTTTCGTTAGTTTTTATTCGTCTTACTGTGACACGTTTAAAAATTAGAAAAACAATTTTTCTTCTCATAGATACTTGAAATTCATTAAAAGATTCAACAATTTATGATCTTAGGAAAATTTGACAGATATTATTTCACTGAAAAAAAGCATAGGCTTTATGGAAATTTAGTTAATGGAAATGCTGATTGCAGCCAATAATGTATATGTTGGGATTGCAATTAATCAAATCGATTTATCCTTCACCAAAGTTCGTTAATTTTGTTGAGTTCACCAAGCTCAAATTTTTAAGATACAAAATAAAACAAACTTGAAGTGCTTTATATTTTAATTAAACAAGTCAATTAAATAATTTATAATAAACAAAAAACTCAATCAAATCATTTAACCTAACACGTTCAAGAGAACAAATTTAAGCTATATAACAATCGAGTTTTTGGTTTAATTATATTTTTTAATTCACATGGCCATCTCGATTTCTAACAGTGTATTTCATCTTTTATTAAATATATTTGAGTAAAAAGAAAACTGCTAGGTATTTAAAAATCAACCATGTTCAATGTGCGCTCGGCCTAAGCCTTAGTAACTCCGTATTTTATAACTGAGGCATAAATTGACAAGTTTTAAGATACTATAAACACCTTTAAAACACACCGTTGGAGGATGAATTTAACACACCAATAGTTGTTTTTAGGCGTTATTATTTTAACTTTTAGCCTCTCGATTTCTACCTACCCTATCTATGAGAATAGTTTGGAACTGGTCTTGCCCATGGAAACCAGACACAATCAGGAAAAATGAAACTGACAGAGATGTGAGTGAAGTTACAAATTAATTTATAAAATAAACAAATTTCATCTGAAAGGTGAGTTAGAAGCATAGAAAGTCCCAGATTTTCTTTAAAATGCCAATTTTAACCTTTTCAAAAAAGATACCGATTTGTATTTATGAGCTATTAGCATGGAAATAACTTGTAATGTGAGCTCTAGGTTTTATATTTCAGGAGTTGAACTTAAAGTACAAGGAAAAGCGTAGAGGAAGCCATCTCAACACACTTTTATCTCCATTTCTTCCTTTCTGATAAAAATAATGGCTCCCTTTCTCATGTTTATAGCTTCACCACTCCTATCAAAGTGCACTATGTGATACGTTTTCATTAAATTATATCAGGACTTAGTGAAGAAAGGTGTCTCGAAGAAAAAATATTATTTTCGCTGCATTCCGATTCCACTTTCTTAACAAAAAAAATTAGTGCGATGCTCGACACAAACAAATTTTTATTTACAATCCTATTTAGAGTAGAGTTAGAGAGCAAGCGTCATTTAGCAAATTCAATTTGTTGTGCAACGCGTGCTTTTTCACGAGTCTAAACTATTAAGAACTTCTTTTTTTGAATATGATAGAAAGACAAAAATTCAGAAATCAAATTTATATGTCAATATTTAGGTAGTTATAAAAAGTCATTTATCTACCATGAAAACAATTTTTTTTAGTTAAATAATCTGAACGTACATAGAAGTTATTTTTTTACCTATGTTATTTTCTTCCCCTTTATAAACTAAATATTAATCTTTCTGAAAGTCCCAGCTTTCCAATATTTTACAATTATATAACTACTCTTATTACCCGAAATGGTAGTTTTAATATTTTTAATTCTTCAACTTAAAAGTATTTATAGGTGAAGCTTCCCCTTGGTTACTTCTTGGCGTGGCCAATTTTGGGACGTTATGTTATCGTGATTTAAGGAGAATCTCATCGCGTCCTTTTCAGTTAAAAAGGGCCTTCATTAGCTTATTAGGTCCCAGCTTTTGACTCCCGTTCGCTACGCGCGCTGTGTGGAGAACGGGGCCACACCGAATGACGTCATGTTGGCTTTGCCCAGAAGTCACATATGGAAACTAGTACTTTAAAAAATTCTTAATTCTGATTGAAACGATGAGTTCAATCAAAATTGTTCGAGCCATTTTTGAGAAAATAATAAAAATGTGTTGAATTTATATAATAAAATGCCATTTAATTTTGACGAAAAAGTTGACGAGGGGTTAAGATCACATAATAATCTATCTCAAGTACCTAATTTCAGTTTCTTAACATCCTTTTTTTCGTAAGGGACTCTAAAAGGTTTATTCCCATTGAAAACCACAATTAGAATTTTTTTACGATTGCGATACTTTCCTTCATAATATAATTCATAAAGGTAAGTGAAAGTAAATAATAATATTATTAACAATAATAATAAATGTTTAAAAAGTATTTTTTTTATGCCAACGGTTGATCAAGATTCATGAATCAATATTGATAAACCCGTAACATTCCCATATTTACAGTCATGCTCGGTTTCAAAGCATCTACACTAGTGATGTAGAACTATCGATAGTACTATCGATACTATCGATAGTTTTAAACTATCGAGACTATCGGAAACATCGTTTTTAAAGGATTAAGTGATAGCCTCTAAGCACCCATTTGCTATGTAATTCACGGAAATGAAAAATAAACAAAATGTAAAAGTGTAATTTTATTTATGTTTCTAACAAAAGAAAAAACTTATCTGCAATTTAATGAAAAAATATTAACTTCACGCATATAATACTAGGATGAAAAATTGAATGTTTTGCCCATACATGCCTTCCAACTTGATGGAATAATATAACTCTAAAAACTGATTGATTGCCAGTCCCCCTAATTGAAAATTACTTGGTTAATGATTTAGAAACAAAATTTTTTCGTCCTTTTTAATCAACTACCTTTAAAAAAATTTTTGAAGCATGCACCTTACTACACGTTGCATGGTTACATGAAGAGGGTTGATATATTGGGTTGATGCAAAATTAATGCTGGTTTCCTCTATTGCGATATCTTAATTCCAATTGTGTAAACAAAGCAAATCCTAACATTGATCATTATTATACCAAAACAAACCTTATCTAATACTCTCTCTTTCACCATGAATTTGATTAGTAAATTCGTTTTGTTCAGTGTGCTCAAAGGTCTTAAATCTAAAATGTCGAAGTACGATTTTCGTCAAATTTATTTTTACGAATTTAAATTAGGGCGCAGCGCTGTGCAAACGGCTCGTAATATTAACGAAGTGTAGGGCCAGGGGGCTATTAACGAGTGCACGGTGCAGCGTTGGTTCCAGAAGTTTCGCAGTGTAGTTTCGACCTCGAAGACAAGGAAGGTCGGGGCCGTCATTTTGCTCTTGACAACGACCAGCTGAGGTCAATAGTGGAAGAAGACCCAACCAAACCAAAACCACCCGAGAAATAGCGGTAGAACTCTGCGTGAACCAATCCACAGTTGTACGCCACTGTTGTATGGAAGCAATTGGTAAGGTAAAAAAGTTGGCCAAGTGGGTGCCACACCAATTAAAAGACCACCAAAAAAATCGCCGCTTTGAAATCTGTTCCATGCTTGCGACATAATAAAAATGATCCATTTCTCGATCGCATTGTGACGTGTGATGAAAAATGGATCTTATACGACAACAGAAGGCGTTGTAGCCAATGGCTGGGAAAAGATGAACAACCAAAACCTTTCCCGAAGCCCCAACCTGCTTCAACAAAAAGTTATGGTCACAGTTTGGTGGTATACTGCTGGTGTCATCCACTACAGCTCTCTCAATCGAGGTGAGACTATAACTGCTGACAAGTACTGTCAAGAAATTGACAACATGAATAAAAAATTACAACGTCTTTGCCCAGCATTGATGAATCGGAAGGGACCTATCCTTCTCGATGATAACGCCAGATCACACGTCGCACAACCAACGCTACGACGACTGCACGAGTTGAGCTACGAAGTTCTCCCACACCCACCTTATTCACCTGACCTTTCTCCTACAGACTTACACTTTGTCAGGCATCTGGATAACTTTTTGAGGGAGAATTTTCAAAACCAAGATGAAATTGAAAATTCTTTTCGTGACTTCATTGAGTCCAGAGATTCAGATTTTTTTTCTGGTGGAATAAGAAAGCTTGTTGGACGTTCGCAAAAGTGCATTGATTCAGATGGAATTATTTTGATTAAATATATATAGTTAAAGTAAAGATATGGCCTATTTTCAATGAATATTAAAAACCTGCATTAATTTTGCATGTATGTATAAATATGTATAAAGAATGTATAAACAACTAGAAGACTGGGAGCCAATCTCACCAAGAATCATTGTATATGCAAGTATATGCACCAACAGAGGACACAGGAATCATGGATAAAGAAGCTTTCTACTTAGACTTGCAGGGAGTAGTCAACAAAATCAAGGATAAAGGACGATCTGCAATACTGAGTGGAGATTTTAATGCAAGAACAGGCAGTGACCCAACTATCGCTTATGGTGCCCTTGGACATCATGGAGGCGAAAGCGTTAGAAATGGAAATGGACAACGCCTTATCGATTTCTGTATAGATAATGACATGTTAGTGGGTAACTCCTTCTTCCCCCACAAAAGGATATACAAAATAACTTCCTCGAGCTTGGAAAGAAATAGCATCATCGACTATTTCATATATGACCGTGAGATAAGACAGTATTTTGTCGACATTAAAGTGATAAGAGGCGCGGAAATCGGCAGTGACCACATGTTGCTAGTAGTGGATACAAAAGTTCCTCAGAAAAGGAAAATTAAACAAAAGGGCTACCAAGCATTAAATATAAGAGCTCTAGACGACCTGGAAAAGAGAGCCTCCTATACCGAAAAATTGGAAGGAAGATTGGAAGCTTTGAGTCTTGAGGGTGATGTCGAACAGCAATGGTGCCGATTAAAAACAACTATTCTGGAAACAGCTAAGGAAGTTTGCGGCATGCGCAGAGTATCAAGCAAGCAAAAGCGCACAGAGTGGTGGAATGAAGAAGTACGCAGTGCTGTTCAATTAAAGAAGAAAACATGGAAAGCATACCTTCAAGATAAAACACTTGAAAAGCTTTACCAATATCACTTGGCTAGAAATCAATGCAAAGGAGTGGTCAATCAAGCAAAAAAGGCATCTTGGGAAAAGTTCGGAAAATCTCTTGATGAAGACCACCGTGAGAGTATAAAGAAATTCTGGTGTAAAGTGAAGCAGTTGCGGGGGAAAAGAAGTAAGCCAGCAAGAAATGTCAAAGACTCAAGTGGAAACATCATCACCGATGAAGTAAAAATTCTTGAGCGGTGGAGGAAGTTTTACCAAGGACACTTCTTGGAAGAAGGGTTTAATGACCCAGGAAAACACTCTGCGGAAAACAATAATTCCGAAAGTCTAGAGATAATTGAGGAAGATGAGGTAGAAAACGCCATCCAAAAAATTAAAACAGGCAAAGCAGCAGGAAGGGATGGCATAGCACCAGAACTATTGAAATTCGGAGGGCAAGAACTAATAAAGTTTCTCCAGCAACTCTTTCAAAACATATGGGACACAAAGGTAATCCCCTCAGATTGGGAGTTTAGTGTTATTATCCCTATTCATAAGAAAGGCAGATCCAATGAGTGCGAAAATTACAGGCCTATAAGCTTACTTTCGGTGGCTTACAAACTATTCACCTCAATTCTGGAAAGAAGACTAAGGCTCATAGTTGAGAACCAAATAGAAGAGGAACAAGCGGGCTTTCGTCCAGGGAAGCAGACTCAAGACCACATATTAAGAAGCATAGCAGAGAAATCATGGGACAGAGACAAGAACATCTATATGGCATTTCTGGATCTTAAAGCAGAGTTTGTCGCTGTCCCTAGAAAAGAAATATGGGATGCTTTGAGGAAAAAGAATGTTCCAGGAGATCTTATCGCAGCTATTAAATCAGCTTACCAGGATGCGAAAGGAGTTGTGAGGATCAATGGAAGAGAGTCTAGCCCTTTTCCCTTAGAAAGAGGTGTAAGGCAGGGAGACAGCCTGAGTCCCCTCCTGTTCATCATATTTATGGATGAAATACATAAAATTTGTAAACGCTGTACTTCCTGGACGGTCATTGGGAAATGTTGAGGAATGTCATAGTCCAAAGTCTGCTGTATGCCGATGATATCTTACTAATAGTAGATACGAAAAATAAACTGCAGCTAGCTCTTGTGGAATGGCAGGAAGAGCTTCTCCGTAAAGGGATGACGATAAATACCTCCAAGAGTAAGGTCTTAGTGATGTCGAGAGAGGATCAAGAGGACGTCCAGCTTATTTGTAATTGAAAAGTGCTTGAAGTTGTACATGAATTTACCTATTTGGGGACAATCATTAGCAAAATGGGGAAGATTGACCCAGAAATAGCAAATAGGATATCCAAAGCTAACCAGATCTATTACCCTATCTGCAACAGCATAGTGGGGCACAGAAATATTAGTAAGAAAACTAAAAAGCACATATACAAGTCTGTATATCTCCCAACTCTCACCTACGGAAGCGAAAGCTGGGTTATGCTGGACAAGCAAGCCAGTCGAATGACAAGTGCTGAGATGAAATTCCTGAGGAGAGCCGCTAGAAAGCCCAGTAGGGACCGTATCAGGAATGAACGGATAAGAGAGGAGCTGGAGGTAGAAGAGGTAAAGACTTTTCGGGAAAATCGACAGTTAAAGTGGTTTGGCCACGTTTGTCGAATGGATGATGAAAGAAATCCAAGGAAAGTAATGGAAGCTCGACCCACTGGGAGGAGGCCACTAGGCCGTCCCAGAATTTCCTACCAGGAATATATACAGCGGATAGGAGGGAAAAGAGGCAAAACCCTCCAAGAAATGAGGCAGCTTAGCAGGGACCGGGAGGCATGGCTGCGTTGGATTGAGGCTCCTCGACGCTAAATGGCATGAAGAGGTAGACAAAGAAGAAGAAGAAGATTAATTTTGCATCAACCCAATAGCTTTCCTCTACATTACGGTGTCTGTGACATTTTGATAAAGTTTTTATAATTTGCAGTTACGACTGAGCTTGAAACTGATAAAAGTTATTTCAAGGTATAATGGAACACATCCTCTATTCACAGAAATGTTCATCTTATTCTATAACAATAGTAGAAAAATTCTACTATTCTACCCCCTCATCCACTGGTCATTACTTCGGACTATCGATAGTACGATAGTTTTGTGTCCGATAGTATCGAAACTATAGATAGTGCAGACTATCGATAGTTTTACATCACTAATCTACACATACCATCAAGGGCTTTTGTATTTGAATTCAACAACGTTTGCAGCTAATAATATTTAAATCTCTCCGAAAGCACCACAGGAATTTGTTGTTAATTCTAATTAAATATTTTTGAAATCAATACTTCGTAGTTCAGTATAGTCAGAATTAAATTATAATATAATTAGAATTTGGAGGAGATACTATCATTCGAAATAAGTTTTTAAAAATATCTTTATATATTAATGTTAGGATTTCCTTTTTTATCTTTCTAGGAGGATAAAAAGATGTTCATCGTCTCTGCGTCCGAGTGATCCTCTTGAGGCACACCTAGCCTGTATATAATGGATACTCCCAACTGCAAAATTAAGGGGGGGAACCTGGCGTTTGAGCGTGATCTCGATCTCATCACCTCCTTGCAGGGGTCCAGAAACAGTATGTAACTTACCTTACTAATTACTGAAACAAGACCCTCCATCCGGTACAGATTTTTTTTTTCTAATATTAATTTTTTTTTTGTGACAGCTTTCTTCCTTAATATTAGATAGAATATAATGATTGAGCCATGATTTTATGATTTCTTTCGCCTCCAGTAAGATAAAACAGATCTGGTGCGGTGCGAGCATCACACAACTTTCACTTATCACCCTCTTTTCTTTGGCTAAAAGATGACATAATTTTTTGAAAATGGCGCACTTAAGTACAACAGGAGAGGGAACGCGAAACTTTTTTCCTCAATCACAATTTTTTTTTTATTCTATTGGAATGTGGATGATATCGATAGTACATCATACAGCGGTGTACCTAGGAGGAAGTTGGCCCAATTTACTCCGTACTTTCGGGGGATTCGTTTTATTTTTTTTAATATAAATATTTGTTTAAGGGGATTATAGAAATAATCAGAGTTTTTGACTGACCAATCAAGTTTTTTGAGGATATATCATAGGAATCAATAGAAAGAGTTCATAATAACGGCCAATTATAAACTAAATTTTCAAATTTTGTGCGCTCGAATATTTTTCAGAAAACGACGGTGATATTCTACGCTTCTCTGATTGGAGCAGTTAATATTTACAACAATAGTTACGAAAATAGAGATTAAGGTTAATTTTATTCTTTATAATTTACGAATAGCTATTTGTTTTTTCCCGATCAAGAAATACACTCAGCAGAAAAAAAAAAAAGAAAGAAAAGGACACCCTTATTTTTCTTGTAAATACGATTTTTTCAAAAATTATTTGTAAAAGTTAGTTTTTTTTAAAGGTGACGTAAACAAACTCTGCCAATAACAAATATTTTTTTTATTTACATGATTTTAAATAAATTATAAAATAAAAAAATAAGAAATTAGCACTTCTTTTAAAATGAAAAATTAAATTTTCTTTAAGTTATTAGGCCTCCTAATAACGGGTATTACCCCCTTTTTAACATCGATGTTTTGGACAAAAACAAATATGTTTTAACATCGATGTTTTGGGCAACAAAAAATTGTTTTAACATCGATATTTTAACAAAAACCAAGTTGTTTTTAACATCGATGTTTTCGACAAAAACAAATATGTTTTAACATCGATGTTTTTGATGAAACAAATATGTTTTAACATCGATGTTTATATTATATTGGATATATTACCTCTGTTCTTCCTACCCTTTCTTGTTTCTGTAAAATTTTCAACTTCAAATAAGTTAATAAAATATGAAAACGCAAAACCATAGTATCATAATTTAATCACTTATTTTATGCAGGTGCTCGCAAAATCTTTTAAAATATTCACCAGAAACACGATTCTCTGTATATTTTATAGAAACGACATCAATGTATGAATATGTTTGAGTCCTAACAGTTGAATCTTTAATAAATGAATATGGAAAACCAACTATGTCGGAAACATCGATGTTTTTATAAATTAATGATGAAAAATAAACATGCTTTACACTTGACATTGATTTAAATACGTATGGGCATCAATATGTTAATGTTTAAAGAATGTATGAATTTATTTATTTATTTATTTACTCCCTTCCATGCCTTACAGGCAATACGGGTATAGCAGTGGTGGGGAGTTACGCATGACTGCGCAACCCACCCAACAACCCACTACTGCTAGTGAACCATTTATTTTGATTTTCAACTTCTATAGCTGCCCCTAGGAGCCGGAAGGTCTGTTCTATTTCTATGGCTGTCTTCTTGGCCCAGGTCCTCTTCTCCGGGCTCCTATGTTGAAGTGGGCCGGACCCAACGCCGTTTTCCATCCTGAAATAAATTCCTTGAACCGTGGGAAATTCTCTTCGCTCACCAGCTGGGGAAACTCTTCCTCAGTGAGGACGAAAAGTCCCGTGGCTCTCAGCATCCTGGCCCTTATTCCATCGAATGCAGTGCAGGTCGTGACCACGTGCTCAACAGTCTCTGGAACACCACAGGTGGAGCAGTGAGGGTCTATGTTCTGGCCAAGTCGATGGAGATGGGCTCTAAAACCCCCATGCCCCGTGAGGAATTGTGAAACCCAATAGTCCGGGAGGACCCATTTAGCCAACAGCCGAGATTTAACTGTAGGAAAGTATTTCCTGAGGGTGCTCCCTTTCTGAGAGGTTGCCCACCGTCGGCTCCAGTCCTCAATCGTATCCTCCCGGATTATCTGCTTCCATTTGTTTGGGTTTGCAACAATCCTCGTCCTTAGAGCGTCCAAAAGTCCTGCTGAGCCTTCATGTCTGTAAGTGTATTTAGTCACTTCTTCTCGCAGGAGGAGGTCGAGAGGAACCACCCCCGCTAGAACCTGCACTGCTTCATGTGAAGTTGACCTATAAGCTCTGGTGGCGCGGAGCAGAGCCGTCCTCTGAATTGATGCCAGCCTCTTCCTCTGTCTCTGGTTGAGGTCCCGATACCAGAACTGGGAGGCATACCGGAGAATACCCTCAACCACTCCTTTATAGATTGTTATGGTAGCCGGGAACCTAAGGCCCCAGAAAGCACCTCCTATGCGACTAAGATTATTTACGGTTTGGGCCACCCTATCAGCCAAGTATTCCAAGTGAGGCGTCACATTCAAGCCTACGCCTAACCTAACGCCTAGGTAGGTTACCACCTCCCTTGGACGTATCCTCTGGCCTTCCATGTCCATGGTTATTGGGTGAGCCCTATCTGTCTTGCCCTTAAGCAGTATCGCCTTGGTTTTGGCGGCGGCCATCTTCATTTTCTTACCCTCACACCATCTGGCGACTAGGCTGGCACATCTTTCAGCTTCTCTCTTTACTCCGGCTCTGCTATCGGACGCCACAACAGCAGCAAGGTCATCTACATAGGCGGTGGCAGAGATCCGCTGAGCCTCTAATGTTCCCAGCAACTCATCAAATACAAGTTTCCATAGGGCCGGACCGAGTACGGATCCTTGGGGACATCCTCGCTCTATGGAAGCTTCCACCTCATAGTAGTTTCCTCTAATCCTTACTATTCTGTCCTGTAGGTAACTTTTTACAAGAGAATATAAGTTGCTGGGAGTATCGAATCTCTGCAGCTGTTGGAGCACGCTGGGCCACCAGACGCTGTCGAAAGCGGAGGAGATATCGAATAGCAGTAGCATCACATAGCGCTCCACCCGCTCCTCAACGTCTGTGCGCACTCTGAGTAAAGCATCAGCGGTACCTCTGCCCCTTGTCGAACCGTATTGCCGTGGGTGGCTTGCCCTATTAAGCACAGGGCGTAAACTATTCATCATGAGGGTCTCCAGGACCTTGCTCATCACAGGGAGGAGAGATATGGGCCGGTAGGAGTTAGGAAGTTCCTTATCTCTATTTCCTCCCTTGTAGAGCAGTCTCAGATCGGCGATCTTCCATCTTTTTGGAAAGTATCCCGTATCTAGGCATTTGTTAAAGATCTCTAACAAAGCATTTTCAATGTAGGGGAGACTATTCCTTAAAATCGCCGCATCAATAGCATCAAGGCCTGGAGAACGGTTAGGTTTCTGCCTATCCACGGCAATATGAAGATCATGAATGTCCCATGGTGGGCACAAGTCCGTTCCTGGTGGGTATACCGTGGTTCGTCTCACAAAACTGTCGTTTTCATTGTCCTGGATTGGATCATCCCTGGGGTAAATAGCTGAAAGGAACATATTGGCCGTTTCTTCAAGGGTAGTGGCATGTGCATCTTGATACTTTAAGGCTGCAATAGTTTGCAGAGGAGTCAATTTACCCATTGCCACCCTATAAGGAATACCCCAGGGATTCTTCGAAGACTCTACAACAATAAAGTTCCTTGTAGAGGTCTCTCTTTAGGGCAGTTAAGGCCGGCGTCCACCATGGGACTGGTCTTGTTCTTGCCTTACGATGTTTCAGGGAGTTTTCGGCCGCGTCACGGATTATGTTAGTAATCCTCGCCACTTTGTAGTCTAGAATCTCAAATCCGTCCATATCAGCCTCTTCCCATTCTTCATCAGCTATGCGATCCTCCAAATAGGACTTAAAAACACTCCAGTCATTGATCCGGGTGACAAAACCATTGTCAAAGCCGTGGGAACATCCTGGCTCATCTACCAGGCCAATTTGTATTGAAGAGTGGTCGGAACTCGTATCAGACCTGAGGGTCCAATCAGAAATGTACCTTGCAAGAACCGGCGTAGCGATCGTAACATCGATCCAACTCTGCCCCATGACCCCAGAGAACGTAGGGGTGGCAGAGGGTTCGTTTATAACGACCAAATGATTTCTTGCTATGAAATAAGAAAGAAATACAAAGAATGTATGAATTAAAAAAAATCGATGTTTTGTGGTCGATGTTTAATCGAAACCGATGTTTTGCCTTTGATGTCTCTACCTCTTACATGGAGAAGGTCCCTAACCCTGTCAGGCATTGAAGAAATTACATTATGGACGTACTTCGCCGGCACAGCATCCCATTCTTCACGAAGAGCTATTTGAAGCTGCCTTATATCAAAATGAGTAGGATAACGATGCCGTACACGTCTCCCTAAATAATCCCACAAATGGTCTATCGGATTCATATCGGGAGATCGTGCAGGGCTGTCCAAAACTGTGATTCCCACTTGCTCCCAGTATTCGGTAACAATTTTTGCAGTATGCAGTCGTGCATTACCATGCATCAAAGTCACGCGGGATGGCCGAGTGGCTAAACGCGTTAGAAAATACGCGTTGCCACTGACAACCGGACAGATGATTTGAGAACCAGAAGATAGCAAGTTCAAAACCCGGAGCCAGAGGGAAATTTGATAATACTCGGCATTAATCCCCCACCCTCTCCCTTGGCCCGGGAAACCCCGTATAGCCTAAACGGCGAGGATGGGGTGGACCCAAGAAAAAAAAAATCATGCATCAAAATGAACTGTTCACCTATAAATACAGCAATTGGGATTACAGCCTCTAGCACTACTCCCTCAGTCCCCGCCGTACGATGTCTGAGCTAATAACAGAATTTCTAGCCATTTGAAGCCTATCCCGAACTTGAGGTGCAGTTAAATGGCGATCTCTTAATACAAAGGTCGTCATAAATCGGTCGCCAGATCAAGTTGTGGCTCCCGGTCGGCCACCGTCGGGCCTCCTCTCCTACCTGCCTGTCTCCCGGAAACGCTGAAGTTCGTCATATATTGTCGACCTAGCGACCCCAAGCGTTACAGCAATATAACGGATGCAACAGCCTTCTCTTGCCAATGCATCAGCTCGGGCTACTTCTTCATTCGATAGAAACATTATTCTTGAATGGAATAGAAAAACATAGCTTATTAATGGCAGAAAACGGGTGCTTAAAAAATCAAACACGTTAAAAGTACAAAAATCTATTTACAGTTGAGAAGTGTTGTATATAGTATAATAGCCTGAAGACAAATGAACATAAAAAGAAAATCGGCTCTATATAATTCTGAAGTGATTATTTCAGTAGACATAGACCCTACCTACCCCTTGCTAACCAGATTACCAATAATAACACATTCATAATAATCAGCATTTAAAATAAAAAATATTAAGTGTCCGGTTTTTTTGCTGTTGAATGTATTTTCATATTATTAAACATAAACATTTTTTATTTACCCACTTCAGAAATGGCAAACTGACAAACTGAAAACTGAGAAAGGGCAAACATGCTGTCATGCAACCAATAATTTGGCAATTATAAGTGGCAGTGATCACTCATCCAAAGCAAGACTAGTCTCATCTCAAAGTCACATTTTTTAGTGTTTTTTTTTTCATGAATGTTTCTCTAATATCTCAGTACAAGACCACTTATAGATCGCAATGAAGGGAAAAGAAGAAATTTTGATTGGCTCTTGTTAAAAATCGTTTATTTTGTAGTTAGATCATATTTTTTTTTCTTTTAATATGAGTAACATAAAATTTACACATCATAATTTAATTTTTTAATAAAATTCATTTTCCAAATATGCATAAATTATTACTGAATAAAAGCATTTTTATGCAGTAATAGTATTCTATCATTTTTCCTTACCCTGCAGAAGCTGGACTGTGTCCACCACCTGATCTGGATCCCTTGTAGGTCAGGTATGTTATCCTTTATTAAGATGTCAAGAATTCTTTTTTAGAATAGTTTCTCCAATGTTTAGGATGACAGGCTATAAGGTAAGGCACACATTGAGACACAGGTTCCTATCTAAATCACATTTCACAAAAAAATTGTGTGATCATTGCACTTTGCATACAGTTCACTTTTGTAATTGTGAATCAAATCTTCTCATGCTATGATTACATCTTTAGGCCCTCGCTGAAAGGCTGTTCTGTTAGTTTTAGCATATTTCTATTGGCAAGATATTGTCCAGAAATTTTTATTTCTGCCATTTTCATGAATGCTCATGTCAAATCTCACATGGCAGAGTTCCTGTGTTTTTTTTTTTTAATTTTTAACTTTTAGGATTATTAAACCAATAAAGGAAATTGATTATACTATAATTACAAATATTAAAAAAATGACAGACTATTAAAATTCAATTACTCACCAAAGGCTTTTGGTTGTGGCTTTTGTCACAAATAGAAAATGACTATAATCAATGACAAAATTAAATAAAGTTCGATTTAAATTCAATAAATAAAGATATAAGTGGTAATAATGAATAAAGGCATTTATGTTTTCAATTTTACAGAATATTTTTCTTGCTTGATCATAATCTTGATTTTTGGACCAGGAACACAAAATTTCCTCCGGTCACATACTCACATATTGCACTTTTTGGCAGACAGCACTTTTGTTTTCAACTTTTTTAATGGATTATTTTCTTGCAGCTGAAAGGACTTCGATCTAACGTGTTACGTTTATGGTTTAGCAGCTATGTAATTGTATTATTCCTTTAAAAAAAAAAAAAAAAACTAAATAGATAAAATATTTGGGTAGGGGTCATGAGCTCTGTGAGCCCCCTCTGGATCCACCCTTACTTGAAATTGGAAGTTTTAAACTTTCCACTTGACAATAGACTTTTTTGTAAGATGGTCATGGATGTCTCCCATCCACCATTGCTAATATTATTATTGTAGTTAAAAAATTATACTTACCGTATGGCCTCAATAGTTCCAATCATGATTAAGAAAACTTACCTCCATTTGTGAAGACTATTTTCATTTTATTCAAATCAATTGTTAAAATAAGTGATTTTATAAAACTGCACAGGTCTAACATCACAGAATAATACTTTTGGACTAATGCAAAAATAATGCAAAATTAGATTTGTAAGGTTTGTAGATATATTCTTTTATATTAATTCAATCCTTATTGTGGGTAACCACCTTTTTTAAATTAATTTTGAATATTTTATTATTTATTTTTTTTTTTAATGCTTTTAAATATTTTCTCTTCAAAAATAAAATATTTAAAATCAATTAAAAAAACGTGGATACCCACAATAAAGATTGAATTAATATAAAATAATTTAAAATTGACGTTTTTCAAGAGATACCAAAAATTGGACAAAAATTATCCACCTCCCATTACTACTTGCAAAAATTGTGAGATCAGGGGAGAGTTATCAGTGAAGAGGAAGGATTAGCTCCACTTGGAAGTGAGCTCTGTGGTGTAGTGGTTAACATGCGGCGCATGTCACACGGGAGACCCGGGTTCCCATTCCCGGCAGAGCCCAGTCTTTTCTCTTCAAAAATAAAATATTTAAAATATATTATTTTAATTACTATTAGTTTGAATAGATAAAAACATTCTATACATAAACAATTGATCAATGCTTCAGTGGACTTTTAAAGCGACTTTTTTTACTAATGTGGGTGGGCTAAAATTAACCAACATAGATGAAGTCTATTTATTTTATTAAAATACTATTAGGTTTAATATGTCAATTGTTTTTGTTGTTTTTTTTTCGAAACTAAATAACATTAAACTATAAGTGATTAATCGAATAATCTTCCACTTGGATGATCAAGTCTTCAATTGGTTGTTATCTTGTTCTGTATACTGTTTACAAAATATATCAAATATTGATGGGAGTACTCAAATTGGATATAAAGAAAAAAAAATTAAATTGTTTCAAGTGATATGAATGAAAACCTGTTCAAGTGCACCCCATGTGTAACAGCTTGAGTCGCCAATATATCTCTTAAGTAATATTTGAGTATTAAGTAATACTTGGCAGTTCTTAATCTGCCAAGAGGAATTATTAATGATTTAAAACTTTAATTAATTCAATGATTGTTGATGATGATGAATTATATTCTTATGACAGATATTTATTATTTCAATAAACTTTGTTTTATTTGGCAATAACCATTATACAAGAAAATCAAAATGTTGGCTTAATATGCTAATATGCTTAATATGTTTTTTGTTTTTTTACAGAAGTCTCCATCATTGAATTAGATTATTCAGCTGATAGGTATTATCATCATACACCATGAAAAAATGATTTATTTATCTACTTATTTTTAAATTGGTGATGTTTAAATTGGAAATTTGATAGCCACTGTATGTTTTCTATTTGAGGATGATACTAATTAAATGGCAAATTAAAAATACTGTGATCAGTGTAGAGTAATCTATATACTAACTTTACACTGAGTCATGAGAACGATATCTTGTACAAAAACTAACTTCAAATATTTATTGCCGTGTCAACTTTATTCCCAGGATCTTGCAGCAACTGGGATAATTTTGAATAAAGACTAATTAACTACAGCAAATAAATATAAAAAAAGGTTTGTACTTTCAATGACTATAATACTTATGACTTAGACTCTACTTATGACTTATGATGGCTATGATACTATACGATGATACTTATAACTTGGAATGTTAGAGAGGAATCTGATGAAATGGTATCATTTAGATCCCACAGGATGTTAATTTAAAACCATTACCCTTCGGAAAGAACCAATAAATATATATGGTTTAGTAGATATCTATTGAAGTTTATACTTGGGTATCATTTTTATATCCTTATTGAAGTTATAAGCTAATAATTAGAAATTATATTATACATAACATTTTTTAGGATTATTTTTTAGGATTAAAATATTGAAAAAAAAAAATCATATTTTAGATCGCTGTAACATCAAATATGATTTATACATTATTAAACAACTCTATAACTGAAATAAAAATAAGCTTTCTATGACCTTTATTATGATTTTTTAAATGTATATAGGTTTATTAGAAGAGAAATAAAGTTAATGTAGGAATAGTTATTTAAATAGTAATTTTTTATTTTATAATCTTATAATATTTGTAATTAAGGCTTGGTCATGAATTCATAGGACCTCAGTAAGTATAAAATATACATACATATTTTTTTTTTGTTATGAATTGAAATTTATTACATAGGTCTTCAGTTTGAATAAATACTCATAACAAAGCATAACTGACCTCATTAAATTTATTTTTGCAATAAATAATATCTCTAATTTTCTAATATAAAAAAACTTCTTGAAATAAAGGCAAGAAAAGAGGAGGGCAAAGAGCACCATTAAGTAAACCTAACTTCATTTTTTATTTTCATATTAAGAGTATTATTTCATAATTATATATTGCTCATATTTATATATGAATCACTATTTATCATATCATTAATAAGGTATGTGCACGGACATCCGCTGGTCAACTGCCCCTCTCTAGAAAATATGAAAAACAAAAACTAAAAATTAAATAATTTTGTATTTATTAAATGTATTTATTAAGTATTATATAAATGGGGCCGGGATAGCTGAGCATGTTGGAGTGCAACCCACCTTAGCATGCTCGAGCCGAACAGGGGCGGTTCGAAACTGCCCTGTGAGGGTTGACTTATATTTGGTGGAGGCCCCATGGAATAAATCTCGACCTACCCACATTGGTTAGAATAGGTTGGTTACCCCTCTGGAGTAAACCCCTGTATGCCACACACGGCCGGTTAGGGGTACCGATAAAAAAAAAAAAAGTATTACATAAATGAATTTTTAATTTTTAGATGTCATTAACCTTGATTTGAAGCCAAGTCTGAATACCTTGACCCCTCCCCCGATCAGCCTGCTCCCAGCTAGATGTATATAGGTATTACTTGTATAATAAATGTGCGGTGTCATCTTTTTATTTATATCACTACTTATACCTAGGGATTTGTACATAAAATGCAAAATGGACACTGTTTCAGAACAGTTTTTTGGGAAATATGCCCTTTACTTGCAAAAATAAGATTAAGTAATAAGATTTTAATCTTGTATTATAGGTTGAGTACCTTAACTAAAGGAGGTGTCATTAAGAAATATCTTCCAACCAATATTAATAGCTGAAGTGCAGTTTCAATATCCTCTTTGAAATAATTTTAGGAGTCATTTCATATGAAAAACCCACAAATTCATTTTATGCTTTCTTACTCTTGGACTTTATTATACAAAAACATATATACATATGTATTTATAGATACAAATTATATTTTGTATTGTTTATTGGCATTTTCAAGTTGAATCCTGAAGACTGCTGCATGCATTGGTGCCCTCAGTGGAATATGAATTACTTCAGATCAACTGAAGAAAGTGAGGTTGGATCAATCTGTTAATTATTTTGAACATAAAGCTAATATAAACGTATAAAAAATTACATAAAAAGAAATCAAAATACAAATATTCCCATAAAATATTTAAACCGCAGTTGATAACCACTAATAATTTTCTTAATGCAGATTATCCTTTCTTAAGGGCATTTTTCTGGTCTTCTACGTGTATTTTTATTCATGACCATACAATAAAATGAAAAAAAACATTATTGATATATAAAAATTATTACTTTAGATAAGGTTGGGTGAAAAACACAACAGAAGTATTCAAATAAAATAAAAAATGCGAATACTTACATTAGATTAATATATATTGGAAACTGTTCATATTTCTGCCATTATGCCAATAAATATAGATTTATTTAAATGCATTCTATTTTATTAACTTTATTTTTCTTTATATTAGGTAAATAATTATTATTTTTCTAATTCTTTTATTGCCTTTATAGTTAGTTCATTAAATAAAATCATTAATATTGAAAAATAATTTCCTAAAATTATAAATTATTAAAAAAGAATTGAATTGTTAATAAAAATTAATTTAAGCACTCAATAATAAAAGATAGATAAATATGTTAGCTCTTCTGTATGGTTAATTTTCATTATCTCGTTAGCACCCATCCTTTCCACATGACCTGCCTATCAAAGTCTTTCAAGATTTACGAGCCTGACTATGTTAAGGTTGTTATAGAGTCTTTTTAGTTCGGTATATCTCCCTCTTCTCCAGACTTCACCCTGTCTAACAGAACCGAGAATGCTCCTCTCGAAGTCAAGAAGCCTGGACTCCTGTGTTCTTGTGGCAGCCCAACCTTCTGAGTCATAATTGAGGATAGGGCGGACTAGGGTCTAATAGAGCTTGATTTTAGTTTGCAGGGAAAGCATTCGACTTCTAATGTTTGGCAAGGACAAAGTAGCAACGATGCAATTCTTCTTTTTACCTCCTTTCTTCTACCTTCGAGATATGTCATTTTGGGGGGGTTATTTCTGAATCCAAATAGTTAAAGCTGCTTAAAACAATGTTCTTCTGCTTCAAAATATCAAACTCCTGGTTTGGCTATTCCAATATGCACATACTTTGTATAGGCCTCATTAACAACTAGACCAATATTCTTCAAGGTATCAGCATATGCCTGAAGCTGACCTTTGTTGTTAAGTAACAATGATCTGAGCTGGATTCCCGACTTTCTTATACCTCTCTGCCATGGTCAGGTAACATTGTCATAAGAAGATTTAAAATCAATGAACAGATGATAAGTTACAAGACAAAATGTAATGCAATGCATTTTGCATCTTTTTCCAGCATCAATCTCAATGTAAATAGTGGATCTTCCCATTTTAATCCCTGCCTGATTGAACTTGATTCCATGGACCTTATATCCTTAGGCTAAGTTTGATAAATGTATATCTTCCTTTGTATTCAAAAATATGGTGACTAAGTTAGTAGATATGGCTAATGATATTTTATATTTCAATTATCAATAAATTAGAAAACTTTAATAATGAATCGTAGCGTTTTTATTAGGTTCATATACTATATGTATATGAACCTAATAAAAACGCATATACTATATGTGCGAGAGATGCAACCCTCTGGACACCCTACAACCTCAAGAGGAAGCGAGGAAGACAAGCCAAGAGATGGAGTGACTGGTTTAAGGAGTTAGCTGGTCCGATGTGGTGGAGACTGGCAAGAGACAGGCAAGCTTGGAGAGACAAGTGGGGTGAGATTACGAACTCCGCTTCCCAATAAGTTGGTCACCTGGGACAGCGTAGACCATTACTCCCATAAATAGCAAAGACTTTATTATAATTTTTACTTATTAAAACCAATGATATGGGAAGGCCTATGTACAAAGAAGATGATTGTTCATTTAATTTATGTTAATTTATGATTTGTATTATTCCTTAAATGTACATAATAAAGGCTATTATTATACTATATGTTCTACTACCTTCCTATTTAGGGGCCCAATAGGTATCAATAGTATTTTTTTAATTTTGAATAATTTTTCATTACAATACCTACTTCCTTAATTCATAACAAATGGAAAAGCATAGCGCCATGTCTTTTTATCAGTGATTAATAGGTTTTCTCAGTTGTCAAATATCAATTAGTATTTGGTATGGTAACATGCATTTACAAAATTTCTCATTGTATTCATTTGTATTAAATTGTAGTTATTGTTAATTTTTCTGTAATTCTGACTTAATTTTTTAAACAACATTTTTTCGAAACATCTTACAGTTAGTAGGACCAGGTGACAACTCAATTAAATTTTGTCTTATTTTACCCTTTGTCGTCAAGTTTTCTCCTCATCTTCTAACATCTTATTAATCTCATTTGAGCTTCCATCTTCCTAATATCGAGTTCAGAGCTGATATCATAATTCTGGTGGCTAAAATATATTGAAACATAACACATTGAAATTTCTGAAGCAAAAATGACTGCTAGCAGATTTGAAGTTTCATATAAACTACAACGTAAAGAATACTAAAGAAAACCTATGAAACTAAAAATGAATATGAGATAACACCGAGAGGGAGATGGAAAATATCCGAGAAAAGAGCTGGAAAAATGAATACCTTCGACCACAATTGAGAGAGTTGAAAGCCTGAAAACTACCTACGACACATTTTGTGTGACAGCGCCCACTTTAAGGTTAAGAATTCTCTGCATTAATTAAAAGTTTCATGTCTTTATTGACTTACCCCCAAAAACATGGGCTTTCCCTTGTACCAGAAAATAATCATTGTTTAACTAATCATTGAAAGTGTAATTATAACTTCTAATCAATAATAGCAATAATTTTTTTACATACAAAATTAACACTTTAAGTGTTACACAGAGTCCATTGACCCTGTGGTGAACTATCCACGAGTGTGGCGCTCTGAAGGGGTAAACCTTAAAAAAATCATGTTGCTCTTTTTCTTTTGACTGTCTTAGAATAAATTAAAAAATAAGTTTCAACAAATAAATTTTACATAATTATATGCACCTTATTTATGGATTTAGAATAAGAAAAATGGTTAAACACACAACAGCCTTTGGATAGGTACCCCAATTACATAGTTAATTTGAATATCTCAATCTTAATTCATTAATTTTTTTTTTATTATTTATATAATTATTCAATCCCATCCTGAATATTATATACTAAAAAATAATAAAAATTTTACTGTTGTTGAATGACCCCATGTAGCACTTGTCTGTAAAGTATAGTTTTCAAGCTCAGCACTTGATGTGTTAAGTTAATATTGTAATTATACAAACTTGATTTTTCGGAAGTATTTACTTCTGCGCAACTGTATTACCTAGCTGAGCACATATATTTTATTCCCATTGAAAAATAACTTGCTTTTTAGCTTTAATTCTTTGTTAAAAAGTATAACCTTTTGTTTCAGAACTTATCTTTTTTATTTGGTCAAGAAGTTTAAAGGAATTCCCAGCTCTTTAGTGCTAATCGATTATCTGAACTTTCTAAACATAAAAACAAATTAAATTAATCTAAAATTGTATGCTACTAACTGTGATATTTTTATATTAGAAGGCGGAATAAAAAATCTAATGGATCTTTTTTAGTCAACTTACAGATAATTTTACCAAATATTCAATCTTTATTAATAAAAATTTAAAGTTTAGTGTTTTTTCAACAAAAAAGATATAGCAATGACTGAGATGAAATGGAAAAGGATTTAAGGAAGTCTGCCAGGGGATGAAGGAGGCACAGGATGCAATAAGTCAAAAAAGACAACTCAAGAGGCCAAGGGTCACTCAAACCTGTAGAGTAAAACAGTCACCTAATTTATTGATAGTGTCTAGTTGAAAATAGGTTGCAATGATTTAGGGAAGCACCTGTTTAGTTCCTTTTTTGTTATGCATAAAAGATAAAATTAAATGAACCTCTACAGCATGGAAGGTCTTGAATTTAGTACAAGAAAATAAAATGTTTTTTGAACAGAAGGTTATGTAAAACTACTTAGCAGACAAATAAAGATTCTACATCCCAGTTATTCCACTCACATCAATTCAAACGACTGATATTAAAATTATTAGAGTGCAAATAAATGGTAGCTTTGGTAGTCTATGCATTCTAAATGAGTCTATACCTGTATGTAATTGTTGTAGATATCAATAAATGCAATTGAAAAATAGGTATATATTTTTTTTGCCCCACTCTAATAACTATAAGGAAAATTCATACGATTGAAAGATAACGTAAATGATATAGTAAATACTTGGATTCTAAAAGTAAATGGTTAGCACAGATAAAAATTTAAGTTTCTTTGTCCTAAATCCCAACTACAGTAATTATTCTTAGATAATGAATTTCCAGAACTAAATAAAATATAAACGTGACAATAAATAAATAAAAAACTCTTTCCATGGCATTTTTTGAAGTATCAAATAATAGCATTCATATTTTATTAATGTTATTAATGATAAAATCGTCGTCACCATGCTAACGTAGCGAATATGCATAATTTTTTAATTTCACATTCGTTACTTTAGCACGGTGACGATGAAATTTAAATGAACTGGTAATTAATAAGGCTAATTTATTTGAATAGAACAAATTTTACTTACATAAAATCCAAGCAGCATGATTGAAAAAAAGGATTTACATAACCTTTTCATTCAATGTTTTAAATAAATAAAAAGTTCAGAGTATATTTATTGGAAAAGTGGCTAATTCGGTGATACCTACTATTTGATGTAGTTTAATTGATCTAAATCTAGAAATTAATAGGGAATGAAATTCTTTCTTCACTGGCTGATTAATTGCAAACTAATAAACAATTTATTAAAAACTTCTGTAAGGTCAAAGTTTTAAAGTTTAACTTCAGATTCTTAAGAATCTGAACAAGTAAGTTTATTTATACTTTTATGAATTTAATCAGCTGTTTTGTTTTATTTACCTCCAACACCACTGAACTATTAATAAAACCAAATTTCAATAATTTTTTTTCTTTTCACTTAACTAGTTTATGTTAATAAAAATAAATTTGGGATTTAGGTTTGTTTTTATTATTACTTTATGGAATTTAAATATTTTTAATCCATATTAATTATTACATGTCATTTTTTTTCAATTTATAAATGAATTAAGATTTAACAAGGACATAAATAATTAAATATGATATAGATTAACTAAAACTATAAGACATAAAATAGGCACAGATTGGGAGGGGTCAGGGTGAAATGAACCCCTCCCCCCTCTACAAAGTTTAAAGTGGATAAACAAATGTTACACAAACAATTCAATAAAATATTTATTTCCCTGACATATTTAACTTATTTTCCAAGTATTAGTAACATATTACTAGTTTCTAAATGGGCATTTCGTTTCTATGAAGGTAAGGACCCATGTATGTTGTGTTGGGTTTTTGAATCCCCACAAAATTGACAAAATTTTCTTTACAGGAGTTGAAGAGCAGAAAAGAACATTTATCTCAACTCCTAACTTAAAATCACACAGAATATTTTTCAAGCAAATTAGTTATTGTTGTTTTTATTTTAATAAACAGTACTGCTAATATCTATAGGTGATACTTATGTATTTTATACTATATGATATGAATTTCTTTGGATTGGTTTTACATGCTTGGAACTATAATAGAAACACTATAAATAGTGTATAATGAAGGCAAAATAAAATAAAATAATTATATTTCTAAACAGCTCAATGCCAAAAATTGAAGTGTTAATTTTTTTTTGTCAAGATAATTGAAACCATTAACATTATAAAATAAATAGCACATATAAATTAACATTGGCGAACATTAAATTTCCTATTATTTCATTTTATTGTTCGTTTTTCATCTATTTAGTTCAGTGTTATAATCCAACTAGGGCAGGAAGGACGGGTTTCCTACTGATTAACAACCTTTTCAAGGTCCTGTATCACTTCATGGAGCTGCCACTTAATAAATTTCAACCTAACTAGGCTAGATTCAAACAAGCACTGTAATATCAGTTGAGGTGTTAAGGTGACAAACACTCAGAGGGTCCAGCTAAACTCGTAACAATTTTGATTTGGGTAATTTGATTGATAAGCTGGAGGAAATAAGGTCAAGGATTAAATAAAAGAACCTTAGAATACAATTTTTATTGCCTTGTGGCCATCATATAAAAAATCAAGCTCACTAACCTTGTCTCTTTCATTAGAAAGTGAAGTCAAATTTTTATTTTCTAGACAAAAGTAATCAATATCTTGCAATATATACATTCTAGATTTATATTATAAAATACAGAAAAAGAAAAGTAGGAGCGAACTTACTTAATAAATTTTGTGTTAAAATGTAATTGCGGGGAATACCAAGGTGACTTAATAGACTGAGAAACAGAAATAGACACATTAGTGTTATGGAACTGAACTATGGTGTAGAATCAGTGGCGGATCCAGAAATTTTCTGAGGGGGGGCACACTTTTTTTTTTTACATTTCATGAGTCATGAAGGCCCTAATTTAAAATACATGTTAGTACATAATGACGTAGTAAATTAATGTAAATATTTAAATACAATTAATTTTCGATTAGTGGACTTGAAAAATGACTAAATATAGCTCATTTTATGTAGAAATAGTAATACTATAAAATTTTTTATATGAGTGTCCTCACCTCTCATGG
This sequence comes from Aelia acuminata, assembly GCA_911387785.2. Taxonomy (NCBI): domain Eukaryota; kingdom Metazoa; phylum Arthropoda; class Insecta; order Hemiptera; family Pentatomidae; genus Aelia; species Aelia acuminata. The sequence goes on from OU426982.1 coordinate 36,516,857, forward strand.
GGGGCGCTCCCCTGGATCCGCTACTGTGTAGAATGTGGTTTCTGAGAAGTGCCATACATTGAAGAGAGTTTAACAGTTTACTTTGGAGAAAATTGTTGCTGGTTCTCATTTCGAAAGAGGACAAATTCAATTTGATATTTTGGAGGATTGCCTTCGCAACTACAGAAAAATTAGAAGATACTAAGTTAAGAGAAACATAGAAAGATAATAAAGACTGGAAGTTTTTATTAATACACTGCCAATTGATTTATTCATTTTTAAATTATATTTCATTATTAGTAATTTTTTTTATGTGTGCCTGATTGTTTAGATAACTCACTCCCTGAAAAACTGTTAAATTTTTATATAATAAATATATATTTAAAGGAGATTTTCTATTGAAAACCCAAAGACGAAATGAGAACTCAAATTTATTGAAGGAATGAACATTATTAAATCTTTGTTTTATTTTTTAAAAAATTTATCACAAAACATATGAATGATGGTGACAAAACAAAATTTTGGTATAAATGCAGTAATTTAAAGAGCAATACCTAATCATGGGGGTAAATCTCAGGACAGTTGTTGAGAAGATATTGGTTGAACTTCAGGCACAAGCTAAAGATAACATTTAAAACTAAACCCAAAATAAAAGGTATTATTTTGGCATTTTACAAATTTTTTGGGCATTATTATTTAAAGATGTTATTTCATTAGATGAGAAATCATGGCTTTTCACAATGTCATTCTGACACTGTATGGAATTTGGCATAGGAGTAAAATGCTCTCTTGTCACCAAGCTTACAACAGATGCAAAAAGTTTCTTTATTTCAAGAGAAAAAAAAGTTATAAGAATAACACATGAAATATTTTTTCATGAGAAGAAAGGTTTTTTTTTTTTTTTTTAAATTGCATATATCTAGCGAGGTAAAACCTAAATAAGAAAAATTAGAAATTAATCATTAGTGTAACATTACGTAATAAAAACAAAAACTTTTAGAATGGAAAAGAATTTAAATAGGAAAAAACAAATAAAAAATAACTTATAAGGTACAAACATGAGACCATAATAAATACAAATACTTTGAAAATGTGTCCACAATTCTTATTAAAATATTAAGTCATTTAATACATCAGAGTTAACCTAAAATTATTCTTACAATTAAATAACATAAATGATGGGATTTACAAAAAAATGTAAATTACAATTATAATACTTTCAAGATAATGAATATCAATCTTAAAACTGTTATCATTTCAAAAGTATTAAGGTAAAAGGGTATTATTTTTCAAAATTTATTTAAGTTTTAACATAGATTGTAGAAATCAGTAGTTCTCAGGTCAGAAGTTCATTCTCCTCAATCGAAGTAGTTTCAGGTTCACAAGCCCTTATCAGTTCTCCGTCCAGTGACATACAAGACTGGACAGGAGAATGACAAGGCCCCGTAACCGAAAATGTGAAAAGTACTAATAACAGGAATCTCTGAAAAAATAAAAACAAAACAAATAAATAAATTTTCATTAATAATCGTACCAATAAACTTAAATATAAACAAAATGCATAGTTAACAAATAAATTCTTTGGTAGAGTTTACTGACATTTTACAAATATCTATGGTGTAATTAATTGGAAGTCAAAGACTTTTTAAAACCTTTAATCAGTTGGTAATGGTTTTGAATAAGGGAAAAATCATGCCTACGATGAGAATATTAAAAATAAAAAATTTAAAAAGTTAACATTGAAGACTTTATGACCGACTATAAAATTCGCACAATTTAGAAATAAAACCTGAATTAGCGACTGAGAAACTGGACAGTAGCCAACTAGAATACACAGCCTGTTCTATTTATGAAACCAACACTTCATAAGAGTCAAACACACCATCATTTCCAGGAAAGAAGGAATCCCAAAACAGAAAAAAAAATTAAGATAATCTACTTAATATATGACCATTACCCCCTCCCCCCCCAACTCATAAAATCTTAACAGAAATCAAAACCATGAGTTGTTAAGTATTATTTAAGAGTATTGATTTGATATTTGCAGAAATACATTCTTACCAATTAACCTTACCTGTCTCTTCAAAGTTTATTTTATACAGTTTTACTGCATAAAATCAAGATTGAACCATTATAAGTAATTCAATTTTTTTTTAAAAAAAAAAGATATTCTTGAAACTAATAAACTTCATAATCATCAGTAATAGACTATCCAAAAATATGCTTAATAGATTTGTTAATCATTCTGAGAATCAAAAGTAATGTTTCCATTAATGAACCAAAACTAATTTCCTCTTGAAAGTTAAGTTCTTTATGCAAATATATAGATAAAACGATTAGATTTGTAGGGCTTTTAGACCAGTATGTTTCGAAAAATACTATTTTATTTATAATTAGCTTTATAAATAAAATTAATTCGATAATTTCAATAGTTCACTGTTAGGGGCGGCGGTTCCTGGATTAAAATGTATGTAGGTTAACAAAGATAATGAAGATGAAAGAATTCGAGTTCCGGAACACTTAAAAAATACGACGAAATTATACTTACATTCAAAAAGCCTTGAGTTTTTTTTATAATAGACAAAAAACTGGGATACTTAATAAAAATGGCCTAATTTTAGTCCGCAGCAGCTAGGTCCACTAGCTACAACACAACACACCTTTTGTTTTACATCCTCTCTTGGGAAAGGAAAAAACAGTTTAGGACTAAGAGAAAATTTCTGGGTGATCAGCGCGTCTGTCACGAAGGCTTTAGCCTTCCTTATAATCACATAAGAGCAATATGAACACAGCTTTAAGATAAACCGATGTGGAAAACTATTGACATTTATTAGCACAACTTCCAGTATACCGTTATATACAGTCACTGAAGCGTGGGGACTAATTTTCAAGTGTTCGTTTTCCCCCCCGGACAAAACGTCTTATCTAGAATACATGTCGATGTGGACGAAAATAATATTTACCTAGTTTAAGTCATAACATAAATGTAAGAACACATCGAACGCCAGAGGCGGATTTAGCACGAAATTTGTGGGGGGGGGGGGATCATGATTCCCCTGCCTCATAAATACGTGGGTGACATCACCATTCTTTTATGAAATTGTTACCTTGAATTAAGGACTGTGATTTAAACAACCAAAAGTGATATGTTAAGGGCATAATAAGTGTCTGATTGGATTATTAGTAAAAAAAGTGAAAAGCTAAAATATTTGAGTTGGGTCATGACCTCGTGATCCCCATTTTGGACCTGCCCATGTCAAAAGCATAAGTTAAACCATAAATGTAAACACTCAAATCAGTTTACTTTTTTAAATTTAAATTTTTTTTAGCTTCGTCAGTATAATGTAATAATTGTATTTAAGATATATTTTATTTTAGTTATTTCTGACAACAAAAAGTGTCGTTGACACAGAAAATATTTACATAAAAAACATTTTATAAAAAAATATTAAACCGACTTCGAAACCTAGGAACCAGTAAAAATAAATTCACTGAAAAGTATGAAATAATTACGTTCTGATTTTTATGAATACACAGCAAAATTGAAAATGGTATAAAAAGTGGAAAAGTGCAATAAGACGAATAATTTTATTTTGATTTGTACAAATACACACTAATTGTTGATAAAAGTTATTAAATTTAAATATTAAATACTATGTTCAATACAACACAATCTTTTCGGAGGCGGCGCAAAATAGAAATAACATGTTACTGCTACAATTCCATTAGAGGGCATTGAAATCAATAGCTGGGAAGAGAAGATCCATGTAGAAGATTTTCATAATGTCTAGTGTAAAAAATTTTAAATTTGGCGCCGCCTCCGAAAAGATTGTGTTGTATTGAACATAGTATTTAAGATTTAAATTTAATAATTTTTATTAACAATTAGTGTGTATTTGTACAAATCAAAATAAAATTATTCGTCTTATTGCACTTTTCCACTTTTTATACCATTTTCAATTTTGCTGTGTATTCATAAAAATCAGAACGTAATTATTTCATACTTTTCAGTGAATTTATTTTTACTGGTTCCTAGGTTTCGAAGTCGGTTTAATATTTTTTTATAAAATGTTTTTTATTTCACAATTTTTAGTTGGAGAAGATAACAAATGTAGAAAACCGTACGTTGGTTTAAAAATTTCGAAATCTTTTTACGCTCTACCACGTTTGTCTTTCCCAGGTCTTTTTATTATACAATAATTGTATAAAATTATTATGAAATACACTTTACATTTTCAATTGTATGAGTACACACAGAAAAGTGGGAAAGCGGTGCGTGTATTATACAACTTTCAACACACTACGTTTTATGATTATAAATGGATTTTTTTTTTTTTAAAAGATCAATGTTTAATTGGGAAAGGAACACATAAAATGTTTTTCCACAATGACAATATTTTTCCTTTGCTAAATGTCGTCAGTACTTGTCATTTACGTAGAGAATCAGTGTTCCGAGATGTGTTCAGTTAAATATACATAAGTACATAAATCCGGCCATTCCAAGATGAAGTAGATAGGTCACTGAACAATTAAGATTTTGGCCGGTTTTAGACAAGATATCGTTAATGGAGAATCAATGAGGATGCTAATATGACCTATAGTAAATTTGAAAGTAATTTTTAAATTTTGATTGCTTTAATATCCTTCTGAAAACTACGGCGATATTATACACGACTTCATTGGATTACATCATTGGAAAGAAGTCCCTGCAAAAAAAGGGGCAACCATAAAATTATCGATATCAAAAAGACTGCCCCGCTAGGATAGAAGCAACAGGGTTTGGGACTCACATATGGTTAATTTATTATTAGTTAATATATTATTTATTATTAGGATATTATTATTCTAGATTGAGTCAATTATGTTCGTAATTCTTTTCGATGAATTATTGACTAAATTTATTACCAAATTACTATGAATTATATCCTTCGTAATAAAACATTATTCAGAAAATAAATTGCTAAACAATGTTGCTTCAATTCTAGTGGCGTAGCATTTATCATCATTTTTAACAATCATTTCCATGACTGCCAAATTTTTGCTGAGGGGACTTTCATACAATGAGGTTGTTTTCGGGTAGTTATCAAGTTTTCTTTTGTAGTTTTTATTGATGGATGAACACCAGCAAAAGCCTCGATAGTTGTAGAAACAAATTTAAAAACCGATACTAGTAATCCGGATAACATAAAAGAAGTGTCATCCATAAAGGATCGGCACAAGACCTCCGGCAAGATATTCAACAGTAACCGAGTGTATCCGGAAGAAGACAGAGGTATCTGAATCCTTTATTAAGTCAACTGAAAATGAGCTTTTCCAGGAATTATTATTCTTTTTTAATGTGCATAGTCAATAAAATATAGAAATCAAAATCTAATTTAAATCAATAATAGCTACGATTTTAAATTTAAACGATCCTTCAGGAACTTGAAGAAGTCTTAAATTCTGCTTTAAAACGATTACCAATACTCAGTCTTTCTTGGAATTCCACGAATTTTGTTGTCTTATGATTATGGTGTCCAACCGTTGATTAGATCTAAATTAAGAAGGTTTACTGTTATCGGTGAATATACATCTATCTATTATTTATGCTAATATCGCTACAGAAAACGACAGCGATATTATATTCTGCTGATATTTATATCTTCATTTAAATCTAATGTTGAAAAATTACTTTAGGTTATGTATAGGTTTGTTCCAACAAGCACGTAAAACACATCGATAACTGACAGACTGCTCTTGTTCTCCCCCCACTCTTTTGATTCTGAATTTGATTGGTTGGTTTTCCCATTTGATTCATCCAGCAGTAATACAATATTTGGATTTATTAGTTATCAATTAGTTTTAATAGCTTGTTGGAGCATACCTTATGTTACATATGCCATATGTTTTTCCAATAAGTAACCAATTTGAGCGATAATTAAATAATTATTTTCATGTTTTTTCCCGATAACTTCTTAAATAAATTAGGAACCCCAAAAAGGTTTAAATGGGACCACCTTGGGAAAATACTCTACAAGATGCAAAAGGTTTCGTTCCAATTGGTCCACCCATCTCTGAGTAATCGGTGAACATACATAGAAAAAAAAAAAAAAGGCACAAAAAAAAAAAAAAAAAGTCACATACGTATCGAATTGAGTAACCTCCTCTTTCGTTCGAAGTCGGTTAATAAAACAGAAAATATTTAATGAATTATAATTACATATTTCTTTTAAGCTTACCTTCATTAAAAAAATATGAATTAACACAAAGCAATGCTATATAATAGTGTATAAAGAGAGATTTCTTTCAGATACAATGAGCGTATAAGGAGGGGGATAGAAGGGAAAAGCTTTTGTGAGCTGTTACCCTTTTCACTGGGATAAGAAACAAGGGTGTTAGGAAAAGTTTGAGAAGGCGCGCTGGGAAAGATCTTTTCACGGCTAACTTGAACCCTATAGGGGCACGCCCCTGTGTTAGGGCAAAAAGGGAATGAGGGCTTGTAATGGCGCTATGCGGGGGAAAATTTTAGGGTGGGAGCATTTACTTCTAATGAAACGAAAAGAAAAAAAAATAATAATAATAATTCAGAGTTCATCCAGAAAAAAAATTATTCATTTACTCCTAATTTTTCCACTGGAAAAATAATAAGCAGTTTTTGTTAAAAAAGAAAAAAAGTTACTTTTAGCTAGGAGCATAAAAACATCACAGAAGTGGACCTTAAAGATTTTTTCCTAATCCAATTAAGTATATACTAAAAAAATAATATTTCGTGTAGCACGAGCATTATGTTATAAACTACAATATTATTTCAGCGTAGTGGTTCAACTAATATCTGCAACACAAGTTCCCAGAGCTAAAGTAGAGGCTTTCTTTTCGCTTTTTTCAATGAATTTGAAACTATGGGCATGTCAATATTTCTAAAACGACTGCTTCAAATGTTACTAATTTGAAGTTTTATTCTTATTTCGTATTTCTCTTTTCTGATTTTATAAATTAATGTGCTATGCAAACAAATGAATAAATGTCGAAAAAATACACTGAATACAAGGGCGGAACCAGAGGGGCGTCGTCATATGGGTCATGACTCATCCCAAATACTTTAGCTATTTATATTTTTTTTAATATTTTAAAAGTAATAATACAACGCAGAGCTGCTAAACCATTAACGTAACAATTAAAATCGCTATCCTTCCTCCTGGAAAATGATCTATCAAAAAAGTTTGAAAACAAAAGTGCTAAATTTTGTAAGAAATCCGCCCCTGATTGTATATAAAGAAGAGGAAACTTATTATTTGTTTGTATTGAAGACTTATGTTCACTTCTACAGTTCTCCTCTAAGGGAGAGGCTTCTATTTCTACAAAGAATGGAAATTAAGCTTTATTGTTAAATCATCTCAAGAGTAAATTTAAAAGTCATCTCTTCTTCAAATTTTAGTAAAAGGCTTGAAAAGAGATTCTCATTACATTGATAATGGGCCAAAAAAAATCATACTTTATGATAATAGCTACTGCTCCTGGCCATGAATTGATAAACAAGAGATAAGTTGATTAGGAGATCAAAAACTACATCCACAGGCGGCTTGGGTTTGTCGTTCAATACTTGGAATAAGGAAGTACTGTTTCTTGTACAAGGAGGTAGATCTTAATATTTAATTATTTAACTAAGAGGTACTTTGTATAGACCTGGGTATCCCAAGGAGACCTTCCGGACTCCTATGTCGAGCCAGGGCTGATGTAACGGAATAAATACTGTTAATTGCTTGTCAGAACCGTACTCAAACCCGATCCCTGGAATGTACTCACAGAGCTCAAATCCGCTCCGAAGGTAATAGAAAAAATTGTAAACGTAACAGAAAACGTGTAAAGGGGATTAAGCCAAGGAAACGAGCTTAATTTTTCCGCTCCTTCCATCATTCCCCTTTTTTTTCCTCACCCCTCCACCAGTTCCGGTTCTTAACTTTGGGGATCGCCGGACCACATCCCGAATAGCCCGTTCTCGTGCATCCGGTTAATCAGTCTATTGTTGGATTAGCGGAATGTGCCCGAGAACAGGTTGTTCGGTACGTGATTCGGCGCAGTATAAACGCACTTTAAGCAGTGTCACTACAATTTTTTTTCTGAATGACCAAATCAAAATACTTACATACAATAATAAAATTGAAGGTTGTAAATTTACCTTCACCAGAGAGGACGAGGAATGTGTTCAAGCTTATTTTTATAAAATACTTGTCATAGGTCGAAAAAAAGAAGTGACAACTGAGCAAATCTCAAACCCCTCTATTATGTGAACAAGGCTATTATTACATGAAATTTCCTTTGGATCATATTTTTTTAATTGTTTTTGATAATATCGTTTTAATTGAGTTTTAAAATCATTTTCTAAATATGTAAACTGTATTTTATTTAAATCTGCCAAGAAGTATATTTTAAAGTAAAATCAATTCATCAACCTAACATCCTTATTTTATTATAATTATATTTTTACTAGCGATTTTTTTTTTAATGATGTTTGCTTTTAATTAAGTACGAAAATAACGCTGCGGGCTTTTTATCTAAGGCAGGGAAACCGATTCGAAATTATCAAACGAAGCTCCCTTTTTCATCTAAAGATTGAAGCAGAAGAGATCATTTTAATAATTTGCTTATCAGGTTGTTTTTTTTTCTTGGGTTTTTTTTTGCCCGTAGTGAATGAAACTCATTGAAGACAGTATTCCCTCGAATTCCTTCAAATATCAGAGTATTTTCTTCTAATTTAATTAACATTCATTATTAACGATTTCTTTACTTAGATCTAGCGAAAATAAAGTTAGAATAAAACCTACTAGCTTTATTAAACATCAATAATTTATTGAATATCAATAAATTAATATAAATTGATTAAATCATGACATTAAAACACGTACTAAAAACTAATCAAATAAAATAAAGCGTAATATAATTAGTTCATAAAGAATATAGAAATAATGATACTGGCGGGTGTGGAATTAAGTTTAAATTAAAAAATAACCTGTTACTGAAAGTAGCCAATACTGTAATAACGGTTTCCAGAGAAGATTCATAGTCATAGTAACCTTTTAGATTACCACTTTACAAGCAATTTTCAAAAAAGGGAAAGCATTAAGGCTTAGAATGTAATAAATGTGGCAATAAACAATTAAATTTTTAGTGTAGAACGGTTCTTTAATTTTTAAGTAAAAAGAATGCTATATAAATATGAAATAATTATATTTAGTTATATTATTAATGAGCATAAGCCTTTATAAAGATCCTGTTGGTCAGCTGTAGTTTCCCTGTAAGTACTTTTAAACAAGGAAATAAATTTCGATGTGAATATTTACTATTTACAGTAATTTATAGGTGTTATATACTTCATAAATACACGAAAATATTTTTTATTAATTTAATACGATTTTTATATAAATTTAAGCTGAAATTCATATGTTTTTAAATTACTAGTAGGATGATTGCCAGGAAGCAGCACTCATGAAAAATAAAAATCACACATCTCACTAAAAAATTTTATACATTAGAGATATATTTTATATTTATATAGATATGGAGGATCAACCCTAGCCTACTTTAACGCTCAATTTTATAATAAATTTCAACTATTTGTAAAAATATTGATTTGTATTTTTGCCATAAAATGCGAAATAAAATTCGAATATTATTTAATCTATTAATTAATTAATAATAATTAAACAATAATTTCATATATTTAATCCAGAATTTATTAAATGGAACAAATCATCGACACAAATGAGTCGCGATGTCTGTATATCTAGATCAGTTTGTTTTTGTTAGAAGATTATTATCAACTGACCTTGTCTTATATACGACCCCTCTTAATTCCATACCATAAAATTATCTGAACCAATAAGAATATTATATTTAACTATAAAATAAAATTGAACATTTTAATAATATAGAAGTTTAAGTTCAATTTTCATTAACAATTATTTATTTAAGCTATAAATCTTCATTTCATAACGATCCTTATCATCAGGAATTTCGTTTATCTGTGATGAGTAAATAAACGTTAGAAGAGGAAAGAGATTAGAGAGTTCAAACTGGTTTTTATTCTTGCAATAATTTATGATTACTTTCATATTTTTTTACTGTTTATGTACTTTTTCAAAATCTGTTTTTAACTAAGAGTGTACGGTCTTTATCATATTAAGACTTTAAGATTTTAATCAATAATCTACGGTATAGAATATTAAAATATATACATACATATTAATGATAACTTTATTTATAATAAAAGAAAAATAACTTGGATAAAGGGAATAAAAATAGGCGAAAGGAAGCGAGGAGGCTAAAGAATGGTTTAGTTTGACTTTTAAAACATAAAGGGGACAAAAGGTTTGAGGAAGTCCCATGCCTTGACCTTAAGGCTAGGAAAATAAGTCGAAAGCAAAACTTCAAGAACAAACAATCTTTTAGAAAAATTTCCACCCTTAAGCTTTTCTATAAGTTTCCTAAAAACTAATATCTTATGGATCAAGTGAAGTATAGTTTTATTAATAATAAATTAGTCATAAAATCATTAAAAATAAATAAACAGAATGGAAAGGTATTAGTATGAAGATAAAATAATAGTCAGTTCAGCTAGAATATGAAAGTTCCAATTAAGTGCCGACAAAATAATACCAGATATCAAGGAGTTTTAAACTGAAAAGGCCGAGAGATTTGTACCACTTTTTTCTTTAATATGCACATATCGTTCGTCTAATGCAAGAGCTCAAAATCGCTTTTTCCTAACTTTTTTTTAACGAATAATCTTCCAAGAATTAGATATTATCTCTGTGTGAATGTGGAAGATTCCTGAAACATTTTAACAATCGGATAAAGCAGGCAATGATTTGAAAGGAAGGAAAATGAGGAAATTTTAATTGGCTCTTCTCAAAAATCGTTTTTTTTCCCCACGTAAAAACACTCTTGGATCAAACGAAGGATACATCTTTTCTTAGTAAGGACATAACAAGTTTAATAATGTGGCCAATACCACAATGCTTTCAAAAAGAGATAGGTAGTTGTATCCAAAATCTAATCATTATCGTAGATAATAAATTCATAAATTCTAGGTCTGTTAATAATTAAAATTTTATGAATAATAATTTTTGTCAGAACCTAAGTTTTATACTTAAATGAAATACTAAACAAGAAATCTTGACGTTACTACCGAATTCCTTAGCCCCTATATGCAGTTCATTACCTTCCCCAGTAAGCTCACATGGCAAGCATGTGTGAAGGAGACAGGCTGTCCCATCAGGTCTAACCAAAACTGAAATAGTTGCTACATTCCCTTCTAAAAAAGTTTTCCCTTAAATAAGTAGTCGTAGTTTCATTTATACATAAGTGGGAAAATAAATCAGTACATACATTCGTTTATCCAGATTAGACAAACAAACAAATTTTAAAAGTTTGTAAAAATTGTTTGTGACATGTTTTGAACATGAATTATTGAAGCTTGGAAATGCATAAGGGCCTTAGGAAATTTTTACAGAAATTATGTGACTTATAACCTTTAAGGTGAACTACGCTCAGTGCTAACACCCATGCCATCTTTTGTACTTTAATAATGAACTCTTTTTAACCGACTTCGAACGAAAGAGGAGGTTACTCTATTCGATACGTATGTGATTTTTTTTTTGTGCTTTTTTAACAACAAAACATTATTTATACCCGTTTCAGAAGAATAGTGGGTATTACAAGCAGAGGCGATCAACATACAGTATGTATTTGAGGGGGAAAGGGTTTCGGATGAAAACAAATAAATGTTATGTATACCAATTAATAACAGTTACAAGCAATTAAGAGGCTTAGTCAATGCGACGCTCTAATGTTCCCTAATTAAGTGGGACAATTTAAGCCTGCAATTCACACACGAGGCGTTCACATACCTTGTTCGATGAGAGGTAGCTCCGGATTCTTACAAAGATCTAAAAAAAAAGAGGCACCCCATTTCCAACAGAGGCAACACTGACGAAATTCGGTAAATAGTCCGGATGGGGGACACACAGACACAAAAGAACGGCCTGGTAGGGGGGCCCACATAGGGGAGATGTGCGCCTACAGCATCCTGAACGGATTATAACGTCCCACGGGGGCAGCACAACACATCTTTATATTGCCTTTATCTTCGCTACGAGGCTAAGGTCACGGTTTGCCATTATACTGATACGGGATCCGTCTTGATGTAACAGAGAATATAATACAAAGGATGTTAAAAAAAAAAAAACAATCTTCCAAACATACAATAATACAATATTATTCAATGAAACAATATAAGCTATATCCCATAATTTAGTTAATCAAATAACAATGGGTGGATGTTATGCTATTTTCTAAGAACCTGGTGACTAAAACATTTAAAAGTAACACGCTTGACTTTATGCGATATAAAAACGCTTCAGAATGAACTTAAAAGCATATCTTGAGAATAATGTAGCTATATACTTAAAAATATTTCTTAAAACCATTAGAATTAATTCTCCATGAATTCTATCCATAGAATTACAAATTAGTTAAAAAAAAGAAGATAAATTTCGGAAGACCACTGAAAGATGCGCAATCAACAAAAACAAAAATTCTTATGCGATAAGATCGTATGCAAACTCAATAAATATAAAAGTGGACAAAAATTGTCGAAAAATCCGTTGACAAACCTAGATAAAAACCGTAGCAGATGAGTACTTAAGAAAAAATTAGAAGCATTTCTTAAAAACAAACACTTCTCTTGGAAATAAAATTTCTTTTAATCTAGAAGAAAATATGTTATTAAAGAATTTACCAAGAAAACGCTAATGGAAAAATGAAAATAACTGTACTAAGAATATCTGGACTATTAGTAAAGAAAGAATATAAGGGGATAAAATACATATATGCACATGTGAAGAATAAGGTGATATCTTGTATAAATAATTTCGAAGAATCCGATGACTAACGCATTTAAGTAACAAGCCTAAATTGATGTGTGATAGATGGACGAATTTCTTCAAAATATGTATTATACTAATATCTTCGTTAGTTAAGAGAATTTATTTTTAGACTACAGCCTATAGTGCAAAAATAAATAAAACAATAAAAAAAAAAAACGGTTACAAGAAGTTCCAGAGTGATTCCGAAGGAAAAGGCGTATAATTTATAATACAACAATACATATAAACACACTAGATTTAATGAAAAGAAATTTAACAATGGGTATTGTTAAAGATAAAAAAATAAATAATGGTTACGTGTTGTATGATGTTAAAGTACAGCTCATCCATGTTTTATGATATGATTTTTCCATAATAAATACATGGTCATGTTACAAAAAACAAACAAAAAAAAACACAAGAAAATTAATAGAAACATTCCATCAAAACGAATAAATGAATTTATTTTTAAAACACCGATTATAAATTTAAATAATTGAATTTAAGGAATTTACGACCGAAACATTATAAACAAGTATAAATCGTGTATTAACTTAATGAATATATAAAACAAATGAAAGTAGTACATTATTAAGCGTGAGGCAAAAACTTACAAAATTTGAAGTGCTGACATTAGGTTTTTGAGTTCCTCAAAGTGGGGAAGAAACCGAAACAACGTACCGAGATGAAGGCCAGGCTCACACTGACTAATACAGGTTGAGCAAATAAGGGGGGACCCCCACCCCTTCCTTGGGCGGGGAGGGGGTCTATACCCCGACCTGCTGATCTTGGCTCCTCCTATCTTATCTACTTGATCCTCTTACCAACGGTCCCGAGTATCCTTCCGACTTGTCTTTTTGCACTCTAAATGGCATCCCCTTTCTCGTCGCTACAATCTTATAGAGCTTTGAGGCCAGCCAGCTACAATCCTCAACTGAAAACTAAAATCGTCGACTGGGCCATTCATTATATATGAGGGCATCATAGCTAGAAAATTGTTCTTAAACAAGAAACAAATAAGATTACCATAAGTTATTATAACTATAAGATTCCTAATGGTAAGTTCCTACTTATAAGCTGTGAACCATATTATTCTCAGAACCCACGTACGATCATGGAAACCTAGCGGAAGGTTAGAAATCAAGAACGATTTTTTTTATTCTAAGCACAATTTTATATAATTATACGAAAGAGCAAATCTTCAAAAAGAGGCAAATACTATACGCAGTATTAACTAGGGTCATGTGACCCCCCCCCTCCCTTGGCCCCGCCCTTTAGTCTATCAAATATACTATGATATAGATTTACCGATCTAATATCAGTCAAAATAATAGCCTAAAATGAATTGATGTGGAATAGGAAAAGATGGAAACATTTTCATTGATGAACGTTTTTATATGAAGATCATAACACTTATCTGTCAGAATGCAAAGTTGAGTGAAAATTTAGAAGTAATTTACAAGAGTAAATTTAATTCTAGTAAAGACTACTTAAATATAGTAAATAATTTACTAGAGTTTAGAAGTAACAAACAGCTCCTGCATCGTTTTATATCTACTCCGAAAGTTTAAGTTCATTAGACTGTCTATAAAAGCAACGAAAGAATAAAGTTCAAACAAAGTATCATGGCATTTTAATCCATAGTATTAAAATTATTTCGATAAACAATTGGACATCGTGTTGTTTACTTCCACAAATCATTTACATAAATATCAGGGTAAAACTATAACGCCAATGCAATGAGAATAGATATGTAAATTTGTTAATAATTTACTTATTTCTAACTTTATATGTATTCCGTATCGAATGAATACAACTAGTTTTTATGGAAATGATGTGGAAAAAGAATTTTTTTTCTTTTAATTTTTCCTCTTGTAAATAGTAACGTAAAAAGTACAAAATTTCAACTTAATAAATCCAATACCTCTGGAGTTTGAAGTTAACAAAGTTTTTTCAATCTTATTTCCTTTAGTTGCCTTTGGATTAGCCCTTCAGCTTAGCTTTCACAATTGGCGATTTAATGGAAGAACTTGCAGCAATTTTATGGTTTCCATTTGTGAACCCATCAAGCCAATAAGAAGTCCATTGGGGAAATCGCTTCAGTGGAACAAGGCATCGTTTTAAGTCCAATATCTTCTGACCTATGTGCTCCTGAAGAGAATATTGTATCGATGAACCAATTGAAGCATTGGCAGCAAAGCACATCCTTTGCAATAATGCCATTAAGAACGATTCATGGCTTTTCATTTGAGTCGAATCCAGTACATTCATTCAAACAGTCAAATGCAGTTTCCGGTTATCTAGTATTCCTAAATTTAAGGTAGACTCTTTTTTCAATATTTGAACAAAAACGTTATACAATTTTTTTCAAAATAAAATTTCAGATCCTTAAAGAAGAAAAAGGCCAAATGCACAGATTCCTCTAAATTGATCCATCACACAAGATTAGGTGAAAAATAATTTTTATTTATAAAATTTAACAAACTGAAACTGTGTACATTCCAAAAAGGGACCACAAAAATGTCTGAATTCACTGAGTAAAGAGGTTGTAGCTGATAAAAAAAAAGGTAGACACATTGTTGGGGAACTTTCGCCCCATTATATGAAACACGCTAAAAGAATTCATCATCCCTTCTAACGTAGGAATTTTTGAAAAAAACAAAACAAAAAAAATGTATGCGAAGCATGAAAAATATAATTTTATAACTATTTTTGCAAAATTGTAATAATTTCAATTGGAAGAAAGGGAATCAATTTAAAGAACCTTTCAAAATGTTTTCTGAATAACAGATCTACACATTTTTTTTTTAACATGGAAAAAGAAAAAGTAAATCCATCCCGTTAAAAATGGTTTAAGTGTGTAAACAAGAAAACTAGATAGCTTATCTGAAAGGTGTTCATAAAATCAACACATTTTTCTGATTCTGTTTAACGTCCCTTTATGCTACCAAGGCTGATCGGATGATGCTACAGTGAATGTTCTAAATTTTGAATTTTGCCTATCCAGGTATGATTAGGATAAGGATCATTAACGAGTACCTGAGATCGCACAGGCTCGGTACGTTCATTTTACGCCCCTATCCGAAGGACGGCATATCTAAGGATTTATTACTCCCATTAAAAAATCCTTGACGGGAAGCGAACCCGCGATCCAGTAACGGTTGTAAAAAAATTAAAAAACAAATTCTGAACATAAAAATGAAATAGTTGCAAGGAAAGCATTTTTTTATAAATGTTTTTTATTAGTATTTATTTTACGCAACACGAGAACAATCATTCACATTCTGAAGTAAGCAAATAGTTACGTTGAAACATTTCACTCGGAATTCATTCATAAATAACACTTTATTTACTTGGTGACGTTGTGATATAAATATTTATTTACGAGCTAAGAATAAACTTTTAAACTTTTTTATGTTAGCAAACCAAATATGCTAACCTTGCACTCAGTTCAATAATATCATTAAAAGCAAAACAAAATAAGCAAATTTATAAAAGTGAAATAATCGTAAAACATCAAATAACGTGTAAACATGAGTAACGAAGCATATAAAAATTACTAAGTTACTAGTAGTACTACAGCGGATTAGACATTTTATATATTTGAAAAAAAAAAGAAATGTAAACATACTGAAATCAGGTCATTTAAAAATAGAATTGCTAAAACAGAATGACACAATTTTTTTTTTTTTTTTTTTTTTTTACCAAATTATAAATGTACTATTAATTTTGAAAGTAAGTAGTCTTTGGAGAAATAATTTACAGCTAGAGATGAAAATATAAAATTATAATATGGGAAGAAGAGTAAAATTTAGCCTCAATCTGGTGCCACTCAAACATTCTAAAAAAAGGACGTGCTCATTCAAAAGTAGGAACTATTTCTTCCTCAATGGCCGGTCACTGCCAACTCAATGGAAGATGAAATATTAGCCTATATCCCACCTATCGGCACTTCTTAAAGTTAAATTTATTAACTAATTTATAAAAAAAAGGAATTAATAAATATCTTATGCGGTATCAAAAGAAAAGGAGGAAAAATAAACTTGATTTTTAATACAAAAATTCAAAAAATTACTAATTTAAAAAAAATATATACAGCGGTACTATTACAGAGGGGCAGTTTCTCCTCGTTCAATTGGGCAAGACATCACTACCGCTCCCTAGACAGATTCCCGAAAATGTCCGAGCGGTTCCAAAGTAGGCGAAGATGGCCGAGTCGAGTTTGGACCCAATATCAACTAAAAGTGTTTTGTTTATTCTTATCGAGCGAGTGAGCGAGCAAAAGTCGAAAGCTACGATATAAAAGAGCTTATTAGAACATTGACTAACGTGAAAATGGCTCGATGGGAGTTCGCTAAAATCGTAAATTGTGATCAAAAATAAGAAAGGTTTAACTCTTGACTCAGACAGACAATACTAGACCATTATTTTAATTCTACCCTAGAACTGTCACGATAGACAATAGTATTTTAAGTGATAATGGGTCATGCGGGAGATAATAAAAATGAGACACGTATAGAAAAGTTAGATTTTAATTTATTTATTTTTATTTTTGAGAACTGTGCTAAAACATTGTAAGACTTTTAGCTGAATTAAGTTTCAATAGTACGTTACATGTTATGTTCATATCAGTAATATATTCCTGTAGATACCTCTAGTTTAACGTTTATTTGCTAAACGGTATAGAGCTACATAGTAAATAATGGACAAAGAACTCACTCCCACTGAGTACGTCCTATTAATTACTAAACGAATTTAACGTTGCACGGTACGTGACAGTACTTAAAAAGTAGTACCAAAACAGCAGTAAAATAATATCGATATTTTGCATAATACTTTTTATTAAAGTAGGCCGAACATGACATCGAGGAGTAGTGGATTTCGATTAGGTGAAGGAATGTCAAAATCAAATACCGATCCATCAGCCTAAATTAAGCTTGCTGTCAAGAGACCTTTTTTCGAGAGGTCAAAACTCTTTAAAATTGTTGCGTATTATTTTTATGAGAAGAAAAACCTGGGAGTCGGCACGGCATTTCTTTTGTTAAACATTGAACCAAAAACCGTACATTGGAGCAACTGTTCTTTTATATAACACATCAAATAAAATTAAAACTTAAAAGCAAAGCAGAGAATATCGTGTCGCCACACATCTGGTAAACATTCGTGAAACCCATAGGTACATAGAGGACCTACTCTCAAACTACATTAAAAATACTTTCAATAGTTGAAATTATTGAGTAGTCAGCTATTTAATAATGAAAAATGAATTGGATAACAAAAGTAACATGTGGAGAAAATTCGCAACAATCCATATAAAACAGACGGAATTCATAATTTGAGACTGAAATGTTAATATTTCGTTTTAACGATATAAAATTTCGGAGCAGAAAATTGAATCAAAACTCCTTTTCGAGACGCCTTTAGAAAATGTGTTGGGATGGTTATGGTCGGGGGAGAACACTAAACAGATGCCTGCAACAGCCTTAGACAAATATACAAGACCTAGTGTAAGAGGCTGGGGTGTAGCAAGCCAAACTTTAATGGGACGGTTAGAATTTAGAAAACTGCCTTAGAAAATTAGGGGGTTTGAATTTTGGAAATGCAAAGCATCCTACCCCCCCCCCCCCCCAAAAAAGAGAGAGAGAGAGAGAGAGAGAGAGAGAGAGGGGTAAAAATATTTAATTAATTTGCAGTAGATCAGATTAGTCTTCATAGACTTCATAGAACAACCGGAAATAACAATAGGAACAAATTTGTCAATTTTGACAACTAGAAAAAACAAAACAAAAATATTCTTCAATAACGAATTTTATTCAGTTTGTTTAAGCAATCCTGAATTGAGCAATTTCTAAAACGACTGTAGATATGATATTTGAATCTTAGTGAATCAAAGACAAAAAAAGGCGCTAAGAAAATTTAAGATTTTTTGATGTTAGCCTCAAAAATAACCAGCTTCAGAAGATCTTTATAAACAGAACTAATAATACATACATTTTATAAAAATAATCAACAGTAGCCATAACAAGGACATCGTGTTGATATAAATAGATTAATCTACATAATCTATTAGATATATATCCATTATTATCTCCCTATCAGCATACGAATGAGAAGGGATTATGGAGAGCGGAAATACAGATATATGCATGATAAATATCAAATCATCATTATTTTTTTATGTATAAAAATAAAAAATAAATTCAACATGTATTTAATTTGATGTATATTTTGAATGAATGAATATTTTTTATCGAAAAAGCATTTCTTCGTTTTTTCTTTTAGTTTAAAAAAAAAAAAAAGGGATCCAAAAAAATACGTGGAACGGAATTTTGCCTTTTGTAAGGCACAGGATACCGTGACCAAATAATCTACGATGATTGAATAAAATAAAATAATAATATTTGTTATAATATTGCTGTATTATTAACAATTAAGTAACAATAGAGAATCTTATTATGCAATTTCAATCTGATGATATGATCGTAGATAAAAAATCGATTAATTTTGAAGACTAATTTAATCGCATTTTATTAAAGATTTATAAATTTGTACAATACATCAATTTTTTTTTTCTACCTTATATGCGATAAACGGATCTCTTTTTATTTTGAGGAAATTTTCAAACATTAAATTTTTAAGATATAGAAGTTTAATATAAATTATTTTAAAAGAATGTCATGCACCCACCACCGTCGTCATCGCATTTTTGTTTTGAAGTTGGCGGGAGCCTACCCCAGACTATTGAGCGACCGATTTGACCCAAATCTATGAGCGGGTCATGTCCTCAAGGGTCAGGCTTTAATCCGATACCTAAAAATATCAAAACTAAATTTCACATAATATTTTTAAAAAATGTATAATTATAAATATTTTAAGTACGAGTCCGAACCATGAAAAAACAAATCTAAAATTACTAATGAATATTCTAGATTATATAAAGTGCTTAATCGAGCTGTTTTGACACTGGAGAAAAAATTCTACATTATATTCTATATTTACCACGTATCAAGGAGGTTAGTGCAGACAAAAATATACCAGCGATCCTACTTCAAAATCCCAACTTAAAAGTTCAAAATACCCTCAATTTCGAATTACTTGCCATTAAAAAATACATAATTAAATTAAAATTATAAACTGGTCGAATTCTTAGCCAACATTCGTGTTTTAATGGAACCAAAAAAAGGTTTCAGGTTTTTTGTTTTTTTAATCTGAATTTTATTACTAAACAATAGCAAGGTGTTATTCATATTTAAAGGAAGAAAGTAAACATTAAATTCTGATTGAAAAACTTATTATCATCAACAAATACTAGGTGCTCAAATTTTGCGATTCATAACGAAATGTTTTAAGTCTGTTTTAATAAAGTTTGAAAAAAAAAGTATATTTAATTTCAGTCTGTATTATTAAAAAACTAAAAGATTACGTATACGTACTACATATTTTTTCTAAAGTTATCATATCAAGTTTTCAGAGAAATAATTGATTGAATTTTTGAACAATCAAAATATGCTTGAGTTGATGTGTGTTGGGACATTAATGATAGAGCCAAACATTATTTGTGTAAAGTACTAAGTAAACATAGATTGTAAAATTGTAATTGTTTGTATATAGAAAGTTATGCTTATATTTTATGATCTATAGTAAACAAGGCAGAATATTTCGTGTTTGTTAATTAAAATAATTCCTTAATAATATTTATATGACTATAATTTGGCAAAATTGAAGGTCAATTCATAATAATACATTTTTAGTTGTTTTTATCTTAAATATATTTATTTTCCATTAATTAATCATTCCATACAAAATAAAATTTAATTAAACAAAGTTCACCATAAAAACCACGAAGCAATTATATATAGAATACTAATAATTAAAATAACTTAGGTTGTTTAAAATATAGGTATACATCTAATATTTTTGAAACTATCTTGTAAGGTGTTGTTGATACCGTGTTTTGGCTTTGACTGATGATCTAAAATAACATTAATAATAATTAGATAAGGTAGCTTCTCCAAGATAATCATCTGATCCGATTAAGAATATTAGAAGACCGAGAGCAATCGACATAATAAGAATTACCTAATAGTTTGCATGTGGTAACCGTGCAAAATTAAATATCTACGCACGCAACAATTTCTTCGTTGTCTAGTTTCGGGTTACATCCTCCTAGTTATCGTCAGTCTTGCTGTTTTTATATATAACAAATCTTTTCTCCGAGGCCAATCATCTCTTTGTCTCATAAAAAGTATTTAAATGTAATTATATAGAAGAAAGGGGTTAGTGAAGAGAAAGGATTGACTTTAACGGGATATGTGACTGGTGGATCAAATGGCAAGAGAGCCGTACTAGTGATACGGAAATCCGCGTTCAAACCCCGGCCAAGGGCAATCTTTTCTCTGCTTGTAACAAATATTTTAATATTAAAATAAAAATTTTCAAGTTATCATAACAAGATAACTAGGGTAAACCAGACAGTTATTGACACCCCAACATTAACTTAAAGAAATAAGTAAACAAGTTCTAATTTTATTTCAAGATATACGAATCTAATTTTTGAAGGGTCCTCTAAGTTATCTATGAAGTGTTTAGCAAACAAACCATAGGGAAGATTTCACAATTAAATCCACAGGGTGTCAATAACCTTTTTTTTTTGCACTTTTTACAATAAATATTGCCGTATGTTAAAACTATTGAACTTTTGACCCAAGAAAACCTCTTGAGTTTTTATAAGGATAGATAAAGAGGAGCTATAGGAAGTTTCAATTTGATCCCCTTATAAAAAGTTTTTTTTTAATTTAACCACAGAAATGTAGTCTTAAGGGTGTCAATAACTGTCCGGTTTATCCTAATTGATATATATATATATATATATATATATATATATATATATATATATATATATATAATTATTATTTTCTAGTGGATAACATTTCATTGTTTTGAATATTTTATTTTAGAAGAGAAAATATTGACTCGGCTTGGATGCGATCACAGTGGCTCATTGGCAGCAAACCGCGCGCCTCTGGTCTCGCGGGATACCCAAGTTCGCCTCACCGCCGAGTCTAATCTTCTCTCTTCAAAAATAAAATAGTTAACATTTTTAAAATTTGGTTACCCACAAGATACAAAACTAAAACCAATATATAAATATTAAAAATGGACGATGCAAGTATGGGTTAGCCGAACGCCTTTTGCATAATGAACACTTTTCGTATGAATAATAGCATTATAGAGGGTTCAAACTAGTAAAATATGGAATTTATAAGGCAACTAAAACGTGAAAAAAATCCTGGATTCGTCACCTCATAGAATATGGAGGCAAAAGGCATCACTAATGAGGAAACAAATAGGAACTTGATAATTATTGATACTTCTCACGGTTGGGGGGAGAGGAAACGTTTCCCGGGAGCCTCAATTAAAGGAAATAGTTCGTTTAATAAACAATTGACCGGCGCGAGATAGTTAAATCATACAGCTAGTTTAAAACAGGGCCCGTATCCGAGTAGCTACACAGCACGCTGCGGGCTCAACACACCGCTCTCCCCCATCCACATCATGTCTGGGGGGGGGTCTGCTCAGTAACACTATCTAGGTATCAAGATAATGATGGGATAGTTTATAAACTCATAAATACTGCAGGGGTTCCTGAACTTTCGGGTTCCAGCTTCCTTTACAAATCAGAATTTTTCCACCGCGACCCATGTCGAATCTCTCGGAAAAAATTACGTTACTAATAGTTTACTTCATTTAGAATTTAGAAACGCATTTATAATTATAACTCATATGTTCGTAACAATTTAATATTACATACTTATCATATATATTTTTTCTAAAGGCCATTTTTTTTTTCGGTACGCCATAACTTCCTTAATACTTCATCGAATTTCATGAATGAGGTATCATTTTAAAGCTGTCCTTAACCAATTTACCGGAAAAATATACAAATTACTAATTTCACCTACAATTGCGAGTTATAAGCTCAAAACCGCTATTTTTGCAAGAAAATGGTATTAGAGGTTTTTAAATGGTGTCAATCTTTTCAGGTTTTCAGGGAGAGCATTTTCAGTCTTATACATTTTTTAGATTAACCCCTTCGTTTGCGAGTTTTAAGTGAAAAACTGCAATTCAAAATTTAACAAAGGAAAGGAAGTTTGGAGTTTCAAAAAATAAGTAATGTACAATTTAAATATATCTATTCTTTGCTTCAACCGTCACCTATGACCATGACGTACTAAATACGCACTATACGATACCTAATACACGGTACATACGATACACGGACGCAATGGTAGAGAAAAATAAAATAATAAGGTTCAACTCAAATCATTTATAGGGCAGGATGGTTATTAAATCGGATGAAGCCAATTATTATGACATAATTAATGATAAAATAATTATACTAAATGAATGTAATATACTGGGGTGTCCTGAAAGGAATGGCATGGCCGACATTTTTACGGGATCACGAATTTTAGTGGAGGGTGCATATTATTACGGGCTCATGAACGTTCTGAGGGAACCATATTTTTGTGGAGGCACATTCGAACAAGGGAATAACGAGAAGCATGGAACAAAATATGCAATAATACTGAAATATTTGTTATTATGCATTTAATTTATTAATATGCAAAACTATAAGTGAATTAGTCATATTATATCATATATAATATTCATCATTATATCAAAAGTTTCTAGAAAGGGGTAGTAAAATAGATAAATCAATAAATATAATTGTAAAGATATTTTTTTTTTTGTTTGTGAACATGAAAAAATCCGATATGAGTGAAAATTCTACTAATGCTACATGTAAACTGACTTCTAATACGAATAATTTAACAAATCAAACATTAATATATAATGTACCTTACTTTAAGAACCGTAGTAAGCTATAACCTAATTTAGAATTTTTGTTTTTCAAACCTTTTTCAGAGAACGACAGAAAGTTTAGTTGAAACATGGATATCGAAATAGATAATTGATGTAAGCCCATCTTAAGGTTAAGTTTCATTTTACTAAATAACAATGGAAGCACCAAATAATGTCGAATAACACGAATAAGTGAACGCGTGAGGGGAGATAAAAAAATGTTTAGAAAACAAATTTCAAAACATGATCCTGTTTGTCACACACAAATTTATATGTTATGTTAAGGATTAACAAAATACATTGATAATAATTATACTCCGACTAGGTTCTAATAATAACATTGTAAAAAAGAAACTTTAAATTAATGGCTATAAATTTTAAAATGTCTAATAATTAATACAAAATAAATACTTTACTTTTGGATTAAGTATCTTAGTCTATATTTAATTAATGAATAAACATCGAATTATCTCTTAAATCGCATAAATATTCTAAATTTAAAATATTGTAAATGCAGATATCAAACAATGTCATATTAATATATCGATATAGTGATTATGATTTCTGAAATAAAAAAAGTTTTTTTTCCAATACTATCATTTATTTGTAACAATTACGGCAATCAAAGTTTAGAACTATTTTTTTTTTAATCGAAAAGACATTGATAGTAACATCAGCTTGTTTTACTGCTCTAAATTATAAAGATGTAAAAAAAAAAAAATGGTTCTACTCCACACCCCTAAAATAAAAGGGGTGCACCATAACTAGTTTTTTTTTTGACCGGTAGTGAACAATGGAGAAAAACTATTGTTTTAAACCAGTTTATTTTGATAAAATTTTGCACCGTTCAAAGATATTCTTATTTTAAATTTACTAGTAAAATATTTTATTTTTGTATATTTTAAACTGTTACGGTCGGCTATTCAGATTGCAATTAACATATACAACTTATTTTAAAATAAAAATGTATGATTAAAAAATAAAATGGTGACAAAAGGTTAATTAAAAATTAACCTCCAACGAGATGGTTAGAATAAAGAAGAGAAATTCAATTTAAATGTTTTGGATATATTTATTCTACATAAATCCCATCTAGGTATGTATATAATGTAAGTTTAATTTGTAAATACATTCCTACTTATATTAGTCACATTTCAATAAATTAAATTTACTAAATATTCAATAACTAAAAAAAGATAATATTTTTTAAAAGCAATTTAATCTGAAGAAAATATATTGGCCATGACCTTGATTCGAACCCTGGTCTCTGCATAAAATTAGAAAAAGTTAAACAACGCTTCATCCATTTAACATAAATTTAAAGCATGCACTAGCTTCGATGTTATACTACAAATTTAACTTAAGTCAGCTTTTCCAGGTCAATTGTAACCTTTTCAAGGCTGAATGAATGAATCCCTAAACATTATGGTTTATTTATGTTTCTAATCGAACATAATTATTTTAACTAAAAACATAAATAGCCCATAATATTTAGGGATTAATTCAAGCCTGAACTAAGGTTACATTTGACGTGGAAATGGTTAAAATTGATTTGGAAAAGGTTCAATTTGACGTGGAAATGCTAGATATAAATATAAGGATTATTTAGCAATTTTTACTAAACTCCCAGCTTAGCATTAGGTTACTGTTCTAGTTTACTAACGTACAGAGGGAACGCTCGAAATTCCTTGAGCTGGGCTGGTCCTCGTCAAGGGCGTATTAATTCAACGCATAGCAACATCCTTGTCATATCCGTTCTTTATTGCGAATAGCTAAGCTTCAACATTATACACAATATATATTTTTCTCAATAAAAATAAAAGGAAATAGTTAAAAAATAGAAGAAATAACAATTTAACAATATATTTTAAACTATTATAACTTGGCAGGAGGCAGGCAATAAAAGTAATTTTAAAGAAGCTGTCTTTAATTTAATTTAACATAATTTAGGTGACCAAGTACATAATTAGCTATACCAATACACTGTTTGCTTAATGTTTAGGTAAGTAAAAAAAAGTATCTCCACGAAAATAGATTTAGTTAGCCTTGGTTTCATTTGATTTCCTGATTTGCAATGCTGTACAAAAAAAAAAAAAAGGAAAAAAAAAGAAAAAAAAAGGAAGGTACGCTTTCTAAGGAATTAAAACTTTCAAATCAATCCATTTACTACTTTTGAGTTTTGAGGTAACATAGATATAAGTAATGGTGACAAAAATGGTTTCAAAATTGTTTTTAGCTCTACGGTTGTTATATGATTTCTTTTATTTATTTTTTCTCATTTTGTAGCGAATGGAAGAGATTATCATTTAAAAATAATGGATAAAGATTTATTTTTCTGTGCAACATAACTTTTTTTTTTCTTTTTGAAACATTCACATTAACAGTATGTATGTGTGTATATATATATAGTAATTTTTCTTAAATGCAACGGTAAATAAAAACATCAAGCCAATCGATCTTTTTTCGAGTTTTAAGGTAATGAATATACGAGCCCAGAAATTTTTATATACGCTTAAAAATTGTGGTACAAAGAGCATACTTTATTGCTTACTTTTTTAAAAGTGCTACCTATGACTTTTTCTTATGCAGTTAAGAACATTATCAGCATTTTATAATTTTCCCCTATAAAAATAGAATACAAAAAATACTATAAAAATAAATTGAGGATAACTATTATTATTTTAGTGATTTCCTCGTTTGAATAAATGAAAAATCAAGCCAAAGTTTATAGAGATTATTTTAAAGAACCATAAAACTCTCTCAATATGTTCTATTAATAAAGACAATTTTTAACAAAAAACGAATATTTTCATATATTAATCGCATGATTAGTTAAATTTAACTTGTAGCATTTTTCATAAAAAAATTATCTTATTTTTTTTTTAATCAATCAATCAAATAAAAATCATTTAAAATATTACCAATCGACCGCAATAAATGTTAAATGTCATTTAAATTTCTTAAAGACACCACTATTTACAAATATGTATAAAGTTGCCGGTATTTAATGTAGTTTCCATGTATTTGATCTATGTATGTGATCAATTATATATAATTGATGTATTTATCCATTGTATGTAATCTAAATAGAATTTGGTGCCTCTAGCCCTTGTTGTTGTACAAGGAACCTAAAGTGTACATAAATGAATAAATAAATGTTACAAATCTAAAAACAGTAATCTAAAACAGTAATAATTTTTTTTTAATATATATTTAAAACATCTATCTAATAAGGTCCTTTCAAATAACTTTAATAGTTATTATATTTATAAAAATAGACATCAGTAACACATATCTGTGCTTGCAGTGTAAAGTGTGTTAATTAAAAAAAAAATTATTTATTTGCAAATAACTTCGCAGACAATGTAAACGAGGCCTTAATGCATATATAAAAACATTAAGATATTTGCTAACCGTGATAAGTGCTAAATAAAGTAAAAAAACTTATTTTACAAAAGCCAAACCTTTCCAATCGCATTTTGCTCAAATCTAAGATTTTAGACTAAACATACTTTACACCACAGATGTAATAATAGAATAAAAATAAAAAGACAAAAGAATTTTAAAATCTAACCTAAGCAGGCTGTATAAAACGGAATTTATCCGATCTGAATATATCTTTTGTTTAATCTTGAGGAAGACAAGATAAATACATTCAATTACAGCGGCAATTAAATAGCTGGCTCTACGGTTCTTACCCAGGGTATAAATCTCGGATGCCAGAGATTGTATTGTGACATTTAGCATTCCTCCTATGATCTATTGCAACTTAACTTACATACCATTTTCCGGTCATTACGTATACATGGCAACTTGTGACATTAAAATATACGACATAGGTACTACCCAGTTTAAGACTTAGTAATTACTGTTGATAAAACGGGTTCTATTGCTCAATCGACAACGAGAATCCATAAGTGATATCAATAATTTAAAAATATGAAAAATGGTGTGTTAACTCCAAAAATAATGTAAACGGAAAGGCAATATATTGTTTGAAAATTTGGCAAAATTTCACTATTCGTCGGACCAATGAGAAACAAGTTACCACAATAATAGTAAAAAAGAAAAATATGTAAGTGAGAACATAAAATACATTCATCACAACTATACCTTTATCATTACGAGACTCGGACTTTATAAAGCATTGACTGAAAACATTTCTAAGATAAATAAATCCGGAGAATAATATGAAAATGCCCTGAATACTTCACCAGACCATTTCAATAAATTTAGCATGCTGGCCATACATTATAAGTTGTTATTTAATAATTCGAGTTATTTTACACTAAACAAAAACGCTAATTATCACATAGAGTCATGGGCTTATAAATGGGGGCTTCATGCTTTCCCGGGGGGGGGGGGGGGGTTCTGAGGCGAATCGATCTGTATTATAGTATTGTGGTCTCTTAAAGAAGGATATCTCTCATCCAAAGCCATTTATCACGTCCTCCTCATATTTTTGGGCATTTAATATGTAGCCATATCTCGCATAAGGAGGTTTCTATATCCGTGAAAGTTAGTGTGAAAATGTTTGTACAGAATCTTAACGTGTTGTTCGACGGATGTCATGTAAAACTCAGTATGTAAGGTTCGATTAATATCAAATCAAGGTGCTTTTTTAATGAGTCGTAACATTTCTGACTGAAAGATTTTTTTTTTTTTTTTTCACAATGTCGTATTTCTGTTAGCAAAAAGTAAGTTCACGTATTTGTCCAAGTTTTAGTTTTGAGCATTTAGAAAAAGAAAGTGGATGAATTTAGTGGTTTAATGAGTTTTCCTTTCCCGAGTTTTAAAGTATTGAACACACAACATTAGGACAAAAAGATGTATGAATGGGTTGGAGGGAAAATGGCAGAACAATAGTATACAAGGATTAAATGGTAATCTGTATGAATTACAATTGCAAATTATAGGTCCACAAGTTATTGGATTTACCATATGTTTTATTAACAACTACTGCAGACCGTCGATTATCCGGATGTCAATTAACCGGAACGTAAATTATCGCAAGATAAAAATTAAATAATAGTTAACAACGACTAATGATTCATCGTACCTATCATTTTACAAAATAAAACGATATTTCTCTTTATGAAAGTTAAACGATTAAAATCATAATTTTATTTTAAACATTTATTACATGACATGAAATATGTCCTTAAAAACTGGTTTGCAGTAATTTTTTATAATCTTATTTGAATCTGTGTAATGATCAACTGATGTCTTTATGAAAGGATGATCAATTGTTAGGATTTTCAGTTAAAACATTTTTTATTTGGAAAGCCAACGTTTCGATCCAAACGTATTGATCTTCGTCAGGGCTAAAATAAAGACGAATATAGGAGTGAGGATATAATATAGAAGAGAGGATAACAAATTAATTGTTTGTCATGAATCATTAATTATAGATAGTAAACATAAGAAGTAACGAAATAATGGAAACCTAATTCAATTGATGGTATGTAAACATGACATATGTACTTTAGAAATTTAATAATTATTTAAAAGGCAAGTAAAATTATACATGAATATTTGAATAATTTCATCCGTTTGGATCGACTTGACACTAAATCATCATTTTATAACCTTATTTCAGAATGTTTTAATTCTTATTCAATGTTATTGTAGTTCGGATTCTGAACTGGAGCTCTTTAGATTCATATGGTCTATCCCGGTTTTCCTGGATTGTATTTGTTGACGTACGAACTGATTTTTTTGTTATTTGCATTTTTAAATATAATTAGTCCTCGTTCGTGAAAATTTATCTATCATTTATATTTGAATTCTGCGTTTTTTTTGTATTTTTTGTCCTGCTTACTTTTTCATACTACGTCGATTGCGGGAAATTTCAGTATCCGGACTAGGCCTGGCATTGATTATTCAGGATAATCGACGCTGTATTCCTGTAGAAAAATACTGAATTAATTTATTTTTTGGAATTTTTTTTGTAGTATAAATTTTACCAAATTTTTTAAGTGGGTTTTTCGAAAAGCCCATCCCCCCACCTCCCTTTAGCCTCATTGGCCTATTGCTTCGGCGTTATTTAGGCCTATAAGGGAACATGTGTAGCGCAAGTGGTCGGAGCGGCTGAGAGAATAGGGGACGTGGAAGGCAAGGACTCGGGGCTCCTTGGCTGCATTGTATTGCCAGCAGATGTAGCCTTCCCTCCGGACCTCTGGCTCCCGGCACATCTGCCCCAGCTTGGAGGTAGCCTGGTGCCCTACTGGTTTATGGCATTCTCAACTGTCCGCCTATAAATATACCTTCATGTCTTTGCTAAACTTTCTTGTTCTTGAATGCCCAATAGTTAATTCCAGAAATAATTTGGATAAAAATCGACGTTACATTGTTCTTTCAAAAAATCGGTTCCAAGGAACTCTTCCGTCGTAGGTAACAGAGCCCAAGGTAATATGTGCCAGGTATTTGATTTTTTCCACTTTCAATAGCGGAGTATTGCAAGAACTTTTCTCTCGACAGCAATATTAAAAGCAGAAAAGTACATCAGTATAGGACTATGTCTATACCTGAGGGAGACACATGGAGAAAGAGGCTTTAACAAAATTTTCGAGAGAACCACTATTGGCAAGGTTATGATCTATTGAGATGTTTTTCAGGTAATGAATTTACAGGAGAAATTTAATAATAATTGGCATTAATCCCCCTTTCCCCTCGCTCGGAAAACCCCGTATTGCCTAAACAGTGCAGAAGGGGGGGACAAAAAAAAATTGAGTAACGAATTTTTTTGGGGAAATTTTCAGATCAATAAATAAGTTGAAACCTAGGCAAGTTTATTATTTAGTGAACTAAAATTTTATAAAGCCATCTTTTAATACCACATTTTTTAAAGAAGACAAGAGTAATAAAATTACTCGGGAGTAACAGTAAATCCTTTTACTTTCACTTACAGGCACACCTCTATCTGTTGATATGGTGATATGTTATACTTATTACTGTCTTACAAAGACATTTCCAACAAACCTAACAATGATGGACGATTAGAAGACGTTGTTACTTCCTTTTATACACATATTTTGAATCGTCTCGGGGTGAAATGGATAAAATAGTACGGTAACTCTGTTTGACCAAGTCATATATATATATATTCTTTTTTATAAAAAATATTATAACTTACTGTACTATTGTTATTCCTTTCAATTATAATGTTCCTATTGCGAATCGTCATATTTTATAAGCAATCAGATGTTAAGTATTTTTTTTATTAAACCGACTTCAAATTTTAAATTAATACCGCGTAAAGAAACGAGGGCGAAATTGAAGAGAAAGCCCTACAAAACTTTTGAACTTGAATGTTTGAGGTCCATATTCTTCACAGTGCTGTCTTACTTGGATCATATTATTTTGGCTCTTTCGAAGTTCAAGAGGAACTTAGGGTTTGTAACAGAGGAAATTTGGGTTGAATTCCACTAGCGTCGAACAGTAACAAATAACTGTATGTAAAAACGACTTGAAAATGTAGCCAGTGTTTGGGCTGTTGGCCGCAGTAGCATTAGTACTAGAACTTTTATCTTGTTTCAAGATATTCTTCATAAATAATAGATCATATTCCATTCTTCATTTTGGTTTACCTTATAATTGGAGGTTCATGGGTATAAAGGTGATTAGGGGTATTATGGTAAGGGATTTAATCGTCCCAAAGTATAAAGTGATGTATTTTCTTCCTCCCATTCACAAAAATGGAATATTTTTGTTATTAAATAATTTATATAGGTTCCCACCGAGGTGATTCAAGTCAATTTCCTCAAAATTAAAAAAAATATTACTAATCATCCACATGACTTTTAACGCTCGTGTCTTTATTATTTCGACTTATTGAGTATATTAACCTAAACTAATATTTTACAAATCGATGGGGCATATATTTTTATCTACTTTACATAGAAGATTGCTCTTACCCTTTACTATTGGTTATAGGAAAAAAATAGTCTTTAAGCTCAATACATTTCCATTTCAACATTCAATTAGAAATAATCAGCATTATTTTTAATCCCTTTATTATTTTCTAGAGCTATCGCGATTTCATTCCCTTTGATCTTAATGTATATATTTAAATTACCGTAAGCTTAATTTATTTGGCTAGTAAAATTATGATGAAATCCTATAATATTGCCTTCGCGATGTGCGCGCATTATTATAGGAATCGTTGGAACATTGAACGACGACTCCGAATAGTTTAACTAAAATTTTCCGGTTAAAACGTCATATCGGAGAGCACCGGAGTCGAGAGCTCCATTGAAATTAAATGGAGCGCAAAGAACGATAATGACAAGAATGGGAGGGCTGTGAAAACGTTACGATTTCCATCCGCGAAAGGAAATTAAATCGAGAATAAAGGCTTATTAGCAGGGCTTATCAGTAGTTTAGTGGTGATAAGGGCCCACTCCCAGGACCACAGCGCTATCTCCTCATTTGCTCCTCTAACTGGGTCACAGTTTGAGGGAACATCTAGCATCGTACTCTGTCTTTATGCCACTTTACACGTGCTCCAAGCATCAAGTTATATATCTTTTCCCAGCTTAAATAAAATAATAAAAGAATATTTTGTTAATCGTTACAGGATATTTTTTTTTCGTTTGGCGCATCAGGCCTAATGAGAAAGACCTTTGGTCGCGCAGTGTGGTCTTCTTATCTGACAGCATGGAGGGGATGACCCAAACCTCGTGTTGCTGCAAACTATGATCACCAAGGTGCAGCGGCAGACTGCCCATAGCTCCATAATCAATCCCATTGGAGCCACTTTTTCCCTTACCACCAAAGGCGTCAGCTCTCTTCTGTTACTGACAGCGACAAACTGTCCTAGGTCTAAGTATTATGGCAGCCTAGAGTCAGCAGGCCCCAAGGACCTATATTTCTTTCCCCGAAGCATACCGTCCTTGTACCAAACTTCCGTGCGGTTACTGAAATCCTGGAAAACCGCACCGCGATTAAGATACACGGTTAATAAGGTAATTTAGACCCTTATTCCAGACCTTAGGAGCAATAGATTTTGATTGAATCTATATAATAAAAATAAAAAACGATGTTCTTTCCACCTTGGTAAACTCATAGCATGAGAACGGTGGACGAATTTGGCTTCTTTTCCTTTTCCAATGTTCGTAATAGTACGAATCAGGTTGATACGGAAATGAAAATTACAAAACTATGCCGGAGGTGTTTGTTTGTATTTGTTTCTTTAACTTTCTTTTATGCTACTAAGGCTAATCGGACGATGCTACAGTGGGAGTCCTAAATTTTGCCTATCCAGTTATAATTAGGATATGGATCTTTAACGAGTACCTCACATCGTACAGGCTCGGGACCTCAATTATACGTCCTATACAAGGGAGGGCATAGCCAAGGATTCTTTACTCCCATTAAAAATCCTAGGACCACCGTGGGACGCGAACCCGCGAACCACTACTCCATAGGTGACCTCACGGAAGGTGTTTAAACTGCATTATTAGCAGATAACTCGAGAGCTATCAATTTTATGTAAAGTCGAAATATTTTTCTATCCCCAAAAAATAAATCATGGAAATCGTACGATTATTAACCTAGATAAAGCCTTTTGCTTTTGTTTTTTTTTTACATGGATTACTTTTTCCCAATAATCATAAGATTTTTAAGATCAACCTTAAACGTAAAAGTATTTTTTAAAAATTCACATCGCCACATATAAAAGTGTGTCATAGATTGCAAAAATTATGCAAATACCTCCGATTTGAACTTAATAAAGGATTTTATCTCTCACACACATTTGAAAATCTGGTGCCTTCAGTTATGGGACCAGATTTTCAAATTATAATTACTTTGATCTACATTTCTGTGATATAATTGTTGTGTGAGAGTTGAAATCATTAAATAAAACAGTATTTAAATTAGCTCTACTCATTTTTATTATTATTTTTTTAATTCATTTCTTTAAGCACAATTTGTTATTGAAAAGTCCTTTGATTATTTAACGTTAAAATGTTTGATTGCGGACTATCTTGTGCTGTATGATAATACTCAGTTTCAATACTATTCAAAAAACAATTTATTTTTGTCATCAAATAACAATGATAATATTATAATTTTGTTCTTAGTAAAGATAACAACAAAAAATTACTACTGAAATTCAAAAATATTCATAAGACATGAAAACACTGTTTTCAAGAATATATTGACAACCACTATAGATTTGGAAATAGAATAAACATTTTATAAACTCACAAGTCTTTATCAGACAATAATAATGGAAATTTTGAGTTAATATTAGCAGTTGTTAACAATAAGATAAAACGTCACGATAGCTAAATCTAATTTATAACTAACAATCTCATTCACATAGGAATCCACGATAACTTCAAACGAGAGGCCTTGTGCCTTTATCAGTCCCGTTCTTGCCCTGACTACACAAAGATGTCAGATAATTTTAGACGTAATCATTTTCGATTTAGTTCAACACAGGAATTTCAAAAATAATTATTATTAATGAATCCGTACCTTGGGATCAATAAAAATGTAAGTACTTACAGCAGCGTTTACTCCCCACTCCCCTTCCTTCCAAAAAAAAAACCAAAAAAAAAAAACTAGATACAGTTTCACTTCTTTCTTTATTTTAAAAGGTGGTAACAATATTAATAAGACACATAGACATAATATATAAAAACGTTAATAAAAAGTTTTTAATAGACTCCGATTAAGTACATCGTGGCATACAGAGCCATATCAATCATTACTATATTTTTATTTTATTTTTGAAATGTGAATAAAAAATTAGCTATTCCTCAACTTTTTCCAAGATATTTTAGTAAAAATGATCTCTATTTCTATCTTTCTAACTCTAAAATGCATAATTTTTAATTTTCTGTTAGTAATTCTTTAAAAATTAAAATTCCTTTATAGAGTTTCAAAATTTAGGCAATAGAAGATATAAATTTTTTTCTTTACGAAATAAAATATAATTGAGTCAGGAGTTAACAAGAAGAAATGTAGGAACCTTTTTCTTAAGTTTTAGGATATTTTAGTAAATGCATTATAAATATGCCTAAGTGAAATAAATAAAATCAGAAATAACAAATAAATACTATAATATATACAATATTTATACAAAGGCATTACGTATTTTTTATGTACAAACGATGTACAAAATACAACAAATGCAATATGACGAAATTTAAAATACGAATCTAGAATAACTTACTGTACACAAAAGTTTCATTGCTTCAGGAATTTTTTTTGCCATACTGAACGATAGTTTTTTCTAAAAAAATAACATCATTTTGTATTAAATGGGATCCTATGTTGAGAAAAATGTACAAATCATTTTTTAAAATTATTTTTTATCGTTTGTTTTATGCTTGATAATATTAAACAACGAAATATCTGTACCCCAAAGGTAAAGGACACGACACATTTTGTATTTATTCAGGAGAGCCAATTTTCCATAACCTAAAGCTATTAAAATTTAGTGAACGTTTACTGATTGTTATTTGCATTAATAAATAATTACAAGTATTTAAAGTTAGATTCTTAAGACTTTAGTTTAATGCAATTGAAAAATGGAGAAGTGCTTTCAGTCTTGATCACATTTATAGAAAATGCACTCATATTTTTGATTTGGGCATCAAGAAAATTGTTATTACAATGAAATTTTAAAAAATAGTGATGATTTTTTTTTCCTTTGAAAAAGGCCTGGAAATAGAAAAAGTTCATATAATAGGAGGGTCGTTCAGACCCAAGCTTTACACACAATTACATAAAATCGATAATACACTTACTGTCTTGACTAACACTGGTAAAACATTTTTTCCGGGCATATATGTGAGAGTGAAGTGCGACCAACTTAGAGAACAAAAAAATATTTTGTCGGAACAAGGCAAACTGGTTAGCTGGATGAAACTAGGGGGAAAATTGATGAAAGTTTTTTTTTTATTTTTTTTTTTAATTCCGGACAGTAGCCGCCGACAATAATGGCCACACGGCAGTGTACAAACATAAATAAAAAGTTATGAGTAAATATTGAGGCTGGCTCACCTGGTCTCGCTGCAGGAAGTGACCTTTTAAACTCCCCTTCTTCTCAGTCAGTCCTTCCTGTATACATAAATTAGATTAAAATACATCAACTAGACACATTTTTTCTTTTTTTTATATTTATATATATATATATATATATATATATATATATACTGAGTATTTTTTTTTCTCATGCTATTAACATCGGAAAAAAAAAAAGAAAAAAAGAATGGGTACAAGATAAAGAACGGATTTATTCTCAAAATTCTAGCAAAAGTCAAATAAAATTAAAGAAAAATAAGCATGAAATCATAAAGGAAACAGAAATAATAAACTATAAATAAATACGGTTGATTGCATGCCTCAATGTATACAAATTTTTTATAATATACAGGGAATCGTAATGCAAGGAATATTCTTAGATTGGTGTGCTATTTAATCGAATTTGTCTATGATTTTTAAGTAATTATATTTGAAGAGAAAAGATCGGCCACGGCCAGGAATCGAACCAGGGTCGTTCCAGGAATCCCCCGAACATTGCCGTACCGGCGTGACACGAACAGCTAGCTATTTATACTTAAGCGTGAATTCGAGCTAACAATAATGTCTGCCCGCGCCTATGCATCTTAATACAGGTTTCATTTCAAAGATGGCTGACCTGGTACTAGCGGCTTTTGTGACTTTTCCTCTAACTTAGAAACATGCTAAAAGAAGGTCTAGAATCTAATCTCAACTAAGTTAAAAGCGAGACTAGCGCTATCCCCGAACAAATAGGCGAACAGATAAAGTACCAGTTCGAGTTCTTATTTAAATTAGCCGAACACTGTTTCGAACAGCCTGTTCGCGGGTAAGGTTCGAAGGGGGGTTCCCAAATTGTGAAGGCACCTTTAAAGGTGCCTTTACACTCTACGAACCTCACCCTTGAACAGATTCTTCCTCGAACCTTGCCGTACCGGCGTTAAACGAACCAATATGGCTGACGCACCCAAAGCTAGCATATGATGAAGAAAAAATTTTCATTATTAGTATATTTTATATTACCTGAAAAATATAAAAAATAGGAGACGAATTAGATCGGCGCAATAATATCAGAAACAACTCTTGTCAATTGGGAAAAACCAAATCAAAAGTAACACCAGCGCTACCCCCGAACAAAGGCGAACAGATGAAGTGCCTAGAACACCCGAACAGTCGACGTGAAGGCTGTTCGAGATGGTTGTTCGAAGGTAAGTTCGTAGAGTGTACAGGCACCTTAAGAATTGAGCTAACCGATCCCAGCCATGTCAACTCTCTCTTCAGCGAACCATCCCGCCAGGGTTCTAACCGGTGGCTGGACATATATTTGGATCTAATTGATAAACCGTCATATATTGTCTTTTTTTACGATATCTTACACAAACAAAAAAAAAAAGAAAAAAAGTACATTTTGGTTACTATTTTGACACACTTATACTAAATGGATAATAGTTGGGTAGTTTTCTGATAATTAGAACAGTAGCCTGTTCAGAACAGTTTTCGGCTATTGTAAATAAGAAATGAACAGGTACTTTATCTGTTCGCCTTTGTGTTCGGGGATAGCGCTAGCGTCACTTTTGAGTTAGTTAAGATAAGCTTCAAGACCTTCTTATACCATTTTGTTTTTTTAACGTGGCTTTTATCAATAATAAGTTACACCAAAAGTAAGAACAGCCGCTAGTTCCAAGTTAGCCATGTTTGTAATGAAAATTGTAGTATTAAAGGGCATAGGGGCGGTCAGACATCATTGTTTGCTATACTTCACGTTTAAGTGTTTGAATATTCCATTTGTGACGATATTGATTGAGACCTTAACTCACCCATAGGTTTGATTCTGGTATCAATTACATTTTTAGTAAATAACTTAAAGAATAAAGAAGAGAAATGGTAGTAATGTAGACACAATAAGTGAGAGTGCGATAATTTCTTAAAATTTATTTAGTTCATGGCTATGTGGTCAAGCTGTATTTCCAACTAACCAACAAAAAACCCACCGGAACATTGCGCCTCCTCAGTTTTAGTATATAATCCGTTTAATAAATCCTTCCTAATCAAGTCATTTACTGGATGGTCACGCGATGTCACGTTGTATAGCAGCCTAAATTATCCACTTGACACATCTTTCGTCAGACCGATTACTTTATTTCACAAAAAAACATTTAAGTCCTGTTCAACCAACAAGTGCCGATTACCATATACTTAAAAATTGCAACAACTGCTTTTAGAATCAACTAGAATAAAGTTTTCCTTTTAGTATATATATAAGAAGTGGGATACTGATTCGAATATTAATGTGGGTGGTATTGTATATCATAGATAAAACTTAAATTAACGAACAGAGAAGTAAATAAATGTCAATTTTCAAAATACTCCATAAAATGTTGATATCAGGCTACGTGAGCTAGAGGCCGAATCCATTTTTAATCGAGAGCTTTTTAAGGAAGCGATCTGACTGAAGAAACGCTCAACCACTAAGTATTTTCACTTGATTAATTATTGAATTAGGAATATACTAATCATAGATTGATAATTTCCAGGAGGGGCTCCTGATTGAATTAGATGGACCTCTCACAGCCAGCCAGACTCGAACAGTGTCCTCAGCATACATAGTCTTATGCGGTGAGCTTAATTCACGCCTCTTCATTGTGTTCCCAAACCCAAGAATAAATTTAGTCGAATTTTTCAAAACCATTCTCCAAAATCACTGACTATATATCCTTCATATGATTAATTTTACTGACATATATGTATATCAGGTGATATGTTAATAATTTCGAATTATGGGTCTATTTCGGAAGAGGGATGCCAGTGATTTTTTTGAAAATACATTTTAGAAAACATGAGTATTTTTATGAATGACCTCAAAACATAAAACAATTATTAAACCTCTGGGTGAAAATCGGCGATGGTCTACCAAATCTTAAACAAGCACTCCTTCTCCATACAAATTCCCAAAACGATTTGACCCACTGGGTGAGCAACCCTGGCTACGTCTACGCTTTTTTCGGAATGATTTACAACATAATGTTCATATTACATAGCCTCCAATTTGTTCTGCCCTCTGTAGGCTTTCCAGCAATGTGAACAAATCGTCGTTCCTTATGACGTTTGATTCAAGATAAAAATTATGAACTTTGGTAATGTTACCTCAACGTATGTTTACATATTTCATAGAGTCAAGGTAATTTTATTTCATTAAAATAACCACAGTTACTGATAAAATCACTGTCATCCATAAGCATAGTTATTTTAAATTATTCCAAAGGTTCCTATGGGTCTTTATTCTGTAGGAAGAGCTATTCAACAAAAGCATATTTTGGTTTTAGATTTTAAGAATTATGATATCAATGTCTAGTTGTTTGGTTTAACGTCCCTTTATGCTACTAAGGCTAATCGGACGATGCTACAGCAGGAGTCCTAAATTTTGCCTATCCAGGTATAATTAGGATAGGTAACTTAACGCGTACCTGACATCGTAAAGGCTCTGGACCTCCATTTTACGCCCTATCATAGCCAAGGATTTTTTACTCCCATTGAAAATTTAGTATTGTAGGTTGCTATGCTAACCACACCACACGTGACCCTATATAAATGTCTACCCTGCAACTTTAGTCAATTTGTTAACCCTCTTCGTGCTTTTTACAGAGCACTTTTTCCCTTTTATCTATCTCAAAAAGATAAAAAATCGATTTGCATAAAGCCCTGGATACTTATTATATTTTTTATATTATCTTATACAATTAGCAAGTATAAATCTAGAACCATACACAAAGATATGAGTTTGTAAAGCAATGGTGAGTTATCTTTCGACCAAGACGACTACTAAACTGATGGATCCACAGGCATCCATCCTAAAAAAAAAAACTTCTTTTCTTACAAAGATTAAAAGCTGAGGGAACGATAAGGCAGAGAACGGGGGATGTTGAATGCCAGATGCAAAATAGTGCATGTTTGATTCATGAGGACCGAAGCGGGGTTACAAGGTCCCGTACAAGTGTATTGTCTGCTCCGACACAAGGCTACCGGTACCAGGATTGGGTGGTACACCTAGTACCAGAGCCAACTTAAACAATCTCAGAGATCTGTTAAATTGGTTAGCTTATACGCAATGCAAATCCCTCTGATTCACTTGAAAATGGACCCAAGTCCATACAAAATAACAAAATGGACGGAAGAGAAAGTCGAAAACATAAAAAAACATTTTCTCCATTCTGGCTAAGATATCAAGGTTGTGCAGTCAGATTAAATGTGACTCTTGAGAACCTCAGTAGTTCAATATTCACAAAAATAAGATAATGATTTCAATTTTCTTACAATTAACTTTTGTTAATTCTTTACATACCCTAGAGATAAGGAATTCCCATCAAGATTTAAACACGAGAACAAATATTAACATAAAAAGAAGTAACGAATTTTATACTACCAGTGACTCAAAAGTAACGATATACTACGATGTTCCATGCAAGACGAAGCCCCTAGTCGATCGCTTCTTGTACTTTGTCCGAAATGAAACAACCCATAAAGGCCTAGATCATTCTAAAACATGTGATCACGGACCAATTCAGGGCTGTGACGGTTCCAGGCATTTTTAGCAATATCTCAATGTAACATAAATATTTTTCCATTCATCCGTTTATTCTTATACTGTCATCAGACATCTCAATTAAAACAAACCCAATAGCTTTTCTAAATGACCGTACATGAAACCCTGTTCAACATCCTAGAAAAATATATGTTATAAATACTTAAAAAAAAAAAAAAAAACCGTTTCCATCACGTAAAAATTTAAAGAAAATCATAAGATCAGACTGACTATATC
The DNA here is from genome assembly GCA_911387785.2 of Aelia acuminata. Lineage (NCBI taxonomy): Eukaryota > Metazoa > Arthropoda > Insecta > Hemiptera > Pentatomidae > Aelia > Aelia acuminata. The sequence continues at coordinate 36,557,435 of OU426982.1, forward strand.
TCATAAAATTTTTATTGGATTATCCGACTTTATGAGCAACGCTAAGTGGCCTATAAAATAGTGGATTTTTAGTTCAAGTACAAGGACAAATATTGTCCACAAACAAGAGGAAAAAGAAACAAGTTTTCAACGTGTAAACTAAAGAACAGCATATATATTTGAAATTGATGATAATTTAAATAAAATTTAAAAATTACAAAATATATACAAAAGAAAAAATGATAATACTTATTAACTGACGATTCAGCCAAAACTTTGTTTTTACTCGGAACTATAAAATTAGCCTTTGAATGATAAGTGAAACAGTATCTTCCTACTGTACTGTTCCTACTAGTACTGTAGAGCATATCTTCCAGGATTGTAGTTTCTACAGTCGAATATTAAATAAAAGGAACATACCGGCAAACATCTCGACAGCCTTGGGCAACGATGGAAATTTCCTGAATATGATCTTTTCTTTTCTCTCTCAAGAAGGTTTTTTAAAATATATCTAATATACTCTTGTTCTCTGTCTGTATTCTCTCTCTCTCCCTCTCTCTCTCTTTTACTTTCACTTACCTATATATGAAATATATAGTAAGTGGAAGTATTGCGATCGTGAAAAAATTCGACTTCAAATACACGTTTTGGGGTCCCCTGAGTCGAAATGACCAAGTCCCGCGAAATGGTCTGTGTGTGTCTGTGTGTGAACAGACTAGCTCAAAAACTATAAACCGTGCGATCATGAAATTGGGTATTTAGTGTAGGTATATGTCCGCGATGTGACAGTGTAAATTTCATCAAAATTACTTAAAGGGAGGGGGTACTTTACTTAATAACTTTTTAGGTTTTTTTCGATTTTCTCAAAAACGGCTCTAATGATTTTGATTAAACTGAGTATTTGATGTATTAATATGCCTGAGATATGACAGTAAAAATTTCATCAAAATTGATTAACCGGAGAGGGGACTTTACTTAATACATTTTGTAACATTTTCACGTGTTTTTTTTATTTACTCTAAATCGGCTTTAACGATTTTGATCAAACTGGGTATTTGATGTATGTATATGCCCAAGATATGACTGTTAAAATTTCATTAAAATTGATTAACCGGAGGAGGGACTTTACTTAATAAATTTTGTATCATTTTCACGGGTTTTTTTATTTACTCAAAACGGCTTTAACGATTAACAAAAATAAGATATGGATGTAGAAAAATGTGTGACTTTGGAAATTATATTTAACAAAACACGTCAATTTCTTATCTAAGTAAGTTGGTAAGTGAAAGTTGTGTGTTGCATGCAGGCACCAGATATTTTTTTAATATTAATCATCACTAATCTAAACTATCATTAATCATCCCCCATACTCTAATTTAATTGTTTGTTTTTCTTATTTGCCAAAAATCCCAATTACCTGTTTCCACCAATTACCATATGTTGTTATAAAAGGAATAAAACATAATAAAAAAGAAATATTTATACAAATAATTAAGGGCGTTGATAACTGATAGGTTTTACGCCCTCACATCCAAACAACCAACCATAAGTGAAGTGAACGAATTGCTAGATCTATAATCGTGGTTCATAACGGGAAACTTCTGAGGGGTAGGCCGTGACGGAGGTGGGAGGATTGGTCCTGCATGGCAGTCGTTGGATAGAGGTGTGCAGGGAGCGAGTTGTGGTGTCGGGGTCTTTAAGCGTTCATAATTATTATTATTATTATTATCATAAAAGAAGACTTTTCATCGAAGCACAGATTTACATATATTTTTTTCCTTCATGTTGTAATGCAAGAAAGCATAGAAATATGTTTATTACTGCAACTTTCAATAAGCGTCTGAAACTGTTAGAATTTTAATTACAACCTAGAATATTAAAAGCAGACTTGATATGCTGAAGCAGCTGACTAATGAGTCAGTGAGGAGGAGACCAGAAAAGTAACTCTGTTACATTCTAGTCACTGTTATGTTTTATGAACTTTTTCGTTTCGTTTATTTTCTCGTTGTTTACTTAATATATATTTTTGCTCAAACAAAGATTACCCCCTCGTGGAATGAATTCCATCCTCTATGTAATCTCAGTAAATCCAATGGAAGAAGGGAAAGCAGGTCGGTCAATAAGAGCACTGTTCAGAAATCACCATTATATCAAAAAAAGTGTTTTCTCCATGTTACTAGTTAAAAAAAAAAAATCGAAATTTCCTTGGTAAATATATAGCATTAAAGACTTTAACATAAAAGCAATTTTATTTTAAATGCGCACCATACTTGATAACCGGAATGTGGCCAACAGAACCCACCCCAAATGATATTATAATTTTATTCTAAATATGTTAGGAAGTTTTGTGCATGATAAATTAGAAGTCGGGACCGAAGGAAAACCGAATTTGTATTCTGTCCTCGTAGCCCCCGCCTTATCTCCTTTTAACACCTCATCAGTTTTACAAACTCACGTAGAGTTACATTAAAATGGAATAGATTATTATTAATGCCTCAGGTGTAACCAGTTTTATACCTAAGCCTATAATATGTATTAGCCCCATACCTAGAATATATTTGTCGACATAGAAATGTAGTAATTATATTAAAGAAATAATCAATGTTTTTTTTTTTTTTAAATTAAATAAAAATGCATTTAGATTTATTTCCTTCGGAATATATAAAACTCTACTTCAGTACAGTAACTTGGAGCCTACTATAAAATTCTAAAACATTAAAACAAAAAAAAAATAATAATACTTCTGTAAAAAAACGTTTGATTTATAAGGAACCTCTTGGGCGGACCCATCACTTCTATTTCGTTTCATTTTAGATTTTTGCTCTTTAGTGTTGCCTGGCTACGGATTGCCAACCCTTCATAAACACCAATAGGACTGGAAAGTACTTTTCCTGCCAAAGAAAAACACCAAGGACGGGACTCGAACCCGCAGCGCCGGAAGGGCATAAACCGTTCAGCCACGCCGTGTTTTCCAGAGTGAGTCGTTTTTACTTAATATTTATTTTACCTAATTATAATTTTTTTAAAAATAAAACTTTAAAAAATTAAAATAATATAATGGTCTTATTTATACCATTTTGAAAGTAACACCTCAACTTTAAGTTTAAACAAATAATAATAACACCATAGAAAGTGTTTAAAGTACAAGATTTTTGAATGAAATTTATACGGATAGTCTATGTACCTATAACGAATGTGTTTTGTTCCTAGCAGTGTGTGGGGGAGGATCTAAAATCTAAAATAACAGCTCCCTTGAAAATAATTTAACAACTAGGTTTAATTTAAACTACATTTAAATGAGTTATATGTTAAGCAAAATCGGAAAAGAATTCCATTATACTATCTTTTGCAAGCAGAATCATTTTTTAAACAATGCGTTTTATTATGAATAATTTTTCTTTTTTAATCACATAACATTTTCAATATTAAAAACTGTAAAAAGATCCAAAAAAGTTTATATTTAATTGTTTAATAGCAAAAGAATCAATAAAAAAGAGTAACTTTTTCGTTTAATTGTCTATTCAATGAGGTAGTTCAAAATCGCAATAAAATAGTTTCTGAAATTTCAATAAAAGTTTGCATTGATTTTTAGGATTTTAACCCTACCTCGGGCTATTTCTTGGCCTTCGCTTTCTAATTTTTATATATATATATATATATATATATATATATATTTTTTTTTTTTTTTGTTGGCAAAAAAATCACATCTTAAAGAATTGTAATTTTATTCTTATTGGACAAATGAATTCTTCATCAATCGAACAACAAAATACTTCTATTATATAAAATTAACCCTTGCCAATCCTCTGTGTTGTTCTTTATATTTTTATTACACAAAATATTTCTTAAGCGAAACCTTTAGTCAGTAAACAATAAATTTAATGAGAAATCCTTAGAATAGTAGTAGAAATTTTGTTTAGTTTCTTTTTTTTTATTACAAAAGAAATATATTTCTAAGGAATTATGTTCCAGATTATTTTTTGGTCAATTCCACATAAAATATGGTTAAAAAAACTTGAAATGGACATTACTTGAAGATATTATGTTTTTATGACAAATTATAATACCTTCAAGAATTATAATTTTATTATTTCGAACGGATGAATTCTTCATATATATTTATTATCTAAAATTTATCCTGGCTAATGTTTTGTACCCTTCTTAAAATTTTTATCAAACAAAATATTTAGAAAAACGCGTTAAAATCTTGAGAAGAGAGTATACCTCTGTTAAAGGGTTGGCCCTTTTTTAGTACAAATAATAAAAATATTTTAAGGGACTGTGTTCTAGATTTTTTTTTTGTTCTGTTAAAACAGGAAATGAACATAAATAAAAATCTTAAAAAAATCATACGGGCTTCCATTACTTGAGTCGTTATTATATCTAATATTTTTATTAAACATGTGACTGGAAATATGAACTGGACCGCCACCGAAAAAAGTACCCGAATGAAGGTCCCACACGAAATTTATTGACTGGAGAGCGAGGCCTGCGAACAAGGGCTGGGGCTGAGTATTGAGCCGGCCGAGGCAGCCCCATGGGACTGGGACGAGGGAAAGCTTTTAGCGAGGGGGGGGGGGCGCCCCACGGCAATAATTACATGTACACCCCCCCCCCCTCATTACACAACTAGCCTCCTCCAAACTCCAAACTCCAAAGCTACAACAGATCTCCCGCTGTTCGGCGTCCGTGGCTGGTCCTTGAGAGCCGTCCTGGGTAAGGAAGGACTGCGCAAGTCCTCGGCACCTAGCCTTTAGTTAAGTCGGGTGATCATTACCTCTACGGCTCCATCAATCTTCCTCTTCTTCCGCTTCTATGGGAATATTCTCGACTTCAACTCAATTAAATCGCCTCTTCATCGCCGGTTCAGGATGCTCCCCCACAACCTTGCCATCCTTGATACGAAAGTAAACCGAATTATCATTATTTCGCGAACTCTAAATTGATACTAGATAATAATATCTAATGCTCGCGGTTTGGCTCAATATTCTTTAATGTTTATACACGTGTTGATTGGTAAACCTAGGGTGGTCGATTAACTAAATGAATAACAAGAAGAGGTCGCCTGTGGTATAGCATAGCTGCTTACATTACAAAAGGTCACGGGTTCGCATCAGGCAAGGTGACCTTAGGAATTTATTAAAAGGACTAACAATCCTTGAATATGTTGTCCTTCGGATAGGATGTAAAAAGGAGTTTCCGACCCTGTACGACGTCAGGTATCCTAGTCAGGTCTAGTATCCTAATTATATCTGGAAAAAATTAGGCATCCCAATCTACTACCATCGTCTGATTAGCCTCAGTATGATAAAAGGAAGTTAAACAAAACAAGCAATATTTCAGTCGTTAGTTAAAAAATAATAATAAATAAATAAAACGATTTTTATAATCCAACACTTTCATGCCGAATTTAAATTGTAAGTATACAATTCAAACAATTTTATTTTTTATTGAAAGGCATAGAAACTAGTATACTCTAAGAACACTGTTTTTAACATATTTACCATCCAGAAGCCATGACATGAGTTCTATGCCTTTCAGTTGACAGAATGAGTGACATAAATTTCACCTCTTTCAAGACGTTTTTTTGATAACTATTATTTTGTAAAATTGTGACAGAATCATTAAACTATTGCAGTCCAACTACTTTCCTGAAAATCTTGGAGTTGCAGTTCTGTCCACTTGAAGGCCAACATCGATGGCTCACATTGGCAGGAGTGCTATGTGGCATAGTTGACAAAAATGAATCAAGCACACAGTTTCACAGTTTTTTAATATTTACTACTCCGCAAAGGATTTAAGTTTAACCACGTGATTAAGTAAGTTTCCAAAAATTATATTTACACAACTCCTAGGGCATCCTCAGTAGTCCTTTATTAAAACGTCTCATAAGAGTTCAGCACACCTAACTGGTAGTTGGTAATCATAGCAGGTAAATGTCTCTAAAAATTAAATTGTATTATTCCTATAGTTTCCCTATAGTGTAGTTTTCCATGTATGTACTTAGCACTTCTGTGAGGAAGCAATCGGATAACGCTATAAATGCTTATACGCAGTTAAATAGGTATAAATAAAAATATTTCTTTATTATTTAATCGGATTCTAACTGATATATTACCAGAACGCTATTTTTACCACATTTACCAGCCAGAAGTCATGACACGGCTCCCGGCGACACCCACACATATCCGTCTAATATTTATATCAGGCCTGGGGAGTTGTAATCTCTCACTACGAATACAAATTAACTTGAAACCTTAAGAACAAGAACAGTTTAAGAGGAATGAGTGGACGGATATTTAGGAGAATTATTAACGACGGGACTATCTCTGATCCATATGAAAACAGAGGGCTTATATAAAAAGAAATAATAAAAATATATTAAGGAGACATATTCTCTTTTAAAGAAATAATCAATAATTTTGAGAGTGCTAACATTCAATGAATATATTTATTTCATCAGCTGCGAACATACACATCAGCGTCTCACTCAAAACCGGTCCGCCATATTGCTATTTCCAACGATACTTTTTCTCTGTTTAATTATATATATTTTATCTTTAGGCATTTATACGAACCCAATAATGAGAATTTTAAAATCCTGTCGTAGCATTCGAGTATGTAAGAATAGAACCTAATTCTACGTTACAAGAATACAAACCATTGATATATAATGAAAGAAAAAGTAATACAAAAATTAAGGTATATTCTAATATGAACAAGAGTAGGATGAGAGAGCAGTTCGGTAGCTCATATCTGTCGACAAGAGGAAACATCGTAGGCTACCTTCGTACATGGCTTAACCCCCTCAAATCCAGGCCACGTCGGCAATAGAAGATCTAGAGGCCCCCCCCCCCCCCCGCCTTAGAGGTGAGGACAATAATAAAGTATTACAATGTCTATATAAAATGTGTTATAAGTAGTCATTTTTTAAGTCAATTAATTGAAAATGTATTGTATTTAAACATTTAATAGTGATTTACAACGGCACTATTTACTAATACGTATTTTAAATTATGTCCTTCATTACTCACGAAATTTAAAAGAAAAAAAATGTGCCCCCTCAGAAAATTTCTGAATCCGCTACTGCCAGGAAGTTTGGCAGGAATATAACCACCCGGTTTAGCGATAATTACCGTTTGAAGGGTTCCTTCATGATCGAGCCTAATAACCATAACCCCCCCCCCCCCCACACCACCACCTCCCATTTCAATTAACCATTTTAATTACACCGCGAGGTAATTAAATCAATTATATTAACCGGTTGTAGGCCTCGCAATCCCGAATTTATATTCCCCTAATGGATACAATCTTCGGTGCAATATTTTACTTATTTTATTGGTACTTTATTTTCTTATTATATTAGTTTGTTTATTTATTTAATACCAATTTATGGCTAATCGGACCATGCTACTTTGGCACACGTAAATTTTGCCAAACGAATACCTGAAATCGCACAGGCTCGGGACCCTTACGTCATCAGAAGGACGGCACGACCAAGGATTTATAAAATGGCATATTTTATTACTTATGTTATTATTTTATATAGCCAAGTAAGTAATTATGTTTAATACTAAACACAGTACAGCCAAATGAAATAATGTATTGGTTTTTTTTTTTCTTCCCCCATGCTGTTTCTCTGACATTTTTGTTTATTTTTTATGTTTATCAATAATTATTTTACTTAATCAGTACAATATTACTGATTTAAAATATTGCAATATTTTTGAATTCCAGCAGCCCATTGAGAAATGCAGAACGAAAAATGTAGAGCTTCGTTTAGCCTTTATAGATGTCGAGCAGGCCTATGATGCAGTCTGGTATAGAAGCTAAGTGTACACTTGTATAGAAGCCATGGGTTACGTAAAAGGCCATGGGTTAAGTAAAAATTGGGGAACGCCTCCAAATCTTTGCCACTAAAAAAAAGGACCTCCAATAATGAGTTGAATTTTTTTTTTAATTTTTTTATTAATAAACATTTTTTTTTTAAAATACATAAATTAAATTATTAATAAAAACACTGTAATAGTTGGCGCGTCATATTTATAGTTGAGTATATAAATCACCTACCTCTCCTATGAAAAATATTTGCGACTAACCATATTTCTGATTCATAAAATAAAAATTGAAGTGAATCTCAAGTCTTTAAAATTTCCCTGACTATTAAGGTATCATAAGTTCAATAAAAATAAGATTTCTTCAAATCTCATTTCAATGGTATTTTTTTCTTGAGTTCAAGATCACTCTATAACGCATAGTGGTATAATTAATGCGTAGAAAAGCATGAGGGTCTAAAACAAAGTTTTTTTTTTTGCCAAATTGTTAAATTTGCCAAAGCCATTCTTCAGAAATGGGTCTAGGTAATGTTTTGTTGTTAAAGGAGAGTTAATTGAACGTATGAAAGATGGCATGGGTGTAAGTAATGAACGTAGTTCACCCTAGAGGGTATAAGTCACAACATTTCTGTAAAAATTTCCTAAGGCACTTATACCCTTATTCATTTCCACGCTTCAATTTTCTTCAATAACTAAAAAAAAGACATGTTCAAAACCATAATATTTATTAGGAAGTGAACTGGATAGAATTCCTCTATTTTAAGTTCCATTACTTCCTCGATTGAAATGAGTAAGGCCTACTTATCCGATAAACGGAATGATAAATCAGAAAAGGAGAAAGGGCGTGGAGAGCGAAGGGTGCGCCTCAGAGAGGGCATGGCATTATCCGAGCCGTTTGGTCCCCTCAGCCCGAGCTACTAGCCCTTATTGTTTAAGGGTTACCCCGTCCCTAAGTTCTAACCGCCGGCCGCTACCCGATATTACCAGGCCCTAGGATATTAAAACCCTTGAGGGAATACGTTTAGTCCAATGGCTTGTCCACTTTCCTGGAGAACAGCTTATAGTTGGCAAATGGAAAGGAAAATGTCCTGCGAATGTATAAAATGAAAGTAGGAAAACCAAAGCATGAAACGTGTAAAAAACATCATACGAGTACACTGCTTACGATTCTAGAAGGAAATCCAGAAGTTCGGAAATTCGGTGTAAAATGGTGTGTCCGAATATATACCTCACCTCTGAATATCACTAAATCATTTCAACAACGTAATATCTCTTAAGTCGACAATTTTTAGTTACGACGGTTTCCTGAAATACTTTTATTAACCTTGCAAACCATCAATTTTTAACTCGACCCTAAATCCACATGCTATATGTTGAATTATTTTTATTTTTATCTTCTATACAACATGCGGTGCTTTCCTTTAATGTCCACTGTCAGTGAAGCTTTGGGAAGATGAGAGGAATTCCACTGCATCGGTTTAACCAAAGTTGACATGTTCAGGACTTAGGCAACGTAGAAATTTGATTGAAACTAAATGCTACCGTAAAGGGCCGGGATAGCCGAGCGTGGTGGAGCGCGACCCGCTTTAGCACGCTCGTGCCGAATGGCGGTGGTCGAATCTGTCCTGGGAGGTTTGACTATTATTTCGTGAAGGCCCCACGGAATAAATCTCGACCGTCCCACCATGGTTAGAATAGGTTGGTTACACCTCTCGAGTAAACCCGCTTATGTCACATATGGACAGGTAGGGGTACCGAACAAAAAAAACCGTAAATACTCCCAAATTATATAACAATAGGTAAAGTATAAAAGAATTACAAAAGATGAAAAAAAAAATCCTGGTAATGACTAAGGTAGGAAAGATAAAAGTAAAAAGGAAATTAAGATGAAAAACAAAATCTGGGTAAAACAAAGTATACAGAAAATCGGTGGGTATCCGCTCTGGGATCGTTGGATAATAAACTGCATTAGTTCAGTTCTTTAAAATAGAAAAAGAAAAAAAAAAAAAAAATATTTGAGAGGAAGATCACCCCTGTAACCCTCTCTGGATCAGCCCCTATGTGATTTATTAATACAATATCATTACTGAATTAATGGAATATTACAATTGTGACAGTAGATGAAAATTTATTTTTTTATAAATTAAGCTAGGGATGGTATTTTAAAGGTAGGGTAGGTAGGGATGGTAAATTTAAAAATTATATGGTACATTTTGTTAATTACAACATTTTATTATTATAGGTATTAATTTTCCAATTGGGACTTGGTAAACGTTTTATATTACACACTATTTTATTAATAGTGCCTATAAATACGGCCACCCAAGGATGGTTTAGGGTAAATAAAAGAGCAAGTAGTTAGGAATTAGCTTCACGATAAAAATAGTCAGAATAAGAATAAACTGAGCAGGCCTTCTAACAAATAGTTAAAATGCCGAAATCAGGCAGAATATTTTTCATTTGATTATAGCTATGGCATGAGTGATTACATAAAGCAATGATACTTTTACCCAAAGCAACTTTCGCACAGGATCTCGTCCGTTGTATTAGGGTTTATTCTTGACGATATCCGTTTAATTTTGGCAGAATGATGAGAATAGAATGTGAACTGAAACCTCAATTTGTGTTTCAGGATTTTCCGGATATGTGTATATAAAGTTCTTCTAAGAGTTTTAAATATTTAGCAAAGGAGGAATTTGGTCGAAACAGCCAAACTTTAGGCCGATGATAAGCACAAAGGCATTCCATTCTTCGCAGTTTAATAAGACCATTTCCGATTGCGACTCGGATTTCACCCCTTGTCACCGTTCTAATATCAAGGGCCAGGAAGGGGTGGGAGGGGGAATGCCCGTTTAACTAACATAAGTTGAAAACAATTTTAATCACATTATCTTTGTTGTAATTAAGGGAGCGCCGTGACAGGTTTGGAGTTCCCCCAGGTCGTCGCATCGGGGTGAAGTTGTCTAGGGGTGGCCTTTTATTAACGTCTACGCAGCTGGGGTAATTTGGCCTCGCGTCTTCGTGTAAATTTATCAGGTATTTATTGACGTCATTCGATAAAATCGTTGACAGTAAAAAAAAGTGAAAAAAAAAGTGCCTACTAAAATTTTACTAGTTGTCTGATGGCTGAACTTAAAAAACTGATGACGTGCCGTCCGTCCTTAATGGTAAAAAAAAAACAAACAAAAGAACCATGAACTATTTACAACACACATACAAAGATAACAAAAAAACAAGCTCATATAGCATATTTTTTAAACGTTAGGCAAAAAATATTAGGAAATAACCAATTGTGAACATATCAAATCGGAAACATTGCAATTATGAAATTAGGATAAATTTTAAAAACACTCTAAGCGATTATACAAAATGTATTATTTATAGTATCAGAATGGAGAAGTACTATATCATATTTTCTGCTCAGTAGGTTAAACCATACAGTTATTGGCACTCAGTACAGTTATTGGCACCCCGACTTTAACTTAAAGAAATAGGTAAACAAGTCCTAAATTTATTACAAGATATACATGAGTCTAATGTTTGAAGGGTCCTCTAAGTCATCTATGAAGTTAGACTTTAACAAACTAACCCTAAGTCATCTATGAAGTTAGACTTTAACAAACTAACCATAAGGAAGATTTCACAATTAAATCCACAGGGTGCCAATAACTAGATTTGGCACTTTTAACAATAAATATTGCCATATTGTATAACTATTGAACTTTTGACCCAAAAAAACCTATGGAGTCTTTATGAGGATAGACAATGAGGAGCGATAGGAAGTTTCTATTTGATCCCTTTATAAAAAGTGTTTTATAAAGTGTTTTTTTTTTAATTTAACCACAGAAATGTAGTCTTAAGGGAGCCAATAACTGTACTGTTTACCCTATAATGACACAACAGCAAAAATTTAAATTGATTTTAATCAAATGCCTAAGTGGCTAATTTTTTAACAAAAATCATGTCTAAAATATCTAGTAAATGCATTTTTGAGCCCACTAATATTAGGTATGTACACAATTCAAATGAAAATATTTTCGGTTGTATCATTATACTTCCGTAAATGCGATGTGAGCTCGCTGACTAATTAATTAAATTGATGAAAGTTATTGTGAATATGGAGGAACTGTTTGTCAACTGAATTATAAGCCATTCTAATCGGTTTTGCATGTATAATTTAGTTTAGTTTACTTTATATTATTAGTATTTTTGTATCACTAATTTCGAAGAGGGGAGGGGGCATTACCCTGGGTCCTTCTTAAATATCACAATCATTTAAATAAAAAACGATACGTAGATGCCCTCATCCAACTACATATTGGGAATCGACAAGTGGAGCTATCTAGTGGAAAGAATAGCAACTCAGTCACTCTTGTATGTCCTCACGTTCTTTTCAACCATATAACAGCTTTTTAATGTACCCAGAAAAAATGCAACAACTGCTAAATATGGAAAAACAGGTTCCAAGTCCTGTGAAATGCAAGTAATTTTGAAGCAATAATGCGAATAATTTTCTCATCCGTACAATATTTAAAATATTGAGTTTTACTAATTAATATAATTTAATTATATGATCCAACCGAAGTTAGCAAAGCATATATGTACACAGCATACATGTACTTAAATAATAGGACTTGATAAAAAGTATATTTGGTTTTTGAGTCCTAAAATTTAATGTCTACCTTAATTACGAAAGAAAACTTAGAATTATGGTATTAAAAAATGGTATGAGAAATAATAAGCGTAGAAAGTAATATATATATATATATATATATATATATATATATATATATATATGTATATATACATAATAACTAGTATTTAGAGGTGACAATAGAGATTTTGGTATGCTGAGAAATGTCTACAAATAGCATGATAGAGTACTGTATTACTAATGCATCATATGAATGATAGTTGTCAATGTTGGGTTCAAGGGAAAAAAACTGTTGATGGTTATCATGGCCCTCATAAAAGATCAAGGTGATCTATTTACTTATAAGAAAATGGGAGAAGAATAGAGGATTATTTTAAAATAAAATAAATTATGCATTTTAAAATAAAGAAGAGAATGACATTATGTTAATAAATTTTAAATCACTTCATAGGTATTCATTGGAAATTTTAGTCATAGGTTGCAAAAGATGTGTAAGATGTGAAAAACAGTTATAACATGTTTTTAACAATGAATCATGACATGATTAAAACCAGTCTCGAACGTAACCGCATTATGGTTTGTCACCATATAAGCCAACGGTTTTCCAACATGGTACTAACCGATCCCCTTAACTACGCTCTGCATTACATCCTTCACTAATGAGGATATTTAAAACGGGAAACATGTTTTTGTCCTGGTCGCAGGTTCAAAGGAGACCGACAACAAGGGGATATAACCAAACCACAACGCCAGGTCGCTCAAGTGGGGAAGCAATCCATCCCTGCTTTTTGTCTTCTGCAATGTCGTTGCTGGTTACCAGCAATGGGGGGACAAGAGAGGAATAGATACTTCAAACTAACAATGTCATTTAATAATAAAAAAGATTAATATTGATATAGTTTAGTTTCTCATTGCAAAAAAAAAAAACGAAGGAGTGTTCTCTAAATGACGCGAAAACAAGAAATAAAGAAAAAAGATTCGGACTATTTGTTCATCTTCACCATTTCAAGAATGCCCATCAAGAATCCCACCATCAAAACAATGCACTTTTTTTTTCTCACGACCTAACAGTTTAGGGCTATAATCTTATTTTTTTTTTTTCTTTTTAACCTAATAACAAAATATCCGAAATATGGGATCAAATTTAAAATATAAAACGGGAACGAAAGACTAAGAAATAGAGAAATATAATAATAGTTTGTTTGTTTAACATCCCTTTATGCCACTAAGGCTAATCGGACGATGCTACAGTGGCAGTCCTAAATTTTACCTATCCAGGTGTAATTAGGATAGGGATCTTTACCGAGTAGCTGGGCATTGTACATGCTCGGGACCTCCATTTTACGTCGGCATGAAATTTAACAAGAGTTTATAAAATAATTTATAATAAAATAAATACTCTGGGATGATTATCAGAAATTTCAATCGATAACTTTTTCTTTATTTTGACAGCATAGGTTTCAACCCAAACACACGAGTCTAGATGGGCTTTAATGAAACAAATATATATATGAGTAAAATATAAAGTATTTATAAATACAGAGAAATTTAAAAATATTCATACATGCACATACGGAATGTGTAGGTGAGCTTAAAAAACAATAAACTGATGGAATGTTCACATGGTTTGGTTGAAAACTAATAATTATAATGAACCACAGTTAAACATTTATAAATAAATGAATTAAGTAACTGATGAAACACAAACCTTTAGATGTTGAAAAACAAAACAAAAAACCTACTACCTCTAACCCTAGGTTATAATTTTACCTCAGACAGTGTGTAAACCTCATGGGTTAACTAGGTAAATATCTGATTTCATTATATCATGTTTAACAGTTTGTTATTCATGCATTTGGTACAATTTTAGTTTTTACTTTCACCTACTCATATATGGAATATATAGTAAGGAAAGTATTGCGATCGTGAAAAATTTCGACTTCCGGTTTTCAACGGAAATACACGTTTTGGGGTCCCCTGAGTCCAATTAACCAAGTCCCGCGAAATGGTCTGTGTGTGTGTGTGTGTGAACAGACTAGCTCAAAAACTATTAACCGCACAGACCTGAAATTGGGTATTTAGTGTATGTATATGCCCGCGATGTGACAGCAAAAATTTCATCGAAATTGGTCAAACGGAGGGGGTACTTTACTTAAAGAATTTTGTCTAATTTTTAGGTTTTTTTTTTCAAATTTCTCAAAAACGGCTCTAACGATTTTTATTAAACTCGGTATTTGGTATATTTATATGCCCGCGATGCGACAGTAAAATTTTTATCAAAATTGATTATTTGGAGGGGGCACTTTACTTAATAAATGTTGTCCCATTTTCACATGTTTTTTTTTTATTTACTCAAAAACGGCTTTAACGATTTTGACCAAACTCGGTATTTAGTGTATGTATATGCCCAAGATGTGGCTGTCAAAATTTCATTAACATTGATCAATTGGAGGGGGAACTTTACTTAATACATTTTGCCAAATTTTCACGAGTTTTTTTTATTTACTAAAAAACGGGTGTAACGATGTTGTTTAATTCATTATATTTTAGTTTAGAAACTTTAGTTCCATAATAAATTTTTGAAAACAATATAAAGCGATTTTAGAAGAACAGTAAACGTTCTTGATTTCCAGAAAGCCATAAGAGACGTAAATACTCGTACACTTATCGATTCTCCTTCACAATGTATTTGCAAAAAGCAACTCGTAGTAAAAAAAAAACAAGCAAGCAGTAAAAGAAACTCGACTGTTGATGAAATTAGTCCCTTCATAAATAAATTAGCAATAATGAATCGAAAAGTGCTGAGAACTACCAAATTTTGCTATACAGATACTCTATAACTTATGTAGATATACAAATATAAGTATATACTTAAATGTAAAAAAATGTGTGAAGTTGAGGAATGGCGTTTACATATTATCGAAACACGTCGATTTCTAATCTAAGTAAGTTCGCAAGTGAAAGTTGTGTGTTACGCGAACCTCACCAGATTTTCTTTTAATATAATTATTAGATTTCAACATGACCATGTTAATTTCATCAAATTTAATCAATTAGAGGGGGCACTTTAACTTATAATTTTTTTCTCATTTCTACGTTCGGTTTTCCCAATTACGGCTCTAACGATTTAATAAGAAATGGCTAAATATGAAAAAAGAAAAAAAATCAAGTAAACAGATAGAGGAAAAAAAGAAAAATATTCCGTCAACTCATAAAACACATTGAGCCTGCGGACTACGCCTTTAATGACAGACCATTGTTCATAATTAAAGCAGTTCTGTTCATTTAATGGAAATTATTTGTTTCATGGTAACTGAATGAAGTTTTCAACAACTTCATAGAGAATTATAAAATCAGACGGCTTGGAGTATTATGCTTGCATTGCCGAATTATCACAACTAAAAAAAATTATTTAATAATAAAAAAAGATTTTTACAGAGAAAAAAAAGAAAAGAAATAAATGCGGAAAGATGTGTGACTTTGTGAAGTGACAATTAACAAAACACGTCAATTTCTAATCTAAACAAGTTGGTAAGTGAAAGTTGTATGGTGCACACATGCACCAGAATTTTACTCATAAATTTCTTTCTTTTCAGCCACGATGAATACCTACATATGTGGATCGAAACGTAAACTGTTAAAATTAATAAAAACAATTTTGTCTGAAAATCCTGATTAGCAAGCATACAAGAGAATCACAAAGAAAACACTTGACCATTTTCTACCTCTAAAATAAAATAAATAAATGCCGTTAAAAATATATATAATGATTACCAAGCCCATTACCGCATGCCAATTTTTTCTCTAGTACTATCTAAAATACTGGACCTTTTGGAGTGACGAAATAAGCGCGTCAGAAATGAATAATTATGCTTACATTGAATTTTAACGATATAGCGCCAGTGAATAATAAAATGTTCTTAATCTAATTACAAGAAACACCTCCTCTTGGTAAATACCATTTCGACCCATCAGATAAAGTCTGACTTAACAGTCTGCAATTTTACTGTCGTTTCGACTCAAATGTTTGCTCAAGATGTGAGAATGCTAATATGCCCTTCAGGGTAATTTACAAGAATAACAAACATGAAAATGACTACACGTATACAAAAGCTATGAATATATGCATGCTTCAGTATAGAACAGCAAAAAGTAACCAAGTAGATTTTTAATAGGACTAAACTTTTGAGTAAGTGGAGGGAAATGACTAAAACCCTGTTTAAAGCTATGCTAATAAATGAAATTATTTTAAACTAAACATATGGAAAAACAATCAAATTATTCAGCGATTTAATTTTATAATCTGTTACTCAAAAATTCTTCGCAGTGAACATATGATACAATCAAAGAATGATTTATAAGTTAAATAACTTAGTTTTTAAACACTAACGGGTTTCGGGAACAGGCCATTTTAGTAATCCGTGAATTCACCCCTACTGGCTTTGTGCTTAAAATAATGGCTATTATCTAAATTGACGATAGAAATCCAATTAAAATCAATTTAGTACTTAAGGAAATTAGTTAACAAGGAACATTACGTAACAAAAGATTTAAAATAATACAACAGATGAAAATTGAATTAAGAAACTCACTATTAAAGTCATCACTACAATGGTTAATTATTTCCAATAAGTTAATAATAAATTATATTATAATCAATAAATATAAACAACTAATATATATACTTAATATATATTTAATATTAAGTACCTGAAAAACTGAAGTTTTTTTTGTTGTTTGGAATTAAATTACCTATTTTTCAAATAATTGGGACACATAATAAAAGTGCATTTTCATAATTCAAAGCTTGTTTTCCAAATAACAACTCTTTTTCCACAGCTTTTTCTGCATGATGTACTGTAGACAGATATTATTAATTTAAATGACTTGCAGAAGAGAAATCCTTATGAGACTACAGTAATCGGAAAAATATTTCTTTTAGAGTCAATAGTGAACAGAAAAATTACTAAAGGGTTAATAAATTACCTAAAAAAATATATATTCAATATTTCTCTGCAATTTATTGACAACAATATAAATTAATTAATCTGCCTTGCATCAACAAAAAACAATATTTTAAAATCAATATTGAAATTATATATTAATATTTATATAACATCCTTTGAAGTATAAATAACAGTACTAAAATAAATATTTACTTCGACATCTATTTATTTATGAGCTTCTGATTGTGGTAAACTGGATTGGAACGGTTAGTTGACGAATACTTTCTTTCTAAAAGCTACTAACGTATAGGTAATATAACTTTTCCAACCAGAATCAGGCTTTTTTGTATCATGTGTATTATACGTAATCATGTTTTCAAAGTAAGTAGGATGTAAATAGGATGTAGGTCACCTGCGGTGTTATGTTTAGCGTAGCAACCTGCAATACTAAAGATCGCAGGTTGCGAACCAGTTTAAAGGTTAAGGTTTTTTTAAAGGGAGTAAAAAAATTCTATGCTGCCCCTCGGATAGGACGTAAATGGCGATTCCAAGCCTGTGCGATGTCAGGAACTCGTTTAAGATCCATATCCTAATTATACCGGAACAGGCAATATTCAAAGCTTTTTAATTTTTTTTTTTATTTTTAATATAAATATTTACACATATAAGTTAATATTAGGTAAGATCTTAAGATTGCACTTGTGAAATAATAATAATTACCGACAACAAGCTAATTTTAAATTTTTAAGAAAAATTGTGAAAATACAAACTCCTCAGAGAATATCCTAAGCCGGTTTCATTGATACGCAAACGGAGTCTTGGAGGAAAATTAATAGTTGTTCCGCCAGGATATTAAATTCTAAGGCACAAGATGCTTTTAAACGCTATCAGTTTCAAAGTAACGTCTTGAATTTCTTGGGCAAGTTAAGCGGAAACTTTTAGCTTGTCCCTTGGGGGGTAACTTTGTTTTCACATCAACCGTGACACAATCGCTCCGGTTTAACGCCCCCCAAAACATGTTATAAATTTAAAAATTCATTTAGTCCCCCCCCCCCCAAAAAAAAGAGAGGCAGGTAGCCAAAAAATATTTATAATTTTATAATCTAAATTCAAAGTAAGTATTACGTAGGTACTTGAAAGTAAAACTAGGAATAAACAATATCCCTACACTTATATAATGGCTTACTCAAATCTCCCAGTAAACCAGTTGAGCATTAAATATGAAATAAAGAATATAAGTACACTTATATTATATTAAAGTTGACTTTAGTAACGGATATAAAATTTACACACACAATCACACCCTTTACGTGATTCCAACAATTATCCTATTAGTTTATTCATCATAAGAACATTAATAAATTCTAATTAATATTGTAATATATTTTAATATTATAGATTTATTTTATTTTTAAACATCTATAAATTTCTCAATAATTTGAAAATAATGTTAAAGTTGAGAAAAAAAGTATATTCCCACTGTTTTAACATTAAAATATTAAAAGTTGTTTCTAATTAATTTAGGTAATTTAAGTTAAAAATAAATAAATGTATACATACACATAATCAAAGTTTGACTGATGTTTAAAATCGCCCCCCAATCCTCCGTTTGTCGTTTAATTGAAATAAAGAATTGTTTTTATTCAATATTTTATCTAATTATTTTTTTTTAGGCCTCTAAACACAATGTACCTTTAACACAGAATATAGTTACTTACTTAAATCGCGCGTAGTTTATGCCTTTAAATATAAAACCTAAATTAAGTAATTATTTTTAAAAATAAATTAAATAAAAAGGTAATTCGAAATTAAATTTGTACAAGAAGTTGTTTACCAAAGTTGTGAAAATCGTTGGAATAAGCTAGGAGTTAAAATTAAACCAGACAGGAAAGGACTACGGTCATAAGGTCAAACTCGCAAATGTTGGACGACTTACCGAAATAGACGAGGAGAAGTCAAATATTTAGATAAGAAATGATCCGGCAGAAATTAAACCAGTTTATTCCAAGTTTTGATTGATTTAGTTCTGGAATGGATCATTGTAATGATTTTTACAATTTAGTAAAGATTAAATTTGTACCGATTTAACAATGAGTGGAAATATAACGATGCGTATCTTAGCTAAGATACGGTCTGTGTTTGATTGGAAAAAAATAGCATTGTATTACACAAATAAACTTTAATGAAGCTTGGTTAAGTATAAACCAAAAAGGATTAAGGGGTCACCTGTGGTGTTGTGGTTAGCATGGCAACCTACAATACTAAAGATCGCGGGTTCAATTCCAGCGGTGGCCCTAGGATTTTTTAATGGGAGTAAAAAATCCTTAGCTATGCCGTCCCTCGGATAAGACGTAAAATGGAGGTCCCGAGCCTGTAAGATGTCAGGTACTCGTTAAAGAACCCTATCCTAATTATACCTGGATAGGCAAAATTTAAGACTCCCACTGTAGCATCGTCCGATTAGCCTAAGCAGCATAAAAATGGACGTTAAACAAACAAACAAACAAAAAGGATTAAGGCGGTATAAAACGAATTACGTAGTTCTTAGTGTGAAATATTGCGTTCTTCATAACTTTTATTTATTCAATGAATTTTTATCAAAGAAAATAAAATTTTGATCAGTATTCCTCTTAACAGGAAACGTTGGTGTGCCCCCCCCCCCAACTCTCCACTGAAAAGAACCCGTTGGCGGTTTGTTATCCCTTTTGAGTGCGCGGAAGTCGAAAGCAGAGATCTAATAAAGCTAATGAACTCCCATCGCATCCTTTCAAGATAAAAGGGGCCTTCATTAGCTTTATTCGATATCCGCTTTCTAGTTCCGCTCGCCACGCTCGCTCAAAAGGGATAACCAACTCCAACGGGATCTTTTTACATTAACGTGTTGCCTATAGAGGAAAAGGACAGAAATTTATGTTATATTGTATTTATATTTGTTTATGTCGAATTCAAATATTTTTACTTTCACTTACCTATATAGGTACGAAATATATAGTAAGAGAAAGTATTGCGATCGTGAAAAATTTCGACTTCCGGTTTTAAACGGAAATACACGTTTTGGGGTCCCCTGAGTCCAAATAACCAAGTCCCGCGAAATGGTCTGTCAGTGTGTGAACAGACTAGCTCAAAAACTATAAACCGTGCGAACCTGAAATTGGGTATTTAGTGTATGTATATGCCCGCGATGTGACAGAAAACATTTTATCAAAATTGGTCAAAGGGAGGGGGAACTTTATTTAATAACTTTTTACTTTTTTTTCGATTTTCTCAAAAACGGCTCTAACGATTTTGATTAAACTGAGTATTTGATGTATTAATATGCCCGAGATATGACTGCAAAAATTTTATCAAAATTGATCAACCGGAGGGAGCACTTTACTTAATAAATTTTTTTCCAAATAAACTTTATCATTATTAAAATGTTCTGAGGGGGCTTAAATGGGGGAGGGGCCTTTTTTGTTTTCCTATGAAGTACCTTTGTTTTCTTTATATGGAGACTTAACTGTCTCTCGTTAGGCCTATACACGGCCAAACACCCGTAGATATTATATATGTTGATTTATAATTGTATGGTTGACATTTTTGTGCGATAATTTTACGTAAATAAAAATTATATAAACCCACATCTTTGTTACAGTATTATTAAATAGATAACCAAAAATACAAATAAAGGCAAGCTGCAGACGTAAGAAAATAACAAAGGTAGTCTGTACAGGTAATGGGAGGTGCTTGCAGACGGTGCCCGTATTCACTCAAGTACCCATTTTATATTAACTCTTCTCTCAAATAAATAAATACCCTCTATACAAGAAGCATATCGGGTAACCAATAAAAACCACGTGCTAATACCGTTGGTAGCCTGTAACACATTCGTATGGCAGAAAAGACTTATCAGTTGGAATATTCTTTATAAATATTAGAAAAAAATTATATATATATATATAAATATAAAGATAGATGGAACTATAGCCTATCTTTCAACAAACAGGTCGCTTTTGTTATTGTGTTAATAAAAAAAATAATATAGTTTTTTTTTTTCAGGCACGGTGGAGGGGGGGGGGGGGGTAAACGGGATTGGCGACAGGGCGGTGCGTCCCAGGAGTCCCGTCTCCATGGGAACCAACATCCCTAAATTAGTGAGAGCATAATCCCCTTTATTAGACCGGGGCTTCATGAATCCCTGATGCAAGTCCCACTGCAGGGCTATGGGCATGTTTTTTTCATTTATATGTCCTTTCGAAACCTTGTTTAAAATAAATACGTTTGATTAAATATTTAACATTCAAGAGGTGGAAAACGTTCGATCCTTTTCTTTAAAATCTTTCTTTTATGATTTTAGAAACCTCCTTCCCACTATATAGAATTTGATATCCCCGCAGTAATCATGAAGACCGCCTAAACATTTACAAGATGAGAGTTATCGGTGGTGGCAGGATTGACGAGTGGGCAAACGCTTTAGAAAACGCGTGTGTTCTATGGCAACGTATGATTGGGGACCCGAAAATAGCCAGTTCAAAAACCGGGAGCCAGGGGACATTTAATAATACTCAGCATTAATCCCCCACCCACTTCCCTGGCCCGGGAAACTCCGTATAGCCTAAAAAAAAGAGAGAGAAAAAAAACAAAAAAAAAAACTGACTTATCGAATTCTTTATAGTGGCTCTGGTTATATCCCAATTTACATAAGTCATACATGTTCGCGATCACCTATGGTGTAATCTTTCAAAGAAGATTATAATGCTGAAGGTCGCAGGTTAGCATACCGCTAAGTGGCCTTAGCATTCATTGTAGGGAATAAAAAATACTTGGTTATGCCCTCCTCCGCAAGAGACGTAAAATGAAGAGCCCGAGCCTGTGCGATGTAAGGTAATCGGTTAAGATCCTTATCCTAATTATACCTGTGGAGACACAATTTAGGACTACCACCTAAGTATCGCCTTATTAAACTTTGCAGCTTAACATAACTCTTGTGGAGTATTTTTTAACATACCTAGTTATTCCCTGTGGCCTTGAATGTATAATCAGGAATTTTAGTCACAAATTTAGACTATGTTTCGAACTCATCAGTCAGACTCAATTAGGCATAAAATTAAACATATACATGAGGAAAATTTAAGGTATCTATGAGTACGAGATCATTTGAAGTTCATTTACATAACAGAGGGTGAAAATCATAGAGAATAAGACTTATTATAGATAGTGAAAATGCAATAAATAATAGAAAAAAAATCCACTTAGTAATAATTTCCATTTATAGTATGGATAGCATGTAATGTAACTACATCACTAATAGGATATTAATTACATTCATTTTTACATGCTTATTAGCTGTAATTAATCATATCAACAATATCTCTGTTAGCACTCATAGAATCCTTACATTTTACTTATATATTTGTTTTTGTTTAGCCTCATGAGACCCACAAGCTTGGATCTAAAAGAATGTGATTGCTATTTAAGGAAAGGGTTAGATTTAACCGGGTTAGGTTAGATTTAATTTTAAAATAACGGTGACAGAATTTTAAATAAAAACATAATAGCCTTACACATAAGTAAAAATAATAATAAACAGAAACTGTAAAAAAGAAAAGGAAAAAAAAAAAAGAATGTATAATAAGCCCTAAAGGCATTATGCAGAGATATTGCAGATCATTTTTCAAAAGCAAGACCATTTTTCTGCGGTTGATGCCTCCGGATTTTTTCCAATGGGACTTTGTCTCGGAGAATACGGTTGTTGTAAATAAATATTTATTATATCCTTTTTTATCTTTAACTTATCTTATTTTTATTTATTTTTTCTGACACGAGAAAACTTTAAATAACACGACTTTTTACCCGCACATCTACACATTCATTTGCTTAATTAATATGTTTTCTGAAAGGTTTTTATTATAAATTAATTTTATGATGCTAGGTTTCTGTTTCTCGAAATATTAAGTCGCCATCTACCGGCTATGATTTGGTTAACTCATGCAGATGAGACGACCTCTACCGGGAAAACTGAAAATGTGATTGTCCCATTAATCAGGAAAGAGAGTTGGGGAAACTCATCTTATGTAATAGATAACCGGTAACGAATAAAGTTATCTATTATTTGATATTGCTAATAAAGATAACTGCATCATCAATTATAAAAAACAAATAATTTTAATTTATATCACCTATTTTATAAGATAACCATTGGAATATAAACTTTTCAATTGATATAAGTTATTTGATGTATCCCATAGGGGAAAAGAAGATGTA
Source organism: Aelia acuminata (assembly GCA_911387785.2). Taxonomy (NCBI): domain Eukaryota; kingdom Metazoa; phylum Arthropoda; class Insecta; order Hemiptera; family Pentatomidae; genus Aelia; species Aelia acuminata. The sequence continues at coordinate 36,581,092 of OU426982.1, forward strand.
TTCCATCATTTTACTTTTCAGATACAAGAAACATTGTTAAGAAATAATAAATTTGTAAATGTTTGTATTTAATTCACGAACTTTAGTTTTAATTGATACTGTATTCTCTAAAGCATTTTATGTAAATGAAGATTATATGTAATGGAATTAAGTTGGACAACAGTAGAAATCATCAAAAAAAAAAAAAAAAAAAAGAAGAAATAATTTTAGCAAAATAAATTCGGTTAATTATTTTATAACTCAAAATTTGACATTTGGTCGGTTTAATGCCAAAGTGAACTAAGCGACAAACTCCAAATATGAAAAAATGAAGTTAAAAAAGTGAAATATGTTTGTCTTTATTTCTATTGCTTGTGAATTACGAAAGATTTCATTTTGTCCTTTTTATCTTATTCAAATATAAAGACGCACGATTAAAAATTTAATAGGCAATTTAATAAATAAAATTTGTAAAATGTATTAAATTGGTTTGGCGTTAGTTAGTTCACCTATGATCTTATACCGACCATTTAATATTTCTAAAAAAAAATGTAAACAATTTTGAAGACAAATTATGTATCACCATGTATAATAATAGGTTTGTATTTTAACATTAATACTTCAAAATCACCCGGGTTATCTTGCTTTAATTTATTTATTTATAACAAAATGGGCTCTTCAACCACTTGGGTCATTTTAGCCCCCATAGAACATTTACATAAGTAGGAAGAGAAATATTTGAGTACAGAATAAAATAATGCAATAATAACGTAAAAATTATGGGCGACCGAAAACAATGAAGAAGGTAATATCGCGGTTAAGAATTTAGATGTTGCTTAGGAAGGGAGAATACTGTAAAGGATAATATTATAAATGAATTAAAGTGAAAACGAAAGAACGCTTTAATGCATTCTTAAATTTTCATTAGTCATATAATTTCATTTCTTTAGAAGAATAACTCTGAGGATATCCGATAATTGATTGTTGGTTTCGTATAAAGAATACTAACATATTTGTCATCCGTCACTGGAATAAAAATACTCGGAAGAATGGCCAATTCTGCCAGAAAGAGACTTCCACGACGTCCTTAATATATTTTCTTTTAATACTGCCAAATTCTGGATAGAAGAGTAAGCTATCGTTCTACCAATAATTTTTCTTTTATCTTTTTATGTTTTAGTAGCTCTGTATGTAATTGAAATCTAAAATATTTTGGGGATCGATGAACCTCAGTAGGGGATCGACTCTCAATCCACCACTCCATTCTCCATGTATTTACAAACAAAAAGATTTTTACTTTGCTTTTTTTTTTTTTTTTTAATTCCCTCTATTTGTTTATATATTTTAATTTTCACACTGTTCACTTTACTTCATAAGTGTAATTGCACCTTGCCATTAAGTTGAGGACGTTTAATCAAATCTGCATTATGCATAATCCAAACAAATCACTGTCATATTTTCTTCCTAGAGGAGATATTCTTAAACTTGGATATTTCAAAAAGTAAGCATTAATACTGACCTAACTCCCAAAAATCCTTTCCTCGATATCATCAACTACACCTACAAGGTACTAAAGACAATAGCTACCCTTAAAACCTGCAAGTGAGAGTAAAAATAAACAAAACAGCGAAGGAGTCATTATTATTGGTAAAATAAAAGCTGTAGATCCGAAATCCACTGATCCGAAAGGGTACATATCTCTGCCAATTTCGGGGATGACTCGAATAATCGGATACACCGGGAGAGTACAATCCAGACGATAAACAGTCATTGCTGTTGACAGAGGAGGCTAAAGCCCCCAAGTCCTCGCCCGTTCAATTATTCAGCTACACTCCCAACCCATTTTGGTCCCCCTCCTCTCTTGTCCATCCGTTTTATCTACACGTTTCTGGTTTAGGAAGTGGGAACTCGGTCTGTTTCGACTCCAAATATATCATCGTCATCCTGTGAATGTACATGTTACCCCAGGCAAAGTACGAAATTCAAAATATTTATTAATATGTTTTAGAATCATTCACCTCTACTATTTTGAAAAAAATAGTACTTTTTTTTTAAAAATGATTAAAAATATATTTTCTATCAGATGAATGCCATGTTGTGGACCATTCATTAAAAAACATAGAGATACCAGATAAAACGCATTTAATTTTTTTCGGCCGACAACACAAGTCCAAAGGCGCTAAGAAAAACCACAGACTGTAAGACTGAAAGACAACGAGCGACAAAAAAAAAAAAAAAAAAAAAGTTTGGGTAATAAAAAAACAAAAATAAAGTATCTTCATAGAAAAGTTTTACCAAGTTTAGTTTAACTTCCTCTGAGAATTCATTTTTACAAGAAAATGTAAGCTACTGGAAAACTGAAGAAGTTTTAGACCTAAGTGAGCACGAACAAAACAGAAAAAATGATGTAAAAATAAAATTTTCTTATTTTTCAATTCTGCTATTGTCATAATTAATTAGCGATAATGAATAAGGGCAATAAAAGAAAAGGGTTTCAGTACATCTTACTAATTTTGGGCAAATCAAAGTTAAAGTTTGAAAAAATATTTTATGAGGACTTAAATGATTTTTTTAAATTTTATTATTTAGGCATTTTATAATCTACTAGCTGTATACCCCGGGTTTCACCCCAGAATTTCATTTTACGGTTGATTTCGTAAAAAAAACAATGTATAATGACGATTTTTATAACAATTAAGTTATGCAATTTTAATGTGGACAGATGTGAAAGAACCACTGAGCTAATTTTGGAGAATTTAGGACAAACGGTATGGATTTCTATAAAGAACAAACAAAATTTCAAAGAAGAAAAAAAAAGAATTTCATCTTTATTTATATGAATTGTAGATATATAAAACAAATCAGGATTGGTTAAACCATTATTAAAATTAATTAATTAAAATGCACCTAAATCTAAATTTATATGATATTAAATCAAAATGGGGTTGATTATTATTGAATATCAAACATTTTATGAGATTTCAACGAAATTAGAAATATGTTTCTTTTTAAGGCGTTTTATTATACGTAAGGGTTAATTCTACATAAATGTTTTCAAAAATAGGTTTTGGGTGGCGGGGGAGAGGGAGATTAATTGTTCACCAATTATTCCTATTTCAAATAGTTTTGAAGCATTGGTTTTTTAATATACATACTTAGTTATTTAAACTTACCAAATTCAATAATCCACTTCAATTTCTTTATCAATCAAATTTTTTTTGTTAGCGTGTTCCGGATCTAACTATATTATAAGTATGACAAAAACCTCACTAGCCCTCTGAGGAGCACAAATAATAATTTATTATGAGATAAATTAGGCTATAATTTAATTTTTTCATTGTTATAAGTTTAATTAATTAGTTAAATTGATTAATTAAACGTGAGTTTTACATGTTTTATTAATCAATGTCTACACTTCAATAATGCTTATTTTTATTTATAGTGAAGGCATTTTTCTATAGATAAATAAGCAGTTCAAAATAAGAAACCATTCATTAACACATTTATGAGACTATATTATGGTTAAAAGGTTATGTTTGAAGTAAATTAACCAGATAGCCGTCAATCAAACGAACGTTTTAGTAATTCCTTTGCTCTTGTTGACAAGATTAATAATCGCGAGTAAAACCCGTCAAATCCACTAATCCATTAAATGCAACAGGTTAACACCAAGCGCCGGTAAACATTTAGCGCCGATTTATACCAACTACAATACTGCATTTGTTGTCTAAAACAGATTTTTTTGTTTGTTTGATATATGTATATGTTAAAATGGGAAATGAGGGATGTGAAACATATAACCGATGTTTATTATGTGTTTTATTATTATTTTTTTTTTTTTTTGTGGGGGTATTTGATAAAATTAAAAGAATAAAATATGTATCCCTGTATCAGTATAGACAGCATTAGACTAGGCTGGAAACAGAAACGAGGCCAAGAACATACTAATATTTATTTTCTCTTCACTGAGTCATGCATTCATTCTAAGGCCGGCGAATCATCCCGGAGCTGAACCAGCCTTTATAAAGAGGGTAACGGACCTTTCGCAGGGGTTGGGGAAGGGATTCTTTGATCGCGGGGAGAACAACCTTCATAACAAACGCCAATACAATCTTATCTTTATAATAGATATTTGTGATAATGATAGCTTGTAAGCAGAGAAAAATGAGCGTCTCCAGAAGTATAATGACACAGAGGGAGAATATTTTGAAATTCGAAAAACATGCATTTTTGCGTCCCACAGCACAATAAAATTATTTTATCAACCTTTCAAGTCAAACTATATTTTTTGTAGTTGAGGCATTATACTTCCAGAGCACCGGAGGGCTGAATGCTATTACTATCACTACATAAAAAGTGCTTTTTCTGAGTTATATTTTATGCTATTAAAAGAAATAATAGATTTTTTAACAATAAGAAGGAAGTTTAATTTTGACAAGGAAATGGGAAAATACAAACAAGTAATGAAATTAGTCTGAATTTAATCTAGAAGACTGGATCGATCTATGAGGAGCTGCATAATAGTTTCGATTCAAATGAAATATCCGAAAATATTGGGATAGATGCGATTACATTTAATTAATTTAATTATTTATTTCAGTATGTGTGCCCCGTTCAGAAAATTTCTGGATCCTACACATACATGGAGGGCCTTTGGTTCATAACTTTGGAAGGAAGAACTGTTTCTTGGCAAAGGAAGCTTAAGGGACTGATTTGGTTGTGATAAAGCTAAACTGACTGATTTATTCACCTCAACTTTATGGAGGCTGGGTGAGCCCGAGTAAGGTGTCATGGATGCCAACACATCAAGCCTCAGCGGTTGTAAGAAAATAATGATAATGCTTACTCACACTGAGCTACCTCGCTTCATTATAAAGTCTATTAAAATTAAATTTAAAATCATGATAAGAACTTAGGAATATATTTTTTTTTTAAATAATGTATTCTCTTCAATAACTACTCGAACAATATGGGAGCGAAAGCGTTTGGTTAAGCAGGGAGCAATGCACCGATAACTATTCACCATCAATCTCGTGTTATTAAATCATCCATTGCTCTTCGATGATAGCCTTTGTTAAGCAATGATTAGGATAAATTTATGATCCACTAAAATCCCTTAATGGGATCTAATAAGTAATTACCGTGAACTGAGATCAAAATGTATGAGCACCAATGTAGGCACTGCTCTTCTTGGCTACAGGAGCCGGGTTCGAATCCGGCTGCACTAAGAAATTTTTTATTTTGTCACACCTCGGACGTGGATTCGACCTAAGGATCAAAAAATCCTCAGGTGACACACACACAAATCCTGTATAAAATTAGTACATTACTCGAACTGAATAATAAGTTGAGTGAGGAAAACCTATTAACCGAATCCAAATATACCATTAACATATAACCAACATATCGAATTTTTAGTAGTACAATTTTTTCAAATTTAATTGAATATTACAGATTTCATTTTTTTTTTAATTTACATTGATTCATTATTTAGCAAGGGGTAATTACCCTTGACTTCTGTTGGATGAACATCTCAGTGTTGATTTGTTGCGGTCAAAATTAGGCTATCCTTTGCGTCCATGTCGACACATGGTTAACAATTTTCTTTTAGAGCAAAATAATGCATATCCAGCATATTTCTGAAATGGATTTATGAAAGGAGGTTAAATTTAATGTGGAAAGCCGACCAAGTTTTAATGGATTTGAGGATCAAAAACAATTATTAAATGCCACTTAAGAGCAGTAATCGAGTCTAATTAAGGCTATTCTAACCCAAGAGCGGATACAGGGGTCATATGGACCCACACAAATATTTTGGCTATTTTAATATTTTTGTATTTTTGAACGAATAATAGTGCGAAATCAGAGGCTTAACCATGTCCTAAAGAACCAAATGTGTTGGTTGTTTGTTTAAATCGCAGTACTTTTTAATACAAGATAATATTCTCATTCGAAAATGGTGCTGTCAGTCACGTTAATTTCATAAAGGGGGGTCTTAACCCCCACCCCCCAAATGTTTTGCTAATTCCGCCCCTGTTCTGACTAGTGAATAAGACGCCTTTTGGTATTTTGCTTGTATTTTAAAATTGTGACTGAATATGCTTATCAACTATTCGAATACTATTCAGCCAGGACTTCCGCTTAATTTTTTTATAATTAAAAATTATTAATTATAATTAACCGAAAAAGTTTTGTAATCTGCACAAAACAAATTATAATTATCATTATTAACTTATTGAAACCTCGGCAGAATGTATGTTAATACACATACTGTGTTGTTTTATTTGACCGCATCCTCAACCATTTTCATTACATATTAAACGTAAACTTTCTACATAATTATTATTATTAAATATTAATAACATCGCAGATACAACTTGAATTAATAAGGGAATTTATACCACAGAGAGTATGGAATGCAATCAATGCAGTATATTTATTATAATTCAACATATAACATACATTCTTCTGCATTACTATATTGAAATGCCTTGGAGAAAAGAGCTTTGTCAAGTTCACTCTATATCATTTTCAAAATAAAATTAAAATAAATAAATAAGATTAACTAAACTAAACTAAAAATAAACAAAAATATAAAATAATTGATTTATTAATCCATTTATTCATTATTTAAAATATGTGTGGGGTCACCTGTGGTGTAGTAGTTAGCATAGAAACCTACAATACTAAAGGTCAGGGGTTCGCGTCCCGAGGTGGCCTTAGGATTTTTTAATGGGAGTAAAAAATCTTTGTCTATGCCGTCCCTCGGATAGGACGTAAAATGGAGGTCCCGAGCCTGTACGATGCCAGGTACTCGTTAAAGATCCCTAACCTAATCATACCTGGATAGGTGAAATTTAGGACTCATCGTCCGATTAGCCTTAGTGGCATAAAGTGACGTTAAAACAAACAGACAAATTACAATATGTGTATTCAGATGATAGAAATACTGTTAAGATTAAGATGGTGTTAAACAATTATTGCTCAAAGATATGTTTAAAGACCAATATAATTCCCAACAATGCCTAGATTTTGAGAGCTTTAATGATAAAATATATGAATTATAGTACATAATAAACTGAATGCAGTTCCAGCAATTATAAAATTGAAATTCATCGTAACAACCCTAGCTCATGTAATAATGTAATAATGGATTAAATCGTCTAAGAAGAAGTAGGGATTAAGAACCCAATTTTTATTTTTAAATCGTATTGCTTTAAGAATAAAAACCATAATGAGAAAATGGTTATGTATATCATAACATATGATATGCATTGAATTGCATATGAACTGAACTAAGACGCTAGGGAGACAGACATAATTAGGTCACAGAATCCAACGGCCATGTTTTTTTTTACAGGCCAGATGGAAGATCAGACGCTGGGCTAACCATTCCGGCGGGGGAAAAGAATTTATAAAATGTTTGAACCACGATAATTATAATACTATTTTAAATTCATTGGTCCTACAAGCATTTCAAGAAAGACGACAACTCAATCATAAAATAAAATCTATGAATTTTTGAAAAAACAACAACACAAGAACATTGAGTGAGAGCACACTGGTATAATCAAAAACATTTAAACTTGATTGTATATACTGGAAAGTAAAAATTCTGTACGGAGGTAAACAACTTCATTTCGTTATCGTTTTTGTTTGGAAGCTGGGTACAGAATTGATTTGTTAATATAACACACACTATGTAATGTAACTATATTGTAAACTCTATTGAATACTGAGTGATCTCAAAGGTTTTTCTAAATAATTGAAAATATATACACTTATTTCTTACTTCAACACTAAGGGTTGATAAATAAATAAAGAGGTTTAAAAAGAAATGAAAAGACCTGGGACTAACCTCAAAAAGGAAAAAAAAAAGTGTTCAAATAAATATGAACACTTCAGAAATCGGAAAAATCACACTATATTTTATTATAAAGAAGTTTCAAGAGAATAATGACATTATAAAATTGTAACAACTTTTAAATTCTTTTGTCTGTGCAATCTTGATTACAGGACTATAATAATAAAAAGAAATTGTGAAAGATTTATTTTTCGATTTTGCCCCCTTTGCCAAGAGGTAAAATTCGGTTCCCGAAACATAAATAGAAAGAAAAGCCAATAATAATAATAATAATAATAAAATTAATATTGATTCTATACATAAATCGAATTTAAAATAGAGGAAAAAAAATCAAGACTATTCTCAAATATTATAAATTTTTATCAGCTAAAGTAGTTTAATTAGTTTTAACAATAAAATTGCAATCTATAGATGCATTTCTGAAAATACTAAAATGTTGAATCGCGTTAAAATGTAAAGCCTATGTGTAAATTTAAATCATTCAGAAATACTATTAATGAATCAAAAAATTTTATTAATGGTCAACATCACACCCATTGCATGAAGTTTTTTGCAGCCAAATTAAATTTGTTATTTTACTTTTAATTAGATAATGAGTAGTATAAGAAGTATAAAAATAATAAATAAAAATAATTTATTCTTAATTACTGAAGGAAGGTAGTTCAGTTAGTATTAGGTATTGCGATTTTATCTATGCTCCAGATTCAAGCCCGGAAGTGCTAAAAATAATAATTTGCAAAATGTTACAGCATTTAAGAAGACTAAGATGTTACACGTGACCGTCAGAAGACCTTCCAAGTACATTTCCAGCCTCAACATTAATTAAATTCATCTTAAATAGGAATACATGGAGGTTAAGAATGATTACGGACCAATCAACTTCTTGAACAAACGATGTCCAACAAATGGTACTTCCTTATCAAGTACTGAGCTCAGGAGCCAGCGTTTTTTTTTTTTTTTTACCTTTTTTAAATTTTTCAAGTTTCATTGATACTTTATTACTTTACTTTGTTACAAAGGTGTATGCCTATAATTCCAAAAAATATTCTAGATAGACCCTTGAATAAGAATAGTGAATATAAGTGAGGAAGATGAGGGGGGGGGGGATTGGACGCTGATGGCTAGCATTCATCCGAAGGGGGGCTGATTGAAAACAAGGGGAAGAGATTATCAGCGGTGGAGAGCTGACGAGTGAATTCCCCCACCACCTCGCCCCTTATCTCAACTTCTGTCGTTCGGATAGCATATCTGTATTTGTTTTCACATTCAGGGCCACAATTCTCCACACAACTCACCAGTCACAAATATTATTACAATATAACAGTACAAAAACACTCTAAAACAAAAATAAATAAAGGGTAATTTCAAGAACATATTTATAATAATCATAGGAAATAAAACGAAGCATAATATGAAGATGATAAAAAAAGTTACAGAGATAACAACTGTAATTGTCATCATCAAATTATTTATTAAAAATAAAATAAACAATACAATCTAAAATAATATATGGGAAAAATAAGAACGGAATAATAAACATCCTACGTTAAATAAAACACTACAGATAAACAATCCATAAAACCCTAACAAAACTGTTTTCAAACATGTTTATCACATTTAAAAACTATGTTCTCATAGGAAGGGGGACACACGAGGAGGGAGGGTTGGCACACATGGCTGACAGAGGTTGCTTGCCTTCAATGCAATCTAGAACAGCTGCCCAAACCGTCTGAAAATTTTGTGGTCTAATATTTGAAATATTTAAATTCATAAAAGAACAGAAAAAATACAGAAGAAATCGGATATTTATAAATAAAAAACCAAACAACTAAAGTATATTAACATCGTGTATGATGTAATATTGAAAAATATATTATAATAAAAGTTAAAACCACGTGTTTCGTAAAATATGTAATAAAGTTATGTTTTGACTGAGCGGGGAATTAATGTAAATATTAAACCAGGGGAAAAATGTGGTCACACCCACTCTTAAAACTCAAAGAATATTCTGATTAAAAAAAAAAAAGAATTAAAACCTTAAAAAAATTAAGAAGTACATGAAAGGGCGAGTTTGCCCACGAATTGTTCGATAACTTTATGAACATCCTGATAGCGTCAGTTCCTTTAGGAATAATAACATCTAGGTAGTTCTCTATACCATAACAAGGCTTCCCCTTATCAGATGGTTAGGTTTCAAGATAAGATTAGGTTTTAAATATCTTATTTCTGTTAGATACTTTAGCGATTTATTTAAAAATTCAATTGGTATGAATTAGTGTTTTTAAAAGTGTAAATTAATATTGAAAAATGAAATTAGATTATTATTTTGTTAAGTTTAAGAAGGTATAGTTTTTTTTTTTTTAATGAAGTAAGTTTTGATGAAAGTTTACCGGCATTTAGGTCTAGGATAATTAAATATTTAGGCAGTTTTGGGGTATATCGAAGTAAAGAATATAATGATCGAAGTTATTTACTAAGGTGATTAATGAAATGATAATTGAAATAAGAAAATATAGATACAAAAACAAATACATTAATATTTACCTCGTTTGATGAGGGCTAAAACGGAAGAGCGACGAAAGCGGAGAGGAGGGAGGCTGTGCTGAGAATGAGATGGCTTGGCGGCGGGGAGTGGGGGGTGGAGCCTCGTGCGCATGCGCCGCTCCCAACATGGACTCCGTATTGACAACGGCTACAGAGCGACCCTGTGATCGTGACGTCAGGCGGCGCTCAACTTTGACGTTCCAAACGCTCCACAACACTCCGCTGCTTCATTCTCTAATGGAACGGTCCGTAAGGGAGCCTTCCGATAGGGCATTCCAGCCGGCCTATTGATTTTCATCTCCTGCCTGGAATGGGATCAAGTCTACGCTTCAGATGGAACGTCTCGAAAGCTTCCTGGAAAAGGCAACACATCTTCCTTTCAGCATGGAAGGTCATGATATATAATAAGACAAATTATTATATTAAAGACAAATTAATCAACAAGTTAAGCAAGGCAATTGTAGTTGAGAATTTAAATTTAGGTTATACTTCCTGTTTAATAAAGGAAGTCTTTTTCAGCAGACTAGGGATAAAAAAAGATGGAAACTACAAGAAATGTAAATAGTAGATGACCTAAAAATCACAGAGAAGATTGACTTAGTTTTTTTAGATCAGGTTTACACCTCATTTTTTCCTAATATCATAGAGGTTAATTAATAAGAAATTCGAATAATTTCCCTAAGTAAAAAACAAATGATGATGACATCACATCCAGAAATGATTAATAGAGTAAAAAGCAGAGAAATAAAAATATATAATTATTTTGACTAATCATAAGGAATGTTTATGATGATTAAACTTCCCCTTCATTAACCACAAGAACTATGCCTGCCTTGTTACAAATGGTTCTTAATTTAAACTTAATTTGAGTCCTTTGCTTATCTATTGCCCTTTCAATTAGGTTGAAATCTTCAAGTACAAATGTTTTTGATACTTTAAACGGAGTTAAAAATTAATTTCGCACGACAAATGTAAATTAAAAATAAATAGCGATGCATTAATTCAAACAAGATAAAGAAGTGAAGAATCAGATTTTAATAATAAAAAAATAAAATAAAATAAAAACAAGGAAAATTTGGAAAATCGAAAAAGGCTGGCGGGCGTTAGAGGTCACAACTATACTTACATGTGTTTTTTTTTTAGTTAATGTTTGTGGGCTAATTTAAATTGTTTTATTGCCCATATTAAAATGCATTGCACTGATAGGCTGTGACATGACTAAAACCTTCCCGCCTTCATATCCCCTCTATTCCATAACGTTCTGTCCCACAATAATCGCAACTAGATATTTCTTTTTTTTAATCAGTGTTAATAATTCATATTAATAGGTTGCGTGCACCTTATGCGCCGTTCACTAAGAGTAAGCCGAACTTCATAGTAAGGCCCGATCTCCACTGAAAAGGACCCTTTTGGGGGTTTATTTATCTCTGAAGAGCGAGCGCAGCGAGCGGGAGCCGAAAGCTAGAATCTATTAACGCCAATCAAGGCACTTTTTAATCAAATTCAAATATTTTTTAGTTACTTCAATAAAAATATTTAAAAAAATGTCATTTTATAATATTGTATTACTATTATTATTTACATGATTTTGCCTTTATTTATAATATTTATATTATCTCTTCTACCCTACTAATGCCTATAATTTTTTGATTTGAAATGGGCGTGTTTTGGAAAAGAAAAAAAAATGTTATTATGAAAATTGAAATATTAAAAATAATAATAATACTAATAATTTAAAATTCCTAATGTATTCTGATAAAAAATTAATTTTATTCTTCCAACCAAAATAACAAAAAATAAATAAATGAACTGACTCGAAAAGACAAAAATGATATAAAAAATACTAAATATTATTGTTTATATCATTGAGCGTTAATATTATTCCAAAAATATTATATTATTCTAATGTCCCTAACAATGGTTGCGTGTTAAGAACCAATTTAAAGAGATTACAAGTGGATTTGCCATAAAGCTCCATTAATGATATACACTTCGGGAGTTTCATAAAATTAATCCCACGAGTACACCAATTCGTGAAGCAGCACTATTAAGAAACAGTTTCATGTGCTTAATTTCTAAAAGGATTTTATTGATTGTAATATTCAAAACGTAAGTTTGATTAAACATATGGTACTAGATACAAAAGAGGTTTAAAAGGGAATAAAATAAAAGTGATTCTGAAACTACGAATGTTTCAACAGGCAATCTTTTTTATTTGTAATAAATTTTTAAAATAAAATTAAATAAAAAATAGAATTTCAATGACTTGAAGGATGTAATGGGTTTAGGAAATGAGTCGTTCAAAAATCAGTCACCGTTTTTACTTTTAATTTTATATATTTACCACATGGTGACTGAACTTTTTGGCACGGTAGTAACACAGTTCCTGGCATGACAATTACACCTGTAACTAATCTTTAAATCATAACGAAATTCTGTTTAAGTATTTTAAACTAGCGGGTCAAACTGAGTGAAAAAATAACTTGTACGACAAAAATATTCCAGTCAAAAGAAACCGCAATGAACACGAGCAGAAAGGTACAGAAAGTGAGTTAAAACTGAGTAAACTATTTGCTTGCTAAAAATTGCCCTTCAACTGATTGAATCGTATAAGTACCTTCTGGATTTTAATGTGGCTGATTCCTAAATTCATAAATACTTGCAATATCCTGCACAAAGAACTTTTATTACAATAAAGGCGTAACTTTCCTATGAATTGTTAATTTTACCACGTAAAAAGGTTAACAGTGAGGGACCAAGTTTTCATATAAGCCTTTAACGTGATAAGACATTAAAAATTAAACAAAAAGTTGCGTGAATACTTTTTATTTTTTTAACTAACTCCCCTACAACTTGTGACAATTTAAAATGGAGGTTTTCTCTCGACTTTTGATTATTCTAGTTTTCAACTTCTGAATAACAAAACACTTGAACCAACGAGATTGGTTTTGAATATAAAAGACTACTTTTGAAATGCTAAAATTGTGATTTGGGAAAACATAGTTAATTACAATGTTCGACTTGATTATCAAAAATATGACATATTTATTGAACTTATCGTCTGTGCAACCGTTGGTTTTTGTATAAAAGGGCTCCTATTTACCATTAGGATGAAAATTTGGAGTGCGAAGAAAGATTGCTTAAAGATCTTCATTTAATTATCACCTACCTTAAATATATAGATTTATAATATTAGTATCACAATGCAATATCAACCAATAGATTTTTTGTGGGGTTTGCCCCGAATTATATACGTAATTGAAAGTTCAAGTACACATTTCATATTTAACGGAAGTATCTCGTTCGTGGCAGGTTGTGCTTATAATTATTTATTCTGTAAGGGGATCGAACATGGGTTAAAGAGCTCCCTTTGCGAATTTGTTTTTTCATTTAAAGGTAGAATTTTACAGTACTGAAAGTCAAGGGCGTACCCAGGATCAAAAGTAGGGGGGGCAAACTAAAAACTAGGGGGGGGGGCAAGCTATGGTCGTTCAGGTTGTAACACCTTACCGCGGAAAAGGTGAATGAAACATAAATTATGTATAATTATAGCAGTGCTTTATAAACCATGTTATTACAATTATTTGCTTGAAAAAAATGTATTCTATTATTGCTTCCAGTCTTAAAAGCCTAAAAAATTATTGCTTCCAACCTTCCAGGGGGGGCAGCTGCCGCCCCCTGCCCCCCGCTTGGTACGCCCATGCTGAAAGTAAGGAAGTAGCTTAATGAACAAATAATATACAGAAATAGTAGAATGTTAGTTGTGGGAAAGGAACATGTATGTAGGTAAAAACGCTGATTGGCAAATCCGGAGGACGGGCTGTGCAGCCCGCCTTACAAGCGCCTGGATCTGCCCTTCAGACTTTTTAAACAATTAATGTAAGTTAATCCAATCTTAAATTGTGGCTCACCACCAATTTTAAATTATTTTTAAATAATCTATTTTTTGAAGAGAAAAGATTTGGCTCCGCCGGGAGTCGAACCCGTGAAGAGGAAGGATTTGCTCTGCCTTGAGCCGAGCTCTGTGGTGTAGCGGTTAGCATCCTCGCATGTAACGCAGGAGACCCGGGTTCGACTCCCGGCGGAGCCAAATCTTTTCTCTTCAAAAAAATAGATTATTTAAAAATTAATGTAAGTTGTTATTTGTTTAACGTCACTTTATGCCACTAAGGCTAATCAGAAGATGCTAGTAGAGTGGGAAGCCTAAATTTCTCCAGATATAATTACTATATGAGTTCCTGACATCGCACAGGCTCCCATTTTAAGTCCTGTCCGAGGGACGGCATTTTTTACTCCCTTTATAAAATCCCAGTGCCACCACGGGAGTATTGTAGGTTGTAGAAGTATTTTTATATGTAAGTTGATATATCTGTATGGTCAATAGTGGAACGACCTAGAATTTCAATTTTTTTTTTTTATTCTCTCAGTAACGGGACACAAGAGAGAGAGAGAGAGAGAGAGAGAGAGAGAGAGAGAGAGAGAGAGAGAGAGAGAGAGAGAGAGAGAGAGAGAGAGAGAGAGAGAGAGAGAGAGAGGAACTTTATTGAAAAAAGTGATGCTGCCCAATTACATTGGGTTGCTAATACACAGCATAATTATTTATTTTTTACAGATTAATTGTTGAATCTTAATTACTAATGTAATTAATATATCCCTGCATGTACAAAAAAGCTTATTTTTTTTTTTTACATTTATAATATTTTCTCTCAAAAGGCCCTACTGGCGACTAAATACTAATTAATTTAGATATGTAATAATACAAATTAAAAACCAGGTAAAATATTAATATTACGAAATAACAACAGCAGCAGGATAAATAATAACAATCTCAAACAAGCACAAAGTTACGTATAAAATTGTATAAAAATATTTTTGAAAAATAACAAAAGAACAATATATAAATAAAGGAAGTTTAATAGTGAAGATTTTAATAAATAATATACACACTTACATGGCTCTTCAACGGTTTGAAGTTCAATTAATTTAATTAAAGAAAAATATAGCAATAAGCCCATAAAACATTTCCAGAGTATATGCTATTGCCCAGAAGGAACCGACACCTTCAAACGAAAAGACATAATAAATGATTTATAATTCATTTGAGTATCCTGATAATTTCAACAATATATCTAATCCGATTAGGAAGCGTTTGGCGAAGCAATAAAATGGATTCAAGTCATGTCTGCATTTACTGCTTTTACACCCGCCCACGACAATTGTCGATTTTATTAAAATAGGATTAAATGTAAAATTTATAGGAAAACATAAACTGAATAAACCTTTTTATCTTCGCTCAGTAATAATATTTAAATAGAGAGAACACGTTACAATTAAATATTTAATTGGATATCCATTTATTTTTTGTTTACTTAATATATAATTTGGAGGGTAATACTTTTTTTTCTTTCCGAAAAATTCATATAAGTAATGACATCACATTGAAATTCTTAATAAAAAAAATAATAAACAAGCTACTATTCAGTCTATTTTTTTGGTTTGATTAACTATTGACCAGATAGCATGATTCCCACAAACGATGCATGGTGTGTTTAGTAAATGATAAGTGAATGATAAAATTAAATCAATAAGTAATAAATTTAAAATTAAAGAAATCTTAAGTTAAAAACAAAACTGAAGATTAGAAATAAATTAATGAATTTAAAACAAAATAAAATGAAAAAAATCTGGTACGATGCGCGCAACACACAACTTTCACTTACCAACTTACTTAGATTAGAAATTGAAGTGTTTTGTTAAATGCCACTTCTCTAAGCCATATATTTTTCTACGTTCATTTGCTTATTTTTGTTTGCATTTGCTCTCTAAAGAACACTAAATTTCTGTATTATGAAATAAAAGTTTTTACGTGTGATAATTCGGCTATGCAAGCATATTACTCGATCGCGTCTGATTTTATAATTCTCTACTTAGTTTCCATGGGAACAAATAATTTCTGTTTGATTAGTATGTTTCAAAACACGTCTAAAACTCTTTCCCATGAACCGAACGTCTTTAATTATAAATAATGGCCAGTCATTAAAGATGTACTGCGCATGAGTGGGCTCAATGTGTTTTATGATTTATCAAAATATTTTACCTTTTTTTTTGCTACTTATGTTTGCAGGGGATCCCACAACGTGTATTTCCGTTGAAAACCGGAAGTCGAAATTTTTCACAATCGCAATTCTTTCCCTTACTATATATTTCATATATAGATAAGTGAAAGTAAAAAATACTAAACTGGTCAGAAGACTAGGGTATGCCACTTTATTTAATTTTGAGTGAATCAAAATTAAAATATGAAAATTACAAAGTAGCAATATTTGTATTTGGATTTGAAAGATGATTTTTCCTCTACCTCTCTACCTCTCTCTCTTTTTTTTTTTAAACTAACTATTTTAGTATGTTTATTTTTAGCATTTTTTAATATATTATTGATTTATTAAACAAACTCGGGTTAGTTACATATTCATAAATCACGAACGGCTTGATTTTTATGATCTTTGATTTGATATTTCTGTGATTTCGATTAAATCTTGGATTATGTTAATCATGGATATGTTTTGGGTAGGGGTGTGAGGGAAAGAGGGAAAATTAATATTTGTTTTCCGGTTTTAACAAATTTTGACTCACTGCTGGTTGTTGTTTAATTGACGTCAGTATATGCCACTAAGGGTGACCGGACGATGCAATAGTGGGATTCCTAAATTTTGCATTTCCAGGTATGATTGGGATAGGAATCTTAAACGAGTTCCTGACATCTCACAGGCTCAGGACCTCCATTTATGTACTATCCGAGGGACGGTATAGCCAAGGATTTCAAAAACTTCCTTTAAATATCCAAGGGCGCGCCGAGGTATGCGAACCTAACCTTTAGTATTGCAGACTGCTATGCAAACCACTACACCACCTGTGACCCCTTGACGCAAAGGGTTTTATCACTAATTTATTTAAACGACAGTTATATAAATATGACAGTGATATCATTAAATCCACTTTGATCACTATACCGAGTGTAATTTATACGACCATATTCTGCAACTAACATGTTTTTTAATATGTCACTTCGACCTTTTTGTCCTTTAAGGATGGAAACAAGAGGGCTCATAGAGTAAATTACGAAATGGATAATGTTTAACTTGAATATAACTGCAGTTCGAAATATTTTTTATCGTTCAGCATCATTTTTCTGCCAGATACGAGTTGGATCCACTCAATCGTCTTTTTCTATAAGGAATATGGCTTCTTCGTTGACTGTCCTCGACTTTAGAAAGGAGAAAAATGGATTGCGGAGGAGAAATCGGTAAAAAGGAGGGGGCCTCGGGACGAAGACAAATGGTTAGAAATGTAGAAAAAGGAGGGATAATAGCAGCAAGTGATTTGTGTTAGGAACGTACACACCCGGGGAAATGGAAACCCTATTCATACCAACAGCCTATATATTCATAAAATGCCAGAGCAATGCTCAACTCTTCCTCGCGCAATGGAAGCATATTAACCATCTTATATTAACCATTTCACCAAAAATGTAAGTCACGAAACTAAGATTCATCTGATAGATTAAATAAATAACACTGATATAACTCCCCCTGACCCACCCCTAAGAAAAAGGAATACTAAATGAATTTTATGTTTAACAATCTCTACTTAAATTATTGACATAAGTATTTATGTAAACATAGTTTTAACTAAAATTACCTATAGTGTTCAATTTATATTGGGGTATTTTAAAACAGTTAATGCCGGTTAAATTCAAAATAGTCATGCGTAATTTTGAATAATTTCAAGTGAAGAGAAAAGATTGATGTCATGGACTCGAACCCGGGTCACCCGCATTCGGTGACTAGTGTGGAGCACGAGCCACGGTAGCTCAGTTTGAAAAAGCATCGCACTAGTGATGCTGATGATCCGCATTAAATTCCCGGCCATGGGCAATATTTTCAATTCTCGTAATTTTATTTCTTTTTTAAATTTCACTTAAATAACTTTAGGAATGGTGATGCGGGGATCCGGGTTCGAATCTCTTTTGATATTGAAGATATTTTGGGATAAAATAATTACTTAAAAATGACCGAAATTTCTAGATTCCTCTTATTAATAAAGTACATAATCTTGACCGCACATCTGATAGAAGAATGATCCTAGGATCTCACTTAAATAAAAAAAAAAAAAGCTAAAGAAAAAAAAGCCTCAGTCTACAACTATTATAATCACTTCTTTCAAGAGGTTTGAAATTAATTTTTGAGAAAAATTTAGCGTTTGCACAGGCATAGGAGTCAAAGTAAAAAAAAATCTTTGATAGTAAATCTCCTTCAATATAACTGAACCTAATTAATGTAAAAGACCTCCGCATGGTAACAGTTGAATACTACGCATGAACTAATAAAAAATGAAGACCTCTAAGAAGAACGTGTTCAGTCACATTTTGCAAATTTTGCAAGAAAGCAAAAAGAGTGTTTAAATATTGTATAGAACACAACCTAGAAAAATCTAAGTCAACGGGAAAAAAATAATTTATGCCCAATATATTTCTAAATAATGGTAATGTTAATAAAAATACAATACAATATTTGTTGGCCCAAAAAGAATCATTGACCAAAAAAGAATTGTAATTGCCTGTGCCCCCAAAAAAGAATTGTAAATATCTCAAGGAATGAACCCCTGTTTTCGTGTAAACTACACAGATTTGTAGTATTCGAAATGTTTTACTATAATGCGCTATAAAACAATATTCACAATAAATGGACTGAACTCGTTTTTAGCGTGGGGTCTTGAAATATATATCATGATAGCCAACATTCATACAATAAATTATTTATCTTTTGACCGACTAATGGTATCCAAATGAGAACGAAAAGAAACTACGATAACACTAAAAAACTAAAGACAGGAAGAGATTCCGGTGGGTTATACTCTCACCCATACCTCTAGGTGTACTTACATCGACAACCAACACTGCACGAACAACCTTAAGTTCGATAATGTATTGGGGAATGTCTATTAGATGGCCTTGTTCCATGCTAGTAAGTATATGCTTTTGAGCCCTCTTGGCTTGAGTTATGGCGTTCTTATTTTATACTCTCGCTTCCCAAATCAAAAGACGTAGTTTACATTGATAATAACTTAAGGCTAAAGCGACAACTCATGCTATTTCAACTTAAGCAAGTTTATTCGCCCAACTTCGCGATTTACACGCATGTTCGTTTTTCACTTGATCATCCTATTTTGAAGATGATCTGTTTGGACAGTGTTTGATATAAAAGCATTTCCTTTATCTTGCCACATTCTAACACCGAGCAGCAATATCACTGGTTGTAGATATTTTTTTCTGATACGGTGAATAAAAGTTTACCTGGAGTTATGAAATAGCCTCTAATCTCTATCTATAGGAAAGAATGTAGTGAGACCATTTTCTTTTCTTCCGTAATATCCTATAACTTCAGAATCAAAAAGTAATAGCTATAACAAAATTCTAATAAAGACTGCCGATACTGCGATATCGAAGATGAATTACTAAGAAGCTCGAAGAGTAAAGAAACTTGAATCGTATTAGCATCTTTACGCGTCCCAAGCATGAACCTCGTTTAACTTTTTACGGCTTATAGACGATATAATCTAAAACTTGAAATAGTAATTACTAAATTTTCTGTTTACAGGGTAAGGAAAAAATTCATTTAGTGAAGCTGTAAATGGCGGTGTAAAATCGATTGGCAGTATATTTGTTAGATTCAATTAAGATAGGAGCCTGGGACAAAGTAAACGCCGTTCCACTTTAATGAAAAAGAATGAAAGCTAATGGTTGATATAAAAAAAAAAAAAAAATATTTTTTTATAAAAAGATATATTGCAAAATACACAAAGAGTTAATAAGGATGATAATTTTATAGGATGAATCATTTTGTGGAAAATCTATTAAAAATTTATCGAGAAAAAAATCATGAACTCAAGTTATAAAACATCTTTGGAAAAGGGACCAAAAGGCTCAATTGTTCCTTCCCATTTTACTAGCACTTGTATAAAAAAACATTTCTTTTAGAAAAAAATTGCAACGATTTTTCACTTATATTTTAGGTTTAAAAGAAATGAAATTATGACAGAAGTATTTTTATTGCTTTAAGTAACTTATTTTTGTCCGAATATTTAAAACGTTCCCGTTTTATTTATTATTATGTCCAAAAGTTTAAATTTTCTTTATTTAACAATAACGAAAAAGATAACTTATTATATTTCCAACGGACAATTTTTGGAGCACCGGACAGGAACGAGTGCAAGTTGTACTCAACCAGCCTCTCCGCTTAATTTTTTTTTCTAGGTACTTAAAAAATAGATCTTAAGTTAATCATCGACCAAATATATGTAATAAAAAAAATAATAATAATAATAAATAAAATATAAAATTATTTAAAAACTCATCACAGATAAAATATGAATTAATAAAAGAATTTATAGACACCATATAATGTGAGGTATGCTAGCAATCCAGAACATTTGTTATAATCGAACATATTATTCATACATATTTTCTGCATCTCTATATTATAAAGAGCAATGTAGCTTCACTTTCATATTTTTTCATTTTGGTTTTTTGTAGCTTATAATTTATTGTAGTTGAGTATTATTAAACATAAACTGAATAACAAACTTGTACCACTTAACCTCGTGAAGTGTATTGGATTCAGTACTGTATAAGGGAATATTGTTTCTTGGAGAGTGGTTGTGCAAGGAGTTGATTTGACTATGATCATGCACAACCTCCCCATTATTTTTTAAATTAAGAGTACACTCTTAATAGAGACTGTGTTTGCCCCAGTTGGGCCTCTCAACTTCAGAGACGATATGCGACAGACTATTAAAGATATCCTACACCAAGCCGGATTCGAACTGAAGACCTTAAAAGCATCAGCTCAATGCCCACAGAGCTGCTCCGCACCATCAATAAGCGGAATAATAAATAAGAAAAAAAAAAAGGAAAAAGAATCATAAATTCATTTTCAGTTTAAAGCAATTTAGCACAAATTCAAGCAATAAGAAACCAGCGCTATTTGACATGGCATCACTTATCTGTTTGTAGAATAGAAAGGCTTTCTCATTGATTAATAGCAAGACTTGTTTTTTAAATAGTTCGACTATAATAGTTTCTTAAATTTTATTTATTTGTGTCACATGTTTTAAATTTTCTATGTGCAAATTATTGCAATGAGCAAATGTGTTTCCTACACCTATGTGTGATCCATTGGCGTTAATTATTGCAGTGTCTCAAGGCCACCGCCTCAATAATCGTCGGGGAGGATTGTGTGAATTTGTAGTGAACAGAAATGCTTCTCCTAGTAGGTTCATGTTCAAAGTTAGTCTTTGTAATATAGTGTGGCTGTATCGATTACAGTTTGGAAATTGAGGTCCTTGAGTAGTAAGTCATTAGTTACGTAGTAAGGTGCATCTACTATCCTGAATACTTGAATCCTTGCAGCTTTGCAGTGCCCCATAAATCAATCTCCCGTGTGCCAAAATGGGTCTAATAAGCATGTTGTATATTGTAAGTCTGTTGGTTAGGGATAATTTAGTTCTTAAATGTAGGTTATTATTCGAAATAAATAATAAAAAGAGAATAACAGTTAAATTTTAGAAAGTAAACATAGTCTTTGAGTATCCATTTGTACTGGACTAGTGTTGTTGGGTGAAACAAGTTCGGCGAGAGGGCCTTACGGGCCATTTCGCCAACCGCTTGACCGCTACCTGGAAGTTTCCGACCAGGCCTAACCTAAGTTACCGCCGCGAAACAAATATCGTCTAACCGAGGTGGGAATCGAATCCAACCACTGCGAACAGGAAAGTCAAAAGTAATCACAACCTCTGGGCGTAGGAGTGATCAGCTAAGAAAAATAATAACCGAGATATAAGGAGAACATAGACTAGCTAAGCACTAAGTCACAACCTCTTCCTGCTAGGGTACTAATTACTTTAAAAAGCACTTTAAAATCCAACTTATTCCTAAGTAGAAGGATTATTTATAGGTGCTGTTTTTCAGTTTAAAAAAAAAAAAAAAAATGGTCTACAAGTCGTGCAGGATATTTGGTTAAAATGTACTGGTCAAAGATCATGCTTACTGGTTATTTCAGGTTTGAACATTGTAATTTGATAATATATAAAGGTGCCCACTTTGTAGAGGCTGGGTAAGCCCCATGAGGGTCTCACAAAGATCCACAGCTGTTTAAATAGAATAGAAAATTACCTGCCATTAATTGAAGATAGGAGCTCATTGCTTTACTCACTCACTTGCCTGCTTTTTATTGAGAAATAAAACGCCACTCACTCAATTGAAATAAAGTAATAACAGTGCACTAATAAAATAAGTTAATTTTTCTTTTCTTCTAAATTTGGTAGGAAGATTTTTATGTTATAAATGATGATAAGTTAGCAATGTATCTTCCTTTTTTTCCACAACAAATATTTATTTTCTACATTGTAACATTGTTAACGTTTCGGTGCTGTGTCCCCATTCTCAAAACATAAATAATTTCTCAATCGTATCATTGATAGTCTTTTAATAAATATTACAATACGATATCAATGTCATATGCTAAAATACTCAATTTGTTGTGGAAAAAAAGGAAGATACATTGCTAATTTATCATCATTTAAAATAATTTAAATAATAATAAAGTAATTGCTTAATGAATAAATTTGTTTTGTTTTTTCAGTTTCAAGCACCAAAAATTGTTGAAAAACCAATCAGGGACAGATCCATGGGGTATACTTTGATACATCCCCATCCGCAATTTCGAAAACTAAAACATTACTGGTGTTTGTGTCTCGGGCTCCCAGCAGATCAGGGATCCGTCACTGTGATGAACAGCAGGGGATGAACATGAACATGATTTTTTTCCTGTAGGGTCCGGGGTTCTCAACTTATCAGGGCCCTCCAGAGATGACGGCATTGAGGCAGTGGCTCATTCAAATTTAATTGAGTTGCAGCGAACAACTGGGATATATATATGCATCTAATTTTTTACATATTGTCTAGGATATTAGGATAGTATTTGAGTACATTAATAATATACTCAATATTTTTTTACATAAAGTTTACGCTTCATATAATTTTTTTTTTTTTTTACCTATCCATCCCCGACAGGAAAGGAATTTTTTTTTTTTTTTTTGGTACAACTCTTATTTTTATTTTAAACTTTAACTTTACTTTAATTTTAACTGTCCTGAAGAACAATGTATTTCGAGATAGGACATTGTTGAAATGAGTGATACGTTAAATTAGTCACGGATCACCAAATCAGTTATTGTAACGAAAATTACTGGTAGTCGAAACGGAAAAGACCCTAAATAGTTTACAAAAATAAGAAGGGCTAAAACATAACAAGAAGTAGGTTAATTATATCGAGTGAAGGAAATAAGCCTTGGGGGGGGGGGGGGTCCTGTGGTTCTGCGAGTACACACATCTGTGTGATTTTTATTATTGCTCCAATATTAGATTTCAGCTCAGATATTATTTCACATCTACTGCAGAAGTGGGTGGCGGGATGGCCGAGTGGGCAAACGCGTCAGAAAATACGCGTTGCCCATGGCAACGTATGATTGAGAACCGAAACATATCAAGTTCGAAACCCGGAGCCAGGGGAAATTTAATAATACTCAGCCTTAATCCCTATCCCCTGGCCCGGTAAACCCCGTATAGCCTAACAGGCGAGGAAGGGGAGCACCAATAAATAAATAAATAAATCTACTGCAGAAGTTAATAATGTAAGTTTAAAAAAAAACTATAAAGACATATGGTTTATAATAGTTCCAGACCTTTGGTTGGAACAAAATGTCATAGCATATGTTTGTGACTAAGATGTTCGAGTAACATCTACGCCGGCCTAGAAGGTTCTAGACTATTCGCCTTACGACTTTATATATGGAGCGATGGATTAGAGTCTTGTTCTGAAGCTCAAGTAATATGGTTATCTCTGAGTTTCAAAGTGATAATTTTTGTAACCTTTCTAATTATTTGTGTTTTCATAATTTGTGTGGCATTGAAAATTGTTATTTTAGTTAAATGAAAACTGTTTAACCCACGTAACAGTTACAATAAATAAATAAAGAAATACCGATATATACGTAAATGCAAAGTAAACAAATTTCGCGAGTTAGCTATTATTTCATGTCCATTACTTAAGATCCAATGAGATATGTAAACAGCAACCCATAAAGATGGCTCACTCTGTTGCAACGATGATTACCATCTGTTATAACTTCCCAAAGCCTGGTAAAAGCGAAACTGTCAGGATCCAAGGAGGTATTCCTTGGGTTGAGCATATTGCTAACTGGAAAAGCAGTTTGAACCTCGGTGGCTGATTAAACCACTTAAGTGAGTTAGAGGAGAAAAAGCTGCGGGAGAGGCTATATTGGGCTCCAGGTTATTAACCTGGTTTATAGGCTCACCCCTATTTCGGTAATGAAATGATCCAGCCCTCCTCGGCATCATCACATCAAACAACATGGGGGCGGCTAACACGGTACCCCCCCACCACCACGAACCATCCTCTTTAACGCTTTTTTATTTAGTATTAAAAAAATAATTGCTAATTGCTCAAAAGGATTTGTTAATCAGCGTTTAGGAGGCATCTAAACGAGCAAGCAAATATCCCTGTTGTTCGCGAGCTGTTCAGGGTTTAAAACATTCCACATCGCTTTAGAGGACATTTCATGAAGATTGCGTGTACTGACGTTTAAGTCAATTATAAATTTTCACCACCATTTTCAAAACTTTACCAACTTATTTTTTCTAGTTTAGGTTTTAAGGCCAGGAAAATCAGCGATGACTTAAGAAGTTTGAGTGTTTGTAAAAGATTTCATCAAATAGTACTACCGAAACAAGTGCATCATGCAAATATGAGAAATAAATGTAAAAAATGATATTGAAGACTTGGGAATAGAAGTCCACTCCTTGATCAATTTAAAATCGAAACGTAAGTAGGTACTCCTTTTAAAAGAACCTTAACGTAGAAGAAGATGTATTTAACAACTACTTGAAATCCAAAGATTCGTAGCGTGGTTAAAAATATTTTAACATCGCGTTTCTCAGTTTATTAATATGAAATTGTCAATGAATAGGCATACTCCGTTTAAGACAGACGAAGAATTGTTATAGCTAACAACAGTTTAAAATTCAAACTTAATTCCAAGTTCCTTGTTTTGTGGAATCTTTATGGAACCCTCAATTTCATCGACAAAAGACAATGTACAGTAGAACCTTCTGCATCGCTTGATGGATTAATATTTAGTAGAGCTTGTTACCTAGTGCTGATAGTCGAACGTATCAACCTAAGAAAGTCATATACCTTTTTTTTCGGTACCGAGTGACATACGGGGGGTTTCTCTCTAGGTGTAACTAACCTATCTTAACCATGGTAGAGAGGTTGAGATTTAGTACGAGTAGTATATATAGGAGATTATAATATAACAGTAGGAGAGTAGAATGGGGCCTCCACGAAAGTCAACCCTCCCAGGGCGGATTCGAACTGCTCGAGCGTGCTACAGCGGTTCGGCTATCCCGGTCACTAACACTTGATACAACTTTTGCTGCTTTCGTTAACAAACATCCATTAGTTTGTCCGGTCCAACACGTATCATCCAACACCGAGAAGGTTCCTCGATCTTTTCTTTCACCAGCAGTCTATAGGATTTTGGGGCGGCCTCTCCATCTGGTTGCATGTGAGTTCCTCATCGAGGAGATTCCTTGGAATCTCATGGATATCCATCCATGGCTACATGGCAGGCATATCGAAGCCTCACAAGCTTCATCAACATCGCTGAATGTTTCTCCAGACACAGAGAAAATTTTGTTCGCCTTCCCCAAGTTATGATCTATTTGGACCAAAAACGTCAAATAACTTTTCTTTCGAAATTACAGAAGTAGTGTCACTTATCGTAATCACAAAAAGCATTTATCACATATTCATAAGCAAGAATTGGCCTGATGTGTATCTTCCATAATCTTACTTCTTTGGCCCTTAACCGCAAAATGCTACCAATTTGCCGCCGAAGTCCAGAATAGCATCTGATAGCAAGATGATATTATTATTCTAATTTCAGACAAAATAACGTAAAATTATTATTTACTTTATTTAAGTTTCGCTCCCAGGCTCTTAAGCCCAAATTGTATACGAGTTAATTTTGTTATTAAGGAAATTGTCCCGGTTGAAAAAATAATTAAAGAATTTATTTATTCTTGAAGGTGGAAGCTTCTTTACTGTAGTGTCCAAGTGGTTGATTAAGGTAAAGAGACCCATTTTTGAGTCTTGGATACAAGAAAGGTCTCTTGTTTTTCGAGTTCTCGATCTTCCAAATGGTATCCGAATCATCTCTTGTTATTATATTAAATAACATATTAAATTATTTTTCCACATTGAATATTTTTCCCCAAATATATCGTACAATAACTAAATCTAGTATTGTTTTTTTTTTTTTTTTATAATAATAAATATTTCAGATAATAAAAAACACGATTTTTCAATTGACGATAGAGAAGCCATTCTTTAAGGTTCCAAATATGGGGGTTGAGTTATAAAAGCTCGATGCCAAGGCCGGAGTTGAGCTGACATTTACTCGGTTTGACATTTCCGAAACGTAATGCCTTTCTTCCAGCAACGTTAAGAACACGCTTTAATCTAAAAACGCCCGTATCCCTTTCCGCTTTATCGAGCGTACATTTTATCGTATCGGAAGTGGAATTACCATTCTAACATTTCCAAAAATAATTAAGTTCACACTGACCGAAAGGAAGAAACATTAGAATTGTTTCTAAAAAGGAAAAGTGTTGAAGACCGCGGGTGAGGTTGGAGAGTGAAAAACAGGAGAGAATTGTTCCATTCCTCCCCCGCACTAATTACATAAACTTGTAAGATTTTCTTTAGCTAGAGAACCTATTCTTGAATGTTTCCAACTCGACCTGCTTTTCTTTTACTTTTAATTCTAGTACTTTCGTGCTCTGCATGGTTTACCTTTTAAACAGAAGACCTTTAGAAGTGTCTTTAAAAAGTTTTGAATATTTTTCCCCTCTAGTTTATATTCTTTTTGAATTTTAAAGAATACAGTAGCATTTTCCTGTAAAAAATAAATATGTTTGTTTTATATCATCATCGTCATCTAATGGCGCTATGGTCCCTTGGCCTCCTCCACTATTCTTCTCCTCTCAGACCTGTCCTCGGCTGCCCTTTTCCATTCCACAACGACGAGAGTCCGAAGGTCATCTTCTACGTCCTGCAGCCAACGCAGTCTCGGCCTACCTCTCTCCCTTCTTCCACCTGGGTTCCCTTCCACTACCATTTTTGGAAGGCGTTCGGTGCTCATCCTCTGTACCTGGCCTAGCCATCTTATCCTTCTCTTCTTTATGGTGGCAACTATGTCTGGTCCCTCGTACAAGTTCTTTAATGCTTCATAGGTTTTCATTCGCCAGAGGTTGCCTTCTTAGTCGGGCCATAGATTTTTCGGAGAATTTTCCTTTCCAGAATGTTAAGTAGTCTTTCCCCACTTTTAGTAAGTTTAAAATCATATAATATTATATGGTCATTGTATCTCTATCTATAAAAAAAAAGTGTTTAGTGCCAGTGAAATGTTTTATTTTACAAGCATTCGCTAAAAAACATCGCAACTTCTGATATACAGAGACCGTATAATATTGTACCACTTTAGTGGGTTCAAATAATTTTTATTGAAAGAAAATAATAATTCACTATGTCAGACAAATAATACAAATTCAAATAATTACAATGTTACAAAAATTATCAACACGACACAGTAACACAAAAATAACCATATGATTCGCTCTTCAGAACCAGACTGATTCCATTCCATCGCTCTTTATGTTCAGCCTTATTAAGTCTAGAAATCTTTTAAATCATATGATTTTTGTTTTAAGTTACAATATTTAATTCAATGCGATTCGCTGGGTTTTGGCGTATGTTATTGCTAAAGAACAAATGTAAATTAGACTGACAGGTCGTTTCCCCTAGTTGTTCCTTTTACAATAACATCCTTATATTTCATAATATTTCGTAAAGCCTTTTTTTTTTTTTTTTTTGGTATTTATACTGGCATGTAATTCATGAGGGATGAAATGCTTATTTATTTTATTAAACATAAGTATATGGCCTGAATATACAACAGTACACCGGCTGACGGGTACGTCCCAAGCCGTAAATGCTTTGGATAAAATTTTGTATTTTCTTTTTTATAATAATAAAGCATTATTATTATTATTATTATTATTATACAACAGTACAAAGGATTAAACTTAAATCATACGTTTATGTCATTTTTATGAACGTTTTCGATAATGGTTGCATAGAACGGTCACTTAGGAGCATTCTATTAAGCGTTTTAAACATTTCTCTCCTCAAATGTATTAAATTATCTCTTATCCGGATCAGCTTTATCTGAAATCTTGTAATTGTCTATAAATCCTACAAAAAAATACTGTAATAGCAACAAATCCTAACACTATGAATCCTGAAATAATGTATTGCAACTTATTTCGTGCCTATTTGAAACATTTTTTAACATATTAGTCCAACTTTGGAAAATAAAGTGGCCCTATAAAGTGGAAAAGACTACATCACCCGATAAATTCCACATCAACTTACAGTTTATTATAGATCGGCAGAATTCTTGATTGAATAATTTGAATAAATATCGGCATATTTGTATGTGAATAAAGCGGCATATGTGAATAAATAGGATATTCAAGGTATTTGTACATAAATATATCTTTTACAAAAAAAAAAGGTTTTTTTGTAAGCAAATGATGGTAATCAGTATAATATTATTATTTAAGTATGTAGTTTTGCATATTCTATAGGAAAGATAAATCAAAACGAGTAGATGGAATTTTTAGCCATTTTAAAAATGTAGAAGAATAAAATAGGATTCATTTCTAAATTTAAATTAAAATATTCAGATTACATTCATTTTAAATAATCATCACTAATTAGTTAAAATAATTATTAATCATAATGAGAATAAACAAAGATTTCAATAAGTATATAAAAAATTTGAAACAAACCTTCCCTCCCCATTCTTCTACCATCCCTCGCCCCATCAAATATTGTGTATTCTTTAGGGAAATCAGGCCTCCTGCAAACATAGTAAATTGAAATTTAATAACGACCGTAAAATATTAATAATAAATTAATTAAAGTTTACTAATAATTATAATAATAGAAATACATCCTCTTGTCCACCCAACAACATCTTAAAAATACTTTATACAATAAAATTGTGGTGGTGATAGAAAAAAAAATACCTCCTACGGTATTTCTTAGACAGAATATATTTTTTTATAACTAAATTTTTCACTTTTATTCTTAAGAAGTTGCTTTGATAGGTGATTCTTTACCTTAAAAACAGCTGCTTTCACAAACATTCTTCTTTCTAATATTAGCCGACGAAAATTTCCGAATGATTCCCATAATTTAATGTTAAAATTTCCGAATGATTCCCTCACGTTGACTCCCTCTAAATAATGATGAATAGTTGTCAAAAGTTGTAAATAATTGGTTGAATTAAACCATCGACTAAAATTATTTTTCTTTTGGAGGGAAGAGGGTCTTAGGAAGAGTACGAATACCAGTTATTTACATTATAGGTATGGAATCTATTAAGTCTATCCAAACCCTTTCAAAATTATCATCGTTATAATATTTCTGCCGCATGAATTCACATGGCACTCACTCGTCTCAATACCTATTGCTTACGCCTTTCCAGGCCTCCAAGTTCTCCAAATGGTTTAAAGTCTGGTGTTTGAATCTGTAATAAGAAAAGTTAGGTACTATGTATTTACTATAGTTACTCCAACATTAAAAAAAAATAAGGGTTCCAGGCGTAAAATACTCCTCATTCTATAAAGAAAGGAATCTTTTTTTTTTAACTTTCACTTACCTATATTTGAAATATAGTAAGGGGAAGTATTGCGATCGTGAAAAATTTCGACTTCCGGTTTTCAACGGAAATCCCCGTTTTTGGGTCTCCTGAGTCCAAATAATCTAGTCCCGTGAAATGGTGTGTGAAACAGACTAGCTCTAAAACTATAAGCCGTATGGACCTAAAATTAGGTATTTGGTGTATGTATATGCCCGCGATATGACAGCAAAAATTTCATCAAAATTTGTCAAACGGAGGGGGTACTTTATTTTATAACTTTTACGTTTTTTCAATTTTCTCAAAAACGGCTCTAACGATTTTGGTAAAACTGGGTAGTTGATGTATGTATATGCCCGCGATATGACAGCAAAAATTCATTGATCAAAAAGAGGGGGCACTTTATTTCGTAACTTTAATTTCCATTTTTACGCTTTTTTCGATTTTCTCAAAAATATCTTTAACGATTTTAATTAAGCTCATCATGTTTAATAAGAAGCAAGTATTCTTTAATATCAGGTAAGCTTTATCATTATTAAAATGCTCTGAGGGGGCTTAAATGGGGAAGGGGTCTTTTTTTTTCCTATAAAGTACCTTTGTTTTTGTTTATATGGAGAAATTATCGGTCTCTCGTTTCGCCTAAAATCAAAAAATGGCTAAATATGGAATATGAAAAAATCAAGTAAACACATATAGGAGGAAAAAAGGAAAATATTCTGTAAACTCATAGAACACGTTGAGCCCAGGCATGCGTAGTACTCCTTTAATGACAGTCGTTTGCTTATAATTAAAGACTAAAATCATATAACTTGGAGTATTATGCTTGCATTGCCGAATTATCACAAGTTTATTATTTGATAATAAAATTTAGTGTACTTTTCTATTTCTAATCAAAGTTGGTAAGTGAAAGTAGTGTACTGCACGTATCGCACCCGATTTTTCTTTTAAATATAACAACTTAAATCACTGGTGCCAGGATTATGCACAAGACCCTTTTTCTTTTGCTATACGCAATGTGTTTCTTTAAGGGGATTTTATTCAACAATTCTTTTTAGATTCTATTCACAAGCCGAAAAATCACAGACTGTTCATTTTAGTAATATTAGATCAGATTAATGATTAGTAAAAACATAATATGGATGTGATAATAAACTGGAATCTTTCGAATCGAAAAATGTGGTTCAATAATTTTAACACCCACGTTGAAATAGAAATAAAAAGGGAAAAAACATGGGAACCGTCCGAAGCCGACCCCCAGGATCTGATTAAAATTTGTAAGCTGCTATCAGATAAATTGCCTTTAATAATATAACAGAAGGGGGGGGGGGCTCCTTGATATTATTAGGGCAGCTCCTGTATTTCTTCTGAATAAATAATTAGCAAGGAACAAACCCGCCTCTCCGAGTGCTCGCCTCCTCCTCAGGCTATTAAATGCTCGCGCAATCTCATTACCAGTTCACGGGCAATCGTTTAAACCTTGAATACCAACGGCTCAATATTTTAACTAAATATTCTTTTTAAACAGAAAAAATATTAATCATTTTATCATATTTACATTTGCAAATTTTAATTATATCCTCGACAACTTCAGTTAAAGGGCCACGTACAACATACAGACAAAGACAGAAAGACAAATGTGTTTATATACAGAAACAAAAAAAAATTAAAATACAATGAAAATCACACCAAAACACCACTGCAGTGTGTAACACCCGTTCGCAGGAGTTTTGGTTTAATAGTATAGTAACTAAGAGTAAAATATTAATAATCGCCTTTTAATAAAAACAAATAAAATAAGAATAAATAAATATAATAGTGGTACAGAAAAAAAATAATAATAGCCTCCAATTGCCCTAAATAACAAAAAGAACTAGCAATTTCAGAAAGAACTTCATTGTTCAAGACTGCAAATAACAGATACACAATAAGCTATATTTCCTACAGAACATATTTGATTATTTTCATTGTTATATGGAGAACGTATAGTTTTTACTAAAAGGGAGATTTATAAGTAAAAAGTAGAATATTATTATTATGGATAGTCGTGGTAAGATGATTCGGTATGTAACATTTAGTATATTATGTGGCATTTTAAGTTAATAATTTGCTATAAGTTAATAATTTACGAAAATCGTTTGTTAAAGTTAAAGGGCCACGTACAACTTACACAAGCAGCGTAGAAAATTTTGTAAAAGTATGCTTGAGATTATCCTACTAATAATTCAGACATATTGTGATGAATGAACAGAAAACATATTTAGCCAATGTTGTCTACAAGTACTCGTATTAATTAAAACCATTAAAAAACTGATTTATGTTTACCATAAATGATAATGATAAAAAACAAGCAGTATTTTTAAGCCAATCACTAAAAACAAGAAAAATATTGATTAACAGTTCAACCCTATATAATCCAAATACTTTTTTCCATGGATTGGGTGACATGTATTCTCATGTACAATTATAGTTATAATGTATATAAAAATATAATAATTGTAAACATACTAAATAATTTTTGGGCATGTATGCTTGAATTTATACGTTCGTACTTCTGAGTATCAAGAAATATTTTTTCGTTGTCGCCTGATATTCTGATGATCATTCGTTTCGGTAAATCTGAATAAATCAAAATGAAACTTTTAGTATTGATAACAATAAAAAAAATTAATAACTCCAAACACGGCATAAGTTTAGTGAACAAAAGTATAATATTTCTATTCTATAGAACACTTTTTAGTGAAATATTTTATTTTTAATCCTCGCATTTTCTGAAAAAAAGTACAAATTAAAAGGATTAAGATAAGAAATTTAATTTTAAATTACATGCACTGATATATAATTTGTGAGGGGGAATTCCGTCCTCCTTATCTAAATAAATGAAATATATATATCTTACTATTGTATAATAATTTGTTTAGCAAGTACGCGACTACATGTACCATTAACATTAAAATATGTTGGAGGGACCAGATTCCAATCAACAATTTTCTATCCGCCATTTTACCTTGATTGCTTTTAACTCCATTAAATTTAGACAGAAATAGTTAAAGAATGGAATAGTTAAAAACATACAATCTAAACAGAACAGGAACTTCAAGCAAAAAACAGTTGCAGTGTATTGAATGATTTATTTTATCAGAAAACATTTTTACATTGAGAAGAAAGTTCACTTAATTTCAAAAATTAGTTTCTCTATGAAACAACGTAATTGATATGAAATTAAAGCTTATTAAAGAAGATTATTTTTATCTGAATTTGGAGAAGCTACAGCCAGATTTAAGCAGAATGAAAATTAAAATGGCAAACAATCCATGAATTTAAAAACAAATACTTCTTGGATTTGAAGAGTTATCTTGTAACTATATAAACCTATATCGGGAAATAAACTTTCTAAATAAGAGAGAGAAATACTTTATTCTGAAGTAGTGTAGATAGCCCTACGTCATAAGGTTGCTAGTAACACAGCCTAGTAATCAATCAATGTGGAACTTAAATTTCTTTTGTTATTCGATTTTTGTCTTCTTCTCTTATTTATTCTTTTTTTTTTTTAAATTAACCCTACTGTCATTAGGGGTTGGGTTATTTTTTTGGGTCTCTCTCTCTCTCTCTCTCTCTCTCTCTCTGGGCAATAAGGCAGTCATAAAAAAAACAAATAATAATAAGAAACCAAAATCATTTCCAGGCAAATTTTCTATCATACTATAGCATATAAAAACAAAGGTAAAATCTCGCAAATTATTAACCAGAAGGTACTAATTTAGTAATGTATATTTAAAAAAAATAGACTTTAACTTTGATCAAACAGTTAAGTTGACCATGAATAAAATATTTAGATGTTCATAACTATAACATTTATATTTAAATACTAAGTATGATAATACCTGAGAATACTTTTTAAGAAACATGGCGCCCAATCTATGGAATAAATGGATTGGATAATCCAGTTGTCTACTAACGCTTGCGTGTAACGGCGGACTCATGTTGCTAAGGAACCTCTAAATGTCAACAAATGGCGTGAAATGCGATTCAATCCTAACTTATTTAACTAAAGTATAATTAACAATTTATGTTATAAATTAAAAAAAAAAAAGTGATATGAAATTTGGACTAGTCAACGTAATAATATGTCTAGATATAATAATACTTAAAATCAATTATTACGAAACATAAGTTCATAATAAAAATTAAATATTTATACTTTTGGTTAATTAATTGGTTTCTTTTAGTTTGGAATTTATCTGATTTTTCTAAATAAAATTTTTTTGCAAAATAAAAGATGTAAAAAAAACACACGAGAATTGTTCAGAAAACATGGCGCCTAATCCATGGAATAAATACATTGGATTGCCCAGTTGCCTTTTGACTCTTGCTTGTTAATTACACCAAAAATTACTATAATACCGTTTTATCGAAGAGAGATATTATCCAAAAAAGTAAACAGGAATTAAACCAGCCATGAAGTAAGAGAAAATCCATTAAATTGGCAAGGTTCGATTCCCCAAAGTGCAGAAGCCTCCCGAGAGGCTGTATTGATTCCCAGACCATTTCATACATTTTCAGCTCGCTAGGACAGATGCTCTTTGAAAGAAGCTCAAGCTTCACACCCAATCTTTTAGTCGCTTCTTCAAAGAGCTTGTGGTTTCTTCATTGATTTTCTTTCATATAAAACAATCTTTGTTCTTGTCAGTATTATCTTCTTTACAATAAGTATTAAAGTGAATAAAAAAATTATTTTGAAATGAATCGTAATATTGTTGACTGAAAGTTTCAATTAGTTTTGTAAATGCGTTTTTTTGGCAATGCAGTATAACATTTCTACATTCCAACACAAAGTTCCTTTACTAAATTTTTTACACCAACTTACACGAACATATGAACCTTTTTATACGAGCTATTATTTTATAGCTACAGATGACATACCCATAAATTTTATGAGGAGATTAACAGATTTGGATGAGAGATCTCCTTAAACAGTAAATACTTAAATATAACTAGTCAGGGAAGAGGTTCTGTTGGGTGCCATCCTTCCCCATGCCTTACTTCCTGTTATACGATGTCGTACACCTATGTCTAGTAAAAAAGTCCATCAAATCTGCTTTTTGTCGATATGCTCTTGACACGCCCGGATTTACGAATGGAATAAAAAAAAATGTAGATTGATCAGTAATTAAATGTTTAAAGAAGACAAACATTAAATTGTTTAAAATTAAGAAAAAAATGTTAGTACAGAATCATCTCAGTTTTTAACTATAAATTTTATATGTTTCGCAAAATTAATTTACGTCAAATATATATCATCGATCAAAAATAGTATCATAAGCAGGTACATAAAATATTAAGATCCGGATATTGAACAGAAATTTGATTTTTCCCGCCAATAAAATTTGTTTATTTATTCTTTTAATTATTATTCTATCTTTTTTCAATCATATTTTATTTGTTTTATCATCACATAAAACAAAAAACTTTCAATAGTTAGGTTAAGTGAATGAAGATGTTAAGTGATATTTTTTCAGTTCTGAGAAGAGCGAATTGAATTACCTGTACTCCCCCCCCCCCACCATCATACCCACTACAAGATCGGCAAATATCGTCAAAGGGCACATCTATCAATTCGCTTATAACTAAATATTAATTTTTTAGGAATGAAAAAAATAAAATAATGAAAATACTAAAATACTCCTTTAAACTTAGTAAAAATTAAATTATTATCAAAATGTCACATATCCCCTTCACCCTTCAATTCTGCAATAGTAATGTCAGTTTCCTTTAGGTAGGTTATAGGATTTTGGATGATTCGAAAATATTTATATTGATAACGTGAAATTTTATTATTAGCAATAGCATTTTGTTTCCCACCTCTTGATTCGAATGCAAGCTTTCACATTTTCCAGCTGAGTGACTAACACGAATCTCGAAGTTCTGAATAACTTTTACATATAATTTCTCTAGAAACATCCTGCAGCCACTCATAGAAACTTATGCCTAAAGAGATTGTCTTAAAACTGGAGGAGCCAAATATTTGAAGGAGACAATTCAAAATCGGAAAATTTAATTTTTATAATTCACAATATATTAAAAATAATCGTTATTTAGAAGCGTTTCCCAATAGTTTTTTGTTTAAACCGTAGGAAAAGAATAAGTTTATCGTCGATAAGATTAAATATCTTAACCAAATGTTTAGTTCGACCAGATATCTGAGTTCGTTCCGACTACATTGCTTGATAGTCTATAAACTGCTATACTCTGCTGCTTCTATTCCCAGCTGATCCCCAAAATACTTCCAAATGAAATCATAAAAACAGACATTTAAAAGAAAGAAATTTGATATAAACATGTGATAATTTTTAGTCACTTATTATATTAATGAGGACTGAAATTGAAAATGATCATCCATATTTTGTAATTTTTATTTTCGGTTATTCCGAATTTTTTCTTATGGAATTTTTCAAAAGAAGCTGTAGAACTTTCATTTTAGGACAATAGTAAACCTATACAACAATAATTATTTAAGGTATTCTAAAATACTCAGTATTCACTAGGCGACTCATTGGAGAAATATTATATATAGGATATAAGCCCAATCATTTTTAAACATTCATTGCGAATTGAGTATTTTTCTTTAAGTATTGTTTAACTGAACGTTCGTTCTATTTTTCATTTATTTATTTTTTAACGCAGCTTATAAAGGGACATAAAAATAATTAAAATTAAAGCCTTTTACAGTAAAAACCGGATCTTCATTGCAAGACCATTTCTTCGAAACTTCATTTTTAAAAACTTTTTCTTTCAAGCCTATCGAAAGTGGATATTTTTTTTTTAAGATTCAAGACATGATTTTAAGTAACAGATATATCTTTCCCGATAGATCACAACAAACATTAACAGTATTTATAAACTCTAAAAAATATCATGTGGATGCTATTTACGTTCATCTCGTTCCGTGTAACTTAGTCTGAGAGACAGGGAAACCCTGAGTACGAAGTTAGTAAAGGTCTTGTCTTCAGTCAGTTCCAGCCGAGTTTCTCTCACGATAATTAATGTCGGTCGAGGACAAACATATAACATTATAACCGACTTGAACATTACGCATCCAAGTTATAAAACCTTATTTTAATGATCAATTTTTTTATCATATTTGTATTCTCTCGAAAACCTAATAATATTTAATATTAATAAATGAATACGAATTTATATAATTTTTTATTTTTGTTTCACATAGTTTCTAGGGGGGACAGCTAGCCATGGCAATAAAGAATTCCAAGTACTAATTTGGGCCAGCGCCTATTGGCCTATTCCAACAGGTTATGCGACCACTAACATTAGCCAACTCCCATCACCCATTAAAATGGGCCTCGATCAGCTTTAGTCAATCTCAGCGTTCGAGATCGCTAGAGGTGGATGAATCCCCAAGTTCCCCCTTTCAGTTGAGATCGGTGCCACAATAAAGGCCTAATATAACAGGTCAAGCCCAGGAGCCGCACTTCTAAAGGTTCTACCGAATTTTATACATTTTTGAACATTCTCAACAATAATTATTTAAACTCAAAATAGAAGCTTTCGGAACGCTGTAACAATTTTCGTAAAAATATTTTTATATAAATAATAATAGAATTACTGCTTACAATACCCTTGAATTATTAAGGAAACATTTTTATTCATCTGAACCGTATAATGTAACCTAGATAACGTATAACGTCTATTAATCAGATAAAATTGTTCAATTAAAAAGGTACTTATGTCTGTAATGGTGGATTTCCACAGTGCCGAACTACGTACCTCTCGTCTGTCTGGTACTCAACAATGTGTAAATCCACTATTAGAAGCATAATGTTAATAATAAGCCTTTAGGCTAGGCGCACATTGGGACTCAGGCGACGCAGAGAAGTTTTTGTGAAACGTGAATTAGATAGGAACCGTGCACATTTGGACGCAGAGCAGGGCAGCAATGTTTCCTATCTACCACAAGTATTTCAAAAACTGCTTAGCTCTGCTCTGCGTCACCTGTGTCTCAAAGTACGCTCGGGGGCCGGGGATAGCCGAGCGTGTTGGAGCGCGACCCGTTTTAGCATGCTCTAGCCGAACGGTGGCGGTTCGAATCTGCCCTGGGAGGGTTGACTTTTATTTCGTGGAGGTCCTACGGAATAAATCTCGAGCGTCCCACCATGGTTAGAATAGGTTGGTTACACCTCTAGAGTAACCCCCCCCCCCCCGTATGCCACACATGGCCAGGTTGGGGTACTGAACAAAACAAACGCTCGGTCTTACTCTTCATTAGCTTATTTCACTAATCTCATATCAATTAAAAAAATCATTATTTTTACATAACATGACACTTGGATAATGAGGATGGATGGAACTTCATGTACCCTAGAACAGTGGTCACCAAGTAAGTTTCATGAAGGTCCGTTTCAAAGTCTTGCCGAGCTTCCGCGGTCCATTCAGGGGAAACCATCGTGGGTTACCCCCCCGGAAAATTTTTGAAAAATTAACAGTTTAACTACATTAATTTTAATCATTATTCAAATATTTGAGGTAGTTATTACTCTGCATCTATTTTGAATATTGTGCATTTTTGTTTTAGGATTTATTTTAAGTTTTTTTTCGTTGATCGGTATGTCATCGCGGTCCGCTCAAAAATAGCAGGCAATCCGGATCCGCAAAGAATTGTAGTTTTCTTGTTGTTTTTTTCATAAATTAGTCTTACAAAGATGTTTGGCCACTTCGAGGGGGGGAGGGGTGGGGGGAAGGCTGGATGAGGCCACAATTGGATGGAAACAATTATCGACAGCTCCCCCCCTTGGAGAAGGGGAGATGATGCGCGCTGACTCAGAGGTCAGTTGGCTCAGTATATAAGACACGCTAGCTCTAATGTAATTACCGGCGGGCCGATTAGTCGGGCCATATGCCATGGGGGGCCCGTACTAATTGCTCGGCAATCCATTTCTTGTCCTACTCGGTTCTAGTCCACTGATCGGCCATCGTTCGCGAATCGTGGTCTTTTATGATGATCAGAGGTGGAGGTTGGGTTAGCTAAGGTTTCCCATTGAATGGATTTTTGCAGATTATTGAAAATGATCGGTTACCGGTTTAATATTAACCGATATAAATAAACAAATGAATAACCGGTTATTTATTGAAATAGGATTTTGACCATAGGGTGGGCCCGTTATCAGAGGCTCGAGACTGGAGGATAGCGGTCAACCTGGCAAAAGGATAGCAGAAAATAACCGGTTAATCCAACCGAAAAAAACGGTATTTCTTTAAAACGGTAGGTTGTTGACATTCCCAGTTCAACGCAACAGATTCAAAGTTGTCTTAACAGACAATATAAAATTGAATTGATATTACTGTTTTGGATATTTAATTGAAACATATTTTTCTACTTTGTTTTTAACTATTGAATCCAATCCTCTAATGTGCCATGTTTTATCTTGTAATGATTCTGTAAGAATATTTTTTATTACGTTGAATTGGAAACACAATTACATATAATTGTTTCATTTTTTTATAAAAGACCTTCGTTGTTGAGTTCTTTCCACACCATCACGACTGTTCTTTCTTCATCTTACTGCTACACATTTTTTTCTCATTCTCCTTTTACCAGTTATGAAAACTATCTTAAAACTGTTTTGTTTTTCTGGCATTTGTTCTGTAGTATTTAACTAATAAAACAATAGGTTTCTTGGATATCAATTATTAGTACTATTGTAAAAAAAAAACAAAAAAAAACACACACATCTTGAAGGAACTGCTACTTGATACACCTATTTAAGGGGGGGGGTAAATAAAAATTGTATGAATAGGCTATAAGAACCGGAAAGATAAAAGAGAAAAAATTATGTCCCACCGCCATTGGATTCAACTTGCAAGTGAGCGAGAAGCTACCATAGGTCAACATTTGGACTTAATCGCTAAAAATGATTCAAATTTATTTGGAAAATATAAATAAAAATATTTGATAAAAATAACGTCAATAGAAAAAAAAATACATGCTATTTAAATACTTAAAGACAACAAAAAGTTTTAAGAAAAATAGGAAAAAATGGATATCTCAAAGACTATTTGAGGCAGACAGGTCACCATTTGGACTTAATCGCTAAAATGGATTCAAATTTATTTGGAAAATATAAATAAAAATATTTGATAAAAATAACGTCAATGGAAAAAAAAATACATGCTATTTAAATCCTTAAAGATAACAAAAAATTATAAGAAAAATAGGAAAAAATGGATATCTCAAAGACTATTTGAGGCAGACAATTGTTTTTGTGAGAATCAATCTTAAAAAAAAAAATATACATATATATATACTCGTATATGAATTCCTTTACTACAAAAATACTCAGGTCCATTTTAAAAATTCCCAAGAGCATATAAAACAGTATTTTGGTTTTCCATTAAAAAAGATTAACGCCTTTGCTCTGATTCAGCATCGTTTTATAATATGAAATTTCTGCCATAATTTAATAATTTTCTGACACAAATGTTCCTACAATAACTCCGTTGCCATATCAGATAAAGGGAACGACCAGAAGTCGGAGCCTGAAGAAGTAGCAATACAGATTCGAAATGTCGAAGAGTTGGAAGTAATTTAAAAACTATCAAGGAGGCGAAGATGGGTAAAGTTGCTCCATCTATACCCCCCCTCTCCCCCCCCCCACTGCCACTTCCTCCGAATGTAGATAACTGATAATGGCTCCCTCTATATCGAGTTTCTTCTGCATGAAACATTCGTCATTAACTTTTGACGAGGAGCAAACTTATTTTCAATCGCCTCTCTCAGCGATTCAATCTTCAATCGATTATAATAAAACTTATGAAACCCTTAAAAAGTTTGTTACCATTTCTTGATGCACTGTCAACATATTTTTATCGGCAAAACAAATTTTTATACTCTAATATAAACAATACTCGACATTTACATAAATTTAATTTTAAAAACACTTTTTTTTAATTTTAATTTCAATAAAATTAATATCTTTTGGCAGGTCTTAAATCTGAAAATGCGATAGAAAGTGTAACTAAAAGTTTGCATTGAAATTCGCAACAGAACATTAATAAAGTAATCAATAAAGTTAAATTAATTAACAAATATTGCAAATAATAATACTGTTTGTAAAACTGTTATAGAAAGCGCTATATATATAGGAAGTCGCGAAGTATGGAAATTTGGAGGTCTTTCACCTCAAATCGCAATGGTTATGAATCCTTTGAATCGGGTTTGTGTCATTTATTATTCATTCATCTATTTCTTTTTACCTATTTCATTTATTATTTTTCACTCATCCATTCACTTCCTTCAACCTTTCGCCTATTCCGTATCCTTTATAACACTTTCATTTTAAACACATCCGATACTTAAATTCTACAATAAGATTGTAGGACTTCTCCTGTAATTTAAAACAGTACGTATAAGGCGCTATCTTCGGGTTATTGTTGATGGATATCGAAATGAATGGGAATAATTTTTACTGTTAAAACAACACTTTTATTTTTTTCATTAATTTTTATTAATGAAAGCAAAAGTCAGAATTGTTTTCCAAAAATTCGAGGCGTGTAGGTTCACCACGATCTCCACTGGAAAAGACCCGTTGACAGACAACGGGTCACTCTCAACATCCCGTATAAGCTAGCGCAACGTAGGGATGTCGAAAGATTACTACCAGAGCTAATTAAGGTCCTTACAAAGTAATAGGATGTGATGGAGGTTCGCTCAAGTGGGAACATACCAACCATTTTTTAAAAAAATTCTGGATGCACTGCTTTGCACTTCCACGAGTAGACAGCAAAAATTTATTAAGAACTTCTCCGACTAAATGTAAATAGTGTATAAAAGTATGAGTGTGCGACTCTACTGATTTTATTAACTTATTTAATTACTCATTTATTCGCTAATTTTATTTATTATTTTTTAATCGAATGGAGGTAGGCATACAATTTACTAGAGTGTATTTATTCTTGTTGATGAAATTATATCATTATTTTCCAAATAATATTAACTGAAGATAAAAGATTACAAACACTGTTGTTATTTTAGGTTTCTGTGAAAATATTCGAAAAGTGAGAAACTCGTACGACGATAAGTTTCTAATGAATTTGGCCGATGAATGTAAGAGCGGGCATTGTTTGCTTGACCGTTGGACCACCGTCTCTAAAATTATCTTATCTGACCCCCGTTCGGCTGGTAATCGATCGTAAGTGCGAAACCGGTTGCTAGTCTGTCTAGTCGAGAGTGAGGTTACATATATTGAAAGTATTGATTTAAATATATATCAGCTATTTAACAACAAATTTCCTACATAAAAGTTAATACATATTAATACCTTTATTTTCGATTAATAACAATAAATATAAAAATTAATATTGGGTACATATGGCTAAACAAAATTAATTCTATTTAACAAATAACCTAGAACCTAACAAGTGCCTAATGATATTAGGATATGTTTAGGTTTAGTTAAAAAAAAAATTCAAGCCTGTCTATTCATCGAAGTCAATTTAAAAACTGCAGGGAGATAAATGGATTACTCAAACTTACTGAAAATAAATTATTAAGAAAGGAACCATAACGCATTGTGTGTATGATATTAAATTGTTTAAGATGCAATGATGATGGATAAAACGTAACCATACTCTGATAACTTGAAATCTAAATCCCTAAATATTTGTTTCTCTTACGTGACGAACAAACATCGGAGTCACATCTATGTCAGAAGCAGGAAAGGTACTGGAGCCAGAGAAAGGATTTGTGGTCTCAATCCTAGGGATCGTTGGCAGAGAGTTTAAGAATAACGAGGAAGGAAAATGTAGAAAAGGAGAAGAGAGAGTGTATGTTTGTGTGTATGAGAGAGAGAGAGATAAAGGAGGAGCGATGAGGGTTGACAGGAAGGCTGCCTCCCCCGCGATAAGCGGCCGCACAAGAAATCGGACGTGTGCCCCCTGTCCGCCCACTTCAGAGCCTGTTAGGGGCATCTTTACACTTCAAAAGATAAAAGAAATAAAATATTTATGAAGTTTTCGTTTGCGAAATCACGATACAAAAATAAAAAAAACTGCAATCGCAACTGATATTTTAAAGTGGATTGTGATATTGATATAAGAAAAATTTATGAGAAACAACCCACCAAAACTATTTTATAAGGAAGAACCGTTTCTTGGCCAACTTTGCATGGAGATCACACTCAAATGCGTGTATCCAGTTTTTATTGTGGGTGCATCCCATAAGGGTATTCTGAATTCCTAATGCTGATGCTACAGTTCAAATAATTATCTAGATCCCCGATCTGGAGCATAACTGCACAGCAAATTAATTACTGAGCTACCTCGCTCGTTCATAGGCAGAGGTAGGCCATAATTAAAACAAATTTTCGCGTTAATCATGTATCTGGTAAAACTAGCTCTCATTAAGTAAAACTTAACATTCTTTCCAATCTATTCAGCTGTTTTCAGCAATCGATTGTAGGAAAAGGCAAAAAACATCTACGAAGCAACGGACTCAGGACAACAACAGTCGAATCTCGAGCGCATTGCTGAGCCACAGATAACCAGCCCCTATGAATATTATGAAGGATTGAATGAATTTTTTTTACCTGACACATGGGTGCACCGGACTTCCCAAGGAAGGCAAATATTCACCCTAAGTATAGGAAAGAACAGCCAGATTTGAAAAAGTGAAACTGTAAGAATGGGTGTGATAATAGTTTTAATAACTAATAGAGCTTATAATTTACTGCTTACATTTTTTGTTTTCTTAGGCTTAACTTAGCTAGCGATGGACCTAGTCCAACCTTGAGTGCTTATGTGTAAAATTTAGTTTGCTGTATGCATAAAACATTATTTTAATTTTAAT
This sequence comes from Aelia acuminata, assembly GCA_911387785.2. Classification (NCBI taxonomy): domain Eukaryota; kingdom Metazoa; phylum Arthropoda; class Insecta; order Hemiptera; family Pentatomidae; genus Aelia; species Aelia acuminata. The sequence goes on from OU426982.1 coordinate 36,625,239, forward strand.
AATACACATTTTGTTATTGTTATTATTATTAAAGGATTGTATGTGGGTATAGTGAGGCGACAGATGTGCAAGTTGGCGGCTGGTCAACGGATGGATCTGCTTATGGTTACCATATCTTACAGAACAGTGTAAGTCATCATGAATCGAAGAAGGTCATGGCAGGTACCTCAGGATAAGGGAAGATTTCTTCCGGCTTATTATTAAATGGAATGCTAAGCGGATCCACCGGATAACCTCAGCGGGAGAATAGAGAGGATCCCTGAAAATGTTAGTGGATACTCCGGAAGTATAGATCAGAAGAATGGCACCGGCGTAGGTTGTCCAATTCAAAAGGGGGTAAACCGAAGGAATTATTTTCCCGCCGTCAGATCGCAGCTTGAAGTGGCCTCTCTGTAGTTGACGCTCCTATGAGGATCTAAAAGATTCTCAACGGGTATATGGCTTTCCAAGCAAAGTTTCCAAAGCCTGGTATAAATTTTGATCTGCTGTGCCCAATTTGTCGGGTACCGGAGACCGCTGAACATATTGTACTTTCCTGTACCGCTTTTGAAGCATTGAGGGCCAACCTAGGCTAATGAGGAAGACAGGACTCTACGTTCTGATAGAGAACGATCTCCCTCAGCTGAGGAAAGAACAAAGAGTAGTTTCCTTACTTCAGATCACTTATGGGTGAAAGGAAGTCGTCGGTTTATATTTCAGTTTGGGAAGGATTCGTGCATCAGGAAGGCCGCTGTAATGAGGGGTAGGTGATTAGGATCATCCTTATCATGATAAGGAATAAAAAAAGCATACCTACGGCAGGGACCAAATAATGACAACCTTTTACATGTTAGTGCTCGGGATGATTTTTTTATCTAGGAATGAAATAAAAGATATCCGAAGGAAACTTCTGTTGTTATTGGGACATCGGTCGTAACTTTCGACTTCGCATATATTAAAATAAATGTTTTCAGAATGTACTGAAAGTATAGTATAGAGTTGCAAGATCGTCAAAATTTTAACTGGTTCATCATCTATAGAATTTTTAGCAAGAACGACATAAATCAAAAGGAACAGTTCAACATTTTTAAATATCAAAGTTTATTCTTCTTGAAACATATTTAAAAAAAATAAGTTATTTCTACAAATCTATTAAGCAAATTATATTCTAATTTTAAACATTAAATCATTTTTTTGAGTTACAAAGCTATTGAAAAAGTAATTAGGTACGCTGCAATAACTGGGACAATACTCAAACAAAGGAACAAACCATTTAAATTGTGGTTACCACGTTATTGTGTTTTCTTTTTTGTAATTATTAAATAAAATAAATAAAAAAAATTTCAATAATTTAAATTCGGTTGTAATCAATCAATTGTACTATCCTGAAAATTCCGGGTATATCATTTTTCTTTTTTTCGGTAAATTTGCCTAATATCTTTATACTAATATACTAAATCATAATTTTATTTAATAGTCTTAATATTGTAATTAATTACTATATCTTTCAAAAATATTTATGTAATTACTCAGACTGGAACTTGTTCACATTTTTATGTATTTTTATAATTTATTATTATTATAATTTCACCAATAAATCATTTTCTAAATTTTTGTTACATTAATCTTGTACAATAAGAATAATCAAACTCGAAAAATATTATTTAAATTACTATTTTAAATGAATAGTTTAAGGAGATGAGTAGGATTATAAAGTTACCCAATGTTAAATACTTATAATTGTTTTCGCTATACTTAGCCATATTGGTATTTATTTATCGAGAGCTGGAGTCGCATCCTATTTAAGAGGAAGGAGAGGAGTGGATGTTGAAGAGGTTGTTGACCGATGAGGGTAGCTAGACCGACCGGCCTCGGGGGTGGGTCGATATGGCAAGGGTGTGGCCCGGGCCCCCCTCCGCACAAACACCGAAAAAACACTAATTAATAATATGTTATCCTCCCTTCTACTTCCGGCGTTACTCACACATTCATCTCTTGACGTCAAAAACGCGTTAAGCCAATTTCGTGGAATAGCAACTTCGGGAACCAAACGATAAGGAAGGCATTCCGTCTAAATGTGCCATTTCCGGTTCGCTAATGAATATTTTCGGAAACGGACCCTTCCGCTGCTGAGCGTCGAGCATGACTTGTCAAAAGTTTTGGCAGAAAAAATTATACAGCCTTATCGAAAAACATTGGAGCAACAAGTGAAGATCCAGTTTGGCAGGACGGTTAGTAGAATCGGCTGTGCTACTTGTTGATACGTCTTATGGCCATCTCCAGGACCATTTAAAACTTCTTTTGATGAGGTGGTGGTGGCGCGACCTGGTGGTCAGTTTGGAAATTACTTAAAATAAATGTCTTCTAATAAATTAGCCTAACTTAGAACTCTATATAAACGCTGAAATATAAAATTTGTCCTAAACTAAAAAATTATTCCAAAAAAATAAGTGCAAATTAAGCATTTAAACAATTCATACATTCCCTGAAGAGATAATTAAATAGAAAATACAATCATTTTAAGGAATTCAATCTCAACTTGGAAACACGATTCCTAATAATTGAAATAATTATTTAACATTAATAACAAAGACTTTTATCATTTATTCAAATTATATCAAAAACTATAAAAATTAATAAACAGGAGATATCCAATCGAAAAATAACCAAAATAATGAACAAAACATTGTTTATTCATCCAAATGAAATTAAAGTTATACCCTAAATTTAACGATAGACATAATTATAATAAACTTAATCAATAGAATATTTAAAAAATTATCAAATGCCAACGTAATCAGTTTTACTGATTATCACTTATCACTCAGGATTGAAAATAATTAGTTAATTCACATACATTATATTAGTAAATTAACAAGAAAATTATAAAAATAAAATTAATGCGGTTAAAACGTACCGAAGTAGTTTAATCACAGAATTAAAAATCTATATAAATAACTCTTTAAAAAAATACCTTTCTCATTTATGCAACCGTACGTAAAATGAAGAATGTATAAGTGAAGCCTCAGAAGAAAACTCATTTTTGGTTACCCGGGAGGAGCATTCATGTTTTTAAGAATAGAATTATGTAGAAGAAAAAAATCTAATCAAAATTAAAAATATAATAAAACAATAAAAATAGGACAAAAATAGTACTATTTAATTTCTGAAGTGAAAAGAATATACTTTTCATTTTATGTACCGTAAATTTGTACTATCCAAAAATAAACAACATAAAAAAAAAATAAGTATAATCTAATATTTTAAAACAAAATAAATACTAATTTTAAGATAAGACATTTCACATAAAAGCAGGAATCACTGAAACTATTTCATCTCCTTTAGTCAGTGCATGAAAAATCTATGTCGAAGTAAGTTTTCGAAGTCTTTAAAAAAAAGAAAAATATGATTTTAATTAGGGGTACAGTTATATTTAATTGAATAATCACTTCACCATGCAACAAGAATGAGATATCCAAAAACGTTGAGGCACAGTCTGGGACGGGAAACAATGACAGTGTACGTTTGTGGATGCATTGTTGATAGAATGTTGATGTAAATATGTTGGACGCGACTATCTATTAAGGAAATAGAATAGTGATAATTTTTGAAATAATTCAATATTCATTCGACATCGATGAGTGAATTAATATGCCTAATATGTAATATTCGGATAATGATATTAACAGCTAGTGACAAATGGATTGAAGGCGCTACTCACGTGTGTCAATCAGAAGAGCAGATGGACAGGACGGGCGGCAGGACAGAGATCTTGAAATGAGAGGCGGTCCAGAGGCGGAGGTGGTTATATAGGGGCGGCGAGGTGGGGGCGGTGGGGGTGGGGGTTGCCATGGCCACCGCCCCCGCGCTTCCGCACCGCACCGCTAGGTAGCAGCACTGGGCCCAAATCCACCTCTCGCCTCCCCCGGCATCGACCGCCTCCGGTCCAGCATCTGTAACTATGTCTTGGTCAACGGATCCTTCCCCGAAATATAGCAATGCTATAAATAGATATAGGTAAACTTTTCTTACAAACGAAAGAACCATTAAATAAAGAGATTTTATGATTTTTTATTATAGATTTTTTATACTCCATAAAAAATATGGTATCATATCTAACTTAATAAGCTGCATTGAAAATGCCGTTGACTTTATCTTTGATGAACATTGACATGATAGCAATGACAGATACCTTACACCCATGGGAGATCTAACCATCCTTAAAATCTGTAATCCATGCGATACAAATATAATAATAATTGAATAACAAAATGTATACATATACGACTCGAAATTGGATGTCCTCATACAAACTCCCATACTCACACTGACAGTACAAAACTAGTTCCTATCCTACTTGTTTTTAATTCCAGATAATCTATCCAAGAGTAAAGGAAATGTGGGGCATCGATACCTCCACAAATAGAACGACCATAGGGTTGATATCTTTTAACCATGATCAGAGTTGGGCAAAATTTAGTTACAACTACTAACTTCTAACTACAACTACTTTGGTTAGATTGTAGTTACAATTACTAACTACAGTTTGTATTTAGTAGTTAACAGCTGGCAACTACATTTTTTTAACTAGTAGTTAGTAGTTAATTTTTTCCAACTACTAACTACAAGCTAGAAAAAGTAGTTAGAATATGTTAACTACTAACTACAAACTGTAGTTGGTAATTACAATTATTTAACTACTAACTACTATCCAAATGTGATGACTATCCAAATATTATTAACTTCGGAATAATAGTGATCCTGCTTTGTTGAAGTACTGCAATCTATTTAGAAAAGGGAGAGCGGCGAGAGAACTTCAGAAAAAAATGTATACATAGCATTTCCAAGTCGAATGCAACCCTTTTTATTTCAAATTCAACCACTCCTTTATGCTTGCTCGGTCTACCCCATTACTTAAGCATATTATATCATGACCAGGTAGGTATCCATTAGCATTAATATTTATTTTAAAGTTTTAGTGAGGGGGGAGGCTCTTTAATATTGAAAAGAGTAACATTTTCGGATTTTTATCTAACGGGGGTCCATTACTAAGTTATCGGGGATGTTTTTTTTGAAAAAATAATCATTTTGTATTTTGGAGGAGGGGGGGCGCACTAGAAAATAGTTTGAATTTCGATTTCGTTCACATGGGAATCCAATATTGTGTTATTGGGGCCGGTGTTTTTGAAAAAAATATTCATTTTGTATTTTAGTGGGGGGGGGGGGCATTGGAAAATAGTTAGATTTTCCGATTTCTTTCATACGGGGGTCTAATTTTATGTAATCGGGGGCGGTGTTTTTGAAAAAATATTCATTTTGTATTTAGTGGGGAAGGGGGGGGGGCGCACTTAAAAATAGTTTGAATTTCGTTTTTCTTTCACTCGGGGATCCAATATTATGTTATCAAGGACGGGGTTTTTGAAAAGAATATTCATTTATAGTATTTTAGTGGTGGGTGTGGGGCGCCTTGGGAAATAGTTAGGTTTTACGATTTCTTTCACACGGGGTTCCAATATTATGTTATTGGGGACTTTGCTTTTGAGAATATTCTTCTTCTTGTATTTCAATAGCGGGGAGAGGGGGGAGCGCACTTAAAAAAGTTAGATTTTCAGAGTTTTTTCCCACAGGGGTCCAATATTATGTTATCGAGGACAGTTTATACGAAAATAATATTTATTTTGTATGTTATCATATGTTATAATTTAATGTTTAAAATGGTAAATGAAAAATAATTCGAAAATAAACCATGATAATATTTAAATCATATTATTTTAGCAAAAAATTATAGGATAGCCGAGTGGCAAACGCGTTAGAAAATACGCGTTGCCCATGGTAACGTATGACTGATAACCCGAAGATAGCGATCTGAGGCAGGAAACATTTAATAATACTCGGCATCAATCCCCTACCCACTCCCCCGGCCCGGGAAACCCCGTATAGCCTAAAAAAAAGGGGAGGAAAGGGAGGAAAAAATAAGAAAATGATATGAACCCATAATTAAATATAAACACTCATACAAAGCATAAAAAAGAGACATAAAAAGTATGATTAGATCACATTCAAAATAAATATTATTTTCATATAAATTGTCCTAGATAACATCATATTAGACCCTGACGTGAAAAAAATCCGAAATGGTAATTATTATCAATATTAATGCGCCCCCCTCCTTCACTAAATACGATATGAAAATTTGTTTTGAAGAACACAGTCCTCGATAATATTGCACTCCTGTGTGAAAAAACTCCGAACTTTTTTGGCACTTAAAAAAGTCCTGGACTGGCTATCATGCCCCCTTCCCTCACTCCTTTGATTCTATGTTTGATTGGTTGGTTACGGAACAAGAGCCCTTCGAAGGAGAACACCAAACAATTTAATTGTAAATAAAAAGAATGGAGAGCATGAAAATTAGTTCAGGACTGGTTTTTAGAACAAACCTTCCAAAAGTTGTTGTCTACCATTGTAGTTAATAACTTTTTAACTACCAACTAGTAGTTGGTAGTTTAACATTTCAACTACTTCTTCTAACTAGTAGTTGGTAGTTAAAAATTTTAACTACTTTTATTGTAGTTGAAAAAAGTAGTTGTACATTTCTAACTACCAACTACTAGTTAGCAGTTCCTCCGTGGAACTATTAACTTGTAGTTAGTAGTTAAAAATGTAGTTAACTACTGGAATTAGTTAACTACTGCCCAACTCTGACCATGATCAATATTAGAGCTAATTAATTTATGTTACCATGGCTTATAAATGCTATAACTTTCTTACAAGAAATAAAATTTCAAGTTGTTTGACCACCTTTCTAGTTTTAAATTTAGAGGTTTTAAAACTTATCATCTCTAAGTTTTTGTAGCTTATGCAACAAGCTAACTATGTGGTACCGCGGCCCTGTAAGGACCTGGGCCTCCTCAAAAATCCATTCCTCTTTATCCGCTGCCTTTCATCCTCACGTTCTCACGCCCATTTTTCGGAGGTTCCCCTTCACATCATCCGTCCATCATGAATTTCGGTATTCTGCTCTCGTGAATGCGCCCCACGCTTCATATCCATCTCAGCTCCCTTTCTTAATATAAGTTACCAGATCAAGCTCTCCGAATAGACTTTGTAGTACAACATTTGTTTTTATACGCCAACTTATTATGTTATTTTCACCTTATTTTTCAAAGAGCTTTGGTCTCCAATGTTCGCAGTTATGGTCAGGGCCTATACTTCTGGGCCCATAGGCTGAAGTATTGTTTAATACAGTTTGTCGTGAAAGTAATGGAATATGTAAAATACAATTTGAAGCCAAAAAATCTATTGCCTTCTGCAATCTTTTAATCTTTATATACATCCTACATATTTTGAATCCAAGTTTTTGAAAAAGAAGCAAAAGACGAATGTTTTGCTTTCCAAAATAATTTTAATAATCGTAGAAAAGGATACTTCCCCGGATCTCATGTAAACCCTTTTTCCATGGTTTACTTCAAGTCCTATTTTCTTCGCTGCGTTATCATACCCATTAAAAGCACTGGACCAAGCTGACAGTGCCTATTCATCGCGAACATATCGTGCATGTTGTGTTAGATCTTATGCCCTGATTGCATATTTCAACGTCGCGTTAAATAGCGTCGGTTAAAGGGTCATCCTGACGCAGCTTGTTTCCAACAGAAAATTCAGTTCCAGTGAATATAAAAATTTATGAAGGAATTTTTTTTTTTAACATAAGCCTATATTATTAAGAATGCTTTCATTAGTTCTTCATCCCTTGAATAGGATACTGGAACTCATTGAATTCAATTAGATGCAAGAGGTAAAGTCATCATTTCTACGAACGGTCGGTGTGAGTTGGCTACACTAAGCTGACGGTCCCGCCAGTGGGACCAATACACAGTGGGACGAATCGCCAATTTATGTGGAAATATTCATACCGGTCTCATGAAAACAACTATTTAGCTCAGGAATGTACAAATTTTCATCGCCTCAAGGAAATTTTAACAGAATAACGGGGGTTTGAACACGGTATTTACCTCAAAATGCACAGTCAGTTTATTTAGAAATAATATTGCAAAAGCAATTGAATCGAATTATGCATTGTGTTTTTTGATTTTGCTAAAAACAATTATATTAGACAATGCAGAAATTAAGTTTATTAAACTTCTTGGTTCTTTAAATATGGATATGGTACAGAGTAGCCTACTTAATTTTAAATAGTCGGTAAGCTATATTTTTTATAAAAATGGCATTACTAAAAACCATACATTTTCACAGAATATAGGCCATACTTTATAGAAATAAATTATTCATTATTAATTGCTAATACCCGATAATAAAGGTGTACGGTTTGTTTAAATGTGCAAATCTCTTATTGACGAGAGCCAATATTTTTCATATTTGGAAATAGTACGGACGTGCAAATGAAGTTTATAATAATATATTGATCTAGTTTCATTAGGATATATTCGTCAGCCATAAAAACAGGAATAAAAGGAAATGGCCAATTTTTTTCAGAATGATTTTTTTATTTCTAGGAACAGAGAATAGATTTTATGAAATCAACATTCTACCTCTTCTGGCACGCAAAAACCATTAAAAAAATATTTAACAAGGCATATCACACATTGGCGGGTTTAGCAAGAAATAGGGGGGGGGGGGGTCATAAGCCTAGACAACCAAAAGTGTCCTGTTTAGTGCATACTAACTCTCTAAACGCATAATTTAAAAAAATTCAAAAGCCAAAATATTTGGCCTTGCCTTCACGAAGATTAGTCACTTTCGGGTCTTATGCGCAATCTGGGCGCCAGTGATAACAGTTACGTTATAATCACAGGTGTAACAGTTATTTCTTCTTGCTTTCAATATTTACTTAATAAACATATGAAAAGAGATATGATAACCTTCTTCTCACATTAAACATGTGTTATATTAGGAGTGTTTATAATTATGGGAATTTTACAAGTTATTAAGGATATTCCTGACAAGGAACATTATAGGAGTCACACTAATACAATAGAAGGTTTATGGGCTGTTGCTAAAAGAAGAAATAAAATCCAGTGTGGTACCAGTAGGAGTCACCTACCAATTTATGTGAGTTTATGTGGAAACAACCTAATAAGAAGGAAGACTATTTCGAAAAAATATAGATAGACATTGTTGATTTTATGCCTCCAATTCAAATTTTGTAAATATATCTTTTTTTACTGTTAGAATTGCTTAATTTGATAATAATATAGGTTAAATGAAACAATAGTAGCAATAATAGCTGTGCAAATTATCGGTTTTTGTAGCAAATTATTGCTATTTTGTATGTCAAAATGCCGATGATAACAGGTGATATGAAACTGTGACAGTAGTTAGCCTCAGCTAGTGATGGTAACGTAACTGTTATCACTGGCGCCCAGATTCCGCATAAGACCCATATTTAGATCCGCATAAGCCAAAATATTTGGGAAGTCATGACACCCCTGGATCCACCCTTGCCTTCACGAAGATTAGTCACTTTCTTTTAAATTTTTTTATTACAAAATAGAAAGATTTTCCTTATAAAGAAAGTTTGTTTAACGTCCTTTTATGCTACTAAGGCTAATCTACAGTGGGTGTCCTAAATTTGTCCTTTCCAGGTATAATTAGGATAGGGATTTTTAACGAGTACCTGACATCGTACATGCTCGGGACCTCCATTTTACGTCCTATCCGAGGGACGGCATAGCCAAGGATATTTTACTTCAATTAAAAAATCCTAGGGCCACCGCTGGAAGCGAACCCGTGACCTTTAGTATTGTAGATTGCCATGCTAACCACTACAACCCATGTGTCCCCAAAGAAAGTTTTAAAAGTGATAAAATACACAAGGTGGATTATTTTATGGGTCTTAGTGTTTCTTTTATTCTGAGCTTAGCAGCTTTGTTGCAAACACACATATTATGTAATATATATATAAAGATGTAATTGGGTTTAATGGCGCTTACCATAACCCAACAATTAACGCAAAAACTGATGTTAAGCGGTGGACAAAGTAATAAGATAAAATTTATACAGGGACCGGCGGTGGGCTAAGGGACTGATAAAGATAGGAGCTGGGGGGAGGAGAAGTTAGGGATGTTGACTGTTTGGGAGATAAAGGGGTCGCGCCACCACCTCCTTAGCTGGTCAACATAAAGCAAATTTGTACAAGCCTCCTTCGGGCCTGTCTTTGCACATTCCGCTCCGCCTCCAAGTACATATCATATCCTGCCCGTCACCGCTGTATCATCGACTGCCTTTAATACACTCATTATTATTGCTGTTTTTAAGTAAAATTAAAATGTTTTATCTATTAATTTACATGACTGATAACATCGAAAGAAAGCTACAAATATGATATTGTAACACTTCTTTGGGTTATATTTATTAAACAAAAATATTTAATGATCAATGCCAACGAATTAATACAACTCAAATATTCGAGCAGGTTACAAAAGTGATAACGTTATAGCACAACAATCATATGACTTGAGCTTCACAGTCAAGCCACAGACTCGGAATTCACTGTTCAGTCAATAGAACGTCTATTGTGGTCTTTAATCTGGGTCTAGAACGTTGTCGAATCTCGTGGAACGCCGATCGGGCTCGAAAAATCTAGACCGAAACAGTTCACTCCAACCGCTTAGTTTTTTCCAACAAACGGTCTGGGATTTCAAATGTTTTTAACCGACTTCGAACGAAAGAGGAGGTTACTCAATTCGATACGTATGTGACTTTTTTTTTTTTTTTGTGCCTTTTTTTTTTTTTTTTTTTTCTATGTATGTTCACCGATTACTCAGAGATGGGTGGACCAATTGGAACGAAACCTTTTGCATCTTGTAGAGTATTTTCCCAAGGTGGTCCCATTTAAACCTTTTTGGGGTTCCTAATTTATTTAAGAAGTTATCGGGAAAAAACATGAAAATAATTATTTAATTATCGCTCAAATTGTTTACTTATTGGAAAAACATATGGCATATATAACATAAGGTATGCTCCAACAAGCTATTAAAACTAATTGATAACTAAAAAATCCAAATATTGTATTACTGCTGGATGAATCAAATGGGAAAACCAACCAATCAAATTCAGAATCAAAAGAGTGGGGGGAGAACATGAGCAGTCTGTTAGTTATCGATGTGTTTTACGTGCTTATTGGAACAAACCTATACATAACCTTAACTAATTTTTCAACATTTGATTTAAATGAAGATATAAATATCTGCAGAATATAATATCGCTGTCGTTTTCTGTAGCGATATTAGCATAAATAATAGATAGATATATATTCACCGATAACAGTAAACCTTCTTAATTTAGATCTAATCAATGGTTGGACACCACAATCATAAGACAACAAAATTCGTGGAATTCCAAGAAGGACTGAGTATATAATCGGTAATCGTTTTAAAGCAGAATTTAAGACTTCTTCAAGTTCCCGAAGGATCGTTTAAATTTAAAATCGTAGCTATTATTGATTTAAGTTATATTTTGATTTATATCTTTTATTGACTATGCACATTAAAAAAGAATACAATAATTCCTGGAAATTTCATCCTTGGAAAATTCATTCCTCATTTTCAGTTGACTTGATAAAGGATTCAGATACCTCTTTCTTCCGGATACACTCGGTTACTGTTGAATATCTTGCCGGAGGTCTTGTGCCGATCCTTTAAGGGTGACACTTCTGTTATGTTATCCGGATTACTAGTATCGGTTTTTAAATTTGTTTCTACAACTATCGAGGCTTTTGCTGGTGTTCAGCCATCAATAAAAACTACAAAATAAAACTTGATAACTACCCGAAAACAACCTCATTGTATGAAAGTCCCCTCAGCAAAAATTTGGCAGTCATGGAAATGATTGTTAAAAATGATGATAAATGCTACGCCACTAGAATATAAGCAACATTGTTTAGCAATTTATTTTCTGAATAATGTTTTATTACGAAGGATATAATTCATAGTACTTCGGTAATAAATTTAGTCAAAAATTCATCAAAAGGAATTACGAACATAATTGAATCAACCTTTGGAATTAAGTCAGTAGTCTAATACGGAGAATAATAATATCCTTCGTAATAATAAATTAACCATATGTGAGTCCCAAACCCTGTTGCTTCTATCCTAGCGGGGCAGTCTTTTTGATATCGATAAATTTTATGGTTGCCCTTTTTTTTGCAGGGACTTCTATCCAATGATGTAATCCAATGAAGTCGTGTATAATATCGCCATAGTTTTCAGAAGGATAATCAAGCAATCAAAATTTAAAAATTACTTTCAAATTTACTGTAGGTCATATTAGCATCCTCATCGATTCTCCAATAACGATATCATGTCTAAAACCGGCCAAAATCTCGACTGTTCAGTGACTTATCTAATTCATCTTGGAATGGCCGGATTTATGTATTTATGTATATTTAACCCAAAACATCTTGGAACACTGATTCTCTACGTAAATGACAAGTACTGACGACATTTAGCAAAGGAAAAATATTGTCATTGTGGAAAAACATTTTATGTGTTCCCTTCCCAATTGAACATTGATCTTTTATAAAAAAATCTGGTGCGTGCGCGCAACACACAACTTTCACTTACCAACTTACTTAGATTAGAAATTGACGTGTTTTGATAAATATCATTTCCCAAAGTCACACATTTTTCTACATTCATATCTTATTTTTGTTAATCCTTAAAGCCGTTTTTGAGTAAATAAAAAAAAAACCGTGAAAATGATACAAAATTTATTAAGTAAAGTCCCCCCTCCCGTAGATCAATTTTAATGAAATTTTTACAGCCATATCTCGGGCATATAAATACATAAAATACCAAGTTTGATCAAAATCGTTAAAACCGTTTTTGAGTAAATAAAAAAAACACATGAAAATGATACAAACTTTATTAAGTAAAGTCCCCCCTCCGGTTGATCAATTGTGATGAAATGTTGGTTATCACATCTTTGGCATATAAATACATCAAATACCAAGTTTGATCAAAATCGTGAAAACCGTTTTTGAGTAAATAAAAAAAAACATGTGAAAATGATACAAAATTTATTAAGTAAAGTCCCCCCTCCGGTTGATCAATTTTGATGAAATTTTTACAGTCATATCTCGGGCATATAAATGGATCAAATACTCAGTTTAATCAAAATCGTTAGAGCCGTTTTTGAGAAAATCGAAAAAAACGTAAAAAGTTATTAAATAAAGTACCCCCTCCCTTTGAGCAATTTTGATGAAATTTTTGCTGTCACATCGCGGGCATATACCTACACTAAATACGCAATTTCAAGTTCCCCCGGTTTATAGTTTTTGAGCTAGTCTGTTCACACACACACACACACACACAGACACACACACACACACACACACACAGACCATTTCGCGGGACTTGGTTATTTCGACTCAGGGGGTCCCAAAACGTGTATTTCCGTTGAAAACCGGAAGTCGAAATTTTTCACGATCGCAATACTTCCACTTACTATATATTTCATATATAGGTAAGTGAAAGTAAAAAAAAAAAAAAAACCATTTATAATCATAAAAAGTAGTGTGTTGAAAGTTGTATAATACACGCACCGCTTTTCCACTTTTCTGTGTGTATTCATAAAATTGAAAAGGTAAAGTGTATTTCATAATAATTTTATACAATTATTGTATAATAAAAAGACCTGGGAAAGACAAACGTGGTAGAGCGAAAAAATATTTCGAAATTTTTAAACCAACGTTTATTTTATCAACGACCAATTACCAACGAAATTTTTAAACCAACGTACGGTTTTCTACATTTGTTATCTTCTCCAACTAAAAATTGTGAAATAAAAAACATTTTATAAAAAAATATTAAACCGACTTCGAAACCTAGGAACCAGTAAAAATGAATTAACTGAAAAGTATGAAATAATTACCTTCTGATTTTTATGAATACACAGCAAAATTGAAAATGGTATAAAAAGTGGAAAAGTGCAATAAGACGAATAATTTTATTTTGATTTGTACAAATACACACTAATTGTTAATAAAAATTATTAAATTTAAATATTAAATACTATGTTCAATACAACACAATCTTTTCGGAGGCGGCGCAAAATTTAAAATTTTTTACGCTAGACATTATGAAAATCTTCTAAATGGATCTTCTCTTCCCAGCTATTGATTTCAATGCCTACTAATGGAATTGTATCAGTAACATGTTATTTCTATTTTGCGCCGCCTCCGAAAAGATTGTGTTGTATTGAACATAGTATTTAATATTTAAATTTAATAATTTTTATTAACAATTAGTGTGTATTTGTACAAATCAAAGTAAAATTATTCGTCTTATTGCACTTTTCCACTTTTTATACCATTTTCAATTTTGCTGCGTATTCATAAAAATCAGAAGGTAATTATTTCATACTTTTCAGTTAATTCATTTTTACTGGTTCCTAGGTTTCGAAGTCGGTTTAATATTTTTTTATAAAATGTTTTTTATTTTATGTAACGTTACAATATGTTACAAATGCAATTCGTATAAAAATAGAATTCTGAATACATGGTATGGACGATTTTCGATTGTCACGAGTTCATCAACATGATAAAATCTAGTACAGCCTTTTATTATTTAAAAAAAAAAAAAAATTAAAGGAGCAACCGATTGGTACACCGTATTAAAATTCAATAGAAAACATTGCATGATAATGTTTATTAATGAGCAGGACGCATACAGAATGGATAACAAATAAACCATAAAGTAAAATAAAAAAATCAACTTTCATGTACAAATCCTAAAATAAAATCAAGTGGAGAAAAAGATATGTAAGCTTTTAGGAAATATACAGTTTTTAAAAAAAATTTATCAAAAGAAATCAATTTCAAAATAAGGTGAAATCAGATGTTAATATCAGAAAGGGTAAGTTTTTAAAATAAAAATGGCCAGATACACAATTTTAGAACATTAGAAAGTGTATTAAAAACACAGTACTTCTCTAATTACCCAAAAGTTTCCGTTTAAAAGTACACTTACATAGTTCTCGCTAATTATTCTCCAGCTTCTGGGAAATAATTACATAAAATATAATCTCGAACTACTTTCTTAAGTGAACATCATTCTTAATATTTATGATATTCATGCGATATCTTCATTTTTAAAAAGATTTCCTTACATGAGAAGATTTCTCAACAAAATTTCGAATAATTATAAATAATGATGTCATTAAAAAAAAACCTAAACTAACAATGCTTAAAAGACGACCGGTAACTCCCAACCATCCACCTTAAAGTCCAACTTAGGTAGTATGTGTAGTATTTACGTCTAACTTATGTTGTAAACAAAACTTTAAAGATAAGAAATAAAAATACTTCAACATATATTACCATTCTTGAAATTGATTGCCCTTATGAATTCGTTAAATACTAAGACGATAAACCAAGATTGGCAATGGTTGGTCTTTACTAAGCTTTGGAGATCAAGGATTAATATTGTCCGTTTTGACAAAGAACTTTTTTTTTACATATTGTTGCCTAGCAGATTCTGAATCAGATGTAATGCGTAACGCTTTCTTGTGGTAAATTAATACAGGAAAATGGTTAGTGTTGTCCAAATTGTATTACAAGGATAAACTTAGTTTACGTAGAAAGCTAAAGTAAGTTGTTACTTGCATATTTAATACAATACTGGGAGGTAAATTTTCTTATTCTATTAATTTTCTAATGTAAATCGTTTTCATTAATTTGAAAAAAGAAAAAAAAGGTTTTGAAATTAAAATCGTTTTTATCTAGTGTTTAATCAAATAGTAGGGTCTTTTGAATGCTATTTATAGGTTACGATAGGTTAAATGATGGTCAGGATTTTCAGTTTACAATGATTTTATTATGGTAAGCCAACGTTTCGATCCAACTTGTGGATCTTCATCAGGGCTACTGAGTCCAGGTGGATACTAAGACTCTTAGTATCCACCTATCTAGTCTTAGTATCCACCTGGACTCAGTAGCCCTGATGAAGATCCACAAGTTGGATCGAAACGTTGGGTTACCATAATAAAATCATTGTAAACTGAAAATCCTGACCATCATTTAACCTATCGTAATTGAAGAACAGTTGACCACCTCTCATCTCTATTTATAGGTTAATTACTTTATTACTTTTTTAATATTATTTCTTATATTTATCTCACCACACATCGCACAATCACGTTCTGGTCCCGACGTAACGATTAATCGAAGTTTTACTGTATTTAATTACTAAATTATTTAATTAACCAGAGAAAAGATTGGCTTGGCCCGGATTCGAACCCATTGCATTGCAGCACTCTTACGAATAGAGTTACCAAGGAACTGTATCCCAGCAACGCCAACCATGTCTCTTCAATGCATCCAAGGAACGGCTGATATCACCACGTTGCAGCGAATTTATCAGGGGCTGGTGGGTTCTAATCGACAGTCTGCCATATTAAATACGTATTTACGAGTACCATATTACATTTAGAACAGTCATTATTTAAATAATTTCATCTAAAGATAAATTATTACTGAAAATTGCTGGGATACGGATCCTGGCACCTCAAAACTGTGCTGCAACGGTGATGCAAATACCGGGGTTCGAATCTCGGTCATGGCCAACCTTTTCTCTTCAGATGAAATAATTTAGAAAATTTATTTATTGTTATAATTTATTACATTAAATTTTTAAAATCCATTCCAAACGTTTTAATACAATAGAAATTGGAATAATATTTTAGTTGAAAAGGACTTATGCAAGATTTTTTTCTTCTCCCCATTGTGTAGTTTCATTAGATATAAAAGAAGTGAGCTAATGGGGAGGCACTCCATTGCTCGGTGGAGTGGTCCTTCCTCGGTGATTGCCTGATATTTTATTCTTCCAGCCGAAAAGTGGTAGTGAAATTGTTTTCTTGAGAGGGGGGGGGGGAAGGCAGAAGAGCAGACAATTGCCCCCATCTCTTCTTCATCAACCGCCGTCTGGATGGCCACTCAAAGGAGGTTTGTCAGTCTCTGCCGCCAGTCTGCGCTATTCATGTATATTTAAAATTTATTTGTGATTTCGACTAGATAGTAAGCTCTACGTGAGATTATAAAAAAAAAAATACACGCGATTAAAAATTTTCTAATAAAAATCATTTGTAGTTCAGTCGTGGAGGGTTGTCTGAGTTATTGTTTCTGAAAGAAATATAAAATTAAAACTGAAAGGTTATTTGAGGCCCCCAATGCAAAAGGTTTTCAATAATTCATTGATACATTGTAAAAAACAAAATAAAAATTGTGATATTAATATAACCCAATGGGGTGACCTGTGGTGTAGTGGTTAGCGTAGAAACATTCAATAAAAAAGGTCACAGGTTCGCCCAAGATTTTTAGTGGGGGTTAAAAAATCGTTGTATACGTCGTCCCTTGGATAGGACTTAAAATAGAAGACAGGTACTCGTTTAATATCCCTATCCTAATTATACCTGGATAGGCAAAATTTAGGACTCCTACTGTAGGCTACAATCTGTAGCATCGTCCGATTAGTGAAATATAATAATATAAATATAATAATACATAAAGTGACGTTAAAACAAACAAACAATATAACCCAATGAGATTTCATACTGTCTGGATTCCTATTTTCTTCCTCTATTTCCCAAATTATTTGAATAAAATTTTCCCTTACGTAAATCCTTAATGCTCCTTATCACCAATCAAATCATCCACAATCACTTTAGAAACGCTCTTTACTATGTCTTTACTATGTATGTCTCCGATTTGGCTCTATCCAGGTACCAGACCTTTCATAATAAGGTCCCGAACCATCCGAACCCACTAGTTTCCAATCTTGCTTCCTCCGCTATTCGTGACAATCCTCCTTGTCATGAATGAGTAGTTGGGTAGTTCAGTATTGGGTAGTAGTTGTCCTACCAATGGGTAGTTTCTATTAAATGCATTTTCATGACATTATTTTCCTTTATTTCAAAGCCAACACATTTACTGGATATACTAGGTTGTTACAAAAGTCCTTGTTCACAAAATTAATTTTATTCAAATGTGAGTACAAAATTTACAAATCAAATTTATTCTTCAAAATACAGGCCATCATTTTCAACTACTTTAACCCATCTTTCAGCCAAAAGTTGTATTTGATGTTGATACCACGACTGAAGGACGACCTGATCTAGGTTCATCTTCAAGGCTTGTGTTCCCAAAATTAAACCGCCTGAACCAAAATGCGGCCGTGTTTCGATGCACCACACTTTCCCCTTCCACTGCACAAATTTCCTCGGCTGAGGCCTTTGCACTAAAACCTTTTTTCCAATAATGCCTAAGAAGGCCGCGGATGACAAATTTTTCTTCCGACATTTCTAGTGAAATTTAATAAACTGAATGAAAGGCAGGGACAGTTGGCGTACATAGATAATTAGAGGATTAGTTAATGTAAACATTGACATAAGAATTGTATTCGTCAGAGATTAAATAAGGATTAAATTAGAGACCTCAATGTAAACAACTTGATATGCACAAGGACTTTTGTAACAACCTAGTATTTGAATGTACGGTTAACTCTCGATAAATTAAACTACAAAAAAAAAAAGTAGGTTACTGAGAAACGCAGTAGTTAAGTTGCTAAGGCTAAAACGATTGGAGGCCACTGAGTTAGAACATAATGTAACTCTATTGATTCTCTACATGAATATCTAAAGAATAAAATAAAAAATAAGGGAAGGGAGTAAAGAAAAAAGAACTAACCAGGGTAGCGAGTTAATAAAAACAAAACTAGGCGGGAGTTATGATTGAAGGGTGCTAATAGGGCAAGGGTGTATGGAGGGAAAGGGCTTGTGAAAAGGCTAAGGGCGAACAATGGCCTCTTTTATCTAAGGCTTGATTCATTTCATCCCCGTTTGTGAACACATAGCGCCCCCTAACCCTAGGCACTACACACGAGGTGGAGAAACTTTTATTACGGGAGTACCGACGAGATGGGATCATAGTTACTTCCTAACAGCCTCCTTTACACGCGAAATACCTCTCCCTAGTTCTAAATCACTTCCCACACAGACGGATTCCCGCCTCTTCTTCTTACTTCTATGGGGGTTGTATCTCTTCACAGAATCATCAAACTATTACTGACATTTACCACTGCTTTTAAAACAGTTATGAGCATGCGATGTAATTGAATCAAAACTTTTTTTTTAATGGTATAAGGTTAACTTTCTGAGTACACCATTGAAGTGATTTTTTAAAGGGAGTAAAAAACATTAGGTTGTGTCGAAATGGTGGTCACGAGCCTGTGCTATGTCAGGTTCATGGTAAAAAGTCCACCATCCTATACCTGGATAGGAAATATTTAAAGACTAGGGTAAAGAAGGACTATCGCTAAGAACCGAAACGAGTAGAGGAATATTCTTGAAGAGGCCAAGGTCTTTTAATGACCATGGGGTCGAGGAAGGTTAAAGAGGAAAAATCTATGTAGCATCGTCCGATTAGCCTTAGCCGTATATGTATATAAGGTATAAATTGACACTAAAAAAATAAAAAAACAAATTAAATTAATCTAATGTAATTTTTATGTTGGTAGATTGCCAAAAATTAGCCGTTAAATAGTGGTTGTATGTAATTTCAATTTTTTAATACAATTAATTTTCTTTTAATTTTGGAAGCATTTTCAAGTAAAACATTTAAGGAAATTATACAAACAACCATACAAAAATAAAACAGTTTTTCTTTCCACTTCTCCATTGAACTCTGAATACTCAGCAGAACTGTGCAGAAGGGTTCCAAAACAAATAGAAACCTCCCCACGCTGATTATATCAGATACAGTGCAACAGTATGTGCGTTTTATATATATATATATATATATATATATATATATATATATATATATATATAGAGAGTATTAAGTAGAGTACAGGAGAGTAGAGTAAAGTAGAGGACAATAAAGTTAAAACGAAATGAATTACTACGTCATTAATTTAGTTGACAAGCAAGATTTTGCTAGGCATACTTAACAAACAAAGCTCTTAATTTTTAATTTGAACAAGATTTCTTTGCAAAAATGTAATATATAATGCATGGAGTTAGTTTCTGTATGATATCCCGCTCCTGGTTTAAATTCAAATTACGTATTAGGAGCCAATATTACTTCTTTTTTTTTTAATTTGACCTAAAATGCTTCTTATACATGGGCCTAAGGACTTTAACATATTAACCGAGTGACTAAGTTTCAATCAGACCTCATTGGTTAAGAATACTTCACAGAGGCCAGTTGTGCGTGGCCTGTTCCTGGGCCAAAACAAACATCTGACAGTTTGTTTCCGATTGCCTCAGGGACACCCAGGATAGTTTATCTAGGTTCACACTTAAAAACCTTTAGTTCGTGACAATTTTTATGGATATAGTCAATAAATGATTTATTAGTAATAGTAACTTTTTTTTTTACTTTAATTAATTGATTCGCACCTGTCAGCTAGGTGCTGACAAATCAGCGAATAAGATAGTCGCAATGGGAAATAATGACATGTCAGGCATAAGGAGGGAAAGCACCCAGCAGCTTGATCCCCTTCCTGGCTTGATTAAATTACCTCGGCTGTCTAAGAGGGCCGATCTCTCATCCAGCGCCTTTTTAGTCTTCTCGTATCCATGCTAATGTCAGCCATATTCCTGATTAAACTGTTAGGATACCCGTTCAAGTTAATAAAAAATCGTTTGAAAAGAGTCGTCATGTGCTGGTCGACTGTTGGTAGATGGAGGTCTATATGTAAAGTTTTGTTACTCACGTATCATGGTGACTTTGTAATAAGTCGTAACAATTTTGATGGAAATGTTTGAAGTTTTTGTGAGTGAGTCTTTTTAGCTGTGCAGAATATCTGTGAGGAGTATGTCCATATGGGCCTATTGAAATATAAATAAAAATATAAGAATATTAAGTTATTTATTCACCAAACACGAAGTGTCAAGCTGAATTTTATCATTTCTTTATATACAGGATTTCTTGAATACTGGATGCCCGCTATTTCGATAGGAAATTTGAACGGTCACGTTAAAAAGTGGGACGGTCTCAGAGAGTTCTGTTCGGAACGTTCTGGGTTGGATTTCTGAATCAGTTTATATCCTTTCCTGGGGGGTCCCCAGATTTGATTCTTGGTATCCCCACTCTGGTTAGTTTGCTGCGGTTAGTACTTACCAGGTAGCCGTCAGGGTGGGCAAAAAGGACCACCACAAGGTTTGCTGCCGAACAACCCATCCCTCCAGAGACCACCGTACCAGTGACCACTAAACCAATAATCCCTCTTCAAGCAATATTATCCTCAGATGTAAGCAATGGAAGGCTGACATAATAACAAGACATGAACTTTGAATTTAGTTTGTACTCAATATGAGCAAATCGAGAGCATAAGTAATCAGTTGTTATACGTTCGGTTAATAGTAACAATTTTTATCTTGATTCCTACGCTGCAAATGAATGTGTGATGATAACGCGCTCTTTATAAACAGTAGACCGACATATAAAGAAACTTTACAAACGTTTCCATACTCATTTACACGGTCATTTTATCCAAATGATTAGAGGCATGGCAACAGATGATATGTCCATACATAGGAGATAAACAAGGCGCTGGATGAGAGATCTCCTTCGCTAAAAATCCAGCTTACCTGAAACAAGAGGTACTGCTTGGAACCATCCTTTCTCATGCCCAACATGCCCTAATTTATTTTGCACTACGCCCGTTTGCTGATGGTCGAAAGTTTGTTGACAGGCGCGAAATTGAAATTATGAAGCCAAAAAAAAAAAAAAAAAATACAGGTTAATGAATAATTTATAATCAAACTCTATAATTCAGTACAGTTCACTCCAGTCTTATAGGATTTATTATTTTTATTTTTTGCGTGTAACATAGGAGTCAAGTTTTTGGATAAAGTCAAGATTTAGTCTTAATGCCAAGAACGTAGACATAATGTAGCAATGTTTAAATTATTGAGAAAATCTTTATGTATGTAATTATGAAATTAATACATGGCATTGTACTTCCGAGCATGTTGTGATCCCGAAACGTGATGCGAAAAAAATTGGATGATAAATAATTTTACTAAATATATCACCAAAATTAAGATACAGTAACTATTGTGCACTTAAAATATATATAATATATCTTTTAAATGGGAGAAGTTATGTTTTCTAAGACGAATATGAAAACGGACTAGACTTACATAGGTACATTAAGTAGGGAAGCGGTAATCCCTATGGGGGCGGTATATGAAGGTGCCTTTACACTCTACGAACCTCACCCTTGAACAGATTCTTACCCGAAACAAACCGTACCGGCCCCCCACGAACAGCACGAACAGCGAACAAATATGGCTGACGTAGCCAACGCTAGCTTCAGATGAAGAAAAAATCTCCATTATCAATATATTTTATAGTATCTAAAAAATAAAAAAATAGGAGACGAATTACAACGGCGCACTACTATCACAAACAACTCCTGTTACTTAGGAAAAACCCAAATCAAAAGTTAAACTAACGCTACCCCTGAATACAGGCGAACAGATGAAGTACCTAGAACACCCGAACAACCTCCGTGAAGGCTGTTCGAGGTAGATGTTCGAGGGTAAAATTCGTAGAGTGTAAAGGCACCTTAACAGAGTGGGGAGAAGGGGACACCGCTTGGTGTGAAATTTGGTCCCTAATGATAGACATCGACAATCTGATAATCGATGTTCAAAGTCAAACTGCCTTAGAAGGAATGTAATTTAAGAATTACAAGTCATAGTAGTAGTGCTATAAAAGGTGAGCAGTTATTAACGTGTAAGAGGGTTCGAATTTTAGTTAAAGGAATAGGGGAATGGGTCGTGAAAAAAGTTTGAATACATGCGAGATACCTAGGGCCTTAAAAGATTTACTCCTCGAATTCTCAGCTGATGGCTGTTTGGGAGAAGGAAGGGGGAAGGGTGCGGTATTGTATGATATAAGGAGCCTTAAGGAGCACTACATCTCAATACTGTTCCATTTCGGCTGGCGAAACTCAGTCACAACTGAAATATCACAACGGAGGCGAGTGCTTACTTTTCCACTGTATTTTAATCTGTGTTACCACCTCTTCGTCTCTCTATCCGAGTTATGTTGCTGCATTCTAAAGACAACGACAAAACGAAGAAAAGTAAATTTAAGTATAAAATAATTACTCAGAAAACTATTTTATTTCTTCATTTGAAACGAACTTAAAAAACTGAAGTTCTATTTTTCTAGATGTTGAAAACTATTTTTCGTTTTGAAAACTTATTCGTTACTAGGTGGACAACAAGCAAAGTACTCGTCGATGTTCCTGAAGTATAATGTCACAACTGCAATTATTGTACCAGCAAAATACAGTCCAAGCAGACGTAACATAATTTTACTTCTTACAACGGATACGTGGAGCAAAAAGAACTAGAAAAATGGAGTATTTTAAAATTATAAAAAAGGTAGAAATGGCTTTATGATTCCTCATCCTGATAATAAACTAAAAGTGTTTTTCCACAGTATTTTGTTTGTTTATTTTACGTCCATTTCTGCTACTAAGGCTAATCGGACGATGCTATATTTGGAGTCCTAAATTTAGCCTATCCAGGTATAATAAGGATAGGATCATTAACGAGTACCTGACATCGCACAGGCTCGGGAACTCCATTTTACGCCCTATTCGAGGGACGGCATCGCCAAGGATTTTTTATTCCCTTCAAAATATCCTAGGGCCACGACGCACAGTGGTGCAAAAGGGTGAAAAATGGGAAAAAACCTCATCTCAAACGAACCATTTGGGTTACAGGCATCAAAGTTACAATTTTTATGTTTTATTACCTGCTAAATCGAATGAAGCCATAGCCAACTCAATCACATTATTGGAAAGGGTCAAAATTCAAGGTCAAAAGGTCAAAAATAAAAAATAAATCTAGTTTGGTAGGTATATATATGTTTTTAAGGTGCTAAATCAAATGAAATGATAGCCAACTTAATCAAATTATTAGAAAGGTCAACATGTGAGGTCAAAAAGGCAAAATTTAAAAAAAAAATCAAGTTTGGTATCGATATATGCATATGTTTTTTAAGGGATATCCAACAACTTTCTATAACAAAATCCCAAGTTTTTAATAGTATTTCTTATAATGCCATATTGGTATTTAGGTAGCTGAGCTTTAATCATCAAAGCTAAAGCTCGATCATCCAACATCGCATGTTTATTTTATTTTATTTTTTGTGTCGTCGAAGCAGCCGGGTTTATTAAATATCGGTCGTAATTTTCCTGTAATTCTCGAATATCGTACAATTTTGCCTTTCTTCCACATTCAGAGAAGTCTTTTGTAGGTCTATCACCTAGACTTTTATCAGTAGGAACACTTTGCACTTTCTCAAATGTAATGTCAAAACGATTCTCTTTTGAAAAAATGAGGCTGAAATCTTCTTTTCACTTGCTTTATAACCTGTGATAATTGTTCTTGATTCAGATAAGCAAACCGTTCCTGTAAACACACTTCCCAAGGACGATCCTTGGTAAACAGAATCTCGCACCTATAGAAAAATTGTCCATTATTTTTTTTGGTTCAAATAAGCCGTCACTAGATCGATTTATTGTTAACACGATGAAATTTAATGGAGAACTGAGGTAATGAGTGATACAAGTAATTCCAAGAGTTAAAAATAATCCTTTGGAGAAAACAAGTGGTGTTTACTTGAAGAGCATAATATTTACCTGTGAACACATACGGCCGAGTACGGGAATGAAACTAATACCGATTTTTCTCCAATAGTCGTACTTTTATTTAAAATATGTCGCAGAACCTAGTTCGACGGAGCTTTTTTTAAAAGTTCAAATGAAAACACGATAAGTTAGATCTTTCAGGCAGCAAATGTAAAAACCCTTCGTTGTCACTGTTAAGCTAAATTTATCAAAATAAAACCCCTAATGGAACCAGTATATATGTATAATGATGTTCAAAAGGCTTTGAGAGTAATCGGATAAAAAGTTAGTTAAAAAAAAAAATCATCTCTATAGAACAATAAAACCGTGATTTTCACAACACATAAGAAAAGTACTACTTCAATGATGTATATTTGTCCGGGCTTTGAGATATTAGGGAAAATCGTTCCACAAAACTGTACTAAAGGTAGTTAGGTGATGAAAAATTATTAAAATAATACTCCAGAAATATATTCATTTTTAGGTTTTTTTCCCCTAATGCACCACTGTGCGACGGGACGCGAACCCGCGTATTGTAGGTTGCCATGCTAACCACTACACGACAGGTGACCCCGGTTGCATTTTTTATTCAAATTTTATAATAGTTTCACAAAATGTGTAGTTTATGTCGGTTTTGTGAATGAATGATTGGTGAGTTATTAAAAAAAAAATCAAATAGACTCTTTACATTTCCAATAATAAATCATAGTTTGTACCAAAAATGAATCTTGGAATGTCTTGCAAACCATCCTCGGACTATTCTAAAATCAAGACTTAAGTAAATTCCCCATTGTTTTTCCATGTATAGAGTAATAGGACCGCAACTGCCCCCCCCCCCCCCCCACCAAAAAAATAATTTAGTTCTGCAGCAATATCAAAATCAGCGCAAAATCGAGTATAAAAAAAAGATAATAAAATATTTTTTTATGAAACAAAAACATATGATTATTTCTGTTTCATTTAAATGAGTTCAAGAATCTTCTGTAACATTACATTCTTGTTGTAGTACCTGACCGCATGGTTTGGAATAATCTAGACCTTTCTGGGATGTTTCATTTCGGATTAAATATATGAAGCAATGGACTTGAGTCTTGCTCGGTATACAGAAGCATGTTAAAACTTTTGTGTTACTGTATTTTTACAGGTTGTTGCTTTGTTACTAATTTGAGCTATTATTGCTTGTTGTCAATAAAAATTATTTAAACCCAAAATCGTGCTACAATATTTTTATGACCTGATTGATTTTTTTTTTAATGTAGAACACAATCATCTATAAAAAAAATTAGTTAATCAATAATGAAGGAACTCTTCTTTCCTAAATTTTAAAATCAATCCGCACATTCTGAATAGAGACAATAAATTCTCCCCATTTCGAAGAGAATCGCAAGATAAGGGAATGATCAAGGTAATCAAGAAGATTCGGGTTGTATTGGGCTTGATGTGGAAACCAATTTTCTTACATTTTTCAAATCGTAATGGCCAGAATGAAGTTGGATACGTTACAGCTTCTTAGCGTTATTATGTTCCAAATGTCTGGTTTCATTTCTTGTTGGAGTTAATGATTCTTGAACTGATTAAATTATTGGAAAATATCTATACTAAAAATCAAATAACAGTTTTTTTTTTTTTTTTTTTTTTTTTTTTTTTTTATGAGAGTTACAATCTGCATTTTATTAACTATTTAAACGTATTTTATTTAAAGCTATAAACAAAATGAGAAAATGTTTAAGCACGATTTATAAAAATGAGGTTTGTATGATTACTGGCACTTCTTAAGATAAACCAATGACGTTTATATTCCAACATTCGAATGTGTATTTTTCATATTTTTGTGTTTACATAATTGAATAATTCATACTCAAGCAAGCAATATAAAGTTGCAATATGAAACTCCTCGGAGCAATATAAAGTTGCTAAAAAACCGAAACAAGAATAAATTTTTTGTTTTTTATTTTATTGTGCATAGCTGCCAATTGTCAATGAATTTTGCGATTTTCCCCATATAAATTTTTCCGTAACCTCCGTAGACATAAAATACCTGCAGTCTTCCGCAAGAAAACCTATTTTTGCTGTCGATTCCAAGCCTTATTTCTGCCTTTTTTTAACTTAATTTTATTTTCATTATCCTATTTTTAAAAAATAGATATTTTCATCACTAGTACCAAAACTGGTTGTTTTTGGTGCGCGATCGTCTTTAACGTACGAGGCGTAGCCGAGAGCGGAAATTAGACCAAGGACCGAAAACCCACTTTTGGTACGTGTTATGAAAAATACTTTTCATCATACTGCACATAATAAATTGGCAGTTTTTTTTTTTAAACATCTGTTTATTAACCTAGAAGAAAAATACTTATCCATTAATATTAATATTTATAGTAAGGGATTTAGCTGGAAATAGTTCGTTTAAAGCTTGTTGTGCTTCTTCTAAAACATCTTCTGAAATTTGCATGATGTTATGCACTTCAAACATACCACTTATGTTAGAATGAAGCACAGTATAGCTACAAATGACCTCCTTCAAACACATGTTTATTAATATATATTAGTAGTAGGGAAGATTAGCGCACCAAAAAGATTTTTCAGGCCTAGGCACGAAAAGTACTACTTTACGGACTCGAACGGAGTATTGAAACACATGTTTCTGATGTAAAAAAACATGCAGTATGATGAAATAAAAAATCTTCAAACGATTATCAACTATCAGAATTTTTACTGACCAAAAAAGCATCGATGTCAAACGATAATGTTTTTGCTCTCGGTACCCTTCCCTACTTGACAGAAAGCTTATAGAGTATTACGTCACAACTTTGTTTGTTTAACGTCACTTTATGACACTAAGGCTAATCGGACGATGCTACAGTGGGAGTCCTAAATTTTGCCGATCCAGGTATAATTAGGATAGGGAGTCACAACTTTGTATCCCGATCCTTAAAAGGGACTACGACAAGGGATCGAACGTTGCCAGCAAATTTTATTAATTTAATTCGGGAAGATGTTAGAAGAAAATAGTTGAATGAAATCCCCGTATTTTCGACCCAAAATTTGAATTCCCAGATAATTCCCGCTTACAAAAAACGCTCGTATGATTCCCGCACGCTCTGTTTATTATATGGCAAATATTTTTTGAGAGGGATGGGATTGTAAAGATTGAAGGAAATGAGCTATGATAGTAAAGAACCGTGATACGAGCATTCTGCATCAGAATTTGAATCATTACTGCAACGATGTCTTGAACCTTTGATTAAGAGATCACCTTATGGGATCTAAGCGACAGCTGCCTAACTTTGGCATGACATGCCACTGCTTCGAAAAGAATTTCATTATCGATGTCAAAAAACATACAAGCGGTTCTACTAACAAATAATCATTAATGACTGAGTACGACATTTACTCTTTTTTAGAACGATAATGAATTGTTTGACAATGAACTGTCCAGCGACAGTCTTTCAGAGCAAAAAAGCTCAAAGGCAATACGAAGAAATATTGCTCTAGTTTAATGTTTGAAAGATTATCGTTTAACGATAATTGTGAAAGCCACACCGAGCAAAACGCATCAACAATAATTGAACGACCGCATGGCAAATTGTTTTCATTTCCAAGTTTTCCCATAGACTCGGTTATCCGGATTATGGCGGAAACTGTTGGGGAAGCGGGTAACATTAGATATGGATGGGGCAAGATGTCAATACTAACAAGAACAAGTTGCCGGAGTATTGTAATAAGGGTTGAATATTAGAAGATGAGCTAACGGGACCTGGGACATAGACATCTATAATTCAGGTACTATTACATAGCTGGTACCTCCCTCGTAGTACCTTAAATAATGAGTACTCAAGCTGCTAACCGTTCCTTCCCATCCAATCGGCCCCCCTAAAACCGATTTTATAATAGGAAATTATAATAAATTTCAAATTCCTTTAAATAGTTAAAGACGATCAATAAATGACATTGTACAATAATATTGAGCACATTGGAAGATTGTGCAATATATTGGGTAATCAAAAAAAAGTTTGATTTTTATTGTGCAATCTAGTAAATCGTCTGTCGGCAATATTGCGCAATACTACTCAAATATGTATAATTTTTACAGAGCAAGAATGGTCCTCAAAAAAAGAAGGCAAAGAAACTTGAGTTCGAAGGGTTATAATATCACTATAATAATATAATATCACTAGCAAGTCCCTGATTATAGTCAGCTAGTTAACGTAGTGTTATTGATAAACGCTGACTTGGAGGAATTGCATCTCGCATTATAGGATCTTTTTTTTGAATTTCAGGTGTAACAAGTCTCAGTAGTTCATCTAATAATCTACTATCTAGTCCCAAAAATTTTTGAAAGTCACTAGGTTCACTAATTCTTAGTTCACTTTACATAATTTCACGAGTGTACCAATATCTTGTTTTAAACCATTCCTTCATCCACCTGCGCTTCTTCCCCCCCTTCCTTTTGAACTAATTCTATAGCCATACAACTTGCTGTCTTCTTATTCCACATTTAGAATGCACCATAATATTGAGCAATTATATTGCACCATGTGGGTTGGCCAAAAATAATATTGTACAAAATATTGTTGAATATATTTAAGTAAATATTGATCGTCTAGGAGCCGCTTAACACATCTACATATGACTGATTATTTATAAGGAAAACTAATATTTAAATAATTAAATAATTATGTTTTCCTCTGGAATAGTTATATTGCTTTTCTGAGCAGTCTGATAAATATAATTCAAAAGAAGGTTTAGAAGAAAAGATTTGTCTTAAGTCGACCCCTATAGGCTTTAATTCTTCCCCCCCCCCCCCTCATATATTACTCTTAGTGACTAGAAAATAATATTTAAGGAAGGCATATACATATTTTTTTTTTTCATTTAAAAAGTTACAATGGATAAAGGGACATACAGGGCGGATAGGTAACATCAATAAATTAGAAAACAGTAGACTTTCGCAGGTATTCACTGGTCATTGACCAACAAGTAGTTATTTCGATTTAATACAATATAAGACAACAAATGCTTATGCGATAGACAGACAGAAGAAACTTATGACCATCTTATACTTAATTGAAAGTTACTTGACGCACAGAGTTATGAATTATTAAGAAAAGTTATGATCCTTGGGCACAATTGGCCCACCAGTAAAGTAGAGCAGCTTTTTCATTTTGCCTGAGAATTTTAGGAGTTAGTGGGTGGAAAAGACTATAACAAATTATGAAGAATAGATTGGACAGGTGATAGCGCATCAAACATCATGAATATTCATATATTTTTTATTTTTACTTTCACTTACCTATATATGAAATATATAGTAAGGGAAAGTATTGCGATCGTGAACAATTTCGTATGTACAAGCCCGCGATGCGGCAGCCGTATTATCATCAAAATTGGTCAAATGGAGGGGGCACATTATTTAGTAAATATTTTTAAAATTTTGACGTGTTTTTTTTCTCATAAACGGCTATAACTATATTGATCAAACTGGGTATTTGATGTATGTATTTGGGACAGCAAAATTTTATAAACTGTATTATGAAAATAAAAACTTTTATTTAATAATAAAAAAAATTATTTTACTCAAGAGAATAAATACGTGATGCTCAAATTTTTTAAAGCATCGAAGGTGTGTAAAAATATGGTATAAGATAATAGTCTATAATTAATTATATTTTGGTCTAGAAACTTTTGTTCCATAATAATTTTCTGAAAGCAATATAAAGCGATTTTAGAGAAAAAGTATTCGTTCTCGATTTCCAGAAAGGCATAAGAGACAAACTCTACAACGAGACGTAAATGCACCTATCGATTCACCTTCACGATATTTTTACAAAAAGCAACTCGTAGTAAAAAGCAAGCAAGCAGTAAAAAAAACCTCAACTGTTGATGAAATTAGGTCCCTTCAAAAAATAAAAAAGCAATAATGAATCGAAGATTACTGAGAACTTCCATACAGATACTCTAGAACTTATGGAGATATACAAATATAAGCATATAAATGTGGGAAAATGTGTGAATTTGAGGAACGGCGCACAGTGGGGCCGAATGGCCAAAAAGCGGAAAAAATTCAATATCTCGAAAACGGATTAACATAGAAACCTGGGGCTGGTCTCATTCGACTCAGAACAAAAAAATACATCAAGTTCAATGGTTTTTATCGAAATTTTGAAGAAAATTAAAGAACTAATGAGAAAATGAAAGCCTATTGGCAACATAAAAATGTCGAAAAATTTCGGAATAGGTTGCGCTCATCAAAACAAGTTCCAACAAGTATTTTTAGTGTATGTTGAAATTAAATAATGCTTACAAATAAATAAAAATTCAAGGAAGATTAAGATGGACTTGAAGTCTTTACAAAGACTGGAGAATTTTGTAAATAATAAAACAAGGGATTCAAAGTC
The DNA here is from genome assembly GCA_911387785.2 of Aelia acuminata. Lineage (NCBI taxonomy): Eukaryota > Metazoa > Arthropoda > Insecta > Hemiptera > Pentatomidae > Aelia > Aelia acuminata. Next base: position 36,656,278 of record OU426982.1, read on the forward strand.
AAAGGTTGTTCAAATTGAAAAGATACTTACGATTTCAAATTCAAGGAAATTATATTAACAGTTCCTTAGCTGCATCACTGATTTCCAGGTGCTTTTTCTTTGGTTCGGGTCGCATGTTCTTGATAAAAGGATCTGAAGTCTCCAGTAGCTTGTGGAACACGTCTTCGTTGGTAGATATACGAGACATTTTCCGCGAGTTTCTGATTCTTAAAGTCTTGTAATCCTTATTTCTACTTTCTTGCGCCTCCTCCGACAATATTCCAACTGGGAGAATCGACTTCTGCACTATTTAAGCACCATGCAATAAAATCTTGTGCACCGTGGATGGCATGTAGTACCATGAATACTTCTCAATGGCCATCTCAGCTGTTTCTTTTGAGAAGAGCCGGAATTTTTCTGGGTTGATCATTGCATTGCTATTTATGACTTCGAGTATGGTAGCGATCCGGTGGATTAGAGTTTCGTCTACTCCTGTTATTGCACTTGTGACCTTGCAATCACTGAAAAATCGTCTGGCAGTGTTGCCATTATTTGAAGTTTCCGTAACCATGCTTAACGAAGTCTACTTTGATGCCGACTTTCTCAAGAAACTCTTGTTGAATACGTTTCTTTTCGTTTTCGTGCATGACTCGCGTGTCTTTTGTATTCCTCCATTTTTCAAATTTTTTGTTGTAGGCAATGTGAAGAATGTATTCCATACACTTGATTCGGGCGTGTAATGGAGAGATACCAAATTCGAGAGCATTCACATAAAGAGTCTTTTGTTGGATTTTCGCCAAGTCGTTCATTTCCGAAGGTAAAGCACTGCATATGTAGCAGGCACTTGCAGACTTCGTATTGGTGATGGCTTGAGCTACCTTGCCGTCCAACATTGTCATCACCAGAATATGTCGAATACGCATGACATTCTTGCCGATCACCAGTTCGGTAACTTCCAACTTCTCTATTTCTTCTTCAACTAATTTTTTTTCAGCTCGCGCCAAATCAAGTGTCTCTTTCTGGAAACTGTATTGCAAGGGCCTGTAATGTCTTGTTGAGGAAGGTCGGCCATTTTCCCAAATCGATCTATTTTGATCAACATCAATTGGGATTGTGAGCTTCAGAGGAACAATTGACGTCATGAATAAATTCGAGTCGCTTATTTTGTTGTTGTCGATCGAATATTTTTGGGCAAATTCACTTTGGCCTGAGGCACCGTCGAATCCCCATTTCGTTGTCAATATTAATTCATAATTATTTAATTTTGCTAGTTCTTCTGGAGGTTTTGTTTCCAGAATTCGTTTGGCAGTATGGTCAAGCAAATTCTGCAAAGGGACTATTGCGGATGTTTCATCAATTGACATATTTTCAGGGTAGCACTGTTTCTTTGAGAGGATTAATTTTTTATAACTTGGAAATACATGGCACCCAAGGTCTTTTAGCGCTTGTCGAATCATCTCGTATTGATATTTTGTCAGGCCGGCCTGGAGAAATATAGCTAATGCCTGATCGGATGACAAAGCTTCAGGTTTATCGTGGTCATCGTTTCTCGCAGCTGCGTTAATCAAGCTTTGTCCATACGATGCTTGAAGGCTGCGTATTTTATTCCTCTTGCTTCTTTCACCACAATCATCAAAGTCTTTACTTGGTCTCCCAACACATCCAATGGATTCGTCGTCTGGTATGTGAAAAACATATTAATTTTCCATCCACTCGCTGAATATTTTTCTGAACCTTGCCCGGTCCCGATTTACCTTATCTTTTTTTTTATTAAAATGAGGCAAAAAACTCTTACTTAGAGCTGTCACAATTGAAGAAATATTTTCCTCGTCAAGTTCAGGGTGATTTCGTCGAAGAAATACGTCAAAGTTTGTACCACCCCACAAGCACTCACACAAATCGCGGTATTTAATTTTAATAGAACTCATGACTAGACAACGTTCGCAACTAGACTGAACTCGAATTAAAATTGTTTTGACGTGGGGACATGTATTATCTGAGCCAATTGGGTAAACAAAATAGTGCAACAAACAAAGGCGTACTCTAATCCTTTACTTTCTTTGCGGTGTTATGATCGGATAGGCAGATAAAGGCAGATGATTTTTGTTCTACTCTTTACTTTAACACGTATATTTTGAGAAAATACCTTCCCCATCCCGGAGGAAACCGGAGCTTTTTTTGTAGCACTACCTTTTCAAAATGTTTGTGGTAGTTCGTAACTTTGGTCTAGTAACGTGATGAAAAATATTTTTTTGACCAATTCGTCTTATGTGTGGCATATTTAAACATCCTAGAACAGGAATAAAACATTGGAATTATTTTACTATTTTTCCCAGTCATATACCAAACTCTGAAAGTTAGGTGTAATTTAACCAAAACTTCCACTATCTTGACTTTAAGCCTCAATAAATGGGACTAAACATTAGTCCGGATGAAATTCGTGCTATACCTAGATGCAGTGGCTAATATACAACAGAAACACGAGCCAGATGATCAAAATCAAAAATTTCGAAAAATCGAATTTTTTCCGCACTTGCCCCACTGTGCGGCGTTTACATATTATCAAAACACGTCGATTTCTAATCTAAGTAAGTTCGTAAGTGAAAGTTGTGTGTTGCGCGCATCGCACTAGAATTTTTCCTTTCTAATCATTCTATTTGATACATTTCCTATTTTTGTATAATTTTTGCTGAATATTCTATTTATTTTCTTGTTTAATCATTAGTTAATCTCTTTTCCTTATAATTTTATGATACCTAGTATTTAGGTTATTTTTCCTGTACGCAGTATCATCCGATGGAACGTGCAGGACTTTATGTAACAATAAACTCCCCCATACCCAGGGTTACTGGAATGGGAAAAAAAATAAATAAAATAAAATAAAAAGACAGGAGTCAAATTCTTAGTGTTAAAGAGATATATAAATATTAAATAATTATAATGGCTCAATAAAATTCAGATATATAGATAGATATCAATAAAAACAGTAAATAAGATTAACATTTAACAGGTCTCATTTATTAATAATCAACAGTGAAAAAAATAAAAAACAGGCCCAGTTGATCTTTTGAGTTTATTACAAAAATTGTTGGTGATGACATTTTATTTTCTAAAAGTATACAATATGTAGGTAATCTTTAGTTTTTGTATAAAACAAAAATGTTGGTATATTTGAGATGAGAATCCTGAGATTGGAAAGTCCATCGGCAGAATTAATGTTGGGGAGGACGAATACAATACAGAACACACCTACAGCTCTTTGGCACCGCTAATTATGATCAATCAGCTGCCATGTGGAAAAACCATTATTTCTTTATTGTGTGTTCTTTCCACTTTATGATGCGTTATAACTTCAACCTCATATAATCGATTATAGATTAAAATTAATGTCCTGCTTCATTCTGATTGATGGACTCTATATTAGAAAGAGGAGGAAAATGAGGTTTTAAAATGCAAATATTTTTGGTAATATATATTTATAAACATACTGATATACAGTATACACTAATGGATAATACGGATAATAAAATACGGACCACCTACATTTCTTTAATGATATCAATATCATTCTTTGGCACCTAACACACTTTTCATCTGTGGCATAGAATTCCTAAATCGGACAAGACCATTTTTTTTGATTTGTCACAGCTTTATCATAAAAGTCATTTATGATTATGATTTATCTATCAAGACATAGACCTTATGTTTATAGTTCCATTTTCAAACTGATTTAACTACATTTGTAAGAAATCCTCCAATTTAATAATAATAATCTAGTAGACAGATATGAAAAAGAAAGAAGAAAACTTGCCCGGTTTTGGAATTCTATGCGTCTGGATAGATGGAGCTGGATGCAGAATATGGCAACACACGAGGTTTATGGATAGTATGGCAGACAAATATTATTAAAAAAAATATTTTATAAGTTTTTGTTATCATTAACTAAGAGTCTCCGAATTATCGAACAATGACCCTTAACAGAAGATATAAATAATATTTTAAACCAATATACTTATATCATATTTAAATATAAATAATTTTTTTTTTTACTCATGACAAAAAATTTTGGAAGAGACCTTTGGCATTTTTTTAACTGCTAAAGCAATAAGAACACACGAGGTGCTTTGCTTTTGTAAAAACTTATATTTTTATTAACACGTTCACGCTGGCGTGTACCACCGGTGGCTCACACTAGAATGGCGCATCGGACACTTTAGTAAAACACAAAACTTTCCACGACGATTTATAACGAGGTAGGATTGTATTGTGTATTTTATTAATGTTGGATTGTCAATACTGCATAATGCCGTAGAATAAATCCCATCCGATAGAGCGAAAATCATTAAGGTAAGCCGCCAATGGGAGAGGAGCATGAATTACACCCCTGGGATGAACGTGTTAACCCTTTAACCGGGCGGGACGTATATATGCGTCCTGAAATATTTGTTATTTTTATTATTATTTATATATGTATATATAATTATTTATATTTATATATAAATATTCACGTAGATACATGTATCTATGACTAATACCTCTGTTGTACGAAAATATAAGTCCCACCAGTTCCAGGGTACAACATATTTCAAGGACGCAATTATACCTCCCGCCCGGTTAAAGTATTATAATTTGAAAAAATAATATTATTTCAAATATAAATAATTGTATATTGTATGAGATTTTGACTTTTTTTTTTTTTTGAAGTTTCTGGTTTATATCTTTGCAAATCTGTTGGAGGATTTAAATTAGAGCCCCACTATAGGATCTCTTCTTTTCTTAAGGCCCCTAAAAATAATGTTTAAAAAATAATAGTCAAGTACGACACCGAAATTGACAATTGAACTTTTTAATTTTTAGACAATTGAAATTTTTTTTAGTTAGGGTGTATTCGGGATTGTACGATTTGAACTCTGACTTATTAAATTATCTAAAAAAAATTGGCATCATAAAATACTTTAGTCTCCAACATCTCACGGAATAATTCAGTTAGCATTTCGTTGGGCCGGTGTGGCTGAAGCCAGTTTTATTGTACTAATTCAAAGAGGGATGGAAGGGTTAGGCAATAAAAAGTAGGTTAAATAATGCAGAGGGAATGACACGAAGAAGGGTTGCCCGGCTCATGAATTTCCAAGGGGCCTCTGGTTCGTCTTCGTTCTCCGCAACTTTAACCATCTTCGCTCGTGAAAACTTCATCTAATGTGATATCTCCCATTAGTATTAAATATTGCTCCAGAAGTTTTTTCAATACTACTAATAGAAGTAAAAAATACCCTTGCTATCACTCCCAATATTAAAAACAAAAATCTGGTGCGATGCGCGCAACATACAACTTTCACTTCCAACTCACTTTGATTAGAAATTGACGAGTTTAGTTAAATGCCATTCAAATTCACCCATTTTTACTTTCATTTACTTCTTTTTAATTGCTCTTTAAAGTACACTAATATTTTTTTTTATTATTAAATAAACGTTTTTAAATAATTTATTTTTTGAAGAGAAAAGATTTGGCTCCGCCGGAAGTCGAACCCGGGTCTCCTGCGTTACATGCGAGGATGCTAACCGCTACACCACAGAGCTCGGCTCAAGGCAGAGCAAATCCTTCCTCTTCACTGAGCCACTGCCTTGAGCCGAGCTCTGTGGTGTAGCGGTTAGCATCCTCGCATGTAACGCAGGAGACCCGGGTTCGACTCCCGGCGGAGCCAAATCTTTTCTCTTCAAAAAATAAATTATTTAAAAATAATTTAAAATGAAGAGGAAGGATTTGCTCTGCCTTGAGCCGAGCTCTGTGGTGTAGCGGTTAGCATCCTCGCATGTAACGCAGGAGACCCGGGTTCGACTCCCGGCGGAGCCAAATCTTTTCTCTTCAAAAAATAAATTATTTAAAAATAATTTAAAATGGTGGTCAGCCACGAACTAAGATTAGATTAATTAAAATAAACGTTTTTACTTGTGATAATTCGGCAATGCAAGCATAATACTCCAAGCCGTCTGATTTTATTATTCTCTATGTAGTTGTTGAAAACTTCATATAATTACCATGAAACAAATGATTTTCAAAAAATGAACAGAACATCTTTAATTATAAACAATCGTCTGTCATTAAAGGCATTCTGCGCATGCGCATGGCCATATTGAATATTTTTTCTCGTGTATATGTTTATTTGATGTTTTTCATATTTCATATTTAGCCATTTTTTATTTTTAGGCGAGAGACAGATAATTTCTCAATACAAAAAAACAAAAAAAACAAAGGTACTTTATAGGAAAACAAAAAAGGCCCCTTCCCCATTTAAGCCCCCTCAGAACATTTAAAAAGCTTACCTGATATTAAAGAATACTTGATTCTCATGAAACATGACGAGTTTAATTAAAATCGTCAAAGTTATTTTTGAGATAATCGAAAGAAATATAAAAATGGGAAACAAAGTTATGAAATAAACTCCTTTAGAGTCTTTAGTTCAATTCGTAATTCTGCCTACTTTTAGCACTGTGAAAGAAAGTACTTTTTCTTGATCGGAGGCCGTGCAAGTAGCTGATTTGACCGTGATCAAACTGAAGCGCCAGTCCCCCCCCCATATTTTTTCAATTAAGAGTACCCACTATATACAGTTTGGGTTGGACCAAGGAGGGTCTCTCGGCCCGAGAGGAGATCTGTGACAGAATATTGAAGATATCGCTCCAAGCACCAAACGGCAAAAGACTTCCTATCCTTAAAATAAAAGACTTAAGAGGTTTTTTTGGGCCAAAAGTTTAATAGTTTTACCATATAGCAATATTTATTTTTAAAAGTGCAAAAACTAGTTACGTATTGACACCCTGTTGATTTAATTGTGAAATCTTCCCTAAGGTTAGTTTGTTAAAGTCTGACTTCATAGATGACTTAGAGGACCCTTCAAACATTAGATTCAGGTTAAAAATTAGGACTTCTTTACTTATTTCTTTAATCTAAAGTTGGGGTGTCAATAACTGTACTGAGTGTCAATAACTGTCTGCTTTACCCTACTTAAAACTACAAACAGAGTGAAATCATTAATCTGTAAAAAATTATTTTATTCTTCTGTTTTTTTTAATTGTATTAATTTGAGATACCAGTCTACTACTAGCCTGAGATAACGGAGTCATTTAAACTGAAAAGGACACGTTTACAGTTTATCTACCAATTCAAGCGAGCGAACAGAGCGAAAGCTGTAAGCTAATAAAGTCAATTTTTACTGTAAATGACGCAATGAGAAGACAATACAATCGTAAATAGCTATCCAAATAAAGGTAGCTACAGTTCTGTTGTCCATTACCGGGCAATTATCGTAATTTCGTCCAGTCTGGATTATGGAATCTTGTCCCATCTATGAAAGTTATGCCGCGCCTCTATTTGCCGTTTTTTTAAAATACGAATTTCCTCTATTTACTAAATCTACACGATAGTATGTATAAGACATCCAATATATAGAAGTAATATGAAAGAAATTCAAATATGTAAAACAGATAGGCTCTATTTTCTTTAAAATTGCATGAAACGAAAAATTAGTTGCCGAGGAAGGGCCTATGAGGCTTAAAAAAAATATGAGATACATAAAAATCCGTGCACCAGTCATTAATGAATTCGTTCAATGCAACGACGATAAACCGAGATTGACATTGGCCGAATAACGACTCAGAAATAAAATTCTAACATATAATGTGGATAACTTTAAAAACCTCCAAAATCGATTTTCGATAAATCAAGATAAAAAGGAGGGGCTATATGAATTCGTGAGAAAAATGGAATATAGGAAAATATTGAAATGGATGACGTGCGGTTAGAGAATTGAAACAAATGCCCCCATGCAATACGGTCCCTCGAGCCTGATACGTTTCTCTTAAGACATCAACTCGGTAATGGATACATTATTTATTCTATAAACCCATCTCAATCCATTCCTTTATCTTATTCCTATTATTTATTCTAGGTTTTGCTGAAGAATATTTCGACAAACAACTTCATGTATTTAAGTTTCTTGATTCAAGAATGAAATGGTTCTCAATTAAAAATTTGATAAAGAAAGAGTTAGTGAGACAACTATCCTCAGAAACAGGCGAAAAACTTACAGAAGAGGGATTAAAATTATGTCTAAAATAATTTTTTATTCTAAAATATTTTTTTCAGTTTAATAATTAATCTAACATAGCTCTGTGTAAGCAGAGTATTTAATATAGAATTGTGAGAATTAGAATTATAAGTTATAGTCTAAAAAAGTATCGATTTATTATTTTTGCCTAATGCCGAAGGCAGAGTATATTATCCAATAAAAACTGCCGCTATAGATGGCATAAATGAAGATTAATAAGATGAAGTCAACAAGGAAGTTGGAGAAACATTAGCGAAATACAGGCGTTAAAATTAATGAGGAGCAGTGTAAATTTGCACATGTGCCCAAAGTTTTCCATGTTTTAATAAATATAAATGAATCAGTCGTTTGAGAAACTTTAAATGTTCAAAAAAATCGATTATCCTCTCAAATTCAAGAGGTACTCGATCAGCCCAGCTGATCTATCGACTTTTATAGGCCAATCAAATAATCATTGTCAGGAGAAACTCGACATATTCAGGATATTGAAAAATATCTTTCTGTAGCCAAAGCAGTAAGTACGTTTTGGAGCGAAAATTTTCTTGGCTTGCCACTGTCTAAGGAACTATAGGAGAATTGATTGAAGAACCATAAATTTGAATCTTGCCGATTTCAACCTTATATATTTATGCCTTCAGTTATTTTTCATTTATTAGACAATATATGTGATCTTGTAAGTGTTTTGTACAGTAATTTACAAAATATATGGTTTCTAACATTCGTTTTACTTCCATGATCAGGAGAAACCCTAAATGTCCAAAACAACGTTTATTTTTCAAAGCAGATTTATCGAATCATGAAAAATGTATTTTAAGTAGGAATATGTGTCGGAGAAAATAATTGAAGTTAAGGAAGTCTCTTGATGCAAAAGCAAAAACATTTTATTTTCACATTTATTTATTATTTCACACCATAAATTTGAATTTGTGGAAACATCAGGTTTCTCGAACGAGCGATTCAACAAATAAAAACGTAACCATAAGATTAAAACTTAACGACAACCATGTTAACGAAATTAGAAGAAGAAGAAGAAGAAGAAGAAGAAAAAGTATTTTTATTCTGGGACGTCATGTCCCCTAAGAATAACAATATATGTACAAATCCAGAGTCATTTGTCTGGCTAGTTTAGAACAATGTTGTTAATTAAAGAAATAAAATAAAAACGAGTCTCATTGAACAAAAAAAACAATAGCATAAGAAATTAGAATATAAGTTGACTAGTTTTCAACCATTTGAACTTAAAAAAATAAATAAAAGAGAAACAAGATTTATGTATACAAACACAGATAAGTATTGCAAATCAAAACAGGTTTCATTATTTTACATAGTTGCGGTATTTTGAAGATTAAGGAGGTGGAGGAATAATTGGGTTTTAAAAGATGTAAGGGATGCATTTTTACGGATAGAAACGGGTAAAGAGTTCCAAAAGGAGGCACCACGTTTGATAAATGATTTTGTAAAGGAGGTAGGAAGGGATGTATAGGTTTAAGGTTTGGGATCTGGTATTTTGGGAGTGAATGGAGGAACAAGGTGTAAATAAATTCAGGATATACAGAGGCTTCTTAATTCTGAACGTTCGGAAAAGATATACACCAAGAAAAACTGGGTAGAGCCATTTCAATTCAGCATAGTAACTTGAGACGTGTGAGCGCCTGGGGACACCAAAGATAAATCTAATGAAGCAATTCAATAGTCTCTTTAACCTCGCCTCATGCATACCAGACAGTCCCCCGTATACAAGACAGCCATAATCAAAATAGGGAAATATAAGAGAGGAAACAAGGAGTTGACGGGTTTTGAAGCAAACGCAATCACGGGATCTGCGGAACTGTTTGAGGATAGCGATGGATTTTCTAGTGATTTGGGAAATATGGTTACTCCATGACAAATGCTGGTCAAAGATCACTCCAAGATTTCGGACATGGGGATGAAAATGGATAGGTTGGCCTTTGAGGTAAAGTAGGAGGTAGTAAGGAAGGGATTTAATGAGATGCTTGGAGCCGATCAGGATAGCCTTGGTTTTTTCTCCATTTAGACTCAATTCATTTTTTTCTGCCCAGGCGTTTATGCTATTTATGTCTTCCTGTAATTAGTAGGAGTTTTACTAAAACACAGACCGTGCTAAAATTGACTGTGGAAACTCCCGTATTTATCCGGCAAATCTTAAATAATTTCCTCGACTTTAACACATTTGTTTACTTAGCAATGATTGAATGAGCACCTATATGTCAATGAATCTCATGTGCAACATAATTTCTGAAGTTAGGTTGACGCTCACTAGTCCATTTTTTTCACGTTTCTTTTAATAGTATAATAATTTATATATAATAATAGTTGAGGAAACTTACAATTGCTGATTAGCAGCAAATAAGAATCAGTTATACTGTTTACCCATATGTGATACGTGTAGCTTTTCGTTCAGATTATACTTTGGATTGGCGATTTATTTTACCTTTATTTTGCATATGACTCTATACATTATTTTTGGAATTCCCAAATAAAATTTTGTTTTATATAAAATTAATCCTAAAAAGGGGGAAATATAAAAATAAGGAAGATCGCCATTCCAATAAATTCTGGATGGCCCTACACGGAAAAGTAAAGTCGATCTAAGTTCAAACTCCTAAAGAACTGGAAGCAATATGAAAGGATTTAAATGCGAAGGGAAAGGGAAAGAATACTGACAAAAGAATGGCTAATCTCAGCAGAGTTGGGGCAATAACTGCGAGTACTGACAATCGGCGAAATCTCTCTTCCGCATCTCCTCCATGTTCGAGTGTATTCTAGATGTCTTTTCAGCATCTGCCGAGTCAGCGGTTATAATACAACAGGAGTATAATACAATTATTATACGCAAGAAAGAATATTAAAAAAAACACTGAAACATATAAAAAATATTGTGACGTGGAATAAAAACAGATTATTTGTGTTACATTGAATAGAATTGTCTGGAACCGTTACAATAATGTAATATTACGTGATCATATGTTTCTGTGGTAGCCCATTTCCAAGGTGAATAGAGGGAAGGTGGACTTGGGTAGGCAAACCCGCACAACCCCGTCCCGCTACGTCATCGGACGCATGACTAAGCGCATGCTTATTGAATTCTCTTAAAATACTACAATTTTTCGCAATGCCTTTAAAGTGAAAAAGATTAATATTTTCCATTATTTTTACTTTCACTTACCTATATATGAAATATATAGTAAGTGGAAGTATTGCGATCGTGAAACATTTCGACTTCCGGTTTTCAACGGAAATACACGTTTTGGGTGTAAAAAAATTTCATCAAAATTGATTAACCGGAGGGAGGACTTTGCTTAATAAATTTTGTTTCATTTTCACGTGTTTTTTTTTTATTTACTCAAAAACGGCTTTAACGATTTTGATCAAACTGGGTATATGATGTAAGTATATGCCCGAGATACGACTGTAAAAATTTCATCAAAATTGATCAACCGTAGGGGGGACTTTACTTCATAAATTTTGTACCAATTTCACATGTACATATTTTGTATTTACTCCAAAACGGCTTTAACGATTTTGAAGAAACTGGGTATTTGATGTATGTATATACCAAATATGTAAAAGCCAACATTTCATCAAGATTGGTCCAACTGAGTGGGGCACTTTACTTCATGACTTTTTTTCCTATTTTTACCTTTTTTTCGATTATTATTATTATTCGATACCAATTGTCTTTAGTTCTAACAAGGAGGATGAGAGCAATTTTTCTTATGCAGAATCTGACGACAGTCTACACTTCTATCTTCTTTTATTGTCGTTCTATTTTCCTTTAAAAGCTGTTAAAAATCGATTCATAATTATGATACCATTATAGTGCAGCTTTTCATAAAAATAATATCTGTCAGGCAGTACTTGAATGAGATGGCTAAACAACCCAACTTTCTAGGCCAACCTGCCCCACATTGGGGGTTAATTGGCATACTCTGGATTGACGAATTGTTCAATTTTCTGTGATCTTAGTATTAAATATTATGTGATGAAAAAAATACTTGAAGTACTCTAATACTTGGAGTTTACAGTGGTATCAGCCCTAATGGGATTATATTAACAGGAACGACTCGACAATCAGAAAAGTGAAAACTGTTGCCAACCAACCCCGCTCTCCCCTATGTAAAATACCTATCCGATTTTTTTTTATTATTATATATATTTAAAAATAATTGTTTATAATGAAGAAATAAATAAATTTTTGTTTCTATAGTAAAGAAAATTATAGACTCTACAAGGAAAGCTCGTTATTTTCCAATATAAAATGCCCTTAGGAATATTTTGTATTGTTTAAAAATTTCCTTATTTCTTAAACCATTTATTTATCCTGTTCCTATTTTCCGTCAATTATTTTGGGATCGTTACTGTATCAACTTTCCGCGGAAGACTTCCTTGTCTTTAATGACCGCATGCCGATATTTTTATATTTGTTTTACTTCCGCATTGCAACACTTCATGAATGAATCTTTTCTCATTCATAGTCATCTAGCCTGGTTGGAATATCATTTTTATTATGATAATATGCAGGATTATATTTAGAAGAATTTTCTATTTCCTTTAAACGCTTTCCATAAGCGGTAGAAATTTAATATCCAATAATCGATAGTTATAATCTGTAAATGAATAGTGGAAAGGGAATGCACAATATCCTACTTTATGCCTCTACTGCTATTACCGCTTGCATTTCTAGGCAGTTAGATTTCATCATTCGGCCATTTCTTCATTTTTCTATTATCAGTTTTTTTACGGTATTAATTTTTTTTTTTTTTATATTTTTTTTAAATAATATAACAATGCCCTACATTAAAGAACAGACATATTTAACCAAATAATCAACTGGTGAAAAATCAAATCGTCCTTATTTTTTAGGTTTATTAAAAAACAAGTCAAATCCTAAACATTTCTCAAACTACGTTTCGGAATTGCTTCCATCTTCATGGTTTTCTTTTACCTTGATAAAAAATTTACCATATAAGTAATCAAAATTAACAAAAGCAATAAATAATTATATAAATATTTCAACATACTGTAAACAAGGGTTACTTGAGCCCAAAAACTGAAAAAAGATGTTTGGTTGGCTGGGTATTTTCGACATAAGTTTAATGACGTAGTTCAATGCTATGCTTTCAATGCTATGGTAGGCAGAAGCACTAGATAGGCAATAGTGTGAGTTTAGAAGGTTTGAGAAGTTACCAATACGAGCAGAGCTAGTTTAGAGACCACTTGTTCGTTTTTTTCACTCTGCAAACTTTAGTTTATAAACATCAAGAATAGCCTTAAACTGAAGATAAGTTCATACTAAGTTCATAGTCAAAGCGAATTGAGGAGTATTTAAGTCCTAATTACTTCATTAATTGTACAGTATTTTATTAAGTACAGCTGGTACACATTATCTAAAAAGTCGGGTTACTTGAGCCCAGGGGCTGAAGTGAATTTCACCTCAACATCTAATTTAGTGTTGACCAAAGACTGGAAGCCGGACACATCCTGTCTTTACTCCCGAAAAGTTGAAAACATGCCTGGAAGCTGTAAGGAGTAAGAGGATTGCGCAGCGAGAAGCCACAATCAGAACGAAGGGCAGGCTTCAATAAAGCTGAATCAGTACCTTTAGATGACAATCATATTGTAAGCCGTTTGCCAAAACAAGACAAATCCAATGTAAATGCAGACTTTTCTATGATTAAGGATGCATTTATACAAAGAATGCAGGAGAAGAGGGACGATTTTGTTATGAATAAAAAGTATAATTAGTAATAGGGACACATGATCTGTCGATGATTAAACACATTTTTAGTGAGCATTATTTTTTACTTTCACTTACCTATATGTGAAATATATAGTAAAGAAAGTATTGCGATCGTAAAAAATTTCGACTTTCGGTTTTCAACGGAAATGCACGTTTTGGGGTCCCCTGAATCGAAATAACCAAGTCCCACGAAATGGTCTGTGTGTGTGTGTCTGTGTGTCTATGTGTGTGTGTGTGTGTGTGTGTGTGTGTGTGTGTGTGTGTGTGTGTGTGTGTGTGTGTGTGTGTGTGTGTGTGTGTGTGTGTGTGTGTGTGTGTGTGTGTGTATGTGTGTGAACAGACTAACTCAAAAACTATTTTGATTTTATTATTACTAGAAGAATTTTGTCTAATTTTTAAGATTTTTTCGATTTTCTTAAAAAACGGCTCTAACGATTTTGATTAAACTCGGTATTTGGTGTACGAACATGCCCGCGATGTGACAGTAAAAATTTCATCCAAATTTATGAATTAGAGGGGGCACTTTACTTAATAAGTGTTTCTCATTAACACGTGTTATTTTTATTTACTCAAAAAAGCCTTTAACGATTTTGATTAAACTGGGTATTTAATGTATGTATATGTGGCAGCCAAAATTTTATTAAACGTATTATGAAAATCAAAACTTTTATTTATGGATAAAGAAGAATTTATTTTTACTTATGAGAGTAAATACGCGATGCTCAAATTTTTCGAAGCATCGAGGGTGTGTAAAAATATGGTATAAAATAATAGTCTATAATTAATTATATTTTAGTCTAGAAACTTTTGTTCCATAATGAATTTTTGAAAGCAATATAAAGCGATTTTATAGGAACAGTACCTAATCGTTCTCGATTTCAACACGTCGATTTCTAATTTAAGTAGGTTCGTAAGTGAAAGTTGTGTGTTGCGCGCATCGCAACAGATTTTTTGTTTTTATTGTTGTAAATAATATTCTAAATTCTTTTTTGCAGCACAAAAAAAAATTATTAATTTAATCTTAAATGTAAAAAATATAAATATAAAAACTGTGAAATTAAAGTTGATAAGCCGGAAATAAATCGTACTTATTTATTTTTATTTAATAAAATTAAAACGATTTATCCAACAAAAACCTACAGAACCCTCAAGATTAAATTGTTCTATTTCGGAAAAAGGTAAGGAAATGGAGAATGGAAAAATTGTTGTGGCTACCGTTTGGTGGGTCGAGAAACTGTTTCTTTAAGGGATTTATATCGGAGGAAAATATATTTTGAGTGAAGGGGGTGTGCAAGGGAACGCGTCTTTCCGGTTGGTTTGAGCTCGGAAATGGCCCAGGCCTGCTCGATACATCAAACCTCCCTTATCCGACCCACGTCGGCTCCAAACCTCGGTCTTCTCCTTCCCTTCTGACCTACAAATGCAATTACGATTTTTATCTAGTAATTGCGATATATCCAATCGGAATGGCCATAATAATGCTTCTTCGAGAGGGCGGGGCAGACGCCGACCAATCAGGTCCCAGCTAATTGCGCCAAGGAGAGGGGACAATTACTCCACCTCTCTTATCCCTATCAGGTGCAATCGTTTAATTGCCGCTCCACGTGTCTCATTACCTTGACCCTGAGTAATCTTATTTTAGCTCCTGTATAAGACAAGAGTTCAATGATAAAAAACAACAGAAATAAACAGTTTATGTTAATAAGAAGAATAAATCGTTTCCTGATTATCAGTAATCATGTGAGGATCTTACTCTCCGTAACACCGAAATTTAGTCAGACACAATTCATGCATGCTTACCCATCAACACCTACACCCTCTTCGCTATTATCTGTACTTGCTTAATATCTCCACAGCAATGAACATCAGTAACCACTAAAACCTCGAACTTCCAGTCGATCGGTACTCCGTGGGCACCTGTCTCATACCGTCTTGTAGTTTTATCATAACCATCTTAATTGTATCTTCATCACTAATTCATTGATCCGACCATCCTTTGATTCTGTTATTCCTTACCCTTTTCAATTCTAAGGGTCTACTCAGTTTAAATGCGTCTTGTTTCGCTTTCCTCATGCTTTACTGAACAGCTTGTGGAGATTTCTACATTTTCTTACGACATTATTTATTTATTCTGTTGGAAAAAAATATGTAATTTATACCTGTCTTTTCTTTGGATTTCAGAATACCGAAGAAATTAAAATAAAACTAGTATGGGTTTATCTAATTTATATTATTCTTCAAATTACAAAAAAATTCTTTTTTCTTTTGCTATATAAGTATATATCATATCCCGAATCTATCCAAAGACAAAGAGATTAATATGAGAATATTTATCAGCATAATATATTTTTAACTTTTAAAATAATGGAATGTAGCTTTCCTTAAGAAGTAATGTATGGCCTTTGTTGGGGGCGCAATCAGAAAAATAACACCTTTTATGAAGATACTATATTTTTAACTTTTGTACTCTCTTCAATATAACAGTTTTTCACATAGGAATCTTTATTTGAATCCGAATTTTATTTATAGATGTTTACTATAGTGAATGAACAATGGTCTTATCAAGATTGCATTAAGCTATTATTAAGTCTTCACGATTTTATTTAACTTCACAATTGAAAAAATGATAAAATCTTGATGTTTGGCTGTTGCGTAAAGAGTTTTAAGTCTTATTTGTTTTCACCTGACTTTGCAGATTTTTAACGCATTTATTAACTTATTTAGCACTTTACATGTTTAGCAACCGCCTGAATGTTATCATTTATTCATCAATTTGTCGCCAAAAAAATAGTTATAAATCTCATCAAGGTCATCTGCAAACAAAAAAAATTACGAATTTTTATTTTAAACTTGATACTCTTTACGCTGCAGACACAGATATAATAGTGGCAACCAAACAGCGAGCCAGATAAACTTCGAAAATCCCTAACTCCAGAAAATTTTGGAATAAATAATTAAATTCTATGCTGATTCGTTGGGCAACTAGCCTACACATTTACTGCATCTTGCGATGCGATGTTTCACCATTGACCAGTTTCAGTCAGAAAACTTAAGTCAGCATTTTTTTTTTTATAGAAGTTACAGCTTAGCTTTTTATGTGATTGGAATATGTAGGGATATCAAATAGAAATCCCTCTTTGATCCCACACGCGGATCAATGGGACTTGGCTATGGTAAAGCATAAGTCCAGGAATCAAGGAATTATTTTGTCCGAAATCAAACCAAATCCCACGCCACTTGAGGTTTATGTACTTAACCTTTTTATCGAGTTCTAATCATTGATGATGTGACAAATATAGCATTAGGAACTTTCCCCATAGGAAATATAGCGTCATTTAAAAATATATTAACAAGGAACGTGTAGAAAACATTTGGAATAATTCTTCTTACAATTTTATAATCCAATCTATGACAGTTTGATTTTATAATATTTCAATAATTCAAAGGCTTAAATCTCAAATGACAGTTGCCAATGTTTTATGTTTATATATTATTTTTAGTAGTATATTTTTAATAGTATATTTTTATGAGATATATGAATGTCTGCTTAACAATAGTGAACAGTGGAATTTACACGGTTAGTTAGCAGCCCCTGAGCCACGACAACATTAGAGTCGTGCGGGTATGTTTCCTTGAGCATTAAAGGCGTTATTTATACACAACGTTCTTGATTACCGAACACAAATTGCGTGATCAGTCCGGACTATAAAAATGTTCTGATTACACTGGTCGACAAAATTTAACTTTTTTTCTTTCACAAGAATTAAAATAACAGATTCTAAAAGTATTTTTCGTGCCGAATTCAAATATAATTACAGTTTTTCCCCATCGGGCAGGAGTTTTGTGTGATATTCATTTGAATTTTTTATAATATTCCAAAAAATCCGTAACTAGCTATCTAACTCAAAATTATAACTACTGATTCTGACTTACCTAGAAAGTGGTAGATAGGTAGTCCAACAGTAGTCAGCCAGCATATTGGAACTCCACTTGCCTTGGTACCTCTTCTCTATTGTAGAAATTTGCTGATGAAAATGCTCACCGTGTTCATCGCTGACAGCTCCAAGGTTTTCGGGGAAGAAGTCCAAGTGAGAGTCCAAGAAGTGAATTTTTAAAGACATGTTACATCCCATAGCTTTATAAGAATGCAGAAGATCAGCCACTATGTCACGATAGTTTTCTGCTTTATGGTTTCCAAGAAAATTGCAACACAAACTTTTGAAAGACTGCCAGGCTGCTTTCTCCAGTGGATTTAACAGTCCCTCGAAATGTTCATCAGCCATTAATGATCGGATTTGTGGTCCTATAAAAACTCCTTCTTTCAATTTAGCATCACTGACTTTGGGGAATTTCGATTTCAAGTACAAGAATCCATCAGAAAGTGTATCCATAGCTTTGACGAATTTTTTCGTAACTCCTAACTTAATATGCAATGGAGGTAAAAATATTTTTCAGGCTTCACTAAAGGGACACATGCCACATTTTTCTGGCCAGGGATAAGAGATTCACGTTTTGGCCATGACTTTCTAAGGTAGTGAGACTTCTTATCTCTGCTGTCCCACTCGCACAAAAAACAGCAAAATTTGGTGAACCCAAGTTGCAAACCAAAGCAATGACCTTTAAATCACCACAGGTATTCCATTCATATTTTCCATATTGTATTTTCTCTAAAACTAGTTTCATATTTTCATATGTCTCTTTCATATCAGCGGCATGCGCTACCGGTATTGATGGAAGTTTATTGCCAATATGTAGCAGCACAGCCTTCAAACTTACTTTAGAGGAGTCTATGAACAATCGCCACTCATCTTGCCGGTGTTGAAGCCCAAGAGTTTCCATAACTGAACAAATATTATTACAAAACACAATACCATTTTCTTCAGAGAAGTATACTTTGAAAACACTATGGCGGCTACGATATCTACTAATTCTTACATCTTTTTGGAGTAGATTCCACCCTTTGAGTCTGGAAGCTAAAACTTCCGCTTGCTGTTTAGACAGATTTAAATCGCGAATCAGGTCACTAAGGTCTTGCTGATTGGGAAAGTATGGTTCTGATGAACAGCTACTGGCTTCATATGTAAGATCATTTTTATTTTCATCTGAATCATTTGGAGTTTTAGTCAGGTCAGAACCAGAGTTATGACTTAAGGTTGTATCTGCATATACTGGTACGGGGAACTCTTCACTGTGTAAGACAGGTCTCATTGCAGATTGCAAATTCGGATACTTAACTGTATATTTTGTTTTAGATGTGATTCCTTTAATATTTGTCAAACAAAAATAACAGTCAGTTAAATGATCCTTCGGTTCCCTCCAAATCATGGGAATTGCAAATGGCATATGATGTGTACCATTTTTCCACCCAGTCAGCAGTCTAACACACGAAACACAGCATGTATTTGGGGCCCAGCTCTTATCAAAATCACCAACTTGACATCCAAAGTAAAGTTTATAACACTTCTTTACAAGTGGGGTCAAATTTCGCCTCTGAGACTTGAAGGTCAGCTCACCACAAATATAGCAGAAATTATCTGCATGATTTACACAATTTCTTGGTATGATGAAAAAATAAAGCACAGAAATACAACATGCACAACATACACAATAAACAGAAAGGAAGGAAATATTTCACTACTCAACAATCTCATAGTCAGCTCAATACTGACACATCACAATGCCAAACAGGTCTGATCATGTCTAAACAACAACAATGAACCTGTACAGTCATGTTTTATTGCGCTTCAGCATGACATTGCAAATAATTTCAATGATACAGCTTGAGTAAAATAGCTACATATGAGGTAACGGTTCCTATGACAGGTCAAAGAAAACGCTAAAATCATATTTTGAAAAGTAGCTTTTACAGAAAAACTATGGCTGATGGGAAAATTCACACTACATATCTGAATTCAGGATGGAAAATGCCACTAGATTCACTATTCAGATCTCTTGTGAAAAAAACCTTGTCGACCAGTGTTATCAAAGGATAAATTTCAAGTAATGGGAAAATTGCAGGAACTAACGAAAAATTACGTTTTATCAATATAAACGTATTGTAAATATAATAATTCTTCCTGAAAATAATCATTAACTTTAAGTTGTGTATATGATTTTGTTGCCTGATCTATCAAATTCCTTGATGTACTTGTCTTTCAACTCTAACTTTTTTTTCCAAACATTGCGGCTAGGATTAACAGTTGGTTAATGGAAGGGATTAACGTATAAACAGGTATTTTATAATTTTTTTTTTTAATAATAACAATGTCTTTTTATTGATCATACAAATTACATTCTCGACATGTACTCTTGGTCAACGACCATCAGAGGTTGAGAAAGCGGCACATATCATATAAACTAATTTAGACCTAGCAATAATATAACAACTGTAACAGTGAATGTGTCATATAAATTATTAACTCGAGTACAATATTCTTTACATTATAAACACACGATATCAACAATCAAACAGGCAAACAACAGACAAATAAATAAATACAGAATAAATACAGTAATAAATACTTCTAATTCTAATACTAATACTTTTAATATTATGATTCATCTTTTAAATTCGATACTCAAAATATATTAATTAATCATAAAAGTAAGTAAATCAAATGGTCCCAACAATACATTAGCTAAAAACAAAACACGAGAATAACAATAGTTAATAAACAATGAACCCATATATACAATACTCATATACAAATATACACATATATACACAACACGCATATATATTCTATTTGCCCATTATATTCCCTAATTAACCCATATCTATATTTCCAAGCCTCTTTAGTATATCCTAATAGTTTAGGCCAACACTTTCCATTTAAGTATTCTATTAACTCGTCCCTACTCAAGACCGAATTAGAGAACCATTTTATCCTAAACTCCCCCAACACAGGACACGTTTCTATAAAATGTACAATGTCCTCCCTCTCCTTCATATTGCACAACGTACAAATACCTTCTCCGTGCTGATAGTGCCTCCTACGGTTAAGATATAAGAGCTCTCCTCTAAGCTTGATTATCCAACTTATGTCAGATGTGGAATAAGAATCATTCACATAAGAAACCGCTTCACTTAAATGGCGATTCAAATCCTTATAAATTACAGATTCTTCGGAGGCTATACTTAACATAATTTGTTCTTGTAAAATTTCATTTTCAATGCTATTAGTTAAATTATGAAAAATGGTTGGCCACATACTAATATTGTTTGAATGTATTCGGGTATTTACTTGATATTTCTGCAGTAATAAATTTATATTTTTAAACCAATAGACATTTCTCTCTATTGTTTTAAAAGCAAGAATATTTGTAAGGCGGTTTTGTGAATTAACAACTTTCAGGATGAACTTGAAGTGTGCTTTTAGGGTATGGATATAAATAGGGCTTAACTTGGTTTCTGTTGATAATAAATAATTCGGAGTGTTTGTGGGGAGTTTGAATATTTTTTTTAAATAAAATGTCTGTAGTTTCTCAACAGAATCATACCTTTGGCCACCCCAAACCTGAGAGCCATAACATAGTTCTGCATACTGTATTAAAAATGTTTATTTTCGAAGTCTGAGGGACATCGTTATTACGTATTTTATATACATTTAAATAAATCTGATAATATGATTTTTTGGTATCTTTAATGTCAATATATTTTTCAGTATGTACTATGAGATTTTTCCGATGATTATAAAATGTTCTAAATTATTCTTTAAGAAGTAACAGACAGTTTAATTTTTTAAAGCATATTTTTTTATGTTATTTCTATGTTATTATCTATGTTATTTCTATATTGTTATTTTATGAGGCGACTAAAAAGGAATTAGATGAGCGACCTCCTCTCCTGAAACAAGATGCCAAATGCCTAATAATGCCAAATCACAACAGTTTTCATCTCGTTTGCTGATTGTCGCTTATTATTTGCGATAGGTACAAATAAAAGTATGCAGTGAAAAAAATATAAAAAAACATTTGCGAGGTTGGAAATTTATTATAGAGGATTTTAAAATGTTTTGTATGAGTCATCTTGCTTAATATTTTTTTTTTTTGTTTTTTTCAATTTTGCCTTAGTTTCCCTGTGCGGTTTCGATAAATAGGGTTTCCAAATTGCAATAATTTTGAAATTTACCAGTCAAATATTTTATAAATAAATTAACATAGTTACAGAAAGAAATACTTAAAATTCATAGCATGTCTACCCTTGGGACGAAATGGGTTCATACGTATCTTATTTAATTTTAGAAGCATTTATCCATATATCATGCTTATTTATTTTAATTTTTTCTGTCGAACTTCTTCCTCAATTTATGAAAACAAATATTCATTTATTATAACTTTACTTAAAATAATTATTTTATAACCAAAGGACTATAGGCGGTACAAGCACCTTACTCATTATCCACGCTGTGAATAATAAAGTGACATTATTAAACGGTTTTATTCAACAGGGTTTGAGTACAAAACATAAAACTGCAATAAATCAGCATTTAAATAAGCTAATAAAGTAGACGTTATAGGTTAGGTTGAGTTAGTGTCCAACTTTACAAATTCTCATATAGTATGAACTATGCATCGTAAAAGGCCAACTTTGTCCCCTGCAGTATACCTGAAACGGATTAAGTAGTTGAGTGCTAATACCTTAAGGATTTATTCAGTGTTTTAGGTAGGTTCATGAAAACGCCGGTTTACATTAATTATTTACATATATCAAACAAGCAACAGAAAAGAAAACTCGCAAAGAGTCATATAATAATTCATTATCACATATATTAACCCTAAACGTAAAACATTACTGTAATGATATAATTGAAAGATAAAAAAAAAAAAAGTTACTGTTACATTTGGCATTAATAGCCTCAGTGGTCCACCGGTAAAGGGTCTGGACATAACTTCAAACCATCCCAATAGCTAAATACGTGGGTGGTGTAAGGTTGAGCTATTGCAACTGTTGTTTTTTACAGTAACTTCAAACTATGCCTTTGCTGATTCTGTCTATCCACCTTATATGCACAATACTACTTTTATACGCAACGATATCTACCTTCTGAGGACAAAAAAAAAAACTGATATGAATGCGTCACTACGCACAATGGTGCCGATAGGGGCAAAACCATAAAAAATGAAGGTAATCCAACCGGAACTTTATAGATATTTTTTGAAACCTTGAAAAATACCTCTAGAGCAAGGATCCATACCAATTTTTTAGATTGATCCTCATTAAACCTTTGAAAACAAGGTAGATTTTGCATATTGTAGGAATGGCACAAAAACAATTTTGTTAACGTCCTATTTCGAAGTGATCTTAGGGAAGCCCAAATCTGTCCGAGGACGTAATTTTTCGAAAATATCTTATTTAGACATCCTGAAAAAAGGTATTTAATCCTAGTTTTCAAAGAAAAAAAATCTGGTGCGTGCTCGCAACACTCAGTTTAATCAAATTCATTCGAGCCGTTTTTGAGAAAATCGAAAAAAACATAAAAAGTTATTAAATAAAGTACCCTCTCCCTTTGAGAAATTTTGATGATTTTTTTCCTGTCACATCGCGGGCATATACATACACTAAATACCTTATTTCAGGTTCGCACGGTTTATAGTTTTTGAGTTAGTCTGTTCACATACACACACACACACACACACACACACACACACACACACACACACACACACACACACACACACACACACACACACACACACACACACACACACACACACACACACACACACACACACACACACACACACACACACACACACACACACACACACACACACACACACACACACACACACACACACACACACACACACACACACACACACACACACACACACACACACACACACACACACACACTCACACACACATACACACACAAACACACACACACACAGACCATTTCGCGGGACTTGGTTATTTGGACTCAGGGGACCCCAAAACGTGTATTTCCGTTGAATACCGGAAATCGAAATTTTTCACCATCGCAATACTTTCACTTACTATATATTTCATATACATGGTAAGTGAAAGTAAAAAGTTTAGGTTGGTTAGAAAAGAGAATCGGGTGTTCTCTTGAGACATGTCATAATTGATATGGTTATTGGTCTTTTTCAATGTTAGCTCCTTCGACCTTCGTCTTCTGGTTGATATTAAATCAACCCAGAGGTATCACTGAATATATTCCAAAAGATTTCAGATCCGAAAACGTCCGAATTGTTGAATGCGATCATTTTATAGTTAGGAATGCGTGAGCGGGAGTGCCGTTTGTTTATGTGTCCCATCTTCCAGGTGCAATGTTTTCAATCGTTAATAATCTTCTATTAAAACATGAATTTGTCAATATGTCAACAATTGTTTATTTGCCTCAGTTTTAAGTTTTATTTCAACGAAGGGAGTGAAATATTTATTCAATCTATTCATAATAATTATTTATTTAAAATTTATATGGATAAATACGTCATTTCCTACCGCGATGTATGTGATACACTGATGAATAAAAATTTGTTGTAAAAAAAGTGCCTGAAAAAGACATGTATATAAGCAGAAAGCTCAATAGATAATAATCCTGACTCATTTCATTGCCTATGTGTAACCCTGTACCGAATAAACTATTTTATTTAAATTTAAGTGAAGAAAGGATTCATTTAAAAATTAATTTGAAATACTTTGTGCGATGGTATTTTTTTTATTCTCACTGATAATGGGAATACCATGCTCTTTAAGGAAAAAAGATTTATTCGATTATCATCATTTAATCAGGAGTTATAGATTTTTGGCCGCTAAATGAAAAAAATTTACTACTGTGCGACGTCAGCTTCAGCACACCTGAAATGATCTGAGCGTGTCAACAGCACACGTCAGCATAGTCAACAGCGCACACCTTCATAGATAGATAGATGGATAGATAAATCGCTTTATTTATAATCAAAAGAAGTTTTACAATTTGAAAAAATTTACAATAAGCTTTCATTGGCATGGTAAATCACCGTCTACCACACACCTTTATAAGTATGCCATTAAGGCAGTTTAGTTTCCCAGGAAAGCAGGAATTAAAAAATTTCTATTTTTAGTTGATAGTTAGTTGGTAGTTTTAAACTGATATGCAGGGTATTTTTTTATTAATACTGAAGTAGGTACATGTTACAGAGCGTATCGGCACATGAAACAGATATGAGTTTACAGAGAACTTCAATTCGATACTTTAATGATGTTAAACAATTTTGAACAAATTATTGTTATTTTTTGTAACTATTACTCTCATTACCAACAATGATTACTGGATGCTTCCATTATGTATGTATATCACCGATAATCGTCACAGAGCTATTGAAATATTAAGTACTTCGGTAGCCATCATAAGGTGAAGTTCCTACCTGCCTTGAACCAGGCTAATCTTGCTAGCATGCATATCTAATGTCCACTTAAAGCAAAGTTAGTGAGCCCTACGAGGAAGCAATGGTCGTATATAAACCCGAGGATCGTTTGAATTAAGAAATTTTCGGAATAAGTAAAACGAGCAACCTTTTTTTTTTTTTACTTTCACTTACCTATATATGAAATATATAGTAAGTGGAAGTATTGCGATCGTGAAAAATTTCGACTTCCGGTTTTCAACGGAAATACACGTTTTGGGGTCCCCTGAGTCCAATTAACCAAGTCCCGCGAAATGGTCTGTGTGTGTGTGTGTGTGTGTGTGTGTGTGTGTCTGTGTGTGTGTGTGTGTGTGTGTGTGTGTGAACAGACTAGCTCAAAAACTATAAACCGTGCGAACCTGAGATTGAGTATTTAGTGTATGTATATGCCCGCGATGTGACAGCAAAAATTTCATCAAAATTGCTCAAAGGGAGGGGGTACTTTACTTAATAAATTTTTAAGTTTTTTTCGATTTTCTCAAAAACGGCTCTAACGATTTTGATCAAACTGAGTATTTGATCTATTTATATGCCCGAGATATGACTGTAAAAATTTCATCAAAATTGATCAACCGGAGGGGGGACTTTACTTAATAAATTTTGTATTATTTTCACGTGTTTTTTTTTATTTACTCAAAAACGGTTTTCACGATTTTGATCAAACTGGGTATTTGATGTTTGTATATGCCAAAGATTTGATAGCCAACATTTCATCAAAATTGATCAACCGGAGGGGGGACTTTACTTAATTAATTTTGTATCATTTTCAAGCGTTTTTTTTTTATTTACTCAAAAACGGTTTTCACGATTTTGATCAAACTGGGTATTTGATGTATGTATATGCCAAAGGTGTGATAGCCAACATTTCATCAAAATTGATCAACCGGAGGGGGGACTTTACTTAATAAATTTTGTATTATTTTCACGTGTTTTTTTTTATTTACTCAAAAACGGTTTTCACGATTTTGATCAAACTGGGTATTTGATGTATGTATATGCCAAAGATTTGATAGCCAACATTTCATCAAAATTGATCAACCGGAGGGGGGACTTTACTTAATAAATTTTGTATCATTTTCACGTGTTTTTTTTATTTACTCAAAAACGGCTTTCACGATTTTGATCAAACTGGGTATTTGATGTATGTATATTCCAAAGGTGTGATAGCCAACATTTCATCAAAATTGATCAACCGGAGGGGGGACTTACTTAATAAATTTTGTATCATTTTCACGTGTTTTTTTTATTTACTCAAAAACGGCTTTCACGATTTTGATCAACCGAAGGGGACACTTTATTTCATAACTTTTTTTCTAATTTTTAGATTATCTCAAAAACGGCTTTAACGATTTTCTTCATATTCGTCATGTTTAATGAAAATTGAGTGTTATTTAATATCAGGTAAGCGTTATCATTATTTAAATGTTCTGAGGGGCTTATAGAGCAAATGAAAACAAAAATAAGAAATGAATGTGGAAAATGTGAACTTTGAGAAGTGGCATTAACAAAACGCATTAATTTCTTATCTAAGTAAGTTGGTAAGTGAAAGTTGTGTGTAGCGCGCACGCACCAGATTTTTTTTTTAATTATAAGTCTATTATAATTATTAAAACGCCCTGAAACTTATTTTTTTATTCTACTCGATACAATGTTACTTTAACTGCTTTTAATTGTTTGTTGGAAACTGTACTTCATATGCATACTAAACCACCTAGACAGCAGTTTTTTCTTCTCTTAACCAGAAAGTAACTTCTTATCGAACAGTTTAGCAATAAGAAAAGAGAAAGATATCCATTATCATAAATTATTATTCTCCGAGATATAAACCCATAAAATGTATATTGTTATTTTATTTCAGTTCGCTTGTCAGACTTTGTTGATATTTATTCGCATTCTCCACCGTTTGTTACATGGAGCTCTGCAGCGTATTTTTTGATTCTATTTACCCATCTACTTTTTGGCCTAGATTTATTTTTTTGTTATACCCTTCCTCCTCGTTTAGGCTATACCCGGTTTTCCCGGAGAACAGGTGAGTGGGTGGGGGATTAATGCCGAGTATTTTAAGGTGCCTTTAGACTCTACGAACTTTACCCTCGAACAGCCTTCAAGAAGGCTGATCGGATATTCTAGGTACTTCATCTGTTCGCCTGTGTTCGGGGGTAGCGCTAGTGTCACTTTTGATTTGGGTTTTTCCCAAGTAACAGGAGTTTGTGATACTAGTGCGCCGTTGTAATTCGTCTCCTATTTTTTTATTTTTCAGATAATATAAAATATATTGCTAATGGAGATTTTTGCTTCTTCTGAAGCTAGTGTTTGGTGCGTCAGCCATATTTGTTCGCTTAACGTCACTTTACGTATAAATGACGTGGAACGCCGGTACGGCAAGGTTCGGGGGAGCACCTGTTCTAGGGTGAGGTTCGTAGAGTGTAAAGGCACCTTTAAATGTCCCCTGGATAAGGGTTTTGAACGACTATATTCGGGTGTTCACTCATATATTGTCAGGGACAACGCGAATTTCCTCCCGCCACTCGCCCATGCCACCACCCACTTTTTGGCCTACCACGGCTCACGTACTCCTGCATACTATTGAGCCATTATCGGCGTCAAGAGGCTTCTAGATCTACTTCTCTGAGCAACTTTTGTTTGGTCTATGAATGCTACGCAAGAAATAATCCTGTTTCTATGTTTCATCGCAATATTTAAATAAATTAGGTAGCAATCCCATTCGTTTTTAAATTTTTTAATTTTGTGCAATTTGATTGAAGAGAAAAATTCTCCGAAAAATCTACGGCCCGACAAAAGAAGGGAATCTCTGGAGAATGAAGACTAACGAAGAGTTGAAGAACTTGTACGAGTGACCAGACATAGTTGCCACCATAAAGAAGAGAAGGATAAGATGGCTAGGCCACGTACAGAGGATGAGCAATGAGCGCCTTCCAAAAATGATAATGGAAGGGAACCCAGGTGGAAGAAGGGAGAGAGGTAGGCCGAGACTGCGTTGGCTGCAGGACGTAGAAGATGACCTTCGGACTCTCGTCGTTGTGGAATGAAAGAGGGCAGCAGAGGACAGGTCTGAGTGGAGAAGAGTAGTGGAGGAGGCCAAGGTCCTGCAGGGACCATACCGCCATTAGATGATGATGATGATGATTGAATTGGTAGGAGATACGAATTTACATTTCACTTCATATCAGTTCGCGAACAGTGAACATTTTTTATTGTGTCGTCATTTCCTGCTGTAAAAGAGAGAATTGGTCGGTGACGCGGGAGATATAACTTTGAGCTGAGTATGATAAATTACCGCAATTAAAATTAGGAACCCGGTTTCAACACTATCGAACTACAGTAATGAATATTTATCACCTTTTTACTTAGCCCGACCATCTTTTTATTTTACTTATGACGAATTAAATATATTTTTGAAAAAATAAGAGAATTTTCATTTAAAAATTTACCCTCAATCGCTCAATTTCGTTTAATCGTTGTATTTCATCCTAACTCGATTGCAACGGATTAAACAGCAACCACTATTTTAAGAAAGATATCTATTTTTCAACTAAACAAGGGTTATAAAGACTAATTGAATTTATCAGTTGTGGCTAGGTATGTAAAGATTGTTACATTCGGGGGAGAAAGAAAGGCAGATGGAAATAGAGACATGTTGTGCGTTTTTTTTTTTTTTCTGCCAGAAGTCAGAGGGGCTCGGAAGCCCGGAGAGGGCAGATAGAATCCTGATTGGGAGATAAGGAGGTCGCACCGGTGGATGGCTAGCGGGGGAAATAAAACAAGGAAATAAGAGGCGAGGAGCGGAGGTATTTACAAGGCCCGGCTAAGGGTGACACCTCCCAAATCCCCTCCTCACCCTCCTCATATCCCTCACGGCCCCAATATTACCGCCTTCTTTATCTATAGGCCTAATATACTTCCGGTTTCGTTATACATTCTTGCGCCTATTTCGAAGGCATTGGTAGCGAGTAAATTGGATACACTATCATCCTGCAATTATAAAACTACTTTTTATATACAAAACCTATGGTAGCCAAACTGACGGATTAAACATATGATCTGCAGGACTTTGATAGGGACGGGTTAAGATTAAGATTTTCTTTACTGATGACATTGTTTTTCATTCAGAAGATGAAAAGAGCCTTCATCATATGATTGTTAAATTTTACTGTAAACTTGAGCAATAGCAAAATAATGAATTTGAGGAATGCTGGTAGGCACGACAGGGATGACAAATAGACATTTATATTAGAATAATATAAATATATAAATATATATATTAATAAATAAATAAATAAATAAATAAATAAATATATATATATAAATAAATATATAAATATAAATAATATAAATAAACAAAAAAATATTAGAATAAACTGTTATAATTGTATTATTTCAAAAAATATAGCGTACAGTCTCAGAAAGAGCAGTTATCAACGAACATAAACTTGGTACCAATCACGAATTACACGACTAATATTACTCTAAGGGATGTTCGAATTATATTATTGATAATTGATAAGGAAAGGTTCATTAATGAAAGGGGTGAGGAAAGTTTTACTTTCCCCTCCTCGACGAGGAAGTTACCCAAAGAAAAAACAAAGTCGGCGTGTGGTCAATTAAAAAGGAGGAAGTCTTTTACGGAAAGTAAGCAAAAATAATTGAGGATAAAGAGAAAAAAGAAATCGGTGCAGAGAAAAATATTTAGAATAAAATTCCCAAAACCTACTGAAAAAGTATTTAAACATTATTAAAAAAAAAATTGAAATTTTTTAAAAGACGGTATATCAAGGGTATTCATGCTCTTTTGAAATTCCACTAAAATTATTCTCTTATTTTTAAATTAAAAGATCTAATAAACTCGATAAGGTATTGCTATTTTTTTTGGGAGGGGGTCCCCCCTTCCTCGCCGTTTACGCTATTCGAGGTTTTCCGGGCCAGGGGAAAGGGAGGACCAAGGCCAGGGGCAGAGTTGTACATTAGCTTAGTAATTTTTAGTTAGCTAAGGTTAAACGGACATCCAAATACTTTAATCAGGAATTTGGCTGACATAAGTATGGGAACGAGAAGACTATTTGTTGTCTCAAGCCAAAGGAAGGGTTGCTGCTGGGCGCTTTCCCTCCTCATGCCTGACATGTCATTTCCAATTATAACTATCTCATTCGCTGATTGACCTTGCTGACAGACCTTGTTGACAGGTGCGAATCGATAATTAAAGTAAAAAAAAAAAAAAATTGTGATTTTTATACACGGTTTATACCTTTGTCTTGACCGATTTATTGCAATGTATGAAATTGACATTGACCTTTTAATAGTTTTTACCTAATTATTAAAAAAAAAAAATGGAAATTGTTCAAAACACAAAGAAATCGTTGAAGCATTCGAAGCGAAACTGGTGTAACTAAAAAGCTGAGAGATTTAGGGTTGAGAAGGGGTTTAGCAGGGCTGAGGTGCAATATTAACAGGAGCTGAAATATTCGAGAGTGAACAGGCTAATAAAGTGGTCTGAAAGGAGGGATCAGGACAGGGCGGAAAGGGGGGCCTAAAGGGGGGGGGCAAAAATAACATGGTCCTCGCTCGGATGTCAAGTGCAAGACTTCCCGAACGTGAGTCTATCTTCCCATCTCTCGATACGGGGTCCGCTGCTTCGTCTTATCTCGGCCAATTTGTGACAGTCGATTGCACCTCTCTGCGAGTTTTTATGGATCGGTTTTGCCCATCTTGGCTGGACCAATTATTTCTGTACTAAAACGTACGGGTGTATAGGAGAGGAAGATCTAATTTATCTAAATCATAAAAAGGCCTAAGAGTAGTATTTGTTGAAATGTAGGGTTAACTAAGATCATGGGTTTGAATAATTCATAGTTTAGAAATCCCCAAATCCTATTGAAAATTTATTTCAACATCATTAAAAAAAATTGAAATTTTATAAAAGACGGTATATCAAGAGTATACATACTCATTTAAACGCTAAGAGTTAGTTTGATATATGACAAAATATCAGGAAACCTGTACTCTACAACGAATGCCCCAATATTAGGGAAGAGGTCTCAGAGGCGTAAAATTGGTACATATTTAAAATTCTTATTTTGATTTTTTAAAGCTTTAGAGTTTAGAATAATACCGATTTGGTCAAATTTAAAGTAGCCTGATCTAGTTCTGTTTGATCTAATTAGTCTGGCTTTTTGTCTTTTGGCTTTTGGTAATACACTATTAAGATCTGAAAGTAAATTAAATATATTGCTATGGAATATAGATGGGATTACTAAATTATATAATTCTGATTTTGATAATTTTATAAATAACTTTTTTAAAACTGTAGATATATTTTGTTTTGTTGAAACATGGGCAACCAAGTATGTTCAACCTTACCCTAGTTTTCTGGAGGAACATTCATTAATTTTTGTTGAAGGGGTAAAAGAAAAGTCATATGGGCGATGTAGTTCTGGGATAGCAATATTTTATAAAAATTCCTTTCATAATAAAATTACACTTCTAGATAAGACGAACTTATGGATTTTTATTAAACTAGATTATAATAGACAAGTGTATGTAATTGGAGTAGTATATTGGAATCACACTACTAACATCGAAACATGTACGTTACTATTTAAAGATCAGGTTAACTATTTATTAGAAAAACCTAAAAACGCTTTATTTTACATATTCGGAGATTTTAATTGTAGGTTAGGCCAGATTGATTTTTCAGATAAAGAAATATTTACCAACAGTCAATTGTACGCCCCTAGAACATCCTATGATACTCAACTAAACAAAAGAGGAAAATTATTAATTGAAACAATGGACAATTTAAATTTCGAAGTAGTTAACGGAAGATCACTATCTGATCGACCCGCACATTACACATATTCATCTTCAATAGGGATGAGTGTGATTGACCTAGCCTGGGCTCATCACGAGGCAATTGAATATGTGAAGGACTTAAAAGTGATGAATTTGTCGGATTTGTTTAATCACAGAGCTGTATTGTTAGAAATATCAACCAAAACCGGTAATTCTGAAAATAATAATGCACATCATACAGAAAATCCTAATTACCAAAAACGAATAAAATGGAAAACATCAAGTGATTCAGTGAGAACATTTCAGGAAACGATTTCAAATTCGAGTAGACTATATTATAACAGTTCAGAGCCACAGAATCTTTATGAGAATTTCAAACTAATGTTAATGGAGTCAGCGATAAATTGTAATATGTTATCTACTTATTCTAATATAATTAATAATGTCCAGCATAACAAATGGTTCAATGCAGACTGCAAATGTATGAAAAAGGTACTAAGAAGGTGTTATAAAAAATTGAGGGCATCAAATTATAATAAAGAATTATATATGGAATATAACAAACTTAGAAAACAATACTATACTTTTATAAAACAAATGAAAAAAGAGTATTACGAAAATATAGTCACAGCTTTCTCTAACATTAGAAATACGAAAGAATTTTGGCTAACAGTAAAAAGTATATCTGGTCATAAGAATGATAAAATCAGCATCGATATAAATATTATAATTGAATATTTTAAAAGTTTTTATTCATTTTCTCCAAAACCCACAGTAAGTGAAAAATTCTTTAATGTAGCAGACTCATTTCTAGATGGCGAAATAACCCAAGGAGAAATGCTAATGGCCATATCAACCGCGAAAAATAATAAATCTCCCGGAGAAGATTGTATACCCTATGAAATGCTGAAACATTTAACACCGGTATGGGAACACTATTTGTTAAATATGTTTAATACAATATTACACACTGAAAAAATTCATATCCAGTGGTCACGTGTTATATTAACTATGCTGCACAAAAAAGGTGACAAATTATCTCCTGCAAATTACCGCGGCATTGCTTTGTTCAATACTTGTTCAAAATTATTTACCTCCATCCTTAGGACAAGGTTAAGTGATTGGTGTGAAGTAAATAAGATAATACCAGAAGAACAATCTGGATTCAGAAAAAATAGGTCATGCACGTATAATTTGTTCGTTTTAAATAGTTTAATAATATTACAAACACAAGTTAGAAAACAATACTTATTTGCTATCTTTGTTGACCTGAGCCGAGCTTTTGATAATATAAATCATGAACTGTTGTACCATAAACTTCATATACTTGGAATAAGTGGTAAAATAATAAGAATAATAAAACATTTTTATGATGATGCTTGCTTTAATATAAAGATAAACAAACAGATTATAGAGAAGCCTATAAAAATAAACAAAGGCATTCTTCAGGGCGAGTCCCTTTCACCTCTATTGTTTTCAATCTTTCTTTACGATTTTATATCATTTTAAGAGATAAAGGTGCCAATAGTATTCGAATAAATGAGAACAAAGATATATTGGGCCTAATGTTCGCGGATGATATTGTGCTGTTTGCGGACTGAAGAACTGATGCCCAAAATAAATTAAATCTATTGTCTGAATACTGCGCAGCGAACAGTCTAACAGTGAACGTAGAAAAATCTAAAGCCGTTATATTTCGATCTTCAACCAGGTGTCGAAAAGTACTTCCGTTGAACTTCGAGGGCCATCAAATAAAATACGAAACTAATTATAAGTACTTAGGCGTTCATTTCAGCTGTACAGGGAAGTTTCAGACTGCTACATCTTATTTTCTAAGCAAAGGAATTAAAGCATTAGGAAGAATAAAACAAATCTTAATTAAAGGAAAATCTAATAATTGGGAAACAAAGGTTAGATTATTTGATTCTATTGCCTCCGCAACAGCTCTATATGCAGCTGAAATCTGGTCGTTAGGGTATTTAGATAAAATTCAGACACTTCAAACTACATACTTTAAATCACTGTTTCATTTACCATATAATACACCGCACCATTTTATTAGAGTAGAGACCAACTGTAAACATATCAAAGTAATGGTATTGGAAAGGGTTATAGCTTGGTGGTCGAAAATACTCGAGATGCCAGCGGATGACCTAATTAGGTTATGTTATGATACGGTGCTAAATGCAATCTTATCTACAGCTAATCGTCAAAAATATAACAACTGGTTCACTCATTTGAATAACATTTTAATAACTCTAGGATACCAAGATTATTCATGTTTTTCTAACATAAATGAGATAAGAAGGGAAAAAGATAATTTATTAGAGAAGTGGGAAAATCATTTGAAATCTAAAGATGTAACTAGATGCTTAAATTCTAAATTTAATAACAACTTTCGATTGATTACCACATTTGGGCTAAGAGAGGATTATTTAATAAACAACAATAATATCAATAAACAGAGAATTATAATGCAGTTGAGACTATCCTCTATAAATGTCATACAATTTTATATAAATGGTATTAAATATGCAATAGAAACAAATGAAAACTGCACATTATGCAATTTAAACGTACCGGAATCCATGCAGCATATTTTGATTATCTGTCCAATATATAATCCTCCTAGATTACACTATCTCAAAAAATATATTAGCGGTTCTGGTAACTTAGATATTGATTTTGCAAATATTGTAACAATAAAAAATCGGGAACAATTGGATAATGTTAGTAACTTTATTAAACTAGCAATGAAAATAAGGCCTTTTATTATCAATGAGTAGGTAACTAATCGGCTGAGTGTTGTTGTTATTATAACTTCCATATAACATTCTCTCAATTTAAAGGATTAAAGTACATTATTTTATTTTGGCTCTTTTTTTTAAGTTTCTTTGATTTATTTAATTAATTCTATTACTATTGTCTTTTAATATTGCTTGGGATTACAAATTACAATCTAATTAAGAATGTTTCCAGGCATTCCATAATTTGTGTACCAATATGTTATACACATCTGTAATTTATATATATAAATTAAACTATTATATATTCTTATATTGTACCATTGTTGGCTGTGGGATTTGTAATTATGATTACATGTCAGATGCTATTTGTATATAGTGTTTATAAATAGTGATTCATATATCCATAAACATAATTCAATAATATAGACTGTCAATTGTATTGCACATTGTAAACATGCACTATTATGTTTCGATATTAAAATAATGACGCCAGAATACCTGTAAAATGTACAAGCATGTATACAGTAATAAATAATAATAATAATAAAAAAAAAAAAAAAATAGTCTGGCTTTTTGTCATTTAAAATTGATCGAAACAAGTTCAATTTAAAATGAAAAAGACAAATTTTGCAGAGGCTTTATTTCTGATGAAACTTCTTTAGAAATCATTTTTTTTTTTGGGTCTGGTTTTTAGTCTGATTTTGTAAAAAAAAAAAAGTAATCAAAATTCAACTGTTTTCAAAATAACACAATAAAAACTTTATTATTCTAAAAATAAAAATTATATTTTAATATGTAGCTTGCATTGCCCTCTAACCATGTCCCTTGCCTTACACAAAACTGGTTTTCAGACAGCCAGCTTTTAAATATCTCCATCGAATAAGAGGTCTGAATTGAAAAAAACATTTGATAATTAATGTGAATGAAAATTATTTTACGTACGGCAGATTTCCGTGTCCTGAAAGAAATATACGCATTTTTTTACTAACGATTTCCGTTTTCAATCTAGGAAAAATCATTGAAACAAAAAAAGTTTCAAGACCAAAATAAAGGATATAATTATAGTCAAGTATTTTTGTGATCCTTTATTTAAGCCTCAGTTTTTTAATTTTTTGTTATACGTTTCGGCATTTGCGCCATTTTCAAGATAACAATATCTAAAATTATAATTACAATATATTTTAACAAAGGGCCGAGATGGCCTAAAGGACGCTTGCAATAGGTAATCAAAGTTAAGCAACGCCGATCGAGGTTAGTACTTGGATGGCTGACCACTCCATTAGGGTGACCGCCCGTCAATGAATGACACGCTGTCCAAGCCTACCCCCCCCCCCCCATACCACACATACCACCCCCGGGTATGTGAGGCCCGTCAGCCTACTGGAGGCGACTCACACCGACTGGGAGTAGGAGTGATGAACCTTCCCCGTGTATGTCATCGAGAATCGTGGTGTGGTTTTTCAGGATGTCAGTAACCGCCCGGAGGTTTGGTTCAAGGACGGTATGCTTCAGGGAAAGAAATATAGGTCCTCAGGGCCTCCTGACTCTGAGCTACCATAATCCTTGGACCTAGACCAGTTTGTCACTATCCTTGAACCCGAGTGAGCTGACGCCAACGGTGGGAAGAACACTGCCAAATTGGCCTCAATGGGATTGGTTATGGAGCTATGGGCAGTCTGACGCTTGCAGCCACGTGAGGTTTGGGCTATCCTCTCCAGGCTGTCTGTGCTCCTGCAAGCAAGAAGCAAGTCTGTAAGAAGACCACTCTACGCGGCCAAAGGTCTCAATAGGCCTATTGCGCCAACCGAAAAAGAAAAGGATTTTACAATACACATTGTTATATTAAGAGCAATTAAGTAATGGAATGTATTAAGAATAATTAAGTAATGAACAATGAAAGTAATGAAATATACACAATCAACCTTAAAATGAAGCAATGAATTACACAAGCAGCAATGAAGTTAAAATTAAATATGGAGGGGATAAAGAGATTAGTGTTACTAGTTGGCTTTCATACTTTGATACAATAGGACTTGTTTTTGGCTACTATAAGTTTTAAATTTTTGTCTGATAATGGCATTCAGCCTATTTAATGTAAAGTAATTTTTTATGGTCACAGATTCACAGGGAGTGAATATCTTTCATTATTTAACTGTTTTTAATTTAATATGTATTGTTAAAATATGATGTTCTAATTCAAATTTTAGATATTGCTATCTCGATAATGGCTTAAATGCCGAAACTTAGAACAAAAAATTAAAATAGTGATTTAAGCCTCCCAATGGATCACAAAAATACTCGATTAAGATCTGTGTAGCCTAAAATTAATAAAAAATGATCAAAAGAATATAATGTTTATTGAATATGATGTTAATTGTGAATAAGATGATTTCATGGAACGACATTTTTTTACCCTACATTGGATAAAACTGTTCCGCGAAAAATCACTGGTTAGTAGCATGTAGCATGCATTGTTTTTCTAATATTTGTCCTACGCTAGTAAAAAAAGAATTAATTTTGTTATTCGGAAAGAAGGTGAAACTAGCTAGTAAGCAATCATTGTATAGGTGATAATGAGGATATAGAAATTTATAATTAAGCCACAACAATAATCGGCCACTGAGTAAATAGTTATAACTTCATTGACCCTGGCCTAACAAAATAGTAAATATAATCCCGTATAATTATTATATTGTTTATATTACATATTTATACAGTAGTTAAACTTAACAAAGAGTTCCTAAGAGCGCCTAATCGCGGAAGTTAAGCATTAAAGGGCGTTAACTAATTTCGCAAGACGGTTGTGTGGCCTGAATTCCAGCAAAACAAGTATGCGGGATTCTGTCAAAGTCGACCCCCTCCGCCCTACAATACTACAGTCTTAATTTCCGGGCCACCTAGTGCTATCCAGGATAAATAAGTTATTTTATTATAGTTTTCTATTACTGATAGGTTAAATTATTGTTATTAATCAGCAAACCAAAAATAACCATAAGAAATTAATTTTATATAAATTGAATTTCATCCGTCTCTCTAATTCATAAATTGAATTTCATCTATCATCTCTCTATTCACCTTGACAAGCATATACGTTTTAGTATGTATAGTTGTAGATAGTATATAGGTTATACTTTATTTTTTATAAATAATTTACGATTGAACGATTGATTTTTTTTTTAAATAAAAACTATTACTTTATTAAAACATAAATAAATAATATTCTCATTCTTATCCAAGAATGAAATCTTCGCAAACAGTACCAGTCAAAAGTTTAGACTCACTTGTATTTAATTTTACAATCTTCAAGTTTAAAAAAATAATTGTAACTCAAGAGATAACATTTCAAAAATTATATGATTGTTTCGAATACAATCTATATAAATAAAGAGGAAATTATGTTTGTTTGTTTTTTTTTTGTTTGTTCGTTATAGAAATCCATACCGTTTGTCCTAAATTCTCCAAATTTCGCTTACAATTAGTGTTTCTTTCGTACCAGGTGCGAATGTCCACCTACTAGTTTTTCCTAACTTTTAACCATTAAATATTATCTTTCAGTTTTATAAGAGCTTTTGAAATGTTATTAATTTTAATCTTAAGGTATTGCAATTTTTTTTTTTTTGGTATTATTTTCTTAATCCATCATTTTCAATAACAAATCTGACTTTCTTATGTACATTGATGGGAATAATATGCCTACTCGCATGGAATGCGCATATGTTACAAATAAACTCCTTTTGCATAGGGTTACTATGCAAAAGAAGAAAAAAAAAAACGAGTAGGTTACTCGCAGAAGGCAAACATATAATCGATTTTTTCAAGCAATTTCGATGTGGCGGCTATAACCAAAACATTAAATTATCTATGACATTTTCAAAAATAATTTAGTTAATTCTTAGAAATTAGTTATATTGTATTA
Organism: Aelia acuminata; assembly: GCA_911387785.2. NCBI lineage: Eukaryota > Metazoa > Arthropoda > Insecta > Hemiptera > Pentatomidae > Aelia > Aelia acuminata. The sequence goes on from OU426982.1 coordinate 36,695,008, forward strand.
GATAACTTGTTAATACTCTGAACTATTCATTTTATTCATTATAAAATTTAAGAAACGGATTTATACAAAACTAAAAATTAAATAAATAATGTATGTATACATTTTCATTAATTTATTCTTAAAAAATTTCATTTTATTTTATTATTTTATTTTATATCCCAACCTAACCACTATTCCGCTCGCAATATCCTCGGCATGCCTTTTATGAGATTGGATACCACCGCTAGGTCGAAGCGTCCTTGTTGTTAGTTTGGGAGCGTTTTCGTTACTCACAAGGATTTTCCTTATAATATTAGACAGAAATGTTCATTGGGATAACGGAGACCATGGGCAAATACATCTTGTTTAGTATTTCGATAAATTTCAATATTAGGAGTAAAAGGGAATTGATACAGCTTTCCAAAGAGGTGAGTTATTATAATGCTTCAGTTAACTATAAATAAGCTATAAATAATCTCTTGAAGCGTGCAGCGTTTATGAAAATACATAAATCCTTTAATGTTTTATTGTTCATTAGAATGCGGTCTCTAAAGAACTTTCCGTTAAATACAAACAATAAAATATCTACGATTCTTTTTTTTCTTTTTTTATTGATGAAAACTTAATATAATTTTACAACTTATTAATTTCTCTAGCAATAAAAAATATAATTTGATCCAACGAGTGTACAATTTATGATACTAAAAAATACGAGACAATTTTTTTAACCTACAAAACGCCCATAATGCACAATATTATTGGGCACTTAATATATTTCTTTTACTAATTAGGTAACCAAAATTCAGTGATATTTTGAATGTTAAAAACTAAAAATATCGATATATTTTTGTATAAACTCTATAAGAGAATATCGATGGAACAGCAACTACTTGTTGAAATATTACAAAATCAACGATTTATCAAAAAGAGAGGAAAATAAACAATACTTTTATAGACAATTTTTTGTAGGAAACTGTTATATTTTTACTTTCACTTACCTATATATGAAATATATTGTAAGGGAAGGTATTGCGATCGTGAAAAATTTCGACTTCCGGTTTTCAACGGAAATACACGTTTTGGGATCCCCTGAGTCCAAATAACCAAGTCCTGCGAAATGGTCTGTGTGTGAACAGACTAGCTCAAAAACTATAAACCGTACGAACCTTGGGTACGGTTTGTAGTTAGTACGGGTCACCGTACGAACGAAATTGGGTATTTGGTGTATGTATGTGCCCGCGATGTGACAGCAAAAATTTCATCAAAATTGGTCAAACGGAGGGGGTACTTATATAAAGAATTTTGTCTAAGTTTTACGTTTTTTGCGACAAGAATTTTGTCTAAGTTTTACGTTTTTTTATCCAAAAACGGCTCTAACGATTTTGATTAAACTCGGTATTTGATGTATGTATATACCTGCGATGTGACAGTCAAAATTGATCGATTGGAGGCCACTTTACTTAATAAATGTTGTCTCATTTTCACGTGTTTTTTTATTTACTCAAAAACGGCTTTAACGATTTTTATAAAACTTGGTATTTGATGTATCTGCCTATATGCCCGCGATGTGATTGCTAAAATTTCACAAAAATTGGTCAAACGGAGGGGGCATTTTATATAATAAATTTTGTCTCATTTTCACGTGTGCTTTCTCAAAAACGGCTGTAACTATGTTGATCAAACTGGGTATTTGGTGCATGCATATGCCCGCGATGTGACAGCCGAAATTTTATTTACCGTATTATTAAAATAAAAACATTTATTTAACAATTAAAAATTTTATATTACTTTAGAGAGTAAATGCGTGATGCTCAAAATTTTTAAAGCATTGAAGGTGTAAAACATTTGGTAAAAGATAATCTTTAATTAATTAATTTTAGTTTAGAAACTTTAGTTCCATAATAAATTTCTTAAGGCAGTATTAAGTGATATTAGAGGAACAGTAATCTTACTCGATTTCCAGAAAGGCATAAGGGACAAACTTTACAACGTGACGTAAATACACCTTCTATCGATTCACTTCACGATATATTTACAAAAAGCAACTCGCCGTAAAAGACAAACAACCAGTAAAAAAAACCTCAACTGTTAATGAAATTAGGTCCCTTCAAAAAATAAATAAGCAATAATGAATTGAAGATTACTGAGAACTTCCATACAGATACTCTACAACTTATGGAGATATACAAATATAAGCATATAAATGTGGGAAAAGTTGTGAATTTGAGGAATGGCGTTTACATATTATCAAAACACGTCAATTTGTAATCTAAGTAAGTTCGTATGTGAAAGTTGTGTGTTGCGCGCTTTGCACCAGATTTTTTTTTATAAATTAAAAATATTTATTAGATATATTGGTCTTAACATATGCCAGGTCAACTAGATTAGTTTGAATCTAGTTTTTTTTTTTTTTTTTTTTTTTTTTTTTTTTTTTTTTTTCAAAATTTGGATTATTTAAAGTATAGTTACACTAATGTATATCTTTACAGCACATATTTTCTTCAATATGAAAACAAATTATACGAAACACCATATTCATTTATGATAAAATGTTTGATCTACTTGAAAGACAATATTGGAAAGCGATCCCTAAGAGACGTTACGATATAGAGAAGAGTTATAACCAATGTAAAAAGTTACGACTGCCCTTTCATAAATGTGACAGAACGAACGTAGTGAGACATATAACGGGTTATAAAAGTAAACGTAGACCAAAGAAGGCGTTACGAAATGAATTAAAAAAAAAATGAAGACGCATTTAAAAAAAAAAGGATATTTGAATATCGTTAATTCTTTACAAATAAGTCTATTACTACCACATACATTTACCAGATCAACTCTTTATTACTAACAATGGTGACAAGAATAATAAATATTACCTTGTTCTAGACTAACCCGTTAACGAAAATACTTTGTGCACCTATTAGCACTACAATAAACAGAAATTACGAGTTCTAATAATAATAAAAAAATTATTATTATTATAAAAAGTTATAAATTAACGTTATATATCTCATTCATAAAATTAAATGTTTATGTTTTGAAAAGTAGTATTGTAAGAACATGCAGCATGGTTGAGGTTCCTCATGCTCGCTTTTGATAACCTGTTTCAGTTAGAACTTACTGATACGATTTCTCATATCATCATGTGTTATATTCTTAATTTAATTAATTAATTAAAGCAAAAGATTAATTCGGTACATTTTTGCTAACTGCCGATTGTGATTGTACTAAACCATATTCCAATTATATTCTTTATTAGTTCCTTTTAATTTTTTGTTATTTATATTTAATCTCGCCTCTGCTGAAGTAATCCAGTAAGCGCTAAATGAATGGATTATTATTACTTACTATAGTCAAATATGAGATGTAAAAAATAAAAACTTCTACCCTAACCCCTTCTAACCCTTCTAAATTCTTTATCAAACAATTTTAAATTTGGCATAAAGTTCTATTTTAAATCCCGTGGGTTTTTAGATTAGCTGAAACGTTTTTATCTTTAACAGTGAATTCTGATTTGACTGCATTAAGAAGAATAGGATATAATTAACTCAACGCATTATAGCTAATCAGCCACGCAACGCGTAGTCGGGTCTGCCCCTAAATAATAAGAATACAATGTTTTTCGTTTTATATATAATTTTAAGAAAAAAACATACAACCAACGGTAGGAAAGTGTTGTATGGTGAGGTATGCCACCGGCAATATGCAGCAATATTCAGATGTAAGTATAAGGAAAACAAAGAGAGGAAGGAGACAAACAGCGGTTGCGGCGGAGGAAGCCAATATAGCCGGGAGAGGAAGAGAAAGAGAGGAGAGAACTATAAAATATTAAATATAAATAATTCAATCTTGGGGCGGGGAGCTGGGGGCAGTAAATGCCAGCCTGTAGTTTAGTGCCGCCTCCCGTCATATGTTGTCCGGGCCCTGGGGTGCGCCCCCCCCCCCTACCTGCCCCCGCCCCAATAAAACCGGGACCAGTCTCTTCTTGTTTACCTCAGCCCTAGGCCTGCCTTTTGTCTGTCCTCACGTGTTCTCTGCTACTCTGATATCTAAGGGCACAGGATTAAAAAAAAAACAATTATCATTCTATACACTTCGCTATCAATTCATTAAAAAAATAATTATAATGATCGAAGATTCTTATGGTTGATTCTCAAACTACGGGCAAGATTCAGTTTGTTAAATGTCCGAATATTAATAAATAAAAAGCTATCAACTTGAAAAATAAAGAAAAATTGAAGAGATTTGTAGGATATAATGGATTAAGAAATTTTTCATTCCTCCAATTAATAACCAATTGTAGTCATGAAGACATGTAATTTCAAATATTGGACTAACGGTAGTTACAGATTTATAGTCAAATATCTGTTAAATTAATTAATTAAATTAATCTGACTGTTAAATAAATAGAAATATAATTAAAGTCTAATTATATATTTCTAAAGGGGTCACCTGTGGTTTAATGGTTAGCATAGAAACTTATCAGAACTTGCAATACTAAAGGTAACGGGTTCGCATCCCGAGGTGGCCCTAGGATTTTTTAATAGGAGTAAAAAATCCTTTTTTATGCCGTCCTTTGGATAGGACGTAAAATGGAGGTCCCGAGCCTGTACGATTTCAGGTACTCGTTAAAGATCCCTATCCTAATTAAACCTGGACAGGCCAAATTCAGGACTCCCACTAGAAAGAAAATGTCTACAGAGAGCCCGTCCGCACAAGGGATGATCTCATCGAGCGCATCAGAATGGTTTGTGCAACCCTTTCATCGCAGAACAATGTTTAAATGCAGTGCGATCTGTGAGTACGCGATGTGAAACTTGTATTGCAGCGAGAAGCCAGCACTTCGAACAACATTTACGTTGATGCTGCCGAGAAATTAACTGCATATGTAATTATAGAGAAGGTAAAACCTTCAAAATTTTTAGTTTTTTTTTTTTTTTTCTCACTAAGGTTGCTCCATATAAAAACTGTAACGTTTATGTTTTCTAATAAAAATATTTAATTATTTCATTGTTTTCTAAATTTTTAATTTTTTTTACTTTCACTTACCTATATTTATTTATTTATTTAACACCCTTCCCTGCCTTTCGGCAACATTAACATAATATGTTATGTTATATTATAACGCTCACGCGTACGTTAATGTTGCGCAATTCTTCTTCCTCATTAGTCTCATTCTTTATTCTTCCTCTTCCATCCAGTTCTTCAATCCGGTGGCCACCCGGGAGTAGGTCTCCTTCTACCTAGATTAAAGATTTCTGGACCCATCGCTGTTTTCCACCCGTTCACAAAATCCTTGTAGTACGGGTAGTTATTCTCGGTGACTAGTTGAGAAAGATTAGTCTCCGACAGGACAAAGAGTCCAGTTTTCCTCAACAACCTGGCTCTTTGTGTCTCAAAGGCAGCGCAGTCTATAACGATATGTTCAGCAGTTTCTAAGATACCGCAGCTAGGGCATAGGGGATCGATATCCTTCCCAAAGCCATGGAGCTTAGCTCGAAAGGCCCCATGCCCTGTAAGAAACTGTGACACCCAATAGTCCGGGAGGACCCATTTCGCTTCAATACGAGACCGGACGGTGGGAAGGTACTTCCTTAAGGTAGCTCCTTTCGGAGTTGTCGTCCATCGACGGTTCCATTCATCAAATGTGTCCTCCCGGATAATTTTTTTCCAATTAGAAGGGTCTTGGTCGACCTTCACTTTAATGTGTGTCGGGAGTCCTGCGGTGCCTTCCTTCTTTAATCTGTATCGATATATATCTTGTTGCTGTACTATATATATGAAATATATAGTAAGTGGAAGTATTGCGATCGTGAAAAATTTCGACTTCCGGTTTTCAACGGAAATACACGTTTTGTGGTCCCCTGAGTCCAAATAACCAAGTCCGGCGAAATGGTCTGTGTGTGTGTGTGTGTGTGTGTATGTGTGTGTGTGTGTGTTTGTGTGTGAACAGACTAGCTCAAAAACTATAAGCATTGCGACCCTGAAATTAGGTATTTAATGTATGTATATGCCCGCGATGTGACAGCAAAAATTTCATCTAAATTGCTCAAAGGGAGGGGGTACTTTATCTAATAACTTTTTACGTTTTTTTCGATTTTCTCAGAAACGGCTCTAACGATTTTGATTAAACTGAGTATTTGATGTATTAATATGCCCGAGATATGACCGTAAAAATTTCAATTCGGAGGGGGGACTTTACTTAATAAATTTTGTATCATTTTCACGTGTTTTTTTTATTTACTTAAAAACGTCTTTCACGATTTTGATCAAACTGGGTATTTGATGTATGTATATGCCAAAGATGTGATAACCAACATTTCATCAAAATTGATCAACTGGAGGGGGCACTTTATTTCATAATTTTTTTTCCAATTTTTCGATGATCACAAAAACGGCTTTAAAGATTTTCATCTAATTCATCATGTTTAATGAAAATTAAGTGTTATTTAATATCAGGTAGGCGTTATCATTATTAAAATGTTCTGAGGGGATTATAGAGAAAATGAAAACAAAAATAAGAAATGAATATGGAAAAATGTGTAACTTTGAGAAGTGGCATTAACAAAACCCCTTAATTTCTTATCTAAGTAAGTTGGTAAGTGAAAGTTGTGTGTTTCGCGCACGCACTAGATTTTTTATTTTTAAAATTATTTTTATTATTTAAATTTTTAATCTTCAATTTTTGTTCATAATGTTATGTACTTTAAATAGGTAATTTTCTTTTTGTGACTTTTGATTTTCTAAGAAAGTTTTTAATCCCTACGTTCATTCTCTGCTTTACACTTTATTTATTCTAGGCATCAATTTAATCTACATAAAAGAAGTAAATATGTAACAATAATTTTAAAGTAAATTCCCTAAAAGTCGTAAGATATGGATAAAAATATGTATTTATCGAAATATATGTAAAAATATTTAAAAACCACAAAATATGGAAAGTAAAGATGGTTTATATCATGGTAAAGCCATTTAGAATACATATACGTGCATTTCTAAGCCTCAGAAGAAAATATGTAAGTACATGAAAATCCCATCCCTAGTCTCCACATTACAAAGGAAAAAACGTCAATATATATAGATCTTGAATATCACCCTCTTGGACCACTCCTAATTTTTCTAATACATATTTAAAAATGTATAAATATTTTTCTAATATATATACACATTTTTTTAGTTTATAATATTGTTTTTAATTATTACGTTTATTTATAAAGAAGAGGACCCATTTATTGCTATTTTGAATAGCTATGACCAATGTTCACTATTTTTTCCTGATAATTTTTTGTAATGGTTTTTCACAGCTCCTCCCTCCCCCCTCACAATCCACTACTAGGAAAAGCTGTCATCTATTTCGTAGGTATGCCTTACTGAATCAATGCATATGATATATAGTATTTACACAATAAAATGTGTATGGTTGGATGTATGGAATTATGTTTATTGTATGCCTCAAGTCGAAAATACCGTTTAACCCCAAAGCGAAGAAATCATATAAGTTCCTCACTGAGGAAACCGACATGTCCTCCAATAAAATTGACTTAATACTTCTGTGCCATCTAAAAACTATGAACGTTACCTTGGACTGTATTTGGACAAAAGACGCACTTGGAACATACATACAAAACTAAAAAGACAAGAACTGACCAGACGATATAAACAACTGTCACACCTCCTAGACTACAGATGAACACTTAACTTACGAAAAAAAAGACTAATATAGAACACGATATTAAAACCTATTTGGACCTACGGAGGGTACCCTATTGGGGTTCCGCAAAAAAAGTACACAAAAACAAGATTCAAACCGCACAATCAAAAATTCTTCTATAAATTGAAAACGCACCATGGTACATTTCTAACAACACAATACACAAATACATGGGGATATTCCAACAGTAAAATCATACATTCACGACAAATATTCTACCTTTCACCGTTCAACTCACAACCATCCAAACCAACTAATTTCTTCTCTCTCTTCCCAGTTACCCGTCCAACGAAGATTAAAAAGACAATGGCCGAGAGATATGCTCGAGCACATCATTTAAATCAAGCAAATCGAAGATAAACTTCGCACTATCCACAAATTTGCTAGATGCGCTATAGCGCAGGCGCAAATGACTTAAAATATAAAAAATAAAAAACCCAAAAACATTTTTTTTTTTTTGTAAAGTAAAAATAACAAAAAATAAAATAAAAATCCTACTGTCCTGTCCCTGACGCATTAAAGCACAACCTGATTGGTCACTATTGATGTACATAAAGTAAACTCAATAATTTCATATCTAAACATTTAGTAAATACACTAATATTATTATTTAAAATAATATATATTACTGTACTAACTTTTATCGATTCGGAAAAACATATCCTGAATAATTCGAATGCCATCCGACAAACACGCAGTGAGAGAACTGATTCATATGGACCCTATAAAATCATTGATTTGCATACATTGGAATGACGCGTTCTCCCCTGAACGAAACGAATCGCTCAAAAATCATTATTTTAATTTGCAGCACAACACTACCATATTCACATAAAAGAATCACTAAGAAAAAGTATATTGGGGAAACGGTCTCACGAAACAATGTAAAGAAACTGAAGAAATTGAAAAAATGGTTTAACTCAAATCGGTCTTCTTAATTTTTCAAAGGAAATGCCATTTATTATATCATATGCTCCCTTTTCGAATATTTTTTCTGTTTGTTTGAAGGGAATATTTTGATTCTTGTCTATACAAATTTATTTTATCTTTATTTATAGAAACCGCTTAATGAATGTGTTTCACATTGTTAATGGTATTCATAGGTAATTGGAAGTATTAATCGCAGTAATAATGAGCAGGGTGTGATTTTGTTTAATAATAAATGTTTTCCTTCTCCCCGGGAGCAGGAATGTCCTTCAGTATTTAATGATAATGTAGGTTTAAGTGATAGTTTTAACCACGGGCTTTTTATGTATCCGTAGTTACTTCAGATATGCTTAGCTAGGCATGTTTGGTGGAGGGGGGCGGGAACGACGCCACAGACTCCAGATTCTCATTTTAAAAATTATTTATTGAAGAGAATGGACTACTTAGCTAGAAGCTCCATTGATTACATCAAACATGTAATAATAAGGTTTAAACAAATTTCTAGTGTTTTATTGGTATTCCACAGATAGTAGAATTAATTGTTATTAACGAAAAATTAAGATTATTATTGAAACAGATAAAGCTTAATAACACAATAAACGATACAGTAACAACACTCATCTAAAAATAGATGAATGAAATGAGGCATACAAAAGTACCTCGGATGTGGGTTCCGCTGAGTAGCGCTCATAAAAGGGTAGCGGGAAAGTGGGTGATCAATCCATCCATTCCAGCATCAATCAATCCATACATCCATCAACTAAATCTCAGATACGTATTTCACTTCAACGAAACAACATGTCCTCTACACTCATTTTCCATTTCTTGTATTGTTAAAGTTTCCATTTTGATTGAACACTTATGTTAGACGCTCTTAAATTATACCTTGCCATTGGTAGAAATGGTAGCATAAATTTTGAAGTTCCTCTGAACTTTAATTTCTCCAGGTAGCATTCCTGAAATTAATCGCTTTACCATAGAATTATTAATTATTTAAGGTTTTTTTTCGATTTCAACTAAGTTTGGCAGTCTGATTTTTACTGCAATTATTTAAATTTATAACTGTCGTTAAATCCACTTCGATCTCTTTACTAATAAAAGACTGACATCGTTACCACCGTATTCAGCATCATACTCGTCTTTTTCCTAAACGCCAGTCAGACCCTTGTCTTATAAGGTCCGCAATTATATTATGAATTATTTTTAGATTAGAGACCCTCTTGTCCGGAGAATTGTCTCAATTGTTTCAGGGATATCTGAAATAAAATATTGCACATCACTTGACCATTATTCATTGATCATACCGCTCGTATAGTATGTACAAGACTGATCCAACTAGAAAACAAAGTTTTCGATCTTGAGTTTTTTTTATTTTTTTAGTTATTAGTTATTAGTTATATTTATAGTTATAGTTTTATAGTTATCATATTTTATATTTTATTATATTGTGTTTTTTATTATATTTTAGTCTATTATAATTGCTTTGTATTCAGCAACTAATTAGTTTTGACTTAATTTTGTTTTACGCCTGCGTTACTAATATATGTATATTTTTTACTGATAAGAAAGCTGTGTTTTAAGCAACTCAATGTAATTGAGCAGCCTCACTTCTGTCATGTGTTTTAATGATAAAGTGTTTATCTCTTATAGTTAGAGTAGTTTATAGTTATAGCTTAGAGTTTTATTCTATTAAAGAGTGCGATAGCGATGGTTCGTGAAACATTTTTACAATCGTATGAAATATGAAACAGACACCAAAGGAACGGAATTTAGACCTGTCTTTCATTTTTTGTAATTGTCATATATAAAAAATCACCTTCATGGGAGAAACAATTTCGAAAAGTACGTGAGATTAACTATTCCAGATTTTCATTTCATATTGTTTTTGTTTCTACTTTCACTTACCTATATATGAAATATATAGTAAGTGGAAGTATTGCGATCGTGAAAATTTTCGACTTCCGGTTTTCAACGGAAATACACGTTTTAGGGTCCCCTGAGTCAAAATAACCAAGTCCCGCGAAATGGTCTGTGTGTGTGTGAGTCTGTGTGTCTGTGTGTGTGTGTGTGTGTGTGTGTGTGTGTGTGAACAGACTAGCTCAAAAACTATAAACCGTGCGAACCTGAAATTGGGTATTTAGAGTATGTATATGCCCGCGATGTGACAGCAAAAATTTCATCAAATTTGCTCGAAGGGAGGGGGTACTTTATTTAATAACTTTTTAAGTTTTTTTCGATTTTCTCAAAAACGGCTCTAACGATTTTGATTAAACTGAGTATTTAATCTCTTAATATGCCCGAGATATGACTGTAAAAATTTCATCAAAATTGATCAACCGGAGGGGGGACTTTACTTAATAAATTTTGTATCATTTTCACGTATTTTTTTTATTTACTCAATAACGGTTTTAACGATTTTGATCAAACTTGGTATTTGATGTATTTATATGCTCGAGATATGACTGTAAAAATTTCATAAAAATTGATCAACAGGAGGGGGGACTTTACTTAATAAATTTTGTCCAATATTTACGTTTTTGATCGATTATCTCAAAAACGGCTTTAACGATTTTTATCAAATTCGTTATGTTTAATGAAAATTAGTTGTTATTTAATATCAGGTAAGCTTTATCATTATTAAAATGTTCTGAGGGGGCTTAAATGGGGAAGGGGCTTTTTTTTTTGTTTTTCTATATAAAGTACCTTTGTTTTAGTTTATATTGAGAAATTAACTGTCTCTCATCACGCTTGAAAATAAGAAATGGCTAAATATCATATATGAAGAAAATCAAGTAAACATATACAGGAGAAAAAAAGAAAAATATTCCGTCAACTCATAAAACACCTTGAGCTCACGCATGCGCCGTACGCCTTTAATGACAAACCAATGCGTTATAATTAAACTGTTCTGTTCATTTGAGAAGTGGCAATTAACAAAACGCATTAATTTCTAATCTAAGTATGTTGGTAAGTGAAAGTTGTGTGTTGCGCGCACGCACCAGATTTTTTTTTATTCGTGTTAATTTATCAAAATTTCTATATGGAGTTAGAATACTCCATGATAATGTTTTAAGATTTAGTATTCGTAAGCTGAAATATTTACACTAACTCTTTATAATATTATATTAATTGTGTTAATCCCTAGTCATTTTTATGATTCTAAAGTATGTACATACAGATCCCGGTAACTACATTAATGGGCAAGATTAATAATTCACACTTATTTTCCCTGATCGTACTTCCATCATTTTAGTCATTCATACCATTCAGCAGCAAAACTTGATTCATCACTAATAATTAGTGATCATGTGTACTGATACTTTTAAGTATGACTTCATTGCCGTACAGATGGTCCCATTTAATTTAGAAACACATAAACTATCAAAGTACCTAATGTATTTTTATGCATTGAATCGATGCATCGCTCGACCTACTGAAAGCATAATTAATTTGCAGCTTGTCCCCTGTTCGACAACCCCAAAGGAGGGAGGCTGGTAAAATTCTTATGATCAGTCGAGGTATTCTGACAATGTTAGGCTTTTCTAAAAATAAGTTTTCAAATAAAATTAATATATGTTTTTGTATATAAAACTAAATACGTAAATATAGTAAATTAATTAAAATTAATTTTTAGTTTTTGTTTCTCACATCTTCTAGGTGGGAGCAGTTGCAATACTACGCCACCCCCTCCCCTTGGATCCCCATGAGCAGTATTTGAAAAAAATATATTGATGTATTTCAAGATCAGATACGACATCGCGCTGCAATTGATCCACAAAACTGAGAAAAACAATGTTAATAAATAAGTTTTTTTTTTTTTTTTTTTGTCTAAAGTGTAAGAATAATTTGTTTGTTTGTCTATCGTCACTTTATGCCATACGGCTAATCGGACGATGCTAAAGTAGGAGTCCTAAATGTTGCCTATCCAGGTATAATTAGGATAGGGATCTTTAACGAGTACGGGACGGCATAGCCAAGGATATTTAACTCCTATTAGAAAACCCTAGGGCCACCGCGGGTCGCCCGTGACCCGTGATAGTATTGTAGATTACAATGCTAACCACTACAGAACAGGTGACCTCAATAATAATTTGTAAACTCTGAGGAATTTGTAAAAAATATTGATGTTATGTATAACGTTATTTTTAATCGTTTTCCACTCATTCTTTGGAAAATCCATATTTTCCACCTCGTCCCAACTCGACGATTTTTTTATATTTGATGACCTTTAACAGTTCCTCTATTAGGCCGAGCGCACATTGACCCACTCGCGACGAAGAGCAGAGCAGTTTTTGTAATACCCTGGAACCTGCTCCGCGTCCCAATGTGCTCAGATCCTATCTCATTCACGTTTCACAAAAACTGAATTATAACATTTCGAAATTTTGTAATTAAATTGATTTATTTTTTTAAAAGAACCACTAATGTACACTAATATATTTTGCATACATACATACTATATTTTATCTTATTAACTTAGGCTTCATTGTTAATTACCGTTGTAATAATATTATCACGGATAGTTCAATATTACTTAAAATTATGCAGATTTTTATCTCATTTTCATTTATTACTTTTATCATGGCCTTTCAATAAATATAATCTTACAATTTTCTATATTTGTTTCTATTATTTTAATCTAAATACAAATATAACTAAATCTAATTTTTTATCTATACCTAATTTTGTTTAATGTTTCACATTCAATTGAAATTATATAGTTTCTCTGATTGGTTGTTGTCTGTTTTTTTTCTCACTTAGCCCTGATGAAGACCTGAAATTTGGGTCGAAACGTTAGGAAAAATGAAATAAGCGATTCTTACATATTAGAGCTATTTATTTTGACCACACCCCCAAACATATTCTCTTCATTATATTTACGGTCAGCTATATTCCACCACCATGTTCTCATCATTAGTATTTTTAGGCAGCTCCTAATAACATTTGAATTTTTAATTTTTTTATATGGGTGAAGTGGATTAGTTTCAGGGGGATTATTATTTTTTTTTTTTTGGTTATTGGATAAGGATTTGTCGCACAAAATACAAACTAGCAGCATTTTCCCGACGTTTATTCCTGACACCAGACACGACGGGGATGGAACAAACCCTTTCCACGAGGATGAGACAGGAGCGGGACGCTATCGGGCAAGTTGGCCGAGGACGAGGTGTCCCGCGGCCACAAAGGGTCCGGTATCTGTTTAGGAAATGTCACCGGTGGAAAACAATGAGTGACGTCATATCTATTGTACCGCGGGGGCGGAAGGAAGCGAGATAGGGCGTGATTGACGCGGCGAGGCTGCTCAATGCCCGCTCATTTCCCCTACCACCACGCACACACACACACATACACACACACACACACGCGTACACCTACCGTCCCGCTTTATAACCCTATCTCTCTCTCTCCCTCTGTCCGAAATTTTTAGCCCGATATCACTCGCTAACCTGCCTATACACGCCTCCCTTCAACTTATTCCATTCAATTGTCACCGAATTATCATTCGATACGAATCCAAACCTCAGCTGGCAACGCTCACAAAATAAATCTCCATGAAGGAATGCCTATGAAATGATAACTGGGCGTGATCTTTACTAGGAAATAAATTGTCAAATCAAACTCAAAACACAAGATATTTACATAAAAACATTCTTTTTTTTTGTTAGTTCCAGAACAAGAGCAAAATTATATATTGAATTGTCCGAAAAGTTCGTAGAAATTTTTAAAATAAAATTTACCTTTTATCTTATATATAAAATTCTCGTGTCACAATGTTAGTTACCATACTCCTCCGAAACGGTTTGACCGATTTTTATAAAATTTCATACGCATATTCAGTAGGTCTGAGAATCGGCTACTATCTATTTTTCATACCCCTAAGTGATGAGGGTTGTCCACCCCTAACATTTTTTTTTATTTTTTGGACAAATTTTTTTTTTTTTTTTTTTATGATGTGGCATTACAAAATACACACAACCCTAAATTTTCACCCTTCTATCACCAACCCCTATTTTTTTATAGTCATTTTAGTTATACGTTGAGCGCCAAGCGGTACGACAGCATGGCTGTTGGACTAGTGGCTGGGGCCGAGGAGGTCCCCCGCTCCCGCAAGCTAAAAGGTTGTTCTGGGTCAGGTGCCCGCCTGCCGAGCGTGATTTCAAGGCGTATGGGACCGCTTCGGTCCCGAACAATTCGCCAATGCAATTGGCCGTTTTTTTTTTTTCTTTTTTGTTTTTTTTTAATAGTTTGGGAAGAACAGGATAAATAAATAATTTTTTTATTTATTTGTTTTGCAATGTATGTATCATTCTAATCATATTAAAGTTATAAATTAAAATAAAAAATGTTGCTTCATGCATGCAAAAATTTATGCTTCATGCATGCAAAAATTTATGCTTCGGCCCCATACAAAAATACATCATCTTTTCCATGGCGCTCAACGTGTTAAATCAATTTATGTATCATTCTAATCATATTAAAGTTTAGGAAAAATTTATGCTTCATGCATGCAAAAATTTATGCTTCGGCTCCATACAAAAATACATCATATTTTCCATGGCGCTCAACGTGTTAAATCAATTTATGTATCATTCTAATCATATTAAAGTTTAGGAAAAATTTATGCTTCATGCATGCAAAACTTTATGCTTGGGCCCATGCAAAAATACATCATCTTTTCCATGGCGCTCAACGTGTTAATCATTTTTCATCCCGCTCGATAACTGATGGTAAGTTATCCCTGCCAGTTGAGCAGAACATTCAATTGAAACTTTATACATGATGACATTCTATCAATGTCATTTTGTCACCCATCATAACAAATTATAAACAATTCATATAAGCTTATAAAGGAGTTTATCATTTAAAATTAATAAAACTAGAAAAATTGATTTGAGAAATTTACTCTACACTATGATGAGAAAGTTTGAAGAAAAACAAGATCTCGTAGACAAGAAACAGCAATGTTTACTTGCGATAACGAGCTTTATAGGTCAGTTTACCAGAAGGAAAGGAAAAAATTAAAATAAATTAAAAAAAAAATAATGTTTGGTGTTTTGTTATTTCTATATTCCCCCATCGTTCACAGCGCTCCATGCCTCATTCACTCTTATACCACATCCTTATACACTTACAATAAGTTAGTGATTTGTTTTCTACTCTAGAAGTTCCCTCGAAATAATTTATATGGCAAAACAACGTTTGCCGGGTCAGCTAGTTTTTTCTACTAAAAATGAATCACAAAGCTAATGTTTATTAACTATGTTTACACACTTATTCGTCTTTATTAAAGCTCAGTAGTGTAGTATATTGCAAACCAACATGAGTGACGATTCAGTTCATTTTCGGCATATTATGCTGTTCTTTTTTAAGAAAGGGGAAAACGCAGCCCAAACCGCAAGAAAGATCCGTGCCGTGTATGGCAACGATTCAATTGCTGATAGCACGGTTCAGAAATGGTTTTCGCGGTTTAGATCAGGAGATTTCAATTTGGAAGACCAACCCCGGGCTAGCCGGAGTTCAACTTTTGACATCGAGGATATTATGACGGTCATCGCAAACAATCCACGAATTACTGTCCGTGAGATAGCTGTGGAGTTAAGGCCTGCAAATCGACCGTTGGAGTTAGCAAATCGGAAAGGAGTGCTATTCCATAAAGACAACGCTAGGCCCCATGTGTCTTTAAGGACTCGGCAAAAGTTATTAAGCTTCAGATGGGAGGTTTTACCTCACCCGCCTTACTCACCTGACGATGCTCCTTCGGATTTCCATCTTTTCCGTTCCCTCGAAAAGTTTCTACAAGGGAAATCCTACTCTTCAGAAGGTGACGTCCAAACGGACCTTTTATTGTTCTTCAGGAGTAAGGACAGTGATTTTTGGAAAAAAGGGATAATGGGCCTTCCAAGCCGTTGGACAATGGTAATCGCTAACGGTGGTAACTATTTTGTAGATTAAATAAATAAATTGTAAGCTGTTCATAAATTTTAGGGTGGCGGGATGGCCGAGTGGGCAAACGCGTAGAAAATACGCGTTGCCCATGGCAACGTCTGTTTGGAAACATGAAGATAGCAAGTTCAAAACCCGGAGCCAGGGGAAAATTTAATCAATATCGGCATCAAACCCCCACCCTCTGCCCTGGCCCGGGAAACCCCGTATAGCTTACAAGGCGAGGAAGAGGAGGAACCAAAAAAATGTTCATAAATTTAATTTTTGTCCGATTTCTCTAAGAACTTTCCGGACAACCAAATAATACATAGAGTGGGCTTTTGAGCCTGAGATAGAGATTAAAATGTACAAATTAGAATATAAAAATTAATTATAAAGAAAACGTCTAGCGATAAAAATTATATATTCCTATTAACATGAAATGAACATAACTGGTAGTAGGGGGTCACCTGTGGTGTAGCGGTTACCATAGCAACCTTCTATAGCAAATTTCGCGGGTTCGCGTACCGCAGTGGCCCTATGATTTTTTAAAGATATTAAAAAATCCTTGGCTAGGCCCTTGGATGGAACGTTAAGTGGAGGTCCCGAGCCTGTACGATGTCACGTACTCGTTAAAGAACCCTCTCCTAATTATACCTGACAGGAAAAATTTACTAGTAGGAACATTTATTATATCGCATAAAATAAAATTAGGTAGAATAAAGTCACAACTCAAAAATCGAATTTGTTGGGAAACCCTAAGAAAGGTCTTGTTCTACACTTTTGAATACCCTCGAACAAAAGAGAAAAGCCTTTGCTTTGGTGGTGAAAAGCTCACGAGAGTTACCCTGATATTTTTTTCGTTTTTCAGATTACTGATATAAGGTAAAAGATTTGAAAATAAAACGATAATAATTTTTAAATCTTTATTGTTTTATTAATTAAATATTTTTTGCAATTGTTTTTAGAGTGAATGAGGGTAAAAGGGGAACGGTATTTAATCAATCTAGCAATTGATCATTAAGTTCAAGAAATCATTTGTAGCTTAAGATTACTTAAAATCATTAAATGAAAAATGGATTTTACTTAAATATTTAACAGAAATTTACAACGTAACTATGCACTAATATGTACTTTACATTAGGTCCTTCATCCAGAATGTTTTTGAATCCGCTACTACTTAGAATTAATATTACTTCCTAAATATTCTGCTTTACATAGAGTATCAGAGTTTTGATGGCGAATGCACGATTGGATTCAATGTTAATTTTTAAGTTTTCTTTGCTGCATGAGTTATTTGAGTTACTGTAGCAACTAAAATAAAATTCGGTAAGGGAACGTTCATTAAACTTTCCTAAACTGATATTCGGATTTTTCCAGTGTTTTTCACAGCGTTCTTTAATGAGGATTGCGCATGCGTATTCCAAATTATATTCGGAATTCATATATGATATTTTTGGAATTTTCTGGAGGATATTCCGGCATTAGGGCTTAAAATAAATCTGATTTATGTTCCTCCAATATTTTCTAGAACCAATATGAGCTAGAATCATGAGCGGATTCAGAAGGCGGTGGGGACTGTCGGCTCCCGACTTTGGGAAATTCTTTGTCATTTAAAGATATAATTTAACTTTATTAAAATAAGGAAGTAAGGTAAAGAACAAATAATATGCAGAACTAGTAGAATTTTAGTTGGTGGAAAGGAACATACAGGTAAAAAAGCTGATTGACAGACCCTCCCTTTGGGACCCCAGACCCCTACATTTTCAAAATCTGAGTTTCTTTAAAGGACAAATTATGGTAGTTTTTTATTCTCAAACAATATTGCGTCTATTTAAATAACAAAACAAAAAAACACTAGGTTGTTTCATAAACGCCTTTGATTTTTTTAATCCCCTCATTATTTAAATTGCCATCTGATCTGAAAATGAGATCGCCCATTTATATGTGTTAAGTGAAAGATATTTCATTTTTATTTGTGAAACGAACCCCTATTGTCCCTTCTAATAATGAGAAACTGAAGATTTTCCCGTGAGATGATAATTTAGTAAAGTGATGGAAGAATGTATTGAATGTAAACAATTTACACAATGAATGGACATTTTATGTCTCGACAAAATTTCAGTGTTTTTATAATTTTTTTATACGATGAAACCTCGTCTCTTAATACAGTGAATAATGTTTCTTCAAATCCTTTAATTAGTAAATGGTTTGAAAAATGGTGCGATGCAATACACAACTTTCACCTACAAACTTACTTTGATTAGAAATTTACTTGTTTTGTTAAATGCCATTTACTAGAATATTACCTATTTAAAGTACATAACATTATGAACAAAAATTGAAGATTAAAAATTTAAATAATAAAAATAATTTTAAAAATAAAAAATCTGGTGGTTGCGCGCAACACACAACTTTCACTTACAAACTTACTTTGATTAGAAATTTACTTGTTTTGTTAAATGCCATTTCTCATAGTCACACATTTTTCCACATTCATTTGCTTATTTTTGTTTGTATTCGCTCTTTTAAGTACACTAATTTTTTTTTTTTTTTTGGATTACATAAAAGTTTTTAGTTGTGATAATTCGGCAATGCAAGCACAATACTCCAAGTCGTCTGATTTTATAATTCTCTGTCTATTTGTTGAAAACTTCATATAGTTACCACGAAACAAATAATTTCCATTTAATGAACAGACCATCTGTAATTATAAACAATCGTCTGTCATTAAAGGCGTACTGCGCATACGTGAGCTCAACGTGTTTTATGTGTTGACGGATTATTTTTTTTTCTTCCATATATGTTTACTTAATTTTTTTCATATTTCATATTTAACCATTTCTTATTTTTAGGCGAAACGAGGGACAGATAATTTCTTCATATAAACAATATGACTTCTCCATTTAAGCCCCCTCAGAACACTTTAGTAATGATAAAGCTTACCTGATACAAATGCATACTTAATTCTCATTAAATAGGATCGTTGAAGCTATTTTTGAGAAAATAAAAAAAACCAACTTAAAAATGGGAAAAAAAAGTTATGAAATAAAGTGCCCGTTTCGTTTGATCAATTTTGATGAAATTTTTGTTGTCATATTGCGGGATATACATACATCAAATACTCAGTTTTATTAAAATCGTTTCTGAGAAAATCGAAAAAAACGTAAAAACTTAAGAAATAAAGTACCCCCTCCGCATGACCAACTTTGATGAAATTTTTGCTGTCACATCGCGAACATATACATGTACCAAATACCCAATTTCAGGTTCGTACCGTTTATAGTTTTTGAGCTAGTCTGTTTACACACACACACACACACACACACACACACAGACCATTTCGGGGGACTTGGTTATTAGGACTCAGGGGGCCCCAAAATGTGTATTTTCGTTGAAAACCGGAAGTCGAAATTTTTCACGATCGCTGTACTTTCCCTTACTATATATTTATATATAGATAAGTGAAAGTAAACAGTAGAAAATAAAAATATATATGTAAGTGGGAGTAAAAAGCGAAGAGAACAATGTAAAATGTATGCAAAGCGTTATTTTCCGGGCAACTCGCTCTCTTATAATGATGATTAAGATTTGATTACAAGTATACCTCCATTAATAACGGCCCTTTTATTTTAAATACCGCCCTGACCAGAAATGGATTCCACTTATATACAAAACCGCTTAAAGTAACCTAAGGTTTCATAAAAAGATATACATTTCTGTAGGAGAGGGGCCCCAGCAGGGCCTTAAAAGCTTTTAAAGAAATTGCCTCAACTTGTACTCGTTTTGTGGAAAACATTTCGCTCTCCCAGGGGAGGGATGTTTTTAGGAATGCCTAGGATCTTTGGTGGGTGGGTTACACCCATTCGTGTTTTTTTTTTTTTTTTTTTTTTTTTTTAGGAGGTAAATTTTATTTTTGTAGACGACATTTGAAGGAGTATTGCGCGCATGTGGATCGAAATGGAAAGTTTGGAAGGGGGAAGCAGAGAGAACTGGAGTGAAGCTGCCGCGACCTTAACCGAAAGCTTTTATCTTAATCTAAAGAAAAGTACAAGAAAAACCAAAAGAAAGTATTCTAGGTTGATTAATTTTAATTTATATAGTTACAACTAATGCCTATATGGCTGCTAGACACACATTTTATGATTGATACTTTTAATGAATAATGAAGAAAAGAACTAATAAAAATAATCAATAAAATAAATAACATTCTTATATTTGAATCATAACTACATATATAACTACATGACTTAAAAGTGTTTAAGTAGCGCAGAGGCAAACATAGGAAAAAGAATATTTCATAAAATCTGAAACATATAAGACATTTTAAACCTAAAAATTAGGATCCATAAAGTTTAATATATTGCTTATTTATATTACGGTTTAACAATGCGAAAAAATGTTTTGTTTTTTGGTGGTCAATGCTTGACGGAGTATTTTTGTCACTAATATTTACCTAAACAGTAAAGTAACTTTATTAAAAAAATGTTTTAGCGAACTCTTGAAGTTTTTCAGGTTTTTTTTTACTTACATTTAAACTGTTACGTTAAAAAATATTAATTGGTTATATATAAATAAAACAATCGTAACAAAAAAAATGGTAGCTCAGTGGAGACGGGCAGGTTCTTAAATGACTAGTGATTAAAAAAAAAAAAAATTAATTAAGGGGCGCCATGCTATTTATTTTAAGGAAATAACGAAAACCTAAAGGAATCTGAATAAAAAAATATTAGAAGAAGAAAGATTACCTTAAAATCTCGGAGAGGGCTGTACATAAAATTCAATTTGCAATTTACCCTTATTAACTACTTAATGGTGAGTTAAAAAGAAATATAACAAAACAAATTAAACTCAAATAAAAGGAACTTTTAATTAACACTATATTTACACTACGATATTAAAAATAAAATTTACTCTCAATTTCTGTAGTCAGGCCTGATCAAAATCTAACTCTATTCACACAACTAGAAACAATTTAAACTTATTACTGTACAACAAACAAACAAAAAAAGCATGGTTTAACAAGGTCTTCTCGTAGCTTCGTTGCCAGCAGCCACTCGGCTTGGCGATTCTCGTCACCGGAATCTCTTCCGTGAACGCCCCTATTCTTCAATTCTTTGATATTTAGCGATATATACCACAACTACGTTAATCACTAAAATAGTCTCATTTTATCCTCACTCGTCAAACGCTAGCGAACATCTGCTGTATTTTCCTTCGTTGTTTTTAAACAAACAAATTTCCTTCGTTGTTAAAAAACAAATGCCTTAATAACAGCTGTTTTAAATTAATTACTGTGGTTCCGTCTCTTCTTTTAAAATAAAACATAATTATTTTTATAGGTAAATAAAAAATATTATATCAACAAAAAAACTAATTCAAAGCTTTTAAAACAACACATATTTTAATTATATTCAAAAATATATTAAGCCCTCTTCCATTATTAATTAATGAGTTTTTTTATTAAATTAAAAAAAAAATTTGTTTGTTTGTTTATTTTTCGTTACAAAACCTAGACGCACCCTCCCCCCTAGCCCGAGAAACCCCGTATAGCCTAAAAGACGAGGAAGGGGAGAAAAAAGTTTTTTTTTTTTTTTGTCAGGATATGAAATTATTTTTCATAAAATTTCATTTTTTTTCTTGTTGATGAGTTTTATTTGTTCGTCACAATTTTCTAACAAGTAAAGCACTCTGTTAGCACGTTTTCCTCAGCATCTTTCCTTGTTTTTTTCCTGAGAGCTCACCCTTATTTACTTATTATTAAATAAGTAAAACTTTTCATTAAAAATAATACATGATTTAGTGGGTCAAACCCCCCCCCCCCAAAAAAAAAATCGTCCCTATCCATTTTACTAGGTAGTGATAGGATTGCTACATTGGTGAGCCATTGAACTGCTCAAGGTCCCGAATCCGGCTAGGAAATACATTAATTTACTGTCAAAGATTGTCTTTTGGACCGAGAGACCCTTTTGCACCCAAGACGCTTCATGGGTTATTGTGGTACAGTGTTTTTTATTTTATCCATTTTACTTAAAAGTGGGAGAAGCTTCTGTGCAGGGAAACAGTGTTAGACGATTCACAATAAGTACTCAAGTGGCTCTTATCAAAGGACCCCCGAAAAAGGACTAATTTTGATTGATTATAAAAAAAATTACTTTGATTCCCATATCCAATTCAAACTGCAATATTGAATGGATTTTTTTTTCTTCATAATTATAATTTGCGCCTGTCAATAAACATCGACAATCAGCAAATGTGAGCTGTGCTAATTTTAATAAGGGCATGTTAGGCATGGGGAAGGATAGCACCCAGCAGTACCTCTTCCCTGGCTTGTTTCAGGTAATCTGGATTTTTATCGAAAGAGATCTCTCATCCAGGGCCTTTTTAATCTCCTAGGTATGGGCATATCAGCTGTTGCCATGCCTCTAATCAGTTGGTTGAAATGACCATGTAAGTGTGTATGGAAACTTTTGTAAGGCTTCTTTAAATGTTGGTCTACTGTTTCCATTTGTAAGTTAATATATAATCAATAGGGTATTGTTTACCATGTACCATGGTGCTTTTACTATGAATCTTAATATTTTTGATTGAAAGGTCTGAATTCTTTGTAAGTGGGTCTTTTTGGCTGTACCGTATATCTGTGATGAGTAAGTCCACATTGGTTTCATTAAGTATAAATATGTATTTAATTTTTGTCTCAGACCTAATTTTGAAGTATTAGAAAAAAGGGAGTAAAGTAGTTTGAGTCGTTTGTTAAGGTTTTTTTGTTTCATCTTAACAAGCGGGCCTCATGTCATCCTTCTGTCAAGAGTAAGACCAAGGTAATGTACGGTGTCAGTTTGAGAAATTCGGACATTGTCTGAGTTATGTGTTTTGATTTTTCATGGTTCATCCGAATTTTTCATAATTTACACCAGTTGTTTACTTTATGTGGTTGTTGTAAACTTAGTGAGGAGTGAATGGATTTACATCTGATATTTGTAGCTTTTGTTAAGTGAAATAATTGTTAAAAATATTGTAATTAACAAAAGTAATTCTTTTTATTCATGCAAAATATTAAAAAACTGTTCCCCCAGTCTCGGTAATCCCGTTTTACTGTACACATTTACAGACTGATTTATTAATTCTGTATTTGAAAAGAAATGACGAATTACTTTGATTTATTAATATGGGACAGTAAAAGGCGCAGGCATAACTTTTGGCAATAAAGGTTAGATATTAGCGCGGTAGGCTGAGAGACTATTCCGATTCACAGCCTTATGAAATAATTCATAAGGGATAAATAGTAAGAGCGCGGAAAACGATTTCCCGAGACGGCAAAAGGTGGAATTTCATCAGGCGCCATTTCGGAACAGAAGTGGAACATTTTATTTGAACGTAAATATCCGGGGTTAGGTGTCCTTTTTTACTGCCGGGGCTCCCGCTAAACTTGAATTTTTTATAGCAAATTTACTTGAGTAGCCCGCCCTCCTAGGAGCTAACCCACATTCGTTCTGAGTTCGCCGCCTCCCCCCCCCCCCCCCCCCCCCCTCCGCCCCTCGCGTTCACCTCAGCCACTTTCTAGCAACAGCCGCTACTGCCGAATAGAGGGCATAGATAAATTGTATCGATGGCATCGACTATATCTTTCCAAGGAAGAAGTGTGGGGACTATTGAAATTTATTTTAAAAGTATTAAAAAATGTTCGTGAGAATCATAATTTAGAAATTGCATGAATAAATATGCATTGTAACTCCATGTTCTTTTATTAATAATAATACTAATAATAATAATTAAATAAAAGTCATAATATAGATAAAGAGTAAATAGTTATAATAAATAAAATGTTAGATATATAAGGATCAAAATTAAAAACGGTGAATCCACCAAAAAAAAAAAAAAAAAAAAATTAGCGTCCAGCCTTAACTTACCAATCTACGTATCATTCAACGTGGATTTTTGTTTTCTGTAAAGCCAGACGTACACGTAACGTCTTGTATGTCAGTAAAGACGGTTCAGTGGGCCTCTGACCGAACGAAAATTAGTACAATCACACATCCAGTCGGGTGACTTGAGGATTCTGGAAAGCCCTTGCCAGGGTGGGATGAGGCAGCAGACTTCTGGCCACCTGAATATAGGAATAGATAGATTTATTTGTCTTTGGGGGAAGTCCCCATACAAGTAGAGCTTGGCTCGACTATATAATGATATATTTTTTAAAGTTTTACATGGTATCAAATACTTCTCATAAATTTAGGTTACGAACAAAATTTATATATACAACATTTCTCGGCTTATCGATCTAAAATAAAGTTTAAACGAGATATCTAAACAAGTAAAGAGTAAATAAAGATTATAAATTGTGGGACCGGGAGGCCCCTTTGCTCCGACTGGCCCCCATTGGCCTGGGTGCCGCTCTCGTCGGTGTCCGGCGGGATTCGGATCGGTGGTTTCCTCAAAATAGATAAGCAAAGAAACCAATGGGCGTTGATGACCGCTGCAGTTTTTGCCCCTAAAAAACAACAAACAACAAACAAAGATGATGAACAAAACTAAATATATTTGTATATAATAATAGTAATAAAATTAAAAATGAACTAAATAGGTAGTATTTTTGGCTTTTTCAGTCTGTAATTTAAAAATATACTTAATTAGTTTAGCGATTTATATGAGTTGGTCTAAAGTTGGTAGCTATATCATTAGTTTTGTATATATAAAAAAAAATTCATAAGATTGGAAAAGAAGGTACACAGGAATAAAAAGAGAAAGCATATGACGGAGCAACTCAAAAGCGTGGAAGAGTGCAAAAGTAAAAAATTGAGCCGGGATATGTACAGGAAAGTAAACGACATGAGAAAAAAGTTCCAGCCTCGCTCTATCGCATGCAGAGATAAAAGTGGAAACCTCGTTAACAACAAATATGACGTAATTAAAAGATGGACAGAACACTTTAGTGAACTGTTAGCTACAAACGAGGAGAATGGTACAAGGGAAACAGCCAACAATCAGAGGGAGGAAGAGCCGGAGGATGACAGGGAGGAATTGCTCCCTTCCTACGATGAGGTAAGCGAGGCAATAGAGAAGCTAAAGAATAACAAGTCAGCAGGCGTAGATGGTCTGCCAGGAGAACTTTTCAGGAGTGCAGGTCAGGACTTCGTTAAAGAACTTACCCATCTCATGGAACGGATCTGGACAGAAGAAGAAATGCCCGAAGACTGGAACAATGGAGTGGTCTGCCTAATTCTCAAAAAAGGCGACCCGTTTGAATGTAAAAATTATAGAGGCATTTCACTACTGAATGCAGCATACAAAGTTCTATCAAATATAATATTTGGTCGATTGCTTCCATACGCAGAGGAAATTATAAAGGACTACCAGTGTGGTTTTAGGAGAGGAAAATCAACAACAGACCAGATTTTCACTCTTAGAATAATCCTGGAAAAGACTTTGGAATAAGCAATACGGATAAATAAATGGAAATAATACGGAATAAGCACACACCATTTAGATTTCCAAGCGGCTTATGACTCCATAAGAGAGAGATGCTATATAAAGCTATGAAGGAGATGAATATACCGTCGAAGCTGGTCCGAATGGTAAGAGTAGCCGCATCTAACTCTAAATGTCAAATTAGAATCGAGTCCAGTCTGTCAGATCCTCTAGAAACAAGGAATGGATTGAAGCAAGGAGACTCCTTGGCGTGCCTTCTTTTCAACATATGCCTGGAGAAAATGGTACGCAATTCTGGAATACAAACAAGCGGACATATTTTCACTAAAGGCGTCCAACTTCTTGCCTATGCAGATGATATTGATATAATCAGTAGATCAGAATCAGGCATGAAAGAGGCCTTTGCAGCTTTGGAGAAAGCCGCGAAGAGAATGGGACTAGTTATAAACGAGTCCAAGACAAAGTGCATGGTTGCAGGGTCTGAGCTGTGTGATCCATATATTGAAATACAGGGGTAAAAATTTGAAGTAGTCCGAGGATTTGTGTACCTTGGGTCATTTGTGGATACTGAAAATAACACCTCCAAAGAAATAGAGAAGAGAATCCTAGCTGCCAGCAGGGGTTATTATGGCTTAAACAAGCTTTTCATGACCAAGGAATAAATAAGGACACAAAGGTGACGCTTTATAAAACCCTAATCAGACCCATAGTGACATACGGCTGTGAATGCTGGGTACTAAAAAAGACTGATGAACAGAAGATTTCTGTTTTTGAAAGAAAAATTAACAGGAGGATCTATGGGCCCATACGAGAAAATGGTCACTGGAGAATGAGACCCAACAGAGAATTGTACGATAGATTTAAGGATGTCCCAGCAGTTAAATTTATAAAGATTAGCAGGCTGCGTTGGGCTGGTCATGTCCAAAGAATGGCGGACAGCAGCATTCCAAAGAGAATAATGGAGCTGTATAGCTCCTAGCTGTAGGGCAAAAGGAAAATAGGAAGACCCCGGACAAGATGGTTGGACCAGGTTGGAAGGGATGCGGTGCGGCTGGTAGACGATGGCCAGGAGCAGAGATGAGTGGGGGCGATTTCTTTTGGAGGCCAGGGCCCGAACTGGGCTGTAGCGCCAAGGATGTATGTATGTATATAGTATGGATAGCAGATAAATATTATTGTTTACACGTATCGATTCAATGCAACGGGTATACATATTGTCGAATGACTTATTATCTACAGATCTTTAAACTATTTTATTCCTTAATGATAAACGAATCTTGAATAGTGAGTATTGTCGGAAATTCATGTTCTGATATGTAATTGAAGAAAAAATAGGACAGTAAAATAGGAAATAATTAATAGGAAAATAGATAGAGAAGAATTAATAGTAGTAAAATATAGGAATATATCCTAAAAATAGAATAACTTCAAAACGAACCCTATTGCTAGATTGAAGATTCACTTGGGGATCATAGTAATATTAATTTCGTGGAAATGGGCTTCGAGTCTTGGCTGGCAGATTTTTTTTTTTTTTTTTTTTTTTACTTCAAGGCTGCCACTGAACCCCTATAGTGCCCATACTAACACCCATGGCACTGGGTGGTACTACTTCGAAAGGGCGCGACTCGAACCCGCAGCTTCGGCATGGAAGTACGGCACTTTACCGCACAGCCACACCGGGCCCCAAGGCAGAAATTTAACTGATCTTGATGATGTTCATTCAAACGTATATTCGCAAAACCTATCCTTCTATTTTTGTTTTTTTTCAATTTTTATCTTTAATAGTCAGCTCCTTCCGTTCGACCTATGATTCCATTCGAAATTCATTACTTTTTTATTCTTTTTAATTCATTAATTTATTTTATTCCCGTTTAATACTGTAGAGTCCGAGCTACAATCACCCATAGGAAATTACTAATTTTTAAACAGCTTAAAAATACTCTAGTTGTGTGTTTCGCGCACCAATTTTTTTTTTTTTTATGAAAGTATTCAATTCAAAAAGCTAAATTAGTGATTCTTAACTTCTGATTCTTATATACAGTGCTAGTTCTTCCGATTCTTATGTACATTTATTATTAATAGTTGCCCTTAGTTTGAATAGGTATCACACAAATGCCATGGCGTGTAATTTTGAGCATCTATTTACTTTTTATGAATATTTCAATTTAGTCACCATGGAACCAAATAGCTTCCGTTAAATAATATAAAATCTCGTACATTATTACATCGGAGATATTTTTCCTTTACCATTTAAGCCCCATCAGAATATTTCTATGATGAAAATTAGAGGATATCAATGAGTACTTCAGTGTTAATCGATATACCAAGTTTAATCAAAATTTTTTGAAACTGTTTTTGAGAAAAATGTGTAACGTCCTAGGTCACATCCGGCTACATAATTGACAAAACATTCCAGTCACATTATGGGCACTTACTTTAAATATCTATTATTAGTTTTATAAGGTTAATCATTTTTGTGCTCCATGGTTAACACACCAATTTGCGAGACTCAAAACGAGCATTTTAGTTCAAAAATCGAAGAGGAAATTTATCGAGGTCACATTACTTTCCCTTATTTATATATATCTCATATACATGTAATCTTGCCCCTCACAATCAATGGTATTTAGAAGTGAGTTTTTAATCCTAGCAATAGCTCCACAACTCGACACAAATCTCCCGCCCACAGTTGGACTGCAATAGGTTTAATGATGTTGGGTGTAATGAAACCTATATCTATGATGCCCAGGCATATGATATGCATTAATTTAATGTTAGGTGCTATCTTGTTAAATGGATTCATATTTTATTTAGGAAAACCTTGATTAACCTATTGAAAAATAGAAAAAGGCCATATTAATCCCTAGCTGATTAAACTTTTATCCCAACCCGTCTAACCCCTCTGAGCCGGTTTCCTATTTCATTTATGCAACCATTTATATTCGGAGGCGGGGACCCTGCGAGTAGGACGGACTTAAAAGTTAACAAAGGCCCGTATTAAAAAGGAACATCCGCCCGGCGCTTTCCGATTACGGTCCCGGCCAACTCCTCCGAAGAAGAATCCGAGAAAAACATAAAGATGGATTAAGCCCCCCCCCCTTTGTGCGGCTGCGGGGGAGAGAATACCTTTTTAATGAAGTTCCCTTCAAACTGCACCCCGGGGCTTGCCACAAATTCATAGCCGGCCTCCGATACATTTATCCAAAGGGCGCCCCCTCCCGAAAAATTAAATTGATATAGTGCCCTTAAGGAGAGGGCGAGCTGAGGAATTATAGCAATTTTACGATCCCTCAGGAGCTGAGTTTTTCAACGAAGCAATGGAACGGTTTTATACGCTTTGTTTATAGCTGTAAGGTTTACGGACCGACAAGGAAGTAGGCTTTCTTTGATTTCGGCGGTAAAGTGGCCTAATGACCTGTAGAAAGCCTATTGGCATCGCGGATGTGATTTATGCCCGGGTGTTCTGAAAAGTAATAGCATATCGCAATTTTATCATCACTTTAATATTAATGTATTCGATGAGTAGAGATAATGGTGTGAAGTGCGTTCATTGAAGTCGTCACATTGTGTGCTAAACAAACTAGATTCGTAAATTTTAAAACTTCGCTAGTTATAGGATAAGATTTAGCCCGGCATTTCGATTATAGGGCGATAATGACATTAGTGGTTGACCCCTTTGAATATTTAAAAAAAATCTGGTGCGATGCGCGCAACACACAACTTTCACTAACGAACTTACTTAGATTAGAAATCGACGTGTTTCGATAATTTGTAAACGCCAATCCTCAACTTCACACATTTTTACACATTTAAGTATACATATACTTATATTTGAATATCTCCATCAGTTATGGAGTATCTGTAAAGGAAAATTTGGTAGTTCTCAGCACTTTTCGATTCATTATTGCTAATTTATTTATGAAGTGACTAATTTCATCAACAGTCGAGTTTTTTTTACTGCTTTCTTGTTTTTTACTACGAGTTCATCGTGAAGGTGAATCGATAGGTGTATTTACGTCTCTTATGCCTTTCTGGAAATCAAGAACGATTACTGTTCCTCTAAAATCGCTTTATATGGTTTTAAAAAATTTATTATGGAACAAAAGTTTCTAGACTAAAATATACCTATATTAATTATGGACTATTATCTTATACCATATATTTACACACCTGCGATGCTTCAAAAATTTGAGCATCACGTATTTACTCTCTTAAGTAAAATTGATCTTTTTATTGATAAATAAAAGTGTTTTTTTTTCATAATACTGTCAATAAAATTTTGGCTGTCACATATGTGATGTCACTGGGTCAAAAAAGTCTCCGTACACTTGGTATAGAAAAGTTTAAGCACGCTTATTTCCTGTATATTTAGATTCTCGAATCATTTTTTTATTATTAATATTTCCTTGTGCAATACAATTAAATTATATGTGAAAATAAATCTTAATTGATAACTATTTAGAAAAAAAAATCTGATGTAAAGAAAACATTGAAGAATCAAAGGTCAAAAAAGTTTCCATACACTAATGTTATTGTAAATATTTACAATTAGTAATGGAATTAAGAAAGGGAAAGAAGGGAATATTTATTTACTAATCAGTTCTAAGTTAACCTGTGATAAGTAAAGATCATTTTTCTCTGATAAAAATTAAGTGTATAAATTTAAAATGGAAATATCAAAAGACATTCGGGCTTTAGTAATTAATTTAAGAGAAAAAGGTCAGTCATTAAGAAAAATTGGAAAAATATAAAACAAGTGACACGCCACTATTATATTCAGAACATAATCAATCGCTATAAAGAAAATAAAACTTTAGAGAACAGACCTCGTTCAGGCCGCCCAAGAAAAATACTTGGAATCCATAGGAGAGCAATTTTGAAAGAAATAAGGGAAAAACCAATGACCAGTGCTCCTAAATTAGCAGGTATGCTTTCAAACCGTTATAATGTAAATGTTGTCCCAGAAACAGTAAGAAAAATACTAAGATCAAATGGTTATAATGGTCGTGTGCCAAGAAAAAAACCATTGATTACCAAGGTTAACAAGAGGAAACGTTTAGAATTTACAAAAACCCATTCAGATAAGCCACAAACATTTTGGGAATCAGTTATTTTCACTGACGAATCAAAATTTAACGTTTTCTCATTAGATTGGAGGATTTGTGTATGGAGAAAACGTGGTGTATATACATCAAATACCAAGTTTGATCAAAATCGTTAAAGCCGTTTTTGAGTAAAAAAACAAACAAAACACGTGAAAAATAGGCAACATTCTTTAAATAAAGTACCCCCTCCGTTATACCAATTTTGATGAAATTTTTGCTGTCACATCGCGGGCATATATCAACACTAAATACAGAGTTTGGTCAATATCCTTAAAGCCGTTTTTGAGTAAATATAAAAAAAAACACGTGATAATGAGACAACAGTTATAAATTAAAGTGCCCCCACTGTTTAACCAATTTTTATGAAATTTCGGCTGTCGCATTGCGGTCATATATATACATCAAATACCAAGTTTGATGAAAATCGATAAAGCCGTTTTTGAGTAACTAAAAAAAAACCACGTGAAAATGGGACAACATTTATTAAGTAAAGTGCCCCCTCCAATTGATCAATTTCGATGAAATTTTGACTGTCACATCGCGGGCATATACGAACACTAAATACCCAATTGCAGTTTTGTACGGCCGATAGTTTTTGAACTAGTCTGTTCACACACAGAGACAGAGACCATTTCGCGGGACTTGGTTATTTGGACTCAGGGGACCCCAAAACGAGTATTTCCGTTCAAAACCGGAAGTCGAAATTTTTCACGATGGCAATACTTTCCTTACTATATATTTCATATATAGGCAAGTGAAAGTAAAAAAATCTTGACCAAAATTTACATATAAAACAAGATAACAGCTTATAAGATTGAAGAAGAAAATAAAATAAAAATGAAAGTGTAAAAAAGGTAAGGTAAATTTAATGGAAAGTACATTATGGACGGTTAAATAACGTAACAATACAAAATATATGTATATTTTTTTATATTTTTATTTTAGTTATATTTTTTTTTAACTAGTGAATGAAAATTATGAAGGATTTGCTCTGCCTTGAGCCGAGCTCTGTGGTGTAGCGGTTAGCATCCTCGCATGTAACGCAGGAGACCCGGGTTCGACTCCCGGCGGAGCCAAATCTTTTCTCTTCAAAAAATAAATTATTTAGAAAATTATGTATGTGTGCCGTAAGATTTTAAATTATTTAGTTTGAAAATAATAAAAACAAACTGAAAATAAATATATATATTTAATTAATGACCTGTAATAATGAAATAAATTAATAGCCATAATTAAATTTGGTGTTAGCTATGAGTTGAATGACATCATAAAAATATTTTTATGATGTCATTCAACTCATAGCTTATTACTATAATGTACTCATTAATATTACTATAATGTACTTATGATATTAATGAGAAAAACATAGAATATAAATGTAACAGTAGAATGAGGTATTAAGTAGTATAAAACAAAACAATTAAGTAGAAAATAACAAATTTAGCTGATACAATGTCATTCTATTTGCCTCTTATAGTAACAAGAAAGCAATACTTTGTGATCTGTATTTACCTGATTATATGCGAGAAACTAAAAAACAATCCTCAAAAATTCACGGATTTTAGACCTCAAGGCGCTAAATATGTTCACGTTTTAATTACTTTGTCTCCACAGGAGTGTGCTAATTTTAAAATTAAGGAGATTTTTTATATAGAATTTGATATTCTACAGTTATTATAGGTAAAATTTTTTATTTGGAGTAACCTTTAAATTGCAGGCTTTGGAACATGAGCGTAATTCATTTTTCCGCTAAAGTGGCTAAATTGACAATCGGTTTTGGCGAAAAGCCACAACAGATTTTAACTGTGAGGACCTCAGTCGACGCGAAATGTAATGCACTTATATTTTAGAAGGAACAAACTTTCCTCTGCGATAAATCGTTTTCGAGTTATTACCGAAAAATTGAAAAAAGTTCGAAAATGTCGATTTTGTTCCCCTATAACATTTGATGGCAACCGATCTGAGGTGGCAGACGTTCACATTTGTTGTCTATGAAATGAGTACTTTCAGCCTATATGATCAAAAATTTTCTTCAACTCAGGCACCTTTTTGGCCCTCATATCCCAGACTATAAGTCACTGCGGAACAAACGAAATAAGATCGTACTTAATATAAATCCTTATGGAGTTCCAGTTATTTTTGGATTGCCTTGACAAAAATGTCCCGATTCAAACTACTAAGGAACGATGAGGAAGAAATTCATGGATAAATTTAAGATAATCACGCCCGATCGTAGCGAATGAAGTTTTCTCAAAATGGAGAATTTATTGGTTTTGTCGAAAGCTTTCTGCAAATTTCGTATACATGGGGACATTATTTCCTTTGGTGTAGAAAATAAGTTGGCCGTGGGCCCAACCAATGTAAGGGAAGCCAATGTTGACTTAATATAAAATAATTAAATATTCTGTAAATTAGAAGTCATTAGGCTCTTAAAGTTTCGATACTTAAAACCTAAAATTTCTTAATCTAGTTGAAGCTATAGGAGGAACTTCTTGGGTGATTTGTTATTTTATTATAGTGCACTGTCAACGCCATGATCTGTATGAATATTGATCAGGGAAAATGTTAGGTGGAAGATAAAGGGCATATTCTATGTGTAGGTATTTATCATACAAGAGTCTGTGATTTTATTTTCTCTATTTATTTCCTTATTTTTATACTTATTTATTTTATTTTTATTATTTCCTTATTTTAGATGCTCTGGGCAACAAACAATAACAAGCTTTAAAGCAAATTTGTAATTCTTGATTTGATTCTTGAGTTTCGATAACTTATAAATCTTGTCTTGCGAGGCTCGTCTATTGCCTTGGCTTCATTTATGCTAATATATTGCCACAGTTAATTGACTTTAAGTCAATTCCACTATTACTTAGACAATGGAGTAATAGAACCTGTGATATAAAAACAATGATAGGAACTCCATTCTTACTTTACTATTGTAATAACAACGGTCCCCATTTTCTTCCACAAAACGGTTGACGTCCCTAAAACAATTAAAGAAGAGTCGACAGGTCGGGGGGGGGGGGTGTAATTTCATATCAAGTGCACCTCAATTAATTGGCTCAATTAACACTCGTCCTAATTGTTTTGTCGAGTGTTTTATTATTATAGATTCCGAGAGGAGTGGTGGAAATTAGCTGGCGTGATTTAAAAGTGGTATTCTTAATGAATTCAACCCCGCAGTCAAAAGTTAGGGGTAAAACACTTGTTACGCCCCAGCATAATATTTTTCCGCCACCCTCGGTTAGAATAATAATTATGGAACGCTCATGTTGAGAAATCTGTTTAGAATCCGTAGCAGAAAAATACACCACGATCTAAATGAATCCATAACCATGGTTTCATACAGTTGATAATATCATTTCTTTTTATGATCAATAATCAAACCCTGATGGTCCCTCAGCTAAGTATTTGCTCTTCGAAAGATGATCTTGTGATGATCGAAAGATGAACAAAATATCTGCGATATTTCCTGATTGAAACTTATTTTACAGTTCTGACATATGACTCGGAGACATATAACTTTTCCAAGTGGATTAATATGCAGTATTAATAAATTAAAGAAAAATACTGCGATCCATTTTCCATTGATGGAAGTCTGCGTTGGCCAGGTGTGGAGTAAGATTTGTACCGGTTGTATGGCAAGATTTCATCTGTATGGCAAGACTTGAATTGTACCGATGTAAGTAGGAAGAATATGGTATAGATAATGATGGAACCAAAAGACCTGAGAGATCCAAACTCCGCTGGAAGTTTGGAATTGCACAAGACGCTTGGATCCCAATTAGCGTTCATAATTGGTTGGTAGCTGCACAGGATACAGAAATACATAGGCAGTGAATAAACTCCTTTTTTTTTGCTTGTTTTGATAGACTCGCGCTTCTTTATTAATCGTCCCAACCAGGGCCTTTTTCATTTTAGGCAACCTTTTACTAAGTTATGATAACGATTATTTAAATAATAAAAAACATTTTTTAAAAAAATATTAAACCGACTTCGAAACCTAGGAACCAGTAAAAATAAATTCACTGAAAAGTATGAAATAATTATCTTCTGATTTTTATGAATACACAGCAAAGTTGAAAATGGTACAAAAAATGGAAAAGTGCAATAAGACGCATAATTTTATTTTGATTTGTACAAATACACACTAATTGTTAATAAAAATTATGAAATTTAAATATTAAATATTATGCTCAATACAACACAATCTTTTCGGAAGCGGCGCAAAATAGAAATAACATTTTACTGATACAATTCCATTAGTAGGCATTGAAATCAATAGCTAGGAAGAGAAGATCCATTTAGAAGATTTTCATAATGTCTATTGTAAAAATTTTTAAATTTTGCGCCGCCTCCGAAAAGATTGTGTTGTATTGAACATAGTATTTAATATTTAAATTTAATAATTATTATTAACAATTAGTGTGTATTTGTACAAATCAAAATAAAATTATTCGTCTTATTGCACTTTTCCACTTTTTATACCATTTTCAACTTTGCTGTGTATACATAAAAATCAGAAGGTAATTATTTCATACTTTTCAGTGAATTTATTTTTACTGGTTCCTAGGTTTCGAAGTCGGTTTAATATTTTTTTAAAAAATGTTTTTTATTTCACAATTTTTAGTTGGAGAAGATAACAAATGTAGAAAACCGTACGTTGGTTTAAAAATTTCGTTGGTAATTGGTCATTTATAAAATAAACGTTAGTTTAAAAATTTCAAAATCTTTTTACGCTCTACCACGTTTGTCTTTCCCAGGTCTTTTGATTATACAATAATTGTATAAAATTATTATGAAATACACTTTACCTTTTCAATTTTATGAATACACACAGAAAAGTGGAAAAGCGGTGCGTGTATTATACAACTTTCAACACACTACGTTTTATGATTATAAATGGATTTTTTTTTTTTTAAAAAAGATCAATATTCAATTGGGAAGGGAACACATAAAATCTTTTTCCACAATGACAATATTTTTCCTTTGCTAAATGTCGTCAGTACTTGTCATTTACGTAGAGAATCAGTGTTCCGAGATGTGTTGAGTTAAATATACATAAATACATAAATCCGGCCTTTCCAAGATGAAGTAGATGTCACTGAACAGTTGAGATTTTGGCCGGTTTTAGAAAAGATATCGTTAATGGAGAATCGATGAGGATGCTAATATGACCTATAGTAAATTTGAAAGTAATTTTTAAATTTTGATTGCTTGAAAATCCTTCTGAAAACTATGGCGATATTATACACGACTTCATTGGATTACATCATTGGATAGAAGTCCCTGCAAAAAAAGGGGCAACCATAAAATTTATCGATATCAAAAAGACCGCCCCGCTAGGATAGAAGCCACAGGGTTTGGGACTCACATATGGTTAATTTATTATTACGAAGGATATTATTATTCTCCGTATTAGACTACTGACTTAATTCCAAAGATTGATTCAATTATGTTCATAATTCCTTTCAATGAATTTTTGACTAAATTTATTACCGAAGTACTATGAATTATATCCTTCGTAATAAAACATTATTCAGAAAATAAATTGCTTAACAATGTTGCTTCAAATCTAGTGGCCTAGCATTTATCATCATTTTAAATTTAAACGATCCTTCGGGAACTTGAAGAAGTCTTAAATTCTGCTCTAAAACGATTACCAATACTCAGTCTTTCTTGGAATTCCAAGAATTTTGTTGTCTTATGATTATGGTGTCCAACCGTTGATTAGATCTAAATTAAGAAGGTTTACTGTTATCGGTGAATATACATCTATCTATTATTTATGCTTATATCGCTACAGAAAACGACAGCGATATTATATTCTGCAGATATTTTTATCTTCATTTAAATCTAAAGTTGAAAAATTAGTTAAGGTTATTTATAGGTTTGTTCCAACAAGCACGTAAAACACATCGATAACTAACAGACTGCTCAAGTTCTCCCCCCACTCTTTTGATTTTGAATTTGATTGGTTGGTTTTCCCATTTGATTCATCCAGCAGTAATACAATATTTGGATTTGTTAGTTATCAATTAGTTTTAATAGCTTGTTGGAGCATACCTTATGTTATATATGCCATATGTTTTTCCAGTAAGTAAACAATTTGAGCGATAATTAAATAATTATTTTCATGTTTTTTCCCGATAACTTCTTAAATAAATTAGGAACCCCAAAAAGGTTTAAATGGGACCACCTTGGGAAAATACTCTACAAGATGCAAAAGGTTTCGTTCCAATTGGTCCACCCATCTCTGAGTAATCGGTGAACATACATAGAAAAAAAAAAAAAAAAGGCACAAAAAAAAGTCACATACGTATCGAATTGAGTAACCTCCTCTTTCGTTCGAAGTCCGTTAAATAACAAAGGTTACATCATTAATGAAAAACACATGATTTATTTACTATCCAACATATTAACAAGAAATATTGCAAAAAAAAAAAAAAAAAAAAAGGTTATTGTTCTAATTTCTGCACAGAGTTCCCTTATGTAATTTTTCCAATCTGTGATGGTAGCAGCTGACATACCTCACTCTTTCTTACAAAAAGATGTCGTGTAACCATTAGCCCATGAACATGTATAAATATAGTAGTATGGCTTTATCGACTGAAACCCTGCAGTTTTCGATCCATGTACCTTTATATACACTTATGGATTGGTTACATCCCTGTCTTCAGCAACTCCAAATCGGAACGCGTTTCTTACGGTAAATTAATCTCATGTATTGTCTTTCTTTCTCTGCATTTCATTTTTCCATATAGGACACCGATTCTTTGTAAAACTTTTATAGCTAATTTATTTGACTTCAAAACTGAATATAATTCTAACAGATGGGTCAATCCATTTGAAGTGGTCCAACCTAGTTGCTTCAACATTTTTATTTTTTTTTATATTTTTACCATTGAAAGGGCAATACATCAGAAGTACAAAATTGCAATTGGTTTATTTTTTTATTTTTATTTTTCCAATGGCGGCCATATTATCTTCTAAAAACCGCGTATTTTTAGCTATTTCAGTGCTCTGCTTCAAATCAAATATCTCCTCTTTTACTCATCCTAGAATATTCAAACAAAGACGAATCTCTTTAGAAAGGTTTGACCTTTAGTAAAGGTTATACAATTATGAACTTAAAACTAAGTATTAAGGTCCAGGTACACCTTCAAAGTTTCAAGCGGTAATTTAAAAAAAAACGGGTTTTCAAAAATTATTTTTTACAAGAAGGAAAATGACTAAGTGTTTGTTATTTTTTTATTTAATGGATACAGATAGGCACTATAAATTCACAAAGTTTCAAGCTGTGGACTTGCACAGTTTTTTCAATACAAATTTTTGAAATCTTGAAATTTTCAAAATTTCAAAAGTTTAAAGCTTTATATCTCTGTTGGGCAAGAAAATAAAAATTTGAAATTTAGCCCAGATTTAGTTCCTGGTTAGAGGATTGAACTGGCAAATTTTAAGAATTTAAAAATAAAAAAAGCGGTACAAGTTCATAGCTCGAAACCCTGCGAATTTGGAGAACCCACCTTTATCTATCAAATAAAAAAATAGCAAACCCTTAGTCATCTGCATTCTGGTAAAAAGAGTTTTTGAAATCTCGTTTTTTTAGAATTACCACTTGGAAATTTGAAGGGGTACATAGACCGTTATACTTATTTTTAATATGATTTCTTAAATGAAGG
Source organism: Aelia acuminata (assembly GCA_911387785.2). NCBI lineage: Eukaryota > Metazoa > Arthropoda > Insecta > Hemiptera > Pentatomidae > Aelia > Aelia acuminata. Next base: position 36,733,767 of record OU426982.1, read on the forward strand.
AGTCTTCCGTATTTTCAAAATTTCATTTGCTTTCCAAAACGTTTCGGGCTATTGGCCCATCCTCTGGGGTTATGTAAGAGTTATTTTCTTTCACATTTCAAATTGCCAATTGTCATCATACATTTTTTAATCAGTATATATTAATACTTTTGTCATCTTTTGCATTTTACATTTTTTGGCATGTATGAAAGGAACTTTTATTTCATTGTCACATTTTTAAGTTCATACTTGTTATGACCTTTATTAAACTACAGATCTTTCTTAAGAGATTGTTCTTTATAAAAATGTTCTAGGATGAGTTAAAGAGGAGATATTCGATTTGAAGCTGAGCACAAAAGTAGAAAAAAATACGCGTTTGGTCGACGATAAAACTGACCAAAAAATTCATTGAAAAGTACTAAAATAAGTATAATATCTAAAGCGCTAAAACAGCACATATTATTTCCTTTCCGTTTTTCCCGCTTTATTATATTGAAATTAATCTAGTAAAGATTATTAAAGCCACTTTACATAAATTTACTTTTATTTTTATGTCTTGTTAACATTAAGAAGCTGTGAATACTTATCACACAATGCTTGCCTAATGTTTTAGTTCGCCCCTGCTCCCTCACTCTTTGCGATGGTTAGTTCTCGAGTAAGGTTTCGAGCTGTGGACTCGCACTTTTTTTTTTTTATTTTTAAATTCTTAAAATTTACAAATTTCAAAAGTTTAAAGCTTTATACCTCTGTTGGGCATGAAAATAAAAATTTGAAATTTGGCCTCCTTCATTTAAAAAATTATATTAAAAATAAGTATAACGGTCTATGTACCCCTACAAATTTCCAAGAGGTAATTCCTTAAAAAACGAGTTTTCAAAAACTCTTTTTTCCAGAATGAAGATGACTAAGGGTTTGCTATTTTCTTAATTGATAGATAAAGGTGGGTTCTCCAAATTCGCAGGGTTTAGAGCTATCAACTTGTACCGCTTTTTTTATTTTTAAATTCTTCAAATTTCCCTCTATTGGGCATAAAAATAAAAATTTGAAATTTGGCCCAGATTTAGTCCTTGGGTAGTGGGTTGAACTGTCAAAATTTCATTTCGTGGAAACGGACAGAATATAATATATGCTGTTTAGCGCTTTGGATTTAATACGTATTTTAGTACTTTTCAATATTTTATATCCTTGCAATTAGTTGAGTCCACAAAATGAAATTTTGACAGTTCAATCCTCTAACCAGGAACTAAATCTGGGCTAAATTTCAAATTTTTATTTTCTTGCCCAACAGAGATATAAAGCTTTAAACTTTTGAAATTTTGAAAATTTCAAGATTTCAAAAATTTGTATTGAAAAAACTGTGCAAGTCCACAGCTTGAAACTTTGTGAATTTATAGTGCCTATCTGTATCCATTAAATAAAAAAATAACAAACACTTAGTCATTTTCCTTCTTGTAAAAAATTTTTTTTTAAAACCCGTTTTTTTTTAAATTACCATCCCCCCAAAATTACCATTGTTTTACTGCTGAACCCCTCGTTATAGCGAAATCCCTCGGTTAGTGCGAACTACGAACTAAATTTGATGCCTGAGAATTATTATATTCTGCTATAACGAACTGCTAGAATTTTAATTTTTTATTTTTTTTTACTTTATTACGTAGAATGAGCGCGAGAAGACGAAGTAGCTCAAGTTTCTAGAATTGAGGTGTTTTTTTACTCTTAACTAATCCGATTTCCTTTTGCTCTCTTTCTGATTCCATTGACTTTTTTTCTCAAAACTAGCACAGTTCTGTTTCGACTTCTGTATTATTCGAATCAGTGTTCTCTAGTCGTTTATACTGTTGTTTTTTTAATACACAATGAGTTCGTTGGTAACGTGTGTCACAAACGTAAATCCTTATCAATCGAGGAAAAATTAAAAATTCTCCAGGGTATTGAATCGGGAATTCTAAGTAAGAAAACCATCACAGAAAAATATGGAATTCTAAAATGATCATTGTCAACCATTAAAAAAAACAAAGATAAAATAGATTCAACAGCAGCCCAATGATTAACTTCAGCATCAAAGAAACGACTGCTCTCTGCGGCTCATGAATATTTGGAAAAAATTGATAAATTGCTTTAAACAGATGAGATATTAAATACCAATCTCAGACACTCTTTTTAAAGCTAAGGCTAAAGAACTCTCAAGTGAACTTGGCAGGTAAATTAATGAATCTCATTGTTTAATTAATATGTAGTTAACCTAAAAATAAATTACATACATGCGTTTTAATATAACTCGTTCTAATGAATGAATTTCCTTCTAAATATGATCAAATTAGTGCGGCCATCGGCTAAAAAAAAATATTAAAAAAAAGAATCCTCGGTTATAACGAATCTCGTTATAGCGAACTATGAATATCAAACCCCCTACCAGTTCGCTATATCGAGGGTTTACTGTATTAAGGAGCTTTCGGTGCCCATCACCTGCACCTCTAATTGTTCTCATAAGAGAGCGTCTTTTATATAACATCAACCTTGTTGATTTTTGAGTTTATATTGTTTGTGAGGCATTGTCAATTACTATTTTCCTTTAATAAAATTATTTAAACACACGTAAGTGCTACAATATATATTTAATAGCTACCTTCTGTAACGAAGAGGAAAATATTCCTGCAAGTTTATTCAAAATCGGGAAATGTATCACATGCAGATTATCCGAGACAGAATTATAAATGAGAAATTTAATAATTCCTCGAAGGTTTCATATTTTATTCGGGAAGCTATTACACATATTGAGCGAAGGGCAATACACGCTCCGGGATTCGGGGCACGTAGTGGATCAATCTTGTATTTGAAGTACGCCTAGGAACAGCTATCTTTTTCTTATACTTCCTCTCCACTCTTTTTTCCTCCTTCTTTTATTAAAAGGTAAATATAAATGTGCTGTCTGAATAAGTGTTTGAATCACATGGGATAACAATGTGAGCCAAACACAAATCTCTTTTGTGTTGGAACATTGGGAGGAAGAGACTTCCAGAATTATTGATATGGAAGATTTCGGCTTAACAAGTATACGAGCTTTAAGAAACTAAACTTCTACATTTTTAGTATTGATTTTACGTATTGTCTTCTTTACAAAATTTATGAATTTTTATCCGAACCATTCACTGATGATATTTCAATACAAGTTAGTAACTACATCTTCTCGTTCTTGGTTGAGTTTCGGTTGACCTCCAGAAGATTTTATTTTACATAAAAAAAAAGGAACTTGCGGAGCGTGGATTCGAAAACACGCAAAATCCAAATCACTAGAGGACAATTAAATTGTCAGCAAAATATATCCTAGACTAGGTCCAGCAGAAAAAGTGCGGAATGTCTGCAGAATAGGCTTTCACATATTTGTATAGTCAATAAATGTTCTTAGCTTAATTGAATGTAGTCGATGTGTACCAATTAGTTTCTAATTTAAGATTTTCTGTCTCGAAGAATAATCTTCCTTATTTTAGCCGGTCCACAAAAACTAATTGTCTTTTCTCCAATGGGCTTCTTATTAGTGTTTGTATTGTGCTACAAATATTAATTATGCTACCCGTTATGCTACTAAGGTTATTCGGAGGATGCTACAGTGGGAGTCCAAAATTTTTCCTGTACATCTGTTATTATACATAAGATAGGGATCTTTAAAGAGTAACTGAAATCGCATAGGCTCGCGACCTCCATTTTACGTCCCATCCGAAGGGCGACATAGGCGAGGCTTTTTTACTCGACCTTGTATTGTAATTGTTACGCTAGCAAGTATACCACAGGTACACACCATTACATGTGTCATGTACTGTGCTGGAAAACCCTTTTATCGAAAATCCCGCAAAATGATCTGACTTAAGATACTATGAGATGTTATTTAATAAAGGATTTCACAACAAGGATATTTTCATTACTTTCATCATCTTCTAGACAAAGCAGGTGAGCAGCATCCTTTTGATAATTATTTTTTCTTGGGTTTTCATTTTGAGGCGAAACATTCTAAATAGTTTGTTGTTTGCTTAGCGTCCATTTTTATGCTGCTAAGGCTTATCGGACGATGTTACAGTGGGAGTACTAAATTTTGCCTATCCAGGTATAATTAGGATAGCCATCTTTAACGCGTACCTGACATCGTACAGGCCCGGTACCTTTTACTCCCTTTAAAAAGTCCTAGGGTCACCACGGGGCGCGAACCCGCGACCTTTAGTATCGTAGGTTCCATGCTAACCACTACACCACAGGTGACCCCATTCGAAATAGTTTCTCTGAGAAAGTTTTGGTTATCAAGCTTTCCATTTTAGTAAATTTACATATTATGAAGTTTTATGTTATGATGACCATTCTAATTATCCCCTCATTTGAATCAACAGTTTTTGGTGAATCATTGAATCTTTTATTAAGATATTTCAAATAAAAATTCAAATATTACAATTTTAAACATTTTTGAACCTCCCAGTTGCTCTATTCTTTGATTATCTCTTTTTATAGGCATTTAGAAAAATCTTTGATTGTCCTCGAAATAGCCAAATTACGAACTCGCCTTCCTATAGTGGGATTTAGTGAATTTTTGGGATGTCCAGGTCCTTGTGTAACAAAGCACTATTATAAGCTTAATATGGTACATGTACGCTTTTCTACTTGTTTCTTTTCTTCCACTTAGTACGCTTTTCTATAAAAATTGCCTCCAAGGAGCTGAGGATTGGATGAGAGGGACCGTTGGAAACAATAAAGATGCTGCGGACAAGACAAGGGAGCCAGAGGCACAGAGAGACAGCTAAAGGGGTAAGGTAGGGGACTCAACTATTGATGAGGAGCTCCTGTTTATGGTAGCCGCCCAATTGCCGGGTCCTCATCAAACTTTCAGCAGCCGGGCTTCCTCGTCCAAGCTGCATACATTGGCCCTCCCTCCAGGCTCACCCAGCCATTCTTATTTTCAACAATATGGATAAATGTATCAAACCAATGAATATTGCTCTCCCTCGCTGAAGAAACGAAATGCATGAGGGTCTGAGGTCTTTGGACACTATTTCCGCAAATATTTGCCTGAACCATTGTCATCAACCAAGGGCTTCTAAGGCAAGACGAAACTGTGATTGTTTCTGGCATTGATTTCCAGATAGCAGAGTTTTGATGACTATCTCATCTATAATGACAATCTAATTTTGAAAGTTGATAGTAGCTCTTGCTTCACACCCTTTACATAATCATTATTAAATTTTACTATACGTATTTCTTAGTATGATTATGGTTTCCTGGTGGATCGAAAGGTTTGTGCTAAGTTTTCATTTTTAAAGTTAGTATTAGCTAGCGGTTTTTATATTGTTCTCTATCTGTGACCACGACTGTTGGGATCACCGTGTCCTTGTGTTACAAAGCATAACTCACTGAATTTGCCACCACTATTTCTGTTACGTTAATTCTTTAAGCATGAATCTTATCAAATGTTATTATGTCAGACTATGAAAAGGGATGAAAATTGTTAGTTTAATATAGGATATAGTACTTTATATGAGTCCATAATTTTAAGTGGTCAAATGCAGAACAAATAATAAAAAAAAAAAAAATTATTTATTTCACACGGCTTTACTTTGTATTGAATAATCTGTTTCTGGCCAATATCGATGCCTAACTTTTCTGCAATGTTGTTTGTCTACGTTCTGCTAAGCATTTGATTTTTTTTTTTCTCATGATGAATGAAAAGAGTTTACATTGTTGCTCTCTTAGAATTTTCGAGTTATAAGGTCATTCCATTTTTATAGATTCACATTATATCTTTTTTCGTCAACAGTGACAGTAAATCATTGAATCTTGAATATTTTTACTACTAACTACCTATTCAAAATTTTGAAAACTCCCAACATTTTCAGTGCTTTTATTTAAGTCGTGAGAGTTTACAAATCGATATTACAATTTGTCATATATCCGTTAAATTCCCATTGATTTGATAAATTTATCGCTCCTGAGAACGGTAGAAAGATTCTATACTACAGTATTATTTATCATGTGAAGACCTATTTCATGACGATTACTACATACTTAGTTGTCAAAAATTCAAAAACTATATTCAGTATTCTGTCCGAAATGATACATTTTCTTATTTGTTTTGCCAAAAATGATGCCAAGGTATTTTTTCTGATTAATATTATCAAAACAAAGTCTTAGTATTCCCGCCTCTCTCTGAGGTTCCGGAATGCTCATATCTCTTCCAGTCACCTGTTTGCTTATATTCAAACAATTGTTAAATGAAAACGCAAGAAGAAGTAAAAGAAAACCGTATTATTAAAAAATAAATAAATAAGCCGTGAAATTTATGTTTATTCTTAAATGGGTTTTTGGCTAAGTTCAAAGCTGTACAGCTTGATATTCGATAATTTCAGCTATAACAAGCTTAAGTCAATAACGATAATTTTATTATACAGGATGGTATGATAATATAAAAAGCTTTAGACATTTCGATTTAAAGAATCTATCCATGATTTTTCTCCTGGAGTAGGTAGATCCTTTTTACAATCCGTATAACTGGTTCCCTGTTATCGTAGATTATATACTGTGTAACCAGAGGGAAAGCCGCAGGAACATGAACACTCGTCAAATAGTTTAACTATAAATATTTTTTTGTGCTTTTGCTTGGAATAATGCAATTAAATAGCTGCTAAACCATAAAAGTAACGATTAAGATCGCAGTCCTTTCAACTACAAGGAAATAATCCAAAACCAAGAAAACAAAAGTAATGTCAGGCAAACGTGTGATTGTGAGGCCGGGCATCGTGACCCCCCCCCCCCCCCCCACCTGAGAATTTGTGATAAATTCGCCCTTACTTCATATTTTTTTAACCGACATAACTTGTTGTGTTTCCCTTATGATGAAGGTTCATTAGACATCTTCGGATGAAATGCTATAAATTATTTAGAAGTTTGACATATTGTAACACTTATGTGGGTAAAAAAAAAATTATGGAACGGAAATAACAATTGTCAATGCCACACAAATGATGAAAACAGAAATATTTGAACAGGTAACGAAAATTATCACTTTGTAACACAGAGAAGTAACCCCATGACTTTGGCTTCAGGACAAGACTAACTCTCAAGTCCATCGCTCCTTATATTCAGTCGTAGTAGGAATAGCCTCGAAGGTTCTAGGCCAGCATAGATGGTACTCGAATATTGTACAAAGATGTACTATGACGCTTTGTTCCAATTGTTAATTTGTTTCAACAAGTCTAGAGCTATTCTAAACCATATGTTTTGTTTTTTGTTGACGTTACAATATTAACAATTCAATTAATAAAATGCAGTTAGTTGACATGACAACTTCCCCCTATGAGTAGAAAAGTCGGTACATTATTCAGTCACTTTTATTCCTCTTATTGTGTTTCCTTTACTCCTAGTTATTAATTTCGGGCGTTCCTGGGCGGTCGTGCCGTGAATATTTTTCTCCCTCCCCACCAATCTCCCCCCTCCTTACGTTAAGCAGGAGGAAAGGACTCCCCTAAACCCGAGACTTCTTAAGCTCTCTACAATTCTTATCAGCTAAACAGAATTATAATTCCCATGATGAGGCTGCCCGGGAAAGGGAGCTAATAGGAGATTCTATCTTCCGGAACCTCCTTAAAAATATTTCAAACCTTATCGTTTCTCCCCATTAAAATCCTTTACCAAATTATTTCTTAACTTGCTTTTAAATCTACTTCTCTGTAGTACCTAACTGCTTGCAGTCATTGAATCCATTTTTTATTGAGTAGTTCCTTCATTGTAAAGATTCTAATATAGTAAATAAATGCATGATATTTGGACAAGTTATCGATATGTGTTTTCGGTTAAACGTCGTACCTGCGATAAACTTTTAACACATGTTTCCTAGTTTTAATTTAAAAAGGAAAATTACGCCTTTTTAGGCCCGCCTATATGCTGGAGAATCAAAATTTATATTAATGCCAGTTAAAGCAGTCTTCGCTGTGGCTTACTCTAATATTAAATTTTAGGGAAATAAATAATTTTATTCCCGCGAAATTTACCCCCAAAATATCATAACACACAATCACCTATTAAAATTTGATGTAGGATAGGGAAGGATTGTAAGCAGTTCACTGACATTTTCATTTTAATTTTATATAGGTCAGATATTTAAACTGCTATACTGGTTCCTGCTCAGTTGTGTATTCCTTATAACACGAAGTTTTTTCCCATTAGGGATATAAAAGAATGTGAAAATAAAAATATAACTAAAAACAAACGATACCGTAACTTTTAAGGTGAAAAACTTGTGATAAAAAGGAAAAAACGCCCTTGCTCTGCTAATATTCGGCTTATTTCCGCCTTTTTTAAAATACTTTTAAGATGACAAAAATAATAGCCCATTCATTTTATATAAATAAGATTATTATACTGATTTTTAAAGGTGCTTATTCCACATAATATTACAACATGAAACACAAAACATATGATTTATATGATTAGTATATAACATGTGAGTTCTAGACTTTTTTTGAACATACTAGCTGAACCGGCAAACGTTGTTTTGCAATATAAATTATTTCTAGACATTAAATGTTTAATATTTATGCGTCTTGTCCCCTCCAGAACATTAGTGGATATTGGAGAGCGTCACACTACGAATCACAATTTCTTGTGCACCTGTACGATGATTCCAGCTACGTCGTCAACAAAAGGTGCATTGAATGTTCTCTCCAGCCGGTGTTTTATCAAGATTAATGAAAATAGAGTGATTATCGCTTTGTAATTAGTGCATGTGTGATTTGAATATTTTCAACAATTCATTGTGTTCATTCAATAGAGCATCCAGCTCGCCGACGATGCATTTGGCAAAAAATGAATCAAAGTTATTGTAGTCACAACGTGCATTCACAGAATTGGTAAGTCCGCTTCCGGAATCCTCGCCGCCCATAAAGTATATCTGTAAAAATTTATGTGGTTCGTTTGGCATTGGCAGCAATGAGCCCATTTTACGATATGCTTGGCCTCTGATTTTGAATGGAGAAATGTATTGTTGACCATTTGTATTAGTATTTCGAACTATTTCTGTTGCTCCAAATGATGTCATTTGAAAGCATGAATTGAATATTCGAATTGACTTCAGGAACAGGTTAGAATCTGGATCCGTGCTGATAAGTAAACCGTTCAATGGTTCAGGTGGTGTTTCAATTTCAGGTAGTTGCACCATTCCTGACGCGCAACACACCCCGGCTGGCTAATTTTTGAATTTGAGAGCATGCAATGCGGGCATTCCTTGTCCATAGCACCAATTACCACTTTTGAATGAGCATAATATTCAATATCGGACTCATACTGGAATGCTAGACGCAGGAATGAATTAGATGTAAATGCTGTGCTGTATGATGAACCTGTTGGCGTTGTTTCTCATTTGTTCTGTGTCTATTGACTGTAAAACAGCGCGATTGTCGTTGTTCAAATCTTATTATTTCATTGCGTTCAGCTCGTGTATCCTCTGAAAGTTCTTGACGCAATTGCGCCAAGCTCACATGCGCATCAATATTTTGTTGCTGGATTTGTTCTTCGGTTCTTTGGACTCTTCTATTTCGCATGCTTCTAGATCTACTTGTATAACGGCTCAAATTAGCCCCCTTGCATTTTGTTGGCACTTTTCACTGTACAAAACACACATAAATAGAACTAATTGAATTACTTAATGATGAAAAACATTATAGTAATAATGTATTTAATATTTGATAGTGCACACATACCTATACATACATATACATGTAAATATTAGATTGTTTCACGAAAACGAAAAATTTTATTTTTCTTAATTATATCGAAAATATATTGCTAGAAATGGTGGGGAAAAATCTGCGGAAGTTAGAGCTCTTAAAAGAGAATACAATAAATAAATTGCCTAATTGTAATAAAAATCTAACTTTCACCGAATTTTTTTTTTACCATTTCCAACAACATTTTCGATGTAAAAAAAAATGTATGGATTTTATAACAAATATATAAGAATAATTTATACTTACAACACAATTGCCGCGGGGATAACTTACCAATTGATAATTGATCAGTTATCGAGCGGGAAGAAAAATTAGTAAATTACTAAAATAACTATTAAAAAATAGAGGTTGGTGATAGAAGGGTGAACATTTAGGGTTGTATTTATGTTTTAAAGCCACATTATAAAAAAAAAAAAAGACAGACAACCCTCATCACTTAGGGGTATGAAAAATGGATAGTAGCCGATTCTCAGACCTACTGAATATGCATATAAAATTTCATGAAAATCGGTCAAGCCGTTTCGGAGGAGTATGGTAACTAACATTGTGACACGAGAATTTTATACACTTACTAACAAAAGTCTCTGCACACCCTCAAGCTTTCTTTTTATTTTACCTAAAGATACCTTATGAGCCAGATATGGGCAACGAAACTCACACATTTTTTAAATAATTTAATCTATTTTAATGACCTACAATTACATTTAATTTAACTTTTAAGTTTTGAGGAAAATTACATAAAATGTCAAAATATTGATGCGCCAAAAGTCTCTGCACGCAGTGAAATTAGCCAAGATACTGATATGTATACAGTTTGCACATTATGCCATTCATCCTCCGGCTAATCCTAACTTGCCAGTGTTAATTTGGGCCCAAACAGTTAAGACTGTAATAAAAAATGGAGGTTCCAACACCGATTCCCGACCAAATTGTAAATTTAAGGAAACTCATACAACTCATACAGGTAAATAGGACAAATCGTCAACAGGGGCTATAATATGGTAAGGTATGTCCTAAAACGGTATGAAAAACTGGGTACAATGGAAAGTAGATACCGCTCTGGCCGCCCCCCGTACTCCAAGCTCACCACTAGAGGGCTATCATAAGGACTTTGGCCGAAGAACCCCACACAAGTGCTCTAAATTTAGCAGGTTTGGTGTAAGAAAATTACAAGATTGGGGTATCTGCACAAACGATTAGAAGGACCCTAAAGAAAGCTGGCTATAATGTGCGTAAGCCATTCATTAGTAAACGAACCGGATATTGAAACTGCAGTTCGCAAAGGAACATGTAAACAAGCCTTAATAGTTCTGGGAACGTGTTTTATTTATTGACGAGAGAAAATTTAACATTCTTGGATCAGATGGATAGGGGAAGGTTTTGAGAAAACCTAACAAAGAGCCCCTGGAAAAAAACATAGTTGGTACTGTGAACCATGGTGGAGGGAGTGTTTTGGTTTGGGGATGTATGTGTGCTGCTGGAGTTGGTAATTTGAAATTTATCGACGGAATAATGGACCAACACGTTTATAAAAATATTTTGAGGAGTAATTAACCGGAAAGTTTAATGAAGTTTGATCTCCAGGAAAAATTCATTTTTCAACTAGATAACGACAGCGCGGAAAGTTCAAGAATAGTTGCTCTACAATGCTCCACAGCAACTTAAAACACCTCCCTAATCTGCTAATCTTAATCCAATACAACATCTGTGGGATCAACTAGGCCGTCGGAAAGGAAAATTAAAATAAAGAACGAAGACCCCTTAAAAAGAGTACTAAAGGAATTGTGGGGTAAAATTACTCCAGAAACTACAAAAAACTAAGTTGGCACAGTATGCCAAATAGATTATGAGAAGTGATAAGAAATAAGGTAGGAACGACTACCTATTAAAGTTGATTTGGCATCAAAAATTAGGCTTCAAATGATGCGTGCAGGGACTTTTGGCGCATCAATATTCTGACATTTTATGTAATTTTCCTCATAAATTGTAAGTTAAATAAATTTTACTAAATTTGATTGTTGTTAATTAAAGTAGATTAAATTATGTAAAAAATGTGTGAGTTTCATTGCCAACATCTGGCTCATAACCTATCTTTAGGTAAAATTAAAAAAAAGCTGGAGGGTGTGAAGAGACTTTTGTAAGTAAGTGTATATAACAAGATAGAACAAACTGTACTAGTACATGATCGCGACAGTTCTAGAACAATCTAAGCTAGTCTGAACTGTTCTAATTCAGACTAAATATAAGGAGCGATGGGCTGAAGGGTTAGCCTTGCTCTGAAGCTCGAATCACATGGTTATTTTTGTTTTACTGTATCGTTACAAGTTGATACTGTTTGTAACCTTGTTAGTTATTTTAGTTTTAATTGTTTGTCTGACATTGTAAATTATTATTTTCGTCTAATAAAAACTACTTAGACCCACATTAGTGTTATAACATTTATTCTCGATACTATCGATTACTCAAGCCAAATATTTTGAAGTAATCGATAATAATAGAACGATATTTCTAGAAGGTATAGCTACTAGACTTATCGATATCCCATCCTTACCGGATTCTCTTACTATATCATCCTTTATTCATCCTTTTGCGGCTTGGATAAATTAGCTCGTGATCTCCTGAGCAGAAGACTTCCCCCACTACAAGCCGAGGACACACCAGCGGTTACGTCAGCTGGACCATCCAGGGCTTGTAAATTAGTGAAGCAAACACCCCTCACCTGATTTTATGTCTTGACACAGGCCCTGTAAACCAGCTGTTAACATTTAATACCGAGGAGAATTCATTAGCTCTCCATCGATCGCGGGGTCTTCCAGCCTCCCTCTCCTTCCAATACGGGTCACTTCCTTCCCAGTTTCCTCTTAGTAGTCATGGACTTCGATATGTTTCAATTACTTACATCTAAAGCATATTCTTGCTTGCTTCAAGCTGTTAACCTTTTTAAGTTCTTGGTATCATACATTTTGGAGAGCTCGCTAAAATAAAAAAAATAAAAAAATAGACGGTACAGACTAGCTTAAATGTCTCATTACGAAGCGTATCATTTCATAATATGTTTTATATTATATGTCATAACATCAAATGTAGTAACTTGGACGGCAGTTACTAGAAGGGAAACCATTATATGCAAATATTTTTAGATATGGTTTTAAAAGTAGTTACTTAAATATTTTTAAATGAAAAGAACCATCTCTTAATTCATATGTCATTAAGTTAAAATAAAAAAAAAAAAAATCACTACGAAAAAGTTAAATTCTGCTCTGATGATTGATATAGCATATACTTGAAGTGTTCGGACGCAGTTAGATATTCTATAAATATCTTCATATTTATATGGCTTTTCATTTTCACGACTTAAATGGTAATTTACTCTAAATGGTGATCTGAGAATGAAATCCATATTAAATAGGTACATGGGCGGATCCAGCCGATCGTAAAGGGGGGGGGCTGCAGTCCTAAAGGGGGGGGGGCTGCAGCCCCACAGCCCTTCCCTTGGATCTGCTGATCAGCTTTTTTACCTTTATATTCCTTTCCCTTAACTAAAATTCTACTTGTTCTGCACATTATTTGTTCTTTAACTTGCTTCCTTACATTAAGGAAGGTCAAATTCTATCTTCAAATGACGACAAATTTTGCAAAGGGAGGGGCTGCATCCCCCACAGCCCGCCCCCCCCCCTGGATCCGCCAATGATAGGTACGTTAATATAGTTATAAGTTATATAATACTCTTAGAAAATATCTAATTCCTTTTGTGAGTTGCATTACTACTGCACTACTACACCTTTGATTTTGATAAAATGAAGAATAATTTTATTTATGTCAAAAGAAATGTATAATTTTTTATAGGTTACGTATTTGGTAAATTAGGGACTAGTGATAAGGAAATCCGCGTTCGAATCCCGGCTTAGGCCAATATTTTCTCTTCTTATTAAAAATATTTAAAAACTTATCTTTATATATACATAAAAATCTCGTATCCCGATGTTTGTTGGAGGTAAAATCAGAAACTACTCAACCGATTTTGATGAAATTTGGCTCATTGTGTGTTGTTTTGTCCCACTTAAAATATAGGATGGTTTTAATCTCAATTATTGGCCTCATTTTTTTTGCAAATTAAATTCTTATTATACTGCAATTGAATGTGATTATTTGTAAGTTCTATAAATTTCCAACAGATGGCGGTGGAATTTGACTTATTGACATAACTTCATTTTTTTCGATATTTAAGGAGGGTAAGCATAAATCTATTTTTTCCGGCTTGGACTAGGAAAATCCGTGTTTTTTCCCATGACAAATTATGAGTCACCGTTTCATGTGTGTGGAAAACATCGTTTTAGCTAAAGACAGGTTAACCGAAATCATTCCGCACCTATTAGTATAACCTCCTGATATGATATCTCATATCATCATGTGTTATATTCTGAATTTAAGTAATATATATTATGACAAAAGATTAATTCGGTACCTTTTTGCTATCAGTTGTGATTGTACTAAACCCTGTTCCAATTATATTCTTTATTAGTTCCTTTTAGACGATATTCCTTGACACACTATGGTCAAATATGAGATATAAAAGGTAAAAACTTTAACCCATCAAAATTCTTTACCAAACAATTTTAAATTTGGCGTGAATTCCGGTGGTTTTTAGAGTATTTTATCTTTATTAGTGAATTTTGATTTGACTATAAAAAGAATAGGATATAACTAATTCAACGCATTAAGGTCTGGCCACACATGTCCGCACCGGATCCGCACCGTAGCAATAATACAGGTTATGTTCAGAATATTTTTAATTTAACTTACATATACTATACATATTTACATATGTATACTATACATATACATATATATATTTACATATACCTTTAGTTATGCCTAAAGTTCAAGCCACACATGTCAGACACAGGCCACTTTAGTCATAACTAAAGGTAATATGTAAGTTAAATTAAAAATATTCTGAACATAACCTGTATTATTGCTACGGTGCGGATCCGGTGCGGACATGTGTGGCCAGACCCTTATAGCTACTGAGCCACAGCAACCCGGCCGGGTCTACTCGGATTCCTATATTTTCATTTTAAGATGCAAACATCTCAACTCATTCCAACCTTCAAGCAAGTGAGTTTCCTCCTCTATCTCTTGAAATATGGGTCATTCTCAAGTAAGAGGGTACTTTTGTGTCCCAGGCCGTTTACAGCGATTTAGAAAAGCTTAGGACTCTTAAGACATCAATTTTATAAATCCAGGCGAGTTGTAAAAGTAGAACCCATAGGACTTTATTTCAAGTTACACACAAGACAAGTAGAAGAGAAGTATTACACTCGTACCTTAAAAACACCAGAATGAGGTCGAAATTCATTCCCCAGTCAATCCCCGAGGTCTGATTCTGCTCGAAGTAATAGTTCTGTGTCCGTATACTAGGTCAATTTTTACATTTTTTTTTCTGTTCAATTTGTTCAAAATACTGTAAAATTTTATGAAAGCAGTTGAATCCTTGATGATAAAGGATTAGAATTGAAATCTTTATGACAGGTTTTCTTTCATACCCCTGTCAATTTTTAAAATTAGATTCTCATCACACTTTTCTGGCGGGAAATTAGTAAAAAGTATATAGGAAGATATAGCAGGAAGGGGTCTTTCCCCAAGCAACCCTAACTGTTAACCTAACCTCAGTACAAATTCAAGCTCTCCAGAAGCAATCAAACTTGAGAGGTTATGTTTAATAGTTTTCATTCCCCTTGTTCGTTTTCAAAAAAGCGATTTACCATGTAAAATGTATGCCATATGTCTTTTATTACATAGACATCATTTAAACGAAATCTATTCAAGGAGGACATCTATTATCCTTTTAATCCCAATATCACGTTTAATGTGAATTAGTGTTCTGCTACGTCGACTCCTTGCTTCTTATAGCCAAAGGAATGGTATAACACCGAAAAAAATGTTTATTTGTAACCATAAAATTTAAAATAAAAACGCCGTAAAAATTGTCCACTTTAGTACTATACGACTTCCATCATAAAGATGGCCTCGTGACTTACTAATCTAATATCATCAGGGTGCTACCAAAAGGGTAGTTTCTGTACCAGTAGAAGCTAGTTCATGAGATCAACTTTATGTTTTGCCCACATTTAAAGGTATATTTCTTTGATGCGCGGTCATAAGGGCTTAAGTCACTATTTGAGCATTTGTGGATTATGTCGAAATATTATAGCACGTAATCAGAGCTACCGGTTGGTATCAAGGTCTTAAGTCAAACTATATTGTATTATAAAAATTAAAATTAAAATAATATCAATCTATAGCTTTTACTTAATGCTTTGATCTTTGCAGTTGCTCCCCTGGTATATTCAAAATTTTGACTTCTATGACTGCGCATTAAAGATTTGTTTTTAGTGCAGATGTACTTTTTTCATTACATCTATTTGGTTTTTGTTTTGGCTATTATTTCGTCGTCTGTGTTGGTGGCTTAGGATTGGTATAGGGAGGACGGAGGCAGTGAAAAGGGCGACTGTATCGTACCCTCGGGACGGGGGCCTAGCCGCTAACCCGGGCTATAGCTTCCCGCATTAGGTCCAGGATCAGCTACCTCACTCCCCACACCTCACCGTCCTGTCTTATCCTGTCTTTTCTTCCTATATATTCTTTAAAGCTTATCGCAACTATTTAATAACAAATACACCTACATTTAGCTGTATAAGTACCTTGGATTTATTTATTTTTTGGTTTATTTAAACCAATTTACAAAAATAAACGCCAAAACAACTCGAACATAATGATTCATCGGAATCACGATAATTACAAACAAAAGGATACGTAACTAAGTAGTGTCGCATTTCTACTGATTCCAACCTTTAACCTTTTAGCGTCTGAGCAGTGCGAGTGTATTGCGGGCCCTGTGGCCTGAGACCTGCCGCCGTGCCCGGTGGCCTCAATACTTATTGCCACATTCACTCTTCTTTATCTCCTTATTCACATATTTCTTCTAAATAATTGTCCCTATTTGATTAAGGAATAAGGTGCAGGTAAAATTAATTTGGAAAAACCCAAAAAGAACCCCATGTAAATTAGTTTACAACCCTCGAAAATTTTTGAGGAAACCATAAACCTCGTCTCTGGGAAATACCGGACGGGCTGGAAACAGGGCTGGAGAAACGGGAATCCCAATTATATAAAAATAATTTTCATATGTCCTACACTCGTCCTAAATATGAATAAGAAAATGATGACTATTTTGTCTGCTCGCCATGCTCCTCTAATATTCATGAAATTAAAAATATACTTGCAGGAACGTATCTACTGTTATATAAAATGTTTTATATATCTGTTTATTTTATAACATTTTTAAATTATGTACTATATTTTTTTTTTGCGAATTGTTACCTACGATTTATGAATGTTGCATTCCTAAATTATGAAAAGATAAATCCGAAAGGGAAGAGTAAAAATTCAATTTTTGTCTTAAAAGAAGCCATCTCTTAAGGTGCTGACTACTGGGGGTTTTATCCTAGTGAAATGGTAAACTAGAAAGAATAAAGAAATCAATTAAAACATGGTCCGCAGTTTCAGTCTTCTAACGCTTAAGCGGGTGGAACTGATATATCAGTCTGCAGGCCAAAGGGACTGCAGCGCTCGAACTGATACATCAGTCTACAGGCGTTAAAGGGTTAAGAACATTCTGGATTTAATCAGGCTACCTTCCTCTGCATAAGAAACAAATATCCTGCACTTTTCAAACAGAATATACCTTTTTCTTTTTTTTCAGGACCGACTTACTCATTTAGAATAGAGGGCAATAATTTTGTTCCAATTTTAGATCTTTCAATTGTCCTCTCCTTTATAAAAAAAAAAAACTATCAAAACCCCGAGATTGGTGTTGATTTCAAAAGGTCACTTTACAAATTCATATTTCACTGATCCATTTTTATAACGGAAAAATTGTAGCAAGCATTATAGCAAAAGTTTCTACTTTTGCAATAATGCTTGCTATAATTTTATTATTTTCACCAATAGATATCTCTTACTAGAAAATAGAAATAGAAATATCATTCTCTGGAATTACATGTTTCAGCATGCTTAGAGCACAGACATAAATTAAAATATAATCGACTTTTGTGGTAATGTCGGGTTTCACATATGTTTATATCTTAAACATGATGGCATATATAAGACTGTAAGGATGAAACGGATCTGTGACATTTAAAGCAAAATAAGTACCCTGAAGATAAGTTAGTTAGTACTTCGAAACAAAGGTGACCGCAGGATTTCGTCCGGGGGTCGGGAGGGAGGGGGAGGGTAGTAAAATTTTTTTCTAGAAGGACAGTCTCATAACCGGAGGGAGGGGGCAAAGTTTTCTGACTGTAAAGCACAATAATTTGAAAATTGAAATATTTTGTGTATAATACATATATAATAATATAAAATATTAGTAGAGGGCAGCGGGGGTCCACGATAATATTATTGCTATACAATAATATTAATGTTATTTATAAAGGAATAAATATTCATGAATTTTATTTGTTTATTTTTATGAAAACCTCTGCTTGCATATTTTTGAATTGAATTATATTTTTACATGGTTACAATAAAACAAAATAATGGAGCATTATCGTAGACACTAAATGGTATCTTTCGGATAATTCACCTTAAATTTAATTCTCTAAAGTTAACTATTGCAGTGGATTATTCCATTTCATAGTGATTCTTGTAGGTTTATTTTCAATGTTAAATAAATACTCTTTAAATTCATACCAGTCCCTACTGTGCCTACAGGAGTTACAGCCCGCCTAGGACTTTGACCTCTGCCACCACTTTTCATATTCCTCGGGGACTCAAGTGAGGTTCTTTCAATTTCCGATCCCCAGCTTTCTTACGTCCTCCTGTAGGTCATCATCCACCGTTCTGCATCATTTTAGGCAGTCTGCAGGGCTCCATTCTTTACACTTATACCAACCATCTTAGTCTGCACTAGCTAACAGTACACAGGATATCAGACTTCCCATACAATTCCATAAGTTCGATTTCGCTTCTGATTTTCTACTTGCGCTTTCCTCTGACGGATCCAAAGATTGAACATGGAGTCTTCTCAACCAGACATGCATGGTTTTTCTAGTATTATTTTTTGGAGTCCACTTATCACTGTCATATATTGGCCTTGTTCCATCTATATACATCTTAGAAATACTTGCATATCGCAGAGCTTTTCCATGGCAAACAAATTGGCTCCTTCTAGCATCCTGACTTTATATTCAACTTCTATTGTTATGTCTCACTACTCCTCCCTTCATTTATATTTACAAATTATCTATAGATTTTTTTAATTCATGTTATTCTTGTCCTCATGTTCATATAAGGAAAATTGTCAACTATACCAAATCAGATTTATAAGATGGACAAACATAAAAGATTGAAACAATAGTATTATAAATCAGAAAGAGCTAATATACGGATATTTATTTTGTTTTCGTTTTGTCATTTTGTTATCTTTTATGCTATGTTTGAGGATTATTGTTTTGTTTTTTTCCCTCATTTATATAATTTAATTTTTGTAATTCTAATTTTAGTTTATTAAATGTAAATAAATAAATTAAAAACTACTCCTCCTAGGGACTTGAATGTACCACAGCTGTATAAAGTGTCGTCCCCTGAATTAATATTATCTTTTTTCTCCCTGGGATTTCTAAAATGTTTTCATTTACTCGGATTTATTTTAAATATTTGCAGTAAGTCCCAAGTGTTCTGCTTTGGTCAGCTCATCAGCAAACGTGTTGCGTGAGCTCATTGTACACTCTGCTACAATTTTCCTAATTTTTTGCATTGCCATATTTTTTCAATTTATTTATTTATTTATTCTTATAAAATTTATTAAAAAAATTGTATTCAAGATTGTGTGATTAGTGAACATTTTATTATAGCAGATTTTGAAAATTTCTATATCTTTATAGAAGCAACTTAAGTAAGGCTCCCTATTGATATTTATAGTATGTTTATAAGGCAAAACGGTTAACTTATTACCCACACGTAGAAATAAACGAGAGAGAAATAAATGTAGGAGGCAGGAATGAAAAATACAGGGCGGTAACCCGGGCATGAGTTCATTAATTATTCAATTTTACTCAACTAGATGCCTTTAGCCCTCGGGTATTTCAATAATGGAGCGATAAAGGTTTCTAGGGAGTTAAATTTAAAGACATTGGTCGTTTACTCCTCTAGCTCCCTCCCTATATTATCTCCAACTAACTTATTTTATTGCCTATTGTCATCTGATTAAGTTTTTTAATCATAAGTTAATAATTTTAAGTTCATTAACTTGTTTAATCCATCTGAAAACACAATAAAGTACTTGCAATATATTTTACAATAATTTTTGAACTAGGACCTATATAATATATAGGTCCTAGTAATATTATTATTGTATGTTGATTTATGTTCTAAATATTTTTTTTTTAACTTTTATTTTTTTAATCCACACCTGTCTCTCAGCCTGCGACAATAAGCAGATGAGATATAATTAAGATATTAGGCATGTCAGGCATGAGGGAGATCGATGCCCATGGGCACCTACTCCTAACTTGAACCTTTAAGACAGGTTATTCTAGGAGATCCCTTAGCCAGCTCCTCTTCAGCCTTCTTCGAGTGTTGTCTGGCATGTGTGTTGTGGCCATGTCTTGTATAAGTCCATTGGGGTGTCCATAAAGTTTGTCATGAAATTTTTTATATGAAGACCGAATGTAATCATGTACCATAGAAATGCGTAAGTCTGTATGTAATGTTTTGTTACTAACTTACTACAGAGCACGAGTGATAAGTCCTAGCGTTTTTATTGAAAAGTTTTTTTTTTTTTAATCTGAGTCTTTTTTGCTATCCCGAAGATTTGTAAGCGTAAGTCCATATAGGTTTTAGTAAGTAAGTGTAAGTATTTAGTCTTTGTCTGATTTTTAGAGCCGAACTTTTGGGTAAAAGAGAGTATAGAAGCCTTAGTCGATTGTTTAGGGTTTGGCGTTTCTGCTTTATGTGTGGCTCCTAGGACATCCTTCTGTCGAATGTGAGTCCTAAGTAGTGAACTGTGTTAGTTTGTTGAATTGGAATATTGTTTAAGTATACTGGAGCACGGGTGTCATGTCGGAGTGTGAATGTTATATGTTTCGATTTCTCACCGTTTACTTTAATTTTCCATTTTCTAAACCAGTGCTGCAATTTTTGTAAATAGTGTTGAAATTAAATATTTTTATTTAAATAATACAGCTTTTCTTGGCATACCCAAGATCAATAATCGATATTTTATTAAAGTCATAAGATTTTTTAAATCTACTTAACATCTGTATTTCAATCAATAATTGAAGCGTGGAAATGCATAAGGGTATAAGTGCCTTAGGAAATTTTTACAGAAATGATGTGACTCATACCGTGCTTACACCTATGCCATCTTTCATACGTTCAATGAACTACTTTCTAACAACAAAACATTACTTATACCCATTTCTGAAGATTGGCTTTGGCACATATAACAATTTGGCAAAAAAAAAAACTTTGTTTTATTTTTTCGGCACTTACACCCGTACGCATTTTTTTTTTTTAATATAATGTTTTTATTTAATAACCCTTATGCATTTCCATGTTTCAATTTCAACTATTTACAATTATTCTTATAACTAAACTTTCTAAGGTTTGCTGTAAATCCGTACATTATTTTCTTTCTTATGAGTTTTTAAATGTTTTAGAGATGCATCACCTCCAATACAGTCTGTATGACGTTAAATGTATCAACATTTGAGTCTAGTGGAATCTTCAAATGGAATATGCAATTATTATAGTTTTATAGTTCACGGATTCTTATTTAAAGTCCTGCTCGTGCTGACCAATTGGATTAATCTTCCTTAAAGGGGTCAAAAACATCTCCAAGATGGGGTGTCCTCCTACAATGATCAAGTGTAATTCACAAGTCCTTAATCATGGCTATTTACTCGATTACTGTCAGCAACAGCATTTTCTTACTCATAGGATTTGTAAGTGATTATTGCTAGAGCAATTATTTTAATGGGACTCAAAATAGTGTCCAGATCGTCCCCATAATTTGTTCAGCTGTATCCAGTAGAGAAAGTTTATTTCAATAGTATCTCTATGAGGAAAATCAATGTAAATCTCAGCATCACAATTTTTAGCTGCTTCAGTGGCCGAACCATCTCTGTGTACTCGAATCCAATCATGACTTGGGAAATTCGAAATCATGTGGTGCAGGCTAATAGGTCTCCTATTATCACGAGCGAGCATATAATCTTTATTTGTGATTCCTGGTATGGCAGTAACAATAGTAGGAGAGGTGCTTTTCCTCCAGGGTGGTAGAACGGTTGAAGGCTACGGTTATGCTGGTTTGGGTCCCCTCACATTGTGGTTTACCTAACAATGAAGATGCGCACAGGGCTGCTCACCTGGCTAGAAATAAGACAAACGGACAAGAATAATTACTATAACCACCATTGCCAAACGATGATGTAAAAAGGTCTACGTAAGCAGTGGCAAAGGAAGTGGCCTCAGGCTAAAAACAAATTAAAGGAAATCAAACAGTACATTCTTCCGTGGAAATCCTCTTTGAAAATGAAGAAGTGATATTGACAAGATTAAGAATAGGACACGCAGCTATCACACACAGCTATCACATACCCAGAGCGAGGCTAAAATTTTTGTGAGCATGTAAAACAACACTACTTAACACTACTTAAAACATATTGTAAAAACAAGTAGTCTATACTCTGACACCAGAAAAAGAAACAATATACCACCTACTATGACTGAAACACTGTCAGATAACGAAGAAAAAATTAACATGACAATTTTTCAAAGACATGAAAATTATTCAATAAAATTACCAATCTTTACAAAATTACCAATACAATGATTACAATTACAAGTTATCTATGCAATAAGTAATAATTTAAATTGTGTGTATAATGTTATTGTAATGATTATGACACCTCTAAGGACCCGCTTGTGTAGATGCGGAATACAAAATACAATAAAAAATATACCGTTGAGGGGTTCATACATCCTTAGTTCAGTCAGTTTCTTGGTTCGATAAATGGTGCTTTGCCCTTTAACCTCGTTGAATATCCTACTTCAACTCTTCTTTATTTTCTTACTAGCTAGGGTGCCCGGCTTCGCTCCGGTAATAACAGAAAAACTTTAAAATTAAAGGAAATATAGAACAAAATTAGCACCTTCTTGAAACTTCGGTTTTAACTTGGTATCAATATTAAGATTCGAGAACTGCAGAGTCCGCCCAAATAAGGAACCCTATATACTTTATAGGGGGTTGAAAATGGAAAATGAACAATTAATTTTAATGAAACTTTGTCGAGTTATGCATCGTGTTTTATGGTTTCTGTAATTCTGAATCGAATAAGCCCATTCCAAGCAGTCAGCAGATAATAACTCATTAGATTATAGTTGAAAAATCTAATACCTCAGTTAAAGATATTATATTTCGAGTATAACTTAAGCGCCGAATACTGTGAAGATCCTATTAGATCCAGAAGAATAGAAACTACCGAAGATTCTTAGAAACTTTTTTTTAAGACTTTTCCTCCATTTCAATCTCCCTTAAGATATCCCCCCGTAATTTGACTCTGCAGAACTCGAATCTTATTACTATTACAAAGTGAAAAGCAAAATTTCATGAAGGCACAATTTTTTCACCGTATTTCTTTTTGAAGAACCAAGAGGGATGATAAACTCTTATTGAAAAAATGCTGTATTTGGAGTTAGTCATTTTTCAACCGGAATGCTTATCATACATAGTAATCAAAACAACTTATTTTTCATAACTACAATGGAACACTTTAAACTTTGTATTTTCGATTTATATTCAGTCAATTTATCTCTTTTTTTTTATGTGTCTTTTTATTCGATCACTGTACTACTCAGAAATGTTCACTCATATTGCATTAAATTTAGTTAAGTATACATTATATACTGATTAAACGTAATCTCTTGATCAATTAGTCTTCTTATGAGAAAATTAATTTTTTTATGAATCCAGTTGGTTTTCTAATTGATTGCAGAGATGTTGAATCATTATTTTATTTTGAAAGCAAAGGATAAACTAATTATTATCGCTTAATTTTTTAGTAATTTAAAAAGAACAGCTGAAAAAATATATAACCTTTACAACCTCCCTGGATGAATGAACAATAAACATAGAGTGAAACGCACCCTAGCGCTTTCTGGTGGCCTGAAGCTCGAACTAAATCTTTCATTCATAAACTCGTATCTCAATCTAAGAGAGGCTAATTAAATGGTGCGAGAGCCTTAAAATTCCAGTCCTTTTCTCTTCAATTTCACACCCTTAAGAGAAAAACGGAAACCTTCTTCTCCGTTAGGGGGCATACAGTTACACGCTGACATAAATCTCTTAATCGTCCGTGGAGTCGTTTCTGAGCCTTTTCGGCACGCACATTGTACACTTTGCTTTATAATATATATTGATTACTATGAAATATTTATCAAATTATTGTTTGTTTGTTTTAACGTCAATTTATGCCACTAAGGCTAATCGGACGATGCTACAGTGGGAATTCTAAATTTGGCTATCCAGGTATAGTTAGGATAGGGATCTTTAACGAGTATGACATCGCACGGGCTCAGGACCTCCATTTTACGTACGATCCGAGGGACGGCATAGAAAAGGATTTTTTACTTCCATTAAAAAATCCTAGGGCCACCTCGGGACGCGAACTCGCGACCTTTACTATAGTAGGTTTCTATGCTAACCACTACACCACATGTGACCCCTTATCAAATTCTTTTGAAATCTGCAATATTCGTGTATACTAATAAAATATTTTCGGACTTGGGAATGTACCATAACTAGCTTGATTCAGTTCAGTCTTAAGGGTTTGTACCTACTAGGAAGTCGTTTGTTTGGTGCAATGATGATATATACTAATAACTAAAATTCGTTCGTTGAGGTGGTTTCAATGAAATACTATTCTATTTCACTAAAACGTTAAAAATATCGATTTTTTTTCAAACCTATTTATAATTCCATGAATTCTCGAGGTTCCTAGAGCGGTGGAAACATTTTGCCGGAACGGTAGCGACGCGCGGCGGAGGAAAAGAGGAGTATTTTAGTATTGAGATATTGATAAGAGGTAAAGGAGGCGGTTGGAGGTTAAGATGTATATTTGATGGGGGGCCGCCATTACCGGGCGGTACACGTCCGCTCCGGTTGACTTATATCTAGGAGGCACGCAGTCCTTCCGGCCCACAATGAATGATTCAGTTTTATTGTCATAATGAGAGGCAGGCCCTCTCTACCTCCATGGCCAATTGAATCTCTCACTCAAAACATCTCCAGTCTCTTAATAGCTAAGCCTTTTGCATTGATTACCTTCTGGCGAAAAAATGCGTCTAGAGCATTCGCACTTCTCCCGATCATTTTGAGTAAAGTTACGAAACCAATTGGTCCTTTAAAGTAATACCAATACAGAAAAAAATACATGTTTACTTTAAAAAAAAAAAAAAGAAGAATTTCATGCATGTATTTCACCAAAACCTCCTAATAAGGTTTATCATACAATATGAAATTTCTAATTGTAAATTTAATCTTGAAAATCCGTGAATACTCTCTTCTTCTGTTCGTTAATACGATACCAACTCAAGTTAAGATATCGCACTAGTATTTCTAAAGTGACACAACTCCAAAATTGGTGTTCTTGAGTTATGTCTATGAAAGACATTGGTAAATATCTCTTTATCAATCATCACAACTGTATCAACCTAGCTTCAGAGCTTGTCCGCCAGAAGGCACTTGCTGGTCTCTCTTGCTGCCTTAATTCTATTGCCCCTAAATAGGCAAAAGTGACTAATTTTGAGTTGTGTCACTTTAGAAATACTAGTGCGATATGTTGATCTTATTTAACAGGAACTATGGGTTTCCATGGTATTAATCGCAGCTGTATTAACACTATATCAACACAAGGAATTACAAACAACCTTTTTAATTTCGCTTTAAAATGGAAACAAAGAGAACTGTGCTGCTCAAATTGTTATCCATCGAAAAAAAAAATATGGCAATTCCTAATGAATTAAACGTATGTACCAAGAAGCACTTAACAGACGTTGATAACTGGCGAAGGCGCAGTAAGCCTGTGCTGGGCCATTCACGTCAAGTAAACACAAAAATATATCAATTTCAACTTCACCATCTCAGATTTTCTTGAAATTAGGTAAATGTGTACGACTTGGGAACTAGAAAAATTGTGAAATATTACTGAGATATGTCCTACTCTTATATTTTGTTGTATCAATAGTTAGAATACTACCTAATTTTTAAAAAAATAAAAAACATTTTAAAAGATGCCCTTAATGAGAAAATTTATATTAAACATCGTTTTAAGAAAATTTCTTTACTGATATTCTATACATTGTTGTATATCATATTAAATGGCATGGAATGCGCTGTTAAACGTCAACAATCTCATAGTCCTAGTCAAAATTGGAAAACATCTACAGCTATTTTTAATCATGATTTTTTCTGTTTCTTGACCTACGGGTATTTTTGTGACCAATACTTCAAAAACGGTTAGACATATCTCAGTAATATTTCACAATTTTTCTAGTAAATACAAGTAGTAAACATATCCGAATTTCAAGAAAATCTGAGATGGTGAGGATCAAGCCTGTGTTGGATTGACATGAAATGACCCTACTTACTTTTCATTATTAACGAATTAAGAAGAAAAGAGTTATCGTATTTTAAAAACTTTTTATAAAACATAACAAAACTATTAAAAAAAAAAAATTACTATTAACTGTCCCTGCCTGAGAAGAATAGAATATCGCCGCCGTTTTATTAAAAAATACTCAAGCGCTCAAAATTGAATTTTTAGTTCAAATTTATTATCGGCCATTGTCATAAACTCTTTATATCAACTACTAGTTATGATATATCGTCAAAAAACATGATTGTGCTGTCTAATCATTGGAGAGTATGTAATGCAATGATTAAATTAACTCTTGTTATACTATTGTATGAAACATTGACGACAGTACCCACTTTCAATAAAAACAAAACAATTTTTATTGAGAAAAAAAATAGTTTTCTCTATACTGTAGCAATTAAGAATACCATTTTCAAAAAGCTTTCTTTTACTCATCACTTCAAGAAAGAAGGGCTGATCTGGCGAACCGCTCCAGATTTTTATTTTTGCCCGACTAGAAAGTTTTAGAAACCTTTACTTCCAAACTCCAGACAGATACATAGTTCATACAGACACCATTTCTACACTATATGCTAAAAAATGTATTATTCATTTGATTTACATTTTATGTTTTTCATGTTATGTAAGTAATGTTAAAGATTGTAGAACTTTTGTTGCCTTCCAAATAGCCACTGTAAAGCAATAGGAAAGGCTTACGATGATCCCTCGGCAATAAAAATACAGCTCGTTGCAGCCAGCTTTAGAGGACAACTCCTCAGTACTAATTGAGAAGAGTGGGGGAACCAAGAGTATGTTTTAAACAATTTGAAGAGGGTGGAGAACAATGGCGAGATCTTTTAAGCTGCCGTTGGAGAGAGGAGGAAACAAAGGGGGGTTTCATTTGGGAAAGCGGCCCGCGGAGCCCCCTCAATGGCGGCTAAAATCTTTTTGGGCCCCCCTTTTCGGGCGCCCCCCCCCTTTGGTTATGTTCGCTTGGACAAAGGCTCTAATGAGAGACCGCTCCAGCCGCTAATCATACGCTCTTCTATCTCTCCTATCTCTCTTCCGATTTTAATACAACGCTACCACAGTTCCTCCCCCCCTCCCCCACCCACACCCTTCGATCGATGTAGCAATAGCTATCGATACATCCTGAATTAATGCCTGTGTTCGAAAGAAAGTTTTGAGTGTGACAGGTTCGCGGTATAAATGCGAATAATTTACCTTCAAGAGGTAATGTACCATTCAAAAATAATAATAATGATTTATATGGAGATTTAACTGAAATTTGTTTCCTATAATACTTAAAAGACAAAAGATTCGTTGGATTGAATAATATGAAAATTGTACAACTAACAGTAAAATCTGATGAAATGCTGTTTAAACATCGAATTTTTTTCTAATTTTTATTTAAACCGGTGCTCAAAAAATGTTACATCTCGGTAAGAAGGGATAGTAAGTGAATAACAAAAAACAATTTAGCCACCTACTTTTTCTACATATTTCTTGTACCCATTATTGTTCGAGTGTGTAGCTGCATCAAGCCATTCCTGGCGTGCACTCATGTCTTCCTAAGAATTCTCACCTTCCGGTATAAATCCATTCGTTCCAATTGCTGTTTTTAGAGCTTCTTGGTCACTGGCACATCTTCTTGTCTCACCTTAATGATTTAATGATCAGATTTCCGTGATGGCTCTTGCGGTATGCTTGTCGGTACCTTCTGAGGGAATGTTTCCGTCCCTATGTGTACGGAATATTATCATATGAGATTATCATCTTATCTACCAACCTGATACCTAGTGTTCTAACATAACTGATATCTTTAATTTCCACTGTTTTTACATGTATCGATATCGTAAAGTTTTTTTTTTTTTTGTTACTAATTTAAAATTCTTTATTCATGCCAAATGCGTGCCTTTAGAATTGAATCATAAGAGAAAAAGAAATCAAATATTTTTTTGTCTTTATGTAATTGATAAAGTAACTGCAGTTAGAGACTGCAATAATTATATTTTGGTAAAGTTTCGCTAATTAAACGCCCTGGTAGTAAAATTAACAAGTAGCGCCCAACAAAATGCCAGCATACGAATTAGCCCTCATATAAAATATGGAAGTTGGTTATGTTTAGGCAGTGTTTTCATTTCATTCGTTCAGAGAACTATTATAGTCATAAATATTACTTATTTATACCTCACAAAGAATCATATCAGAATATAAATTTAACAATCAGAATTATTTTATTAATTTTTTTTTTTTGGCGGGGTCTCAGCTCCATAAAGTTACGAAATGGCCAACTGTATTGTCCTGGGTACCTGATACTATCAAATCATACTCATCATTCTGTTTAGCCGTAAGCCGTAAAGGCTCGGAAAGGGAAATAAAAAATAAAATAAAATTACAAATAAAAGTAAAAAATGTTTAATATTAAACTTTATATTCTGATTTTTAAAGTTTTCTCTTTATTTTATTATTGGATCAGCCCTTTGAGTAATTCCTATTGACACATTCGTTTGAGTAATAAGTAATTCTTCACACATTCCAAATTTTTTTAAATTGAAGAAAAATATAAATATTAATAACAAATACTTATATGTTTGCACTTCCAATGAGTTTCCCTTCTGTTAATAGCAGATTATAGGGATTCTATTGATAAGACCAGAAAAATAAGTTGAAACGAAAATCTACATTTTTAGATATTTACTAAAATAAAACATATGCCGACCTATTATTTTTTTTAAAAAGAAAAGTATTTTCTTGAACTGTTATAGGAGTTCACACATGAATTTCGAACGGAAAAAAAAAAAATTTAAGAAAAGGGGGGGAAAGAAACTTGTATTTTGAAAGTCATTAGGAAAAAAGCGGTGTGTCCATATTTTTATCTAAAAACAAAAAGTCCTTGCAGCGGACATTTGATTTCTTCTCATATCATTTTTGTATGAAAAATGAAAGAAAAGAAAAAAATGAAAAAAGAAAAGAGAAATGAAAGCTTTTTCCTGAGGCTGCTATAAGGAATATTAGAGTGGAGGGGTGGGGGAAAGGCATAGACTAGAGGACAGGGAAGGGAAATCTGTGTGAAAAAAATATCAAAAGGGAACCGCCAAGATCCCCCCCCCCCCCCCCGACCACAATATTTCAAGGGCTCTTCTTTCTTATCATAATTCAATCTGTCCTCATTAGCTGCCCATCGAATTTTTCAGGAATAATTATTAGCCAGCGGGGAGGTCTTTGTTGGCCTTCCCTTCCACAATCTTGTTTAGTAAGTGATATTTTACCAAGCCTTTTTTTTTTTTAATCATGATTAACGCTGATATTCAAATTTAACTATATAGATATCTCTCTATATATAAGAAGCTTTGTCCTGACTGACAGAATCAACGCAGAGCAAAAACTACTTATGATTAGAAACTTCGGAATTTAGATTTTAAAAGCGATGTAGGTAACCACTAAGAAAGGAATATCAAAAATGTAACCCCTAAGAATATCTAAAATGTAAATGGCGAAATTGTCGTTTAACTCTAACGGACTTCTATTTTCGAACTTCGAGAAAATATATCTAATTAGGACTCATTTTAAAGAATTTGATACGACGAGTTTAACTTGAGAGGCCCTATTGGGCGTCAAAAACCATGTTTTACAGCCGAAAAATGAGAGCGTTCACGACGAGTAAGTCATTTTTTGTTTCGGCGGTTTTAGTGAACTCTCTCCATTGCACGTCTCCCTCTCTTCTACCGAGCCGGCAGCTTTCCCCTCCAACATTCCACCTACCGGAAGCTCAAATTCTACTAAATCTCCTTAACATCAGTTAACATATTATATTAGATCAATACCAAGATAATGGTCACAGAATTGATTTTAAAGGCTCGCGGGCGAAGCCGCGACGGGGAATGCTAGTTCTATATAAAAAATTAATAGTATTTTTTTTCAGCTGCCCCTTACTATATACAAAATACCTACATAACTAAATTTTTAAGCAAATAAAAAAATAAAATAAACTTGTAATAAGTGAAATAAGTATAATTGCATTAAGTTCTGGACTAATCAACTCATGTACAAAATACATATATAAAATACAATTTAAATTTTCTGAAAGCTGATACAGTCGAATCTGGTGAAGTGGGACCTGCTTAAGTGGAACGCCTCTCTCTATAAGTGGTACGAAACTTGTTGTTCCTTCATTTTTCCCTTAAATCTTTTACTGGAATGTTTTCACCTCTATAAGTGGAATACATTTTTTTGGGAGTTACCTCTATAAGTGGGATGATTTTTGTATTCACCTCTATAAGTGGAATACATTTTTTTGGGAGTTACCTCTATAAGTGGGATGATTTTTGTATTCACCTCTATAATTAGAATCCACATTTCTAAGAAAACTTGAAGGGTTATCCTGTTCAGCCACAGGATTGGGAAAATGTGATAGGAGATAGCAATGAGAAGCTTCCAACATTCAAACAGTATGTCCACATGATAATGAGGAAATTATAAGAGAATTATTTCTTCTGAATGATGAAGTCCTTAAAAATTTAAAACGGCGGACGGAAATGAAAATTAAGAAGAGCCAGGGAGGCTACCAGTCACGAAAAATTATGCACTAAATATTATTGAGAAGTTGCAGACTTTTTTTGAAGTGGATAAAGGGGCTGAAGGTGAAATATTTGATAAATTATATGACATAGAAAAAAAACATAGAAAAAAATAAGTGAATACTTTCATTAATACATTTGTGCATAATTATCTTGTAATCTGCATTATTTTATTTTCACATTACAAAAAATATCAAATAATTGTATCAATATTTTATGTGTATATGTTTTTTAATATTTTATGTGCTCTAATATTTTTTTATAAAAATTACAAGTTGTTTGAAAACCTCTGTTTGTGGTACCTTTACAAGATACCTGCACCCTGGATAAGTGAAACCTTGTTTAAGTGGAATACCTCTGTAAGGCCCGATGCACACGGACGTCACTTTTCTACGATGCGGACTATAAGCCAGGTCAGGGGTACCTGGAGTACAATGGACCGACTGGATTTACCATTGTACTCCAGGTACCCCTGACCTGGCTTATAGTCCGCATCGCAGAAAAGTGTCGTCCGTGTGCATCGGGCCTAAGTGGATTTAAAATCCTGTCACCAAGAGATTCCAGTATCCAGGTTCGACTGTAAATTATTGAACGAAATTTCTAATATATTTATTTTTACTAGGTATATGATAATGGTAATTTCAAAAATAGCTAAAATATGAAACAGACAACCCAAGGTCAGTTCCATGTTTATTTTATCTTCACTTCTTCATACAATTATATATTGTATTTTATTTTACTGTGTTTTTTTCTTACCTTACACGTATCATGTTTTTTAAAAGTGATATTTACAACCGTATAAACACATAATACAGTAAGTAAGTGTGTATAAAACAGAAAAGAGTCAGATGAAAAGTTTAAGGAATTGCCGACTGGTAGCAATCAAATATTGTCTTAAAGTTAGTAGGTCACGAGGCTATCTTCTTTTCAGATGCCTCTGAGAATTGTTAGGAATATATTTAGAAGCAATGTATATCCCAGCGACAGGAAAGGCAAGGAGATACATTATGACCACAGATCTTCAATATAGTATTGGAACTTATTCTAAAGGAGATGATTTGGAGAGATATGGAATCAATGTCAACGATGTAAAACTAAGCACACTTAAATACGCAGATGATGTTCTGTTGATTTCAAGCAAAGAAGGAGAAATAGTGACCATGCTAAAAGAGCTTACGTACGCAATGGGATCCCAACACATGTCACCATAGTAAAAACAGACATTCCAGAAATAAGCATAGTAGACGAAATCACATATGTAGGGCAATGAATTTCTTTTAAAGATAGACAATCAAAAGAGATTCAAACAAAGGCAGCTATGGCTTGGCGGAAATATTGGTGGTTAAGAATGATAACGAAGAACAATAATATCAGCCAGCCTCTAAAAACAGCGTTCAATAGCTGTTCAGTACCTGTTATGTCTTATGGATGCCAAGTATGGTCCGTCAACAAATGCCATGAGAAAAAAATTCAAGCATGCCAATGAGCATGCGAGGCATAAAAAGAAGCCAAAAGCTCAGTAGCATATCAATTAGGAAAGATACCGGGGTTACAGATGTTATCAGGCATATAAAGAAGATGAAATGGCAACGGGCTGGACAACTAATGAGGAAGAACGACGAAAACTGGGCCAAGAAACTCACAGAGTGGATCCCCTTAGATATGAAAAGGAACCGAGGGAGGCAAAGAAGAAGATGGGTAGACGAGATAAAGAAGGTAGGAGGAACGCTGTGGTCACGAAGAGCCAAGGACAGGAAATACTGGAACATGAAGATTAATGAACTCTCAGCGAACCAAAGTACGGATAGTCCCCGTTACATACTTTAATAATTTTGAAAAGGCTGGTCTATATACATGTGTAATAAAGGAAAAATATGTGTAAATGTAAATACTTTTATTATAAATGTATATATTTATATCAATAAAGACTATACTTATTTATTATTATTATTCGAGGTATAAGCAAGGTTGGAAACCAGTGGAGTGAGTTAGGAATTTATCGTGAAATCATGAAGGTTTGGGACTTCCACCTTGTCTCATGCTAACTACTGTTGCATTCGTTATAATGCAGACGTTTCTTGATGGTTTGATTCGAAATACATCTTAACCACCCTTAGTTGCATATAATGAAAAGAACATTCCATAGTTCCTGGGAGCAATTCTTTATTCGTTCCCACTTATATACATTATAGCTAAAAAGACCCTACAATAAAATTTTCATGTGATTTTCAAAGAAAGTGTTGAAAAAGGTGGATTGAAAAGCAGTTTTACAAAAAAGCCAACGACCCTAGCACGAAGCAGGGTGAAACTCAAAACTTGGATCTGGGCTAGCGGAGGAATCTCTCTTTATTGACAAAATTCCTTCGCCCCTAGCGTTGGCTAGCCCAAGGTCTATGCACCTCACGTTATCGTCTAAATCCATTAACATGTATAGACTTTAACATATATTTTTATATTTATTTTTATAAAATAACGAAAATATTTATATTTCTCTAAAGGCTAATATAATATTAATGCATATCTATTAAAAGCAAATTGGTAAATTGTTGGTAATGTTAAACGAAACTCAAAGCTCTTTAGTAAGCAATGTGTATTGCAAGTCACCAGGATATCCTATAATAATTTAAAAAATCTGGTGCGTGCTCACAACACACAACTTTCACTTACCAACTTACTTAGATTAGAAATTAATGCGTTTTGTTAATTGCCACTTCTCAAATGAACAGAACGGCTTTAATTATGAACAATGATCAGTCATTAAAGGCGTACTCCGCATTATTTTTTTCTCCTCTATATGTTTTCTTTATTTTTATCATATCTCATATTTAGCCATTTCTTATTTTTAGGCGTAACGAGAGACAGTTAATTTCTCCATATAAAAAAAACAAAGGTGCTTTATATGAAACAAAAAAATAAACAAACAAAAAAGGCCCCTACCCCATTTAAGCCCCCTCAGAACATTCTAATAATGATAAAGCTTACCTAATATTAAAGAACACCTAATTTTCATTAAACATGACGATTTTTATAAAAATCGTTAAAGCCGTTTTTGAGATCATCGAAAAAAGGTAAAGATTGGAAAAAAAATATGAAATAAAGTGCCCCCTCCGTTTTACCAATTTTGATGAAATGTTGGCTATCACATCTTTGGCATATACATACATCAAATACCCAGTTTGATCAAAATCGTGATAACCGTTTTTGAGTAAATAAAAAAAAACACGTAAAAATGATACAAAATTTATTAAGTAAAGTCTGGGCATCTTGGGCATTTTAATACATCAAATACTCAGTTTAATCAATCCGTATTGCCTTAAGCGGCAAGGTAGGAAGAATAAATAAATAAATATAGGTAAGTGAAAGTAAAAAAAACATTTTATAAAAAAAAAATTAAACCGACTTCGAAAACTAGAAACCAGTAAAAATAAATGCACTAAAAAGTATGAAATAATTACCTTCTGATTTTTATGAATACGCAGCAAAATTGAAAATCGTATGAAAAGCGGAAAAATGCATTAAAAAGGATAATTTTATTTTAATTAGTACGAATACATACCAACTGTTAATAAAAATTATTAAATTAAAATATTAAATACCATGTTCAATACTTAACAATCTTTTCGGAGGCGGCGCAAAATAGAAAATCTATAGAGAATTTTAAGATTTTCCTAATTTTTAGTGTTAACAATTTTGAATTTTGCGCCGCCTCCGAAAAGATTGTTAAGTATTGAACATGGTATTTAATATTTTAATTATTAATAACGTACTAATCAAAATAAAATTATCCTTTTTAATGCATTTTTCCGCTTTTCATACGATTTTCAATTTTGCTGCGTATTCATAAAAATCAGAAGGTAATTATTTCATACTTTTTAGTGCATTTATTTTTACTGGTTTCTAGTTTTCGAAGTCGGTTTAATTTTTTTTTTATAAAATGTTTTTTATTTCATACTTTTTAGTGGCGGAAGATAATTTCTAATATAAGCCGGAAGGGAGCAATGCGTTGATTTCTAAAGAAAAAAAATTGATATGTTTTTTTTTATATAGATTTTAAGTGCATTTTGAACTGATTTCGGGTTTTCGAAGTCGTTTTTTTATTTTTTTTATTTAGTACCCCTCTTTAGACACAAGTGAGTTTGGTTCCTTAGTTTGTTGTTCTATCCATAGAGATCTATTGCGTGGGTCCCTCACGAAATAAAAGTCAGCCCACCCAGGTAGCGCTATACCACGTTCGTCTATCCCGTGTCTTTTTATTATAATTATATCAATTTTAATCAACTTTGTATTATAATAGTCACATTATCAATTTTATGAATATGCACAGAAAATTGAAAATCGTTTGCGGTAGATGCAGTAGACACCTTTCAACACCCTGTCTACTTTGATTTTTTGTAAAGACCAATTTTCCATCGAGAAGACATACACAATTTTTTTTTCCACAATGACTTTTTTTTTTCCTTTGCGGAATATTGTCTTCGGTACTTGTTTATTTCAGACATACATCTGCGTTCCGAGAGGAGGTGTTCAGTTTTGCTCGGCTCTAACATTAATTCGGCAAATTCAAGATGTCGTAGGTATGCCACTGAACAGTTGAGATTTAGGCCGTTTTTCATCCAGTTTTATTGTGAAATATAATACACAACATTTACGTTTGTTATTTCGGTATCTGAGAATATGACTGCCTCGAAATGGAAACAATTCTTGACAAATGACTATCTTTAAGAATTTCGTCTCTAGACTCTCTTATCGAGTGCCAACCTAGAGACGTTATCGTTACTTAAAGAAAAAAAATTAAACAATTCACCATCATAGATGGAATTGGAGATGGAAGAAAACAATATTAAAATTTTTTAGCGGGACGTATTTATTTCATGACTGGAATTATAATAAGTCCATATTATAGTCTAATCCATAATATTTTCCTTAATTTTCAAACCAAATTTAAGCTTAGTTAATACTACTACTAATAGTTCGGCCCAACAACCCAGTGATGGGTCCTAGCCTCCACCAACATCTTCCGCCATTCATCGCGGTTTTGAGCAGCTGCCATCCAGTTGCTCACACCAAGGATGTTCCCGCATCAGTCGTGACTCTGTCACTCTACCTTAGCCTGATTCTTCCTCGTCTTCTTGTCCCATATAAAGGCTCTGTCAGCAACTTCCTGGGCAAATCCTCTTCACTCATAGGAGCCACATGCCCTGCCCAACGCAATCGTCCCTGTTTGATGACCTGGACATATTCAGCTCTCTGAATGCGTCATATATCTCTTGGTTCTTGCGTCTCCTCCAGTTTCCATCATTTGTTTTCACTCCTCCGAATATCCTGCGAAGAATTTTCCGTTCGAACATAAGAAGGTCTTGTTCGCATGCCTTGGTTGTTGTCCAGGTTTCCGAGCCGTTACATCAGGACAGGACGAATGATGGTCTTGTATAGGTGTAACTTTGTTTGCCGAGAGAGTATGCGGCCACCAAGCTGTTTCCTCAAACAGAAGTAGCACCGGTTTGCAGAGACAATTCTTCTTATAACATCAACATCTACTTGGTTACCCTGGGTTACCGTTGAGCCCAAATATGCGAAATCGGAGACCTGTTCAAACATGTTCTCCACCTGGGTATCTCTTCAGTCACCAAGTACTTTGTCTTTGCCTGGTTCACGCTGAGCCCGTCTCCTTGCAGGACCCACCAGCGCCAAAAACCCCTCCCTAATAGCTTGTAGAGAGCGGCCAATGATATCCACATCATCCGCGTATGCTAAGAGTTGTACGTTCCGGTTAAAGATCGTCCTTCCAACTTGCACGCCAGAATCTCTCACAGCCTTCTATAGGGCAATATTGAAAAGGCATCTCCTTGACGCAGCCCCTTAGTCGCAAGGAATTCCGCAGACATATCTCCACCGACGCAAACCGAGCACATTACCTCATTCATCGTCAGTCTTACCAGGCATATGAGCTTCTGTGGGATTCGGAGTTCCTCCATTGCACGGTAAAGCTCTTCGCGGTCGATGATATAATATGCTGCTTTGAAATCGATGAAAAGGTGGTGCGTCTTCAGTTTATATTCGTATCCTCTCTCCAATAGGGTCCTTAAGCTGAAGATCTGGTCGGTAGTTGATTTCCCGCTTAGTTAATAGTTATTTGTTATCTCAAAATCAATAATTTGGCACTCACAGCAATTTTCATCTAAACACCTTAATAGTTGCAG
The DNA here is from genome assembly GCA_911387785.2 of Aelia acuminata. Classification (NCBI taxonomy): domain Eukaryota; kingdom Metazoa; phylum Arthropoda; class Insecta; order Hemiptera; family Pentatomidae; genus Aelia; species Aelia acuminata. The sequence goes on from OU426982.1 coordinate 36,770,981, forward strand.
AAACATAATTAAAAACCGATAATAGTAATCTGGGTAACATAACAAAAGTGTCACTCCAGAGTGAAGAATCCGCACAAGATTTTATGATTACATTGTATACCAATATCCGACAGAGATCGAGTGTATCCGGAAGCTGACAGAGGTGCTTGAATCTGTTGTTAAGGACTCTAAATCAACTGGAAAAGAACTTTTCCAGGAAGTATTGAATTCCTTTTTAATGTGCATAGGGAGTGGAAGTCGGAAATCAAAATCTAATTTAAAACAATAATGCCTACGATTTTACGAATCTTTTTAAAAAGGGTTATTAATGCTCGGCCTTTCTTTAAATTCTATGAATTTTGTGGTTTTATGATTATACTGTCCATCCGTCGTTTAGACATTCATTTAGGATTTTTTACTGTTATCGGTGTTTAATGTGCTTTAATCTTCTTAAATCTATAAAAAAAATCTTTTAAGCAACCCAAAAAAATGTTCTTGAGTTTTATTTCTTGGCAAAAGTTTCCAGGAACAGGGTCAAAACAACAATAACTTTGCCGGAACCATAAGAAAGTGTTTCATTTTTCAGAAAACGACAGCGATATTCCAGTGATATTATATATCTTTATTAAAATCTATTGTTGAAAATTTGTTTAAGGTTATGTATAAGGTTTGTTCCAACAAGCACTTAAACCACGTCAATAACTAACACCAGAGTTGGGCACAATCCGAGTAAAAAAGTACTAGTTTCGGATACTAGATACTTAGTTACAGATACTTTTTTACTCGGATACTGTACTCGAATCCCTCCAAAATTTTCAAATGTATCCGAGTACTTCTCGTATCTGTCAGATTCGGATACAGTGACTACTCGTATCTGTCCGGACAGATACCCGAGTATCTGTGAGTACTTCGGTATTTAGTTATTTTTTTCCGGATACTATTTCGGATATTTCTACTTCTGGGGCTGGGTTGTTTGCAATTCCATTATTATTCTAATATTCTATTAAAATTATAAAAAAATTATAAGTATTAAGCCGTCAACATTTTATCGCTTCGAAATAAGGGTGCAATATCCAAAGCGTTAATTTTGACAAAAAGTAATAATTTAAAAAAAAAATATAGGAATATTCCATTGTGAAAATTATTTTTTCTTATTATTATTATTATTATAAGATAAAATTCTTACTAATGCCTTAAAAATTAATTTGAATAATTAATTTCTTTCATAAAAATTCACCCATAAAACATACGGATGAAATATGGCTTAATCGTTAGGTTTTTATTTCTGTAGAAAGGGAAAATCCTCTGGCAGCGATAAAACTCTTACTAGTACCTACCAGACGCGCGCGAGAATCACAAAAACTCACCCATAAAACATACGATTCATTCTTGTGCCAATTTATTCAAAAAGGTTTCTAAACACGAAATTCGGTCGTCTGGCTGGTTAAAAATTCTTACTAATACCCGCCAGACGCGTTTATAAGTTAAAAAATCGTTCCGATACAGGTTAACGTTTGCCTTATTTTTTCATTTAATTTTTATTTATGAGCATTTCTAAATGTTCTAAGAAATCATTTTTAGGGGCTTAACATTCACATTTAGCAAAAATAATTATTACTATCGATGCTAATTATTTATATCGGACTTAAAAAGCATACTACCAAGCATTATTTCTTGGGACGAAGAGGACTTATTGTCCAGTCCATGTATTTTTGTTGCTCCAAAATAACTTCCTGTATGATCATTGATTAGTCAATGTGAATACATAAATGTAATGTTTTAAGCAAATTCTTTGTAGTATTGAAGTCACCTTTTAAAAGTTTTTTTTTATTGATTCGCCAGATTTTTCTAGAATTTACGTTTAAAATGTTTAATTAATTATAAGTACTTCTTTGAGTAGATTTAATGTACAAATTTTCATTCTGTCATAAAAAGAAATATTGTTCTAAAAATATTAAAAACCAAAAACAAACTATTTTATTATGAAATGTGAAGAACCGGAATCACATAAATAATGCCCAGGTCTGCTTGTGTGTACTCTCAGTTTTATCTAATTATTGAGTCCAGATATGAACAATTTGTATACTGTACCATCTATTGTATATTGCTAGTTTTACAATTCCTTATCTTAAGTTTACACCTGATCGTTGTGTACCCTTTCACTTCAAAAGGGTTGGGTTTCCCCGCAGTAAACCCTTTGAAGTCGGCAAATTAACCTGTCCTACCTCTACCCTTATAATTTTGCCCTAGTCTCTGCAACACTCTTTACTCAGAAATGAAAACAGGAGTTTTTTTATCATTGAAATATTCATTTTTAATTTCACTATCTTTTACATGATTATCTTTGTAAAGTACCCATGTCAATGCTAACACACCATCAGTTTGATGAGGTTTCCATTATTTTGTTACTTCTTGTTGTTACCAGCCTATGCGACAATGACAAAGATTCCTTAGTCATTTTTAAGTTAAAAAGATAAAAAGTTGAATAAATTATTAAAATGTAAGATAGTATAAATGTTTTTCCATATAATTTAATTGATTTGTACAAAAATTGAAATAGTTTGTGAATTGCATTTTATTATCTCAAATAAACTGTTCCTGATTCTTTTTGATTTATAGCGTCTCCATTTTAGATAGGAATGTTTCAATTCATATCAACTCTTATTGTGTGTTTCTTTATATTTTGATTATAATAAAACGTACTATAATAAAATTTATGTGCAACTAATATAGACCCTCACAACGAAATAATCAGAAGTTAAAAAAAATTGCGTAGTAGCCCCGCACCAAATTTTAAAATTGTAAATATTTTCGAAATCTGCTCCCCCAATATCTTAAACGCTCATCCCGAAGAAATCCTCCCTCGCTGCATCGAATTTTAAAATTGATTCCATTCACCAAATCCATACCCGTATGAGCCCTCATTTAGTGTATATTAACAAAAATATAAATTCTATTCGTATTAATTTTAGAAGTTACAATTTTCTCTTAAAGGTGGACCCCCCACAATATAGTAATTTTAAAATTATTTCTATTTTCAAAAGTTAAGCCAGCCTAAACATAATTATGCTTCTTTATTGTGAAGAGTTGGAAAAAAAAAATTCCGTTTGAATATTATTAATTTTAAATAATTACAATTTTAAAAGTATGATTATTTTTAAAATTTTCGATAGGATCCTTATTTCGAAAACATAAAATGTTGACAGCCTAATAATAATAAAAAAGTTTAATAACAACATTTTAAATATTCCTAACCTCAGAAGTAGAAGTATCCGTAAAACATTAATACTTTTTCAAAATCTACGAACGCGTAAACATAGATATAGACAGACAATCATAACAAATTAATCAAAAGTTAAAAAAAAAATCGTAGAAACGCTCTCCCCAACCAAATTTTAAAAATGTTACTATTTTCAAAATCTGCCGTTACCATAAAGACTCTTCTCGAAGAAAACGGAAAGTTAATAATAAATTTCCCCCCTCCCACCAGCATCGAATTTTAAAATCGGTAGTATTTTCCAATTATAAGCCACTATTATCATCACTGTAGTTTACAATTTTAAAAATCTGAAAAAATAAAAAAAGAAAATAATTTTATATTCCTATCGTTTTTTTTTTTAAATTATTACTTTTTGTCAAAATTAACGCTTTGGATATTGCACCCTTATTTCGAAGCGATAAAATGTTGACGGCTTAATACTAATAATTTGTTTATAATTTTAATAGAATATTAGAATAATAATGGAATTGTAAACAACCCAGCCCCAGAAGTAGAAATATCCGAAATAGTATCCGGAAAAAAATAACTAAATACCGAAGTACTCACAGATACTCGGGTATCTGTCCTGACAGATACGAGTAGTCACTGTATCCGAAGCTGACAGATACGAGAAGTACTCGGATCCTTCGGAATCCGTCCGTACGGATACGGATACTATCTGTATCTGCTCTCATGAGTACTTTCCACAGCTACAGTATCCGATATCTGTATCTGCAGATACAATTTGCCCATCTCTGACTAACACACTTCACATGTTCTCCCCCTCTCTTTTAATTCTGAATTTGATTGGTTTGTTTTCCCGACCGATTCATCGACCATTAAAACATTATTGAGCAATGCTTGAAATCAACCAATCAAATTTAGAATAAAAAAAGCGGGGATAGTACATGATCAGTTTGTTATTTATCAACGTGTTTTAATAGTTTGTTGGAGCATACCTTATGATATATATGCCATATGTTTTTCAAATAAGTAAATATTATGTGCGATAATTGAATAATTATTTTCATGTTTTTTCCCTATAACTTCTTTAATAAATTAAGAACCCAAAAAAGGTTTTAATGGGATCACATTGGGAAAATACTCTACAAGATGCAAAAGGTTTCGTTCGAATTTGTCCACCCATCTCGGAGTAATCGGTGGACATACATAGAAAAAAAAAAAAAAAAAAAAAAAAAAAAAAAAAAAAAAAAAAAAAAAAAAAAAAGGACATACGTATCGAATTGAGTAACCTCCTCTTTCGAAGTCGGTTAAAAATGTATGTAAACTAACATAAACGACAGCTGTATGAATATAAATAAGTTTGTATGAAAGGCAATTTCCTTATTATTTTTCTTTATTGTATTAATTAATAATTTATTTATTAATGTTTGTTAATTTTAAACTAACAAAACTAATAAAACTAACTGTACTAACAACGAATGTTCCTCTTATTGGAGATTGGGAATCATATTTGATAGAGTTACAGCAAAAAAACTTAGTCACGGTTTTTGCAAAATATTTTAGAATTTATGGAAAATATATAAATATTATCGGTTAGCTGATACAAAACTAACTGATTAAAAATATAGGTAAAATATATTTCAACTAATTGATGTTACAACTAATGTTTTATTTGGACTAGATTGTAAAAATTAATTGTTTTATGGGAGGGCTAATCGAATAAGAATGGACGCAAAAATATTATCAAGTAAGAATAAAAATGTCTCATCTCACTTAAAGTAAATTGTAAAAATTAAACCGCAGACGTTCTTAATACAACCGTGGACTAATTTAGTTAGCTTATAAATCATGAAATTAAGAACCCAAAAAAGTTTTTAACGGGACCTCCTCGGGAATATACTCTACAAGATGAAAAAGGCTTCGTTCCAATTGGTCCATCCATCTCACAGTAATCGGTGAATATACATAGAAATTCTTTTTTTTTTTTTTTTTTTTTTAAAGCCACATTCGTATCGATTTGAGTAACCTCATATTTCGAAGTGGTTTAAAAATAGAAAGTTTTTTTTTAAGGGCATATTTGCAATGCTTGGTTTTATAGTTAATCACATTTCTATTGATTAAATATTTTTAATAACCCTTAATATAAAAGAAAATATTACAATCTTTCAGTTAAAGCAAATTCAAATAGAACAAATAAAATCCCTTTCCGCCAAACACGAGCGAGTACAAGATCACAATAAGTGAAATTCCTTTTGGTTTTCTAATCCATATAAGTAAATAATTTCTTTATTATTTTATTGAGTGGATTGTCAATACCACGAGTTTCTTAATTTCCTTATTGAAGGAAAATTTTAATAATCATTAGTAATATAAAAAAAAATATGAACTCATCTAGCCCTGAAAATTATTTCTAACCATTGTTAAATATTGCACACATATTAAACATTAGACTGAAAAAGTTTGAATTTAAGAAATATTAATGTTTTTAATCTACTTGATGTTATTTAGATTTTTGTTTTGAAAGTTCTTGAGTTGATTGGCCGAATGGAAAATACTCAGTGTATACAAATAGACAAATCGGCGGGTATCTCTTAAGGCTTTGTTAATTTAAACCTTTTCCGTAAATTCGAACCCTGGTAGCCCCAACGTATGGGCGCTATGTAGTCGGCTGCGAGGAGAACCTAATGCTTCCCTTTACTTTGTTGATTGAGCATTCTCTCCCCGGCTCGGGGTTAATTGATCTCATCATTTCAATTGCCTCCTTCAATCCTCTTATACTTGCCAACTTTCCCCGAAGCCTTTCCAATCATTAGCACTTCCTTTAAGGTTGGTCCTTATTATTTATAAGATTTACATACCTCGAAATAACCGAAAAATTATTTGGTAACCATGAATTTATTTTCACTGACGGATCTAAGTATGAGAACAATTTGAGATGTAGAATAGTAGCCCGATCCAGTATTGATAAATGGAAGTTGAACAAAATAAATTTAATTTTCACTAGCAAATCATTGGCAATATTAAAAGTATTTGAACATGTCAATAACAAAGGTATTCCAAAATCAGTAATTGTAACCGACTCTCTTTCGGTAATTAAGGGATTACAAAATTTATGGAACATTAACAAATTACATAAAGAATTCAAGAACTTGACTTCGAACTAGTAACAAGGGCGGGAAAGAAGTATCGATGCTATGGATTCCTTCTCATTTAGGGGAATGAAAGAGCAGACGAAGTGGCAAAAGAAGCAGCGTAGAGGTCTCTTCCCCCTGATCTAAAATACATATTTCCTTCCGAATGGGTACAACAGGTTAAAAACAAAGAAAAGGAAAAACGGAAAGAAGAGTGGCAAAAGAAACAATGTAATCACCTTCGCTTGTTAAAAGAATATAACCAAGCACTTCCTCCACAGATCCTAACGCAAAAGGAAGCAACCAAAATATCCAGAGGAATTGGTCTCACGAAGTTGACCAAGCCAAATCTGTGACAATACGCCACTTACAGCATGACATCTTTCCAAATGTCGAAAGTACCTGAAGGAACGCCGCAACATTAAAATTTCGTATCCCTCCAAAGTGAAAACTGGTATACAACAACCATGAAATACCTGAAGAGCGCTAAATTAGTTCTCTATATTTAAGAGAGCAGTCGTCGCTAGCCGCCTGGGCAGTCGAAGCGACGTAAAACAATAAATAAAACAGCGGAAAATAAAAACCACACAGATATATTAAGTTTTTCAGAACTGTTAAATGGATAGTCATCTGCAAAGCTTTAGGCGTAGGGTTAGTGACATAGCTCTGCTTCTCACGGGTTAATTTTTTTTTTTATTACTTTTAGGCCAAATTATTATATTAGGCTTGGTTAAGGATTCCGATAGAAGATCTGATAGATATTTCGCGCGAACCAATCGACAAAAGTTTTATAGTTCAAATGAATTGAGTCTGTCAGATTCAATGAACTAAAATTACTGAAAAAATATATTTTGTATTGTTAAATTATTGTAAATTTTTTGTTGGTTTCTTACCATACCATAAACCTTTTTCATTATGTACATAGCCCATGTGATGAATCCGATACATGTTAAGGAGGATATAATGATATCTTGTTGCTACCCAAATATCAGGTTGGTTATGGATGGAGACGGTGGGGATAACGCCATTGGACACTTAAGGTTGATCTCCCATTCTTCGTGTTACAATACTGAACAACTTTTTGATATAAAATAACCTAAGCATTTTGAATCGGGAGTCTATGCACTTTAAGTATACCTAAATCAAACTAGGCGCAAGATTATTACTCGATCGAGGTGCTCCACTTAATTTGAATGTTTTAGTGGCAAAATATTGTTCGTGGTCAGTAGGACCTACATAAAAAGAATCAGAAGTCAAACAGCCGTGCGTGATCTTTACACTCATCGCCAGAGAGTGCGATTGTTACACATCAAAATGTGTGAACAAAAAAGGAAAAAAAATGTTTAATTTTTTCTTGTAGTTTGATTTTTTTATTTTCATTATTTTTTTTTTTTTACATTGTATAAAATCATACAGCCAGAGTAATTTAGTTTGATTTAAAATTCTCCTAGAGATTTAAATGATTATTTATTATTGTTGTTGGTTTAAGTTATTGCAAATAAACCTGAGAAACAATAATTGTGACCTTGCACTTGCTCGCGTTAATCGAAAAGGGATTTTTTTTTTATCGGGTGAAATTATATATTTTGAGTTCGATTGCAAAATTTTGCTTTTTTTTCTCTTAACTTATTTCAATACTCATTCATTCGGATTCGGTTCGAACCCGCCCTGGGAGGGTTGACTTTTATTTCGTGGAGGCCCCACGGAATAAATCTCGACCGTCCCACCATGGTTAGAATAGGTTGGTTACACCTGTAGAGTAACTACCAGTATGGCCAGGTAGGGGTATCGAACAAAAAAAAAAAACTCATTCATCTACCAGACGGCCATGAAATAGCATCTGTCAGATATACCCAAACACAAACAATTACAAAATGTTGATAAATAATCAGAATTTTCAGTTTGATCTTTTTTTAATTAATGAAAGCCAAGGTTTCGATCACTACTCGTGGATCTTCATCAGGGCTTTGGAGTCCAGAGTAATATGTACCTACATATCACTACATTACTCTGGACTCCAAAGCCGTGATGAAGATCCACACGTAGGGATCGAAACGTTGGCTTTCCTAAATAAATAAGGATCAAACTGAAAATCCTGATTATTTATCAATTTCAAAGAAAAATAGTTGACTATTACACACCTCTAAATAAACAATTATATATCACACAGTTCGAAAAAATTTATTTAAAACGGTTACAGTAGCTGTTAACAGTAGTAATCGAATTTAAATGTTATAAGGAGTAAGAGTAACTGTTGTAATCGATAACTTCGCTGCAAAACCGTAGTGGCTTTCACATTAAAAAATAAACTACGTAATGTCAGAGAAATAAATTGTCGATTCTTCTCCAACGGAGCTTATATGAATATTAAATAAATGTAACGATATAATAAACAAAGGGGTGAAGGAAGGTAGAGTGTGTCCTCCTTGGGACCTATATAGATAATTATATATAGTGTATAATTTAAAGGGGGGGGCCGCAGGTGGGAAAAGGGGCGCTCTTAGCTTAATGACCCCGTATTTAGGGCCAACCCCGGGGGCCTACTCTACCCCCAGTCACCGCTCAAAAATGTGGCCCTGCCTGCCTAAGTGCTCTTTTGGATACTTAGCCACGTCTACCGGAGCATCGCTAATAATGAGGATAACTCATCTCTCTTATACCGTCCCTCAGTTCGAATGGCTTCTGGGGAAGGCTTGTTATTTCAACTGTTTATTATAATTGAGGTAGAAAACATAAACAAAGCCTAGCAGATAAATACAGATAAACAATAATCAAAAATTCTACACCCAAGTTCTAACCCTAGTTGTTAAACCTATGATGTTATATTATAGGTGTAGTGAATTTCCTTCTTGTTCCTTTTAATGGAAGTTTTGAAGGTTAAGGAAACTTTCATAATTTTTATTAGTCTATTATGTCTATACCATATCATATCATATGTTTGTTAGTAGCTGTTTTTTTCTGAAAAAATACCCACATCCTCTTATGGGCACAACTGCAGGGGTACCAATTAGAGATCACTATTTTTACTTTCGAAAACAAAATATTAAATACTGACCCCACTGCGAATAAAGATCGACTAATTATTTTTTTCTACAGATCGAAATGAATGAAACTTTTAATAAGATTTTCGGTGGTTGTAAAACTGCTGGAATTTTTTTTAATTCCTTAATTAATGATTATTATTGAGAAGAATATATATTTTCTATGGTTGATTCTCTACTAGCAATTTTCAGCTGGTAAAATTCCAGGCTATAAACCAATTCTAAAATAAAAAAATCATTAAAAATAGTTGTGTAATTTAAGATGTACTGGGGTAAGACAATGTGTCGTTCCTAAATCAAGCATTAATTTTACTGTCAAAAACATAAAATTTTAAATATTGACCCCACTGCGATTAAAGATCCTGGTGATTACACATTTCGCATTGCAATTACATTTCACGCATTTAAATAATCTATTTATATTTTTCAACTGATCGAAATGAATGAAACAAAGTGATATATATTACGAGTTGAAAAATACCACGGTAAAAAAATACTTTGCAGTAGTATGCTTATTACTTGTTGAATTATTTCCTTTTAATTGATTCCACATCTAGGAAACGCAGGCTACCACCATAATAAAAGGATAACTTTTTTATATTTTTGGTGTAATTTTATTTATTTAAATAAATATTTTTCTAGGGAGAGGAGTTCAAATCCCTTATTCGCTAAACCATTGACGATCAATTAAAAAGAGGTTTTAATCATTCCAAATTTTCAATCCTCAATATCAAAATTCTTAAAACCACGATATAGGTGTTAATTGTAAAAAGATACCATAAAAATACAAAAATCAGGTACTCGTTAAAGATCCCTATCCTAATTATATCTGGATAGGCAAAATTTAAAATATTACATGAAACAGAAGTTTTTATTTTCTAAAAAAGTTTTATATCCTCTTTTCAAATCTCATAACCATAAATAAGTTGATGGCATAATTTCCTGTCTCCTTCCATTCTCTAGTTCCATTCTACAGCCATTCTCCTGACCATCATGCCTTACCTGAGACCCTCAGCTTCTCCTTGGGCTACCTATTTCCCGTTTTCCACTCCATTATTCTTTTAGAATAGCTTTCTTCATAAATCATCATCACTTGCCTTTTCCTTCTATGGATACTAGAGTCGGATAATCGAAATAATCAAGAAAATATACCTAAGAAAAGGGTTACAAAGTTTGTAAAAGTTTTTTTCCAACCATTTATCTAGAAAAGAATTTCAAATCAACCGGTAAAAGCTTTAATCTCATTACTTAGGAAATATGAGATACAACATTTTGGCGCTGAAATTATTGAGTGAATGTTTTTTTTTTTAATGCCATTAATTACTATATATTTTCCAGGATTCTTACCAAAATATGTTTACGGTATCTTATTTTAATATGTTTTTTTCGGATAGCGCATTAGGCCTTCTAGTCCTTTGGCCGCGCGGTTTAGTTTTCTTGAAGACATTTGTGTTGCTTGCGGGAGCACAGACAGCCTGGAGGGGGTAGCCAAAACCTCACGCTGCTGCAAGCCATGGTCTCCATGCTGCAACTGCAGGCTGCCAGATATAGCTCCATAACCGATCTCCACCGACCGTGTCAGCTCTTTCGGGTTCAAGGACAGTGACAAGTTGGTCTAGGTGCTTGGGGAATAGCTGATCAGAGTCAGCAGGCCACAAGGACTTATTTTTTTCCCGAAGCTTTCTGTCCATAGACCGATCTCCCGGATGGCTATTGACATCCTGGAAAACCACATCGCGATTCTCAATACAATACGCGGGACAGGGATATCACCCCCACGCCCGGTCGGCGTGAGTTGTTTCCAGTGGTGACGGGCGTTACATACCCAAAACTGGTGGGGTAAGGCTTGGACTGCGTGGCCTTCACCGGCAGGGGGTCACCCATCCAAATCTTACCACGCTCGACGTTGCTTCATATTGAAATCCAATTGCAAACGCCCTTTTCTACTTTACCATCCCGACCCCCATTTCAAAAATATTATAACTCGAAAATCGCCTAATTTTAGTAGTGAATGTCTTCTGAATGCACATAGAGAGTAGTAAATCCTTGCAAGATAGTCCAATCCTTCACTCAATTTAAGTAAAAAATCGCTCGTCCAATGCAAGACTGGTCTCCTTTAAAAAAAAAAAAGATTTACTAGGGGAAGGAACTAAAATTTATTCTTTTCCCTTTCGTCGCTGGCTCTAAAATGTTTCAGGAATCATCTCTATCAGGGTCTTTAAGTGGTCTTGCGTAGATATAATAAAGGAAAATTGAAAGATAATTAGTGAAAAAATGTTAAAATTATACGATTATTGAGGCAGCTTCATTGGATGAGCGGTATAGGAAATTTTAACAAGATCGTCATAAATCAAAAGGGGTCATTTAAAATCCAACAATTTTAAAATAATTCTGCTTCCTACAGAGAGAAGAAAGCCAGTTACTATCTAAAACGATCTGCTGCAAAACGCGGTCAAACCAAGGTAGAAACTAATAAATAGTTAAATGGACTGACTACTATCGTGAGGACTAGATAAACGGGAGAGTCCGGTTAGTAGGTATCGGCCAAAGCAAGATGAGGGCGGCCTGAGGAACGGGGATAATGAAGAAGCCCTGCCCATGACAGCCACATCCCGAGGGACTTATAATTACACCAATCCCCTTCCCTTTGCCCTTCTTTGTCCCAAATCCACCGTCGTCCATCAGCTGGCTTTAAGGCACTCCGATACAAGTAAACAGCATGGAGAAAACTAAAAAAAAAAAAAAGATATAACAAACATCAAAAAGTATAGTTTTAAGTCTCGTCTAAGTCTTGTTTAAACGAAAGCCTAACATCAGTCAATGGTCGCATACCAAAGTCATTTATCGCTTGTAATCCTTATTAAGTGAAGCCATACTATACCACCTTTGAAAGGTCACAGTCCTTAGAATATTCCACATATCAACAAGTTTCATTCCTATACTCAGTCAAACGTTATTGCGCTTTGAAAATGGCTATTCCCGAAGGTAATTTTCGTCATATTTTGCTTTTTTACTTCCGAAAATGGAAAAATGCAGCTCAGGCTCATCGAAAATTATATGGTGTTTATGGTGATGTGTGCTTAAGCGAACGTCAGTGTCAGTACCGGTTCGCTCGATTTCATTCCGAAAATTTTGATGTTAATGATGAACCTCCCCCAGGCAGTCCAGTTGGTAAAAAAGTAGATGAAATTTTCCAAAAAAACGAAGTAGACCGACATTTTTCATCTCGTGACATCGCTATGGAGCTAAACATCAACCACAAAACAGTTTTGAACCATTTACATGATAATGGATACCAAAAGAAACTCTACATATGGATTACACATGAATTAACATTACGAAATTTAATAGACAGAGTTTCACTTTGTGAATCGCTGGTGAAACGAAACGAAATAGAACGATTTTTTAAAAGAATGATCACAGGTGATGAAAAGTGGGTCACGTTCGACAATAATGTGCGAAAAAGATAGTGGTCGAAGCCTGGAGAAACTTCACAAACAGTGGCAAAGTCTGGATTGACGCCAGGGAAGGTGATGCTGACTGTTTGGTGGGATTGGAAATGCATTGTTCATCATGAGCTGCTCGAACCTGGCCAAACCATTGATTCGACTCTCTACTGTCAATACTTATGCAGTTGAAGCAGACGATTAAAGAAAAACGGCCAAAATTGATCAATTGGAAAAGTGTTGTATTCATTGACAACGACAATGATAAACCACACACATCTTTGGTGACTCGTCAAAAATTAGGAGTGTTTTGCTGTGAAGTTTTGATGCATCTACCATACAGCCCGGACCTTGTCCAGTCTGACTATTATTTGTTTCGTTCTCTTCAGAGCTCTCTTAATGGTTTAAAGCTGGAATCAAAAAAGTCTTGTGCAAATCACTTGGTTCAGTTTTTCGCCCAGAAAGCACAGAACTTCTATAGTGGCGGTGCAATGGTTTTACCGAAAAAATGGCAAAAGGTCATCGATCAAAACGCCACATATATCATTGATTAGGATTTGAAATTTATATATAAAAATTCGCTTTGAAAAACATGAAAAATACCGAAATTACTTTTTCTCCAACCCAATATGTGAATGCAACGTGGCATTCGCTCGAATTATCCAAGACGGAAATATGCCTTAGTCTTATCCAGATTAATAAATTATAATAAAAAGCTAAGCAAACCCAAAGGTTTTTAAGTCTTTACATACAGCGATTGTACGTTGTGTTTTTCGTTAAACCAGTTAGGTACTTGTTTAATCAATATATATGTTTTAATGGAAGATTTATATAGTTGACATGAAAAAAACCAACGCCTGATTAAGTATTTAGTTGGTTCTGAGTTAGATCTATAAATTTGAAAGTTTTATTAAATTATTGAATGAATAAAATGATTTTTTATTTCTACATGAAAGACTAAAGAGGCCAAAACTTTCTGGCGTTGATTAAGGTGATAAACGTAAAAAAAAGATTTTAATCGTGGCTCTGTGTCGGTATGGCTCTCATCAAGGTTCTAGGATGGGAATCACTAAAGAGGTGTAATCACCTTAATTTTCTTTAAAACTCAAATTTAGCGGTTAGAATGGAATTTTATTTCCCTTCTTAAATAAAATTACGTTTCAGGATAAATATTTAAAAATTTAGAAGATTAGGCAACACAGTTTCCTAATTTTAATTATGTTTGTAAGTCTATTTAATCAAAATTAAAAACGGAGTAACGTGAGATTGAAGACCCTGATGTTAAAGTTAATCTTCTTACTATTTACAGCGGACATAAAAATAAAATAAGTATTAATCATGAATGAGCATGATAATATAACCTAAAAGTGCTCGTAAACGTGCGACGTTTTACGGTGATAGGTTACCGCAATGGTCTCCATCCTTCATGACACGGCTACAAATCCAAATTGATTGGATATGTTACTGTATATGTAATGTTGTCTAATTCCATGCATGCGTGTTTCAATCCAGGAATCATATACACATAGTGAAATATGAAGCACCTTTACATCTAAACATCCTTATAGATTATTGGAGAAGGTCAACACAGAGGCCCAAAACGTCAGCATCCATTAAAAAAATACACTTTTCCTATTTTCTGTTTAATTTTAGTTATACACTTCATACATATATATTTTTTTTAGAATTTGTAAATAGATTAATTGCAGTTTATTAAAATCGACATTTAAATTACTTTTTTTAAATCGTTTTATTTTCACATAAATAATATTACTTAAGCTTTTGGGTGGTTGTAAAACTGCTGGAAAAAAATTTAATTCAAAGTTCTTAAATTTAAACAAAAATTGCAGTGATTTGTGATATACCATAATGGGGACGTCTCTTCTGACGTCTTAGGACTAATGTTCTAAAAAACAATCATAAATTCACTAGACTCTTCACTCACAATCAATTCTTTAATTAATGATTGTTATTGAAAAGAATATATGATTTCTATAGTCGATTCTCTATTAGCAAGTTTCAGCTAGTAAAATTCCAGGCAATAACTCAATCCTAAAATAAAAATAATTAATAACTGAAGTGTAATTTAGAAGGCAATGGATTAAGACAATGTGCCGTTTCTAAATAAAGCATTAATACTACTGTCAAAAACATAAAATTTTAAATATTGACCCCACTGCGATTAAAGATCGTGGTGATTACACATTTTTTCGCATTGCAATTACATTTCACACATTTAAATAATCTATTTATATTTTTCAACTGATCGAAATGAATGAAACAAAGTGATATATATTACGAGTTGAAAAATACCACGGTAAAAAAAATTCTTTGCAGTTATATCCTTATTACTTGTTGAATTATTGCCTTTTGACTTATTCAAAATCAAGGAACCTTTTGTACCTAATCACGCAGGCTACCACCATAATAAAAGAATATCCCTTTCCTTTTTTGTGCAACTGCATTTGTTTATGAATACTTTTTTCTTGGGGGAGGGGAGTGGACCAAATCCCTTATTCGCTCTACCAATGGCGATCATAAAAAAAGGTTGTTTTAATAATTCTAGTTTTTCATTTCTCAATTACACAAATCTTAAAATCAAGATCAAATTGTTAATTGTGAAAAGATACCATAAAAATACTAAAATCATGATTTAGAATATTCAAAATAAGCAAAAATCACATATTCATTGAATGAAAATTTGCTGAGGGTGACGAATGTTCGCTCAAGAATCTCATCAGGAGTCAAAAGTGGCCTTTATTTTGAGGATTACTTTTATAAATATTTGACTTATAATTTATATTGAATTGACCACCTCTAAATGACTTACTAAATTATTTTTATAACTCTAATATTCTAATTCACTTCCGAGGTGACACTTCAAGGTATCAAATAAGGAATTATTAGTTATTATTCCAATTTGTAAAACAGTGAAAATTCACATCTTCCATTATGATATACATATATATATATATATATATATATATATATATATATATATATATATATATATATATATATATATATACTCAATACATTACAAGATTATTACAACGTTTCGAGGCTTTAATGCCTCATCTTCAGATATACTCCTCTCTAATCCCAATTAACAATATTTTAGTTAAACAATACATCGATTTCTTAAAAATCTTGTCAATAGATAATATGTCAAGTTACACCTCTATCACAGTGAGGTGGCCTAAGAGAGAGGTGGAATTTGACATATCATAGGCATTAAAGCCTCGAAACGTTTTGATAATGTTGTAATGTATTGACAAAATATGTATGTATCACAATGGAAGATGTGAATTTCCACTGTTTTACAAATTGGGATAATATAGACCAAGTCTTCCAGTAAGTTATAAAGCATCAAAAAGGAATTATTAGTTTTCCAAACTAACCTTTTTTTTAATGACAAGTGGAATCTTATTTCCTTTCCAATAGCGAATTTCCTAAAGTTGCTGTCTTCCATATATGTATATTTCTTTCCATATAGAAGCTGTATCTCTTCTTCCCGCGAGATAGAATAAAATGTATCAGAGGTAAACTGCGGACGGGGGCAGGGGGCGCGGGTAACTCCTGTCATAAACGTCGGGAGGATATTTATCTCATGTCCTTCCCCATCCCTTTACTTAGATACATTTCTTTCAACTTTTTATGGGGACATACCTTTTCCAATAGTACCCTACTCCCTTACTATGGAATATTTCCCTTTTTCCGAAAGATTTCGCCGAATGATCATAGCATATGCAGTTTTCTGGAAAACGCAACGATATCTTTCACTGCACCATATTTTTTATAAAACTTATTTATTTGGACGATAGTAAGCACCGACGGTAATAATGAGGTTGTTTCCTCTGATGCTATCAGTGTTATATGAAAAAATTATGATTCCAAATTACTTTAGTCAATATATATTATAAAACTATGTTTACAACGTGCGTGCCGCCAAAACTCAAAGGTTTAAAGGAGACCAATGGTGTGGTAGCCCTTTATCCCTTATCCATGAAGAAGGTTACCATTTTTGCCTGAAGGGTGTTCTGGTGATAATATAAGGGCTGGAAGTTTCTCCCTTTCCAATTCATTGAATAGTCCATGGTCTGTCCATTTAGTCATAGCGCCCGGCACCCAAATTGTGCAAAGGTTTGTTATGGCTTTTGTTTCAACTGTTTTCTTTGAATTACAATAGATTAAATTTAAATAATTATTTTTTCCTGGTTATTTTAAAATAAAGTATTAATTATACTTATCTGCACTGAATTGAAAAAAGAAAAACTAAATCAACTAGATTATCAAATAAATGAAGTTTCACTTAAGAAGGTTAGCTTAATGAAAATTACATTTAATGGATATATGAATATAAATTCCAAAATATTGCATTGAATAAATAAAAATAAATGGTGAGGTAAGATTAGTGAAAGTAATACAGATACTGAATATAAATTAAAAAATTCTGGTAGGATGCGCATATCACTCAACTTTCAGTTACCACCCTTATTTTTTTAATAAATAGTTTTTTTTCATTGTAAAACGAAATTAAAAAGGTTGTTTGTATTTCTGCAAGTTTTGAGTAACTTTTAAGACTGTTGCAATGAGTACCAGGAAAACCAATGGTTTCTGTTAAATCTGGTAGTAGAAATTATTATTTTCTTGATACTATAATATTTAGTATAATATTAATATACTGTATATTTACTTATATTTAAACATTTCTTGTAAATAGGAATGACGATGGACAGTTATTTGCTCGAAATTAACTAAAGGTACTTTAAAAGAAGATTTTTTTCTTAGCCATTTAAGCCCTATCAGACCTATTCGATTTCGATAAAACCTACTTCATATTAAAGAATGCTTCATCAAGATTAAAAATTAAAAGTTTAATCGAAATCGTTTGTTCCTTTTTTGAGAAATCGTAAATAGAAAAATAGCCTTTGGGATAAAGTGCTACGTTTACTCAATTTAGACGAACTCTTTGCTATCACATCGCGGGCCAGTCTGTTCACACACACACCTTTTTGCGGGACTTGCGTTAAAAAACGTGCAGTCAAAATTTTTCACGATCGCAACAGGCAATACACTTAGGACCTATATTTCATATTTAGGTAAGTGAAATTAAAATAAAGTATTATTAGTGTATTTGTTAATACAAAGCTGGTTTGATTAATATCTTATTCAATAGTCAAACGAAATTCAAAAACATCGCACGCAATGTATAAAAAAATTCATAAAAAAGTATTTAAAAATTTTTTTTGTTCACCCCCTACCTCGCCGTTTAGGCTATACGGAGTTTTCCGGACCAGGGGAGATGGTGGGGATTAATGCCGAGTGTTATTTAATGTCCACTGGCTCTGGGGTTTTGGACTTGCTATCTTCGGGTTCCCAACCCTATATTGCCATGGGCAACGCGTGTTTCTAACGCGTTTGTCTACTCGGCCATCCTTCCACCCAAAATATGTAAACAATAAAAAGTTTATCTCTCTTATATTTATCACTTTTGTATTTTAAAGTTTATCATTTTATTGAAAATATCTAACAATCTCATATCAGCTCCCTGAGCGAAGCCAGCCAGCCCAGTACCTCAGGTAGTAAAGTATATAATTAATCTCAGTAACATATTAAATATCAATTGGCTCACCTGGTCCTGATTCGATTAGCCAAAGTAGATGCTTGGAGGAGGGCCTTCTTGTGAGGTATATTGTATTCTGTCATACATAATTCATAAAATAATTTCTGATTTCTGGGCCAAGTATCGACAACTTTTTATTAATACTACTAAGTTTCATCACGCATTTGTTATTATAAAAATACTAAAATAAAAAAAAGTATTTTATTTTGTATTTTAAATAATAAAATAAACTAAAAAGTAAGTAGGATGTTGGAAGTTTTGCAGTTTTCGTTATAGTGGAGGGTGGTCCTTTGCATTAAAGCTCTCACCCCTGAAAATTGAGCCGGTACATTTATTTAAGTTTGACATTGTTTTTATTTTGTTTTGTTTTTGAGAGGGTGGCGCAATTATTAACTTCGTAGCGATTCATCCGATTTCAAAAAATGTTGTCAAACTAGTTGTTGACTGTGAAATGAAATTATTGACTTTTTACCGGTTTATTCCAAATCAACTAAATCGAAAATTAAGTTGGAGACATAAACAAGATCCCGTATATGGAGGGGACCAGTTACGATGTTACTTATATCATAATAATACCATTAAGTAGGTTTAAGGATTATTCCGATAATATTTTAAATACGGAAATTGTCTGGAAAAGCTGGGATGTCTAAAATACATCTTTTAGTTATAACTTTCAGGGGACAGGAGAAAACATCCGAATAGAAAAAATCTATTCCTATTCCGATTTACCAAGAGGGATCAAATACAGATTGAACTAAAGATCGCGGAACCTCATTCCTCTCGGTTTTGTATAGAATATTTATGTTAATCCTGACTAGTCAAATCACTGAATACGCCCAGGAAATTATCAGAGGCTATCATTGAGTATTAAACCGTTGAGAAAAATTTTTTGATTACAACCGTGATATACATCAACTTTTTATTTATTTCAAAAAGGCTTGTGAGCCGTTTAACCATCAGAAGTTATATAATAAAAAAAGTAAAAGAATTAAATAAAAAGTATCGGTTTATTAATTAATTGCAATGCAATAGCTTACAGGTCTCAAGTATTTTGTATTTTCATGTTATTTTTTTTATTTAAAATACAAAATACTTTTATCGAATTTATTTTTATTTATTTATAGTATTTTAAATAATTTGAGGTTAAAATGCATTTTATTTTTAAAAACCAAAATACTACTTTAAATTATCTATTTTAAAACAAAAATTAAAATACTTTTTGCTCGGGTCTTTTTACATCTCAGACATTTACATTTCAGTTATTGACTGAAATTCACCTCTATACATGAGCGTCATTGGCGCATCCTATAAGAATATTTAAATTCTGTTACTATATTCACATCCTTTGAATTAGTCGAAGAGCACTTTGATTTTCTCTTCATCATTCTGGAGGATCTTTTCTCTTGCCTAGTGCATTTTTTTAATTATCCATAACTGTAATCACAATGATCTACTTCAAATTACATGAGAAACTGAAATTCTTCAAGGTATTATAATCTTATTATGTATCAATATCTCATTTCTAAGAGGTAATTATTTTATAAGAGTTATTGGTCCATTTCCCACTGCGATAGGAGAATTTTAAGGAAATTTCAATTCCCTCTCGGGTAATAAACTTCAAGATTTTAACTCCGCTGTTAATTTTAAATTACAAGGAACGGCCCAATCGAATCACAATGTTCCAGGCAAGGGAGCTGTAATGCTCATATTGAAGGAAATATGGCGAGCGTGCCGAACACATGTGTGTATATGAGACCTACTTGAAAAGCTCCAGTTTATTAAATCCTGCTGCGGCTTTATTAATCAGACTAGCCTGTTTGTTATGTTTAATACTTAAAACCAACTGGCAACTATTTATCACGAATATATCTCGTGACTTCCATTGCTTTCGAGGGAGTGAAGGAGGGAGGGGTAGAGGGGGGGGGAGTTGGCAAGGACTAAATTTAGCCCTGGCTTTGGAGGGGAATATACTCCGAGTTTATATTCGCTATTTGATTTAGACGCGGGTGGGGTTAATTATTTGCAATAAGGAGCAGTCTCTTACTGCCTCTGTTTCCACTTTAATAAACATAACTTGCACTTTTCCTTGCTGAAAAACGGCCCCGCTGTATACGTGATAACATTTTCATTATTAGATTAAGAGCTCTTTTTCCAGCTTAGTTAAATTTTTCCTGGAACGTAGCTGGAAAGACTTTGAAGATTATAGAGATACGACATGATCCTTCCCTATTGGTGGTAATTTATAACTTAATGAACGGAATATTTGTATTGAAATAGATTGAAAGAACACAGGTCGGTAGTATCTTTAGTAAAATAATTATCCCTTAAATCTGATTCTACATTTATATTTAATTCATTCAATTAAATTCTGACTAATGCATTAACGTCAGGTAAAAGACGAGGCCACGTAACGAGCTCTTCAACCAACAATTGGCTAAAAAATGTTAGAAATCACTTTATAAACCTTAGGGCCTATTCACACTATCGGTTTCGCGCCCGCTCCACTCTCGCTCCGCTCCCGGTCCGCTCTCGCTCTACCCCATTCACACTAGCGCTCCGCTCCCGCTCCACTCTCGGTCCGCTCCCCTAATGTCTTACCATATTCACACTATATAATTTTACACCGTTCAATTTTGAAAGGTTTAAGCTATTAAAGCCATTAATAATCGAAGTTGTCTGTATTCGGATTTCAATTAATGATTAACTTTCAGGTATTTAAGTATTCATTTATTCTTCAATTTTACGGCCAAAAAAACAAAAACAATTTTTCGTTTGTAGAAATAGCTGGTAAGTGTACTTTTCTTGATGAAGAAGATAATATTATCAAAAAATATAATAAGAAGAATATATTGCAACACAATGATAATTATTAATAATAATTATAAATTAATTTAATTAATGGTGAAGAAATAATTAATTGTATTCTCTTCTTTTCCTGATTAATATTTTAATTATTTTTTTCTTTATTATATTTTTTTGTTAATTATCTGACATTTTTCGTAATATACTGCATTTTTATTCGTTTCAAATTAAACGTAATTTTATAATAGCAATGAGTAAGTAGTCAATAAATAAATCAGTGACCATTTTTTACGAGTACATTAATTCATAGCAAAATATATCTCAAACATAACATGAATTTTTCACGTCGAAAAACCGCGCGTATTGTTGGTGATTTTTTTTTATAAGCGTATTCGGATACATTCGGAAAAAAAAATTTTAAATTATTTCTTCACCATCAATTAAATTAATTTATAATTATGTATATATATATATATATATATATATATATATATATATATATATATAAGTTGAACTTTTTTGGCCGTAAAATTGATGAATAAATAAATACATTAATAACTGAAGGTTAATTATTAATTAAAATCCAAATACAGACGGTTTCGATTATTAATGGCTTCAATCGTGAACGGTGTAAAATTATATAATGTGAATATGAAAAGACTTTAGGAGAGTGGAGCGGGAGTGGAGCGGGAGCGGAGCGAGGCCGGACCGGGGCCAATATTATGATTAACCTCTGTCTATTCCTCTTTAGAATATTTTGCCAGTGAGACCGGACCTGGAGCGGAGCGGAAGCGGAGCGCTAGTGTGAATGGGGTAGAGCGAGAGCGGACCGGGAGTGGAGCGAGACCGGAGCGGTACCGATAGTGGAATTCTCTGTCTATTTCTCTTTAGAATATTTGAGCGGACCGGGAGTGGAGCGGGAGCGGAGCGATAGTGTGAATCCGCCCTTAAAGACATTTTTAAAATCTCGCAGTTAGGCAAATGTGATGCAGATTATTTTGTTTACATTTATTTTACATTGCCTATTTTAAATAAACAAGGGAACATACAAACAGAGGAGCTGGATTTCTCAGTAGGTGAGGCAGTGAGATCCATTTCTCCTGATCCCAGCGAGCATATGCCTGTCGCTGGTTCTTTTCTGTTGTGTTACAATAGCCCAGGATCGACCTTCGAGAAATTAGTTACTTTTAACTTAATACTTAAGGGGGAGGGCATGGGGTTGGGCATGATTTCATTAATAACTCCTTCTTCATCAACCAAGAAACTGTACCTCAATAAAAACTACTATACCTGCAAGTTGGTTGCATATGCCTTTGTACGGTGAAATATGCAACCATAATAACAAGGCCGCTTACAGTAAGGGATGAAAAACGCCTTAAGGTCTTTGAAAATAAAGTAATGCGTAGGATATTTGGAAATAAGATGGATGATTTGACAGGAGAATTCAGACGGCTGGATTGAGATGTGTAGGGAGCGAGTGTTTGGTACCGTCAACTGCGGACGTAGTTAAGCCTTTATTCTATTCTATTCCAGTGTGCTTTAATACAGTTATATATATTAATACATGGAGAATTACAAAAACTCGGGAAAATATCTGTAAATCTCAAACTAAGGGCAATAATAACGATGTGTAAAATAAGACATCTAGACACTGCACAAGAAATACATACGCATTTGTAAAGATTTTAGAGAAAGGTACTCAAAAACACTAGCGAAGAGAGTACTAATGAATGGAAGAAAAGGACCAGGAGAGAAAGAAAATATCCCACCCAGCTGTAGCTGTGACTGAAACTCGAGGAGGTAACGCGATCCCTCCTCACAATAAATGCTTCGATAGTATGTGAGAGGTCTCTTTGGGCTCCAAAAAGCAGGAAAATAGAAAAAAAAAAAAAAAAAAAAGCGATAGGGCTTATTCAGGAAGCCAAAAATCGATAATGTTTATAAAGCCAAAAGGAAAAGAATATATTGGGTGTCCCAGATATAGTGTAAAAAAAATGGGTAATATGCATGATAACCGGGTTAGAATGGCGCAGGAACAAGTTTCCTATCTCAATCTGTTGAGGAGATAGAAATTTTTATTTATTTTTTAAATCTTATTTTTTTCTGAAATATGGCAGTTTTCTCTACTTTGGTTTGGTTAGCGGAGAAACAGAAACGATGATATTTTCTTAATCAGTATTAAATTTTCTAAAAGATGAGTTAGGTCTAGATATTTTAAATCCACTTTCAGTGGGCCTTTTAACGCGCAAAACACAAAACATTTATTAAAACTTAAATTTTTATAGGTTTTGAAAATACCTCACTCCCCACTGGAGCACCCTAGAAGTCGTCAAATTTCCTAATAACTGCGGAATTCAGTTAGCTTTTTTGTGGTGTAACCCATGAAACAATTGCACCTTATGAGTCTAAAAGAAGTTTTTCGGATGACAAACACGCTAGAGAATAAGTACTTGATTGCTTCACAGACCTACTAGAAAAAACTACCTGATTGATTAAAATTATTAGTTATTTTATCTCTTGTCCATATCCAGGGGTAAAGAGTGAAGGAGGCAAGCCCTCCCTCCCCCTCCCCCCACCTCAAAAAAAAAATAAAAATAATCTTATTTTAGGGAGTCAGGGGGGGGGGGCCAACCCAAATTCTTACCGCTTACCTGATAAACATACCTTTTTTTACTTTTTTTTAATAATTATAAAAAAATAACAATTTAGGATTATTTGAAGAAATTAAATACACCAACAGAAAAATAAACACTACCTCCAATCAAAACGTGATATCATATCTGGGCTAATGATAGCAGGGTTTATTTGCAATTGTCATTTTTCTGTTGGTGTATTTAATTTCATCAAATAATCTTAAATTGTTATTTGTTTATAATTATTACCCCCACCCTTGACTCCCCTTAATCTCAACAGATTGAGTTAGGAAACTCGTTTCTGCGCCATTCTTCCCCGTTTAGCATGCAGTATTACCCATTTAATTTTATACTTTCACTTACCTATATATGAAATATATAGTAATACCATAGTAATTGGATAATAATTTCCCCCATTTTATAAGACAGTTTTTATTTATTTTTTTTACTTTCACTTACCTATATATGAAATATATAGTAAGTGGAAGTATTGCGATCGTGAAAAATTTCGACTTCCGGTTTTCAACGGAAGTAATCGTTTTGGGGTCCCCTGAGTCCAATCAACCAAGTAACGCAAAATGGTGTGTGTGTGTGTGTGTGTGTGTGTGTGTGTGTGTGTGTGTGTGTGTGTGTGTGTGTGTGAACATACTAGCTCAAAAACTATAAACCATGCGAACCTGAAATTGGGTATTTATTGTATTTATAAGTCCGCGATGTGACAGCAAAAATTTCATTAAAATTGCTCAAAGGGAGGGGGTACTTAATTTAATAACTTTTTACGTTTTTTTCGATTTTCTCAAAAACGGCTCTAACGATTTTGATCAAACTGGGTATTTGATGTATTTATATGCCCGAGATATGACTGTAAAAATTTCATCAAAATTGAATAACCGGAGGGGGGACTTTACTTAATAAATTTTGTAACATTTTCACGTGTTTTTTTTATTTACTCTAAATCAGCTTTAACGATTTTGATCAAACTGGGTATTTGATGTATTTATATGCCCGAGATATGACTGTAAAAATTTCATCAAAATTGATTAACCGGAGGGGGTACTTTACTTAATAAATTTTGTAACATTTTCACGTGTTTTTTTGATTTTCTCAAAAACAGCTTTAACGATTTTGATTAAACTTAGTATTTGATCTATTTATATGCCCGAGATATGTCTGTAAAAATTTCATCAAAATTGATCAACCGCAGGGGGCACTTTACTTAATAAATTTTGTACCATTTTTACGTGCTTTTTTTATTTACTCAAAAACGGCTTTCACGATTGTGACCAAAATGGGTATTTGATGTATGTATATGCCAAATATGTGATAGCCAACATTTCATCAAAATTGATCAACCGAAGGGGGGACTTTACCTAATAAATTTTGTATCATTTTCACGGGGTTTTTTATTTACTCAAAAACGGCTTTAACGATTAATAAAAATAAGATATGAATGTAGAAAAATGTGTGACTTTGGGAAATGATATTTTGGGAAAAAACACGTCAATTTCTTATCTAAGTAAGTTGGTAAGTGAAAGTTGTGTGTTGCGCGCACGCACCAGATTTTTTTACACTATGTTTGGGGCACCCAGTATATCATTTTTTTTCATTTAATTAAATTTAATATTTAACTATAGCCAGATAATTAAAGCATTCTGTATTGGCACTTTATACATACGTTTATAGGTCTGTAACCTAATCAGGAACGATTCCTTAGAATAAAATTGCGAAAGGGAATGCATATGGTTTATTTTAAAAATATTTAAAGAAGTTAGGATTTGCATGTTGGAAATAAGGAAAGTAGAGTTAGAGAAGGGAGGGAAGAGTTTATCATAGCCGGAGGAGGTCGGCCAATTATAGTAAAAGCCCCGAGCAGGTCTCCATTTTTACTGAAAGTTTTTTCCGATTGGGGGGGGAAAGTCCCGCGTTCTAATAGGGCACACCGAGGCAGGGTACTTTGACAATAAATAACCGGACGGTAAACCCACTTAGGCTAGGAACACCTGAGACATGGCTCCAGCCCATTACCGTCTCCAGATTATCCCCTCCGCCGCTAAACAATACACTCCTCTCCCGTCGACGATTAATACCTACCGGGGCATTCAAGCTCTCTGATCTTCTGTCACCTGTCAATCCCTCGTTATGTCATCAAGCATCAATGATGACAGATATTTCTTACTTAGCCTTTGTATAGAATCCACCATTCATCACACTTCAATGACTGTTATGGTTCTTTTGATTAAGCAAGGATGGTCCCTATTCATATTATTACTTGGAATGTTTGCAGTAATTTATTAGAACGTGGTCGAACGTTTGGATTGTTTTAGGGCTTTCTGGATGGGTCGATAGCGGACCGTAAATAAGAAGCGTTCGACTAGTGTCTTAGGCCGAGCGCACATTGAGACACTCGCGACGCAGAGCAGAGCAGAGCAGTTTTTGTGGTAACTGAAATATATAGGAACCGCGCACATTGGGACGCAGAGCAGAGCAGGCCGATGTGGCACTCGTGGATCTGCCACAGAAAACTGTGCCGATGCGACGCAGTTTTCAATATTTGATTATTTTAATACCTATTATTATCATTTAATATTAGTGTTTGAGTAGTTCTACTTTTCTCTTAAGCAGGTTAATGAAACTAAGTAGGTCTTCTGTATATATAGGGTGTTCTAGATAAGTTCTAGGAAAAAAAAGGTTTTAAAAATATAATAATTTAAACGATATATATATGTTCTGTTATTTTAGATTCCAAAATCATAATATAATTTTGAAATTTCTCGCTATTCCAAAAGCGCATGATACGAGTGTTTTGAATTTTTAAAACTAAACAATTTCAGGATGAAAATGTAGCTGTAAAATTAGTTTTAAAAAATATATATAGAAATATTAAAATTTAGATGAGGGCCTTTCTGAAGTTCTAAAAGCAGATACTTTTTTTTAAATATTTTTAATATTGTTATTTTATTTGTAATCACTTATTTCGGTTTTCGTTAGTTTTTATTCGTCTTACTGTGACACGTTTAAAAATTAGAAAAACAAGTTTTCTTCTCATAGATACTAGAAGTTCATTAAACGATTCAACAAGTTATGATCTTAGGAAAATTTGACTGATATTATTTCACTGAAAAAAACATAGGCTTTATGGACATTTAGTTAATGGAAATGCTTATTACAACCAATAATGTATATGTTGGGATTGCAATAAATCAAATCGATTTATCCTTCACCAAACTTCGTTAATTTTGTTGAGTTCACCAAGCTCAAATTTTTAAGATACAAAATAAAACAAACTTGAAGTGCTAATATTTTAATTAAAGCAGTCAATTAAATAATTTAAAATTAACAAAAAACACAATCAAATCATTTAACCTAACACGTTCAAGAGAACAAATTTAAGCTATATAAAAATCGAGTTTTTGGTTTAATTATATTTTTTAATTCACATGGCCATCTCGATTTCTTCAGTAAAAACAGTATATTTCTTCTTTTATTAAATATATTTGAGTAAAAAGAAAACTGCTATTTAAAAATCAACCATGTGTTGATTGGAACTTTTTTAATAAGAAATTTTATGTGAATATAACTCTTCTCTGTTATATTATCTTCTTAATTTTATTATATCCTCATACAGAATAGAAAAGAAGAGAAAATAAATTTTGTTCTGGGACAAGGTCCCTCAAGAATAACAGACTGGAACAAAAAATAAAACTACATTTGGTCAAATAATTAAAGTAATGGTGGATAATTAAAAATAATATTTTCATTAAAAAACCATAATAAATAGTTATAAAAAATAAAAGTATACAAAGTAGTGAATAATATATTGATTTATCAAATAAATAAATTACAATAAATGTTCAAGGAAAAAAAAAAGAAGAAATTAATGAAAAAAAGATTATTCCATAATGATATAATGCTGTTAAAATAGTATCCAAAGATTTTAAGAGATTTGTGCCTAATATAATTCTACAAACTTAGAGCTTAACCAGATCTCCCATTACCTGATTTTATAACATCACGATAAGTAATGGTTTTAAGCTTTGGATCCCTCAGACTAAATAGTAACTTCAATGTAATTATGTAATTCACCAGACTCAGACGGAAATATTTAATAGATTGTTAAGAATAATCTGTTTGCAAATTTTTTCATGAGCTGATCTTTTCTCCATTTCCTCATCTTATCACAATCTTTTTTACGTTGACTTTTGATAACGCAAATTGTTTTTGTGTTCAACTCTATATACGAATCATATTCTGATCTTAAATCCAAGAAATCTAACATACTTTAACTAAAAAAGCCCCTGCCTTCCCGAAACTGCGGCACAGAAACTGCTCTCCAATGTGCGCGGGTACTTGTGCGACGCAGTTTTTTTTTCGTGCCGCCTGCTCTGCTCTGCTCTGCGTCGCCTGCGTGACACAGTTCGATGTGCGCCTTACCTTAGTCTTAACTTTGACAGCGAAAAATACAGTTTCTTCTGAGTCAGTGTTGTGCAACTGATTGTAACTGTTTTTTAACATTACTAAGGAAACAATTTTTTTTTTTGAAATTTTTGTGGAATAATTGTAGTCAATAAAATTATTTAAACCCATATAATTGTTACGATATAATAGTAAGAGCATACTGGCCAAGACTTCGCATTCAATTTCCGCCAATGAACATGATCATCTTAGTGTTACGAAGTTATTTCACAATCGCTAATACAGCGTCAAAGTTTACGTTACAATTTCAATACGGGATAACGAAGTTGTAATACATTGTACAATGAATCGAAAAAATTGAATGGGCATATCAGTAGTGATTAGGCGGTTATAAGAAGGGGGATAAACTCTAATCGGATGACTTTGGCATCAAAATACTTAGTTCGGTCTGTTTTATCTGTAAAGCTTTACGAAAATTCGTGTTTGAATCAACAGTGAACATCCAAAATGGTAAAATAGTCGGCACCCTAAAACATTACAACGCATACAACAAATTAAATAAACTTGCAAATTTTCTAATATATTTATAAAATCATAGCAATATGGATTCTACCTCTTTATTTTACCTTAGGTCGTTTCCCTTCTTTTTCTGAGTTAAAAGTTTTTTGTAATATACATGGGAGAGGCTATCCTACAGCCTCATCATCACTTTATTTATCGATTTATTTCATCTGACATGTAAGAACTTTTAAATATGGAGTTACGGAATTGGTCTCTTTGGATTCAGGAAAATAGAAACTACTAAAACGACCCCCCACCCCCTAAAGGAATATGTCCTGTGGATTCTGCAGGTGATTCTTACTACTAATTAGAATTAATGACAAATTTTGTTTTTGATGTGCAATTTTTTTTTTTTTTTTATTTTGCATAGAAAAATATGTTATATATTTTTCTATACAGTTTCGTAATAATAATGCAAACAAATTTATTAGAGAATGCTCCTTTAAAATTTTGGTTTATTAATTGAGCTCAAAATACTATTTTTCTACGTAATTGTTACACATTAACGCATTTGAAACAGCAGACATCATGGCATACTCCTTCTTTAGGTGGGCATATTATCTTCAAGAGCTCTTTTCCACTTTTTATCGAACCCTGATGAGGAACCTTCAATTTCCTGAACAAGGTTTTAAATGTTTTTGGTAAATCGCCTTTGTATTTTTTCCGTATTTCTTTTAGCTTTTTATCGAGTATTTTGTCACGCTCGGCCGCCAATTTCGTATCAGTCTTCCATTTCACATTCTTATATACATCGATGGTTGGATTCTTATTGCTCGCCCTCTTGAGTATCTCCAAATTGTACATGTGCTCGCGACGAATAAACTGTATCTTGTCCCAGAGGCTGCCTTCGAGTTCCTTGGGGTTGAGGTTGTTGGCCTTGACTAGGTACTTCATTATGTCGAACAGGGTGAAGTTGATGAAGGAATAGTGCCTCCATGCTCTCTCGTTCCACAGATGAGCTGAGTACATGAATCTGAAAATAAATATGTATTTTGTTTTCTCACAAATAACAGTCATATAATAATAATGTAACGTTAAATCGTCAAATACAAAAACATATGGTTTAATATCCCGGACCGTTTTTTGGAACAAACTAAGCAGTTGGAACGAACTGTTTAGTTCTAGATTGTTCGAGCGTAAGGCGTTCCACCAGCTTCCAAAAAGACCTGGAACATTCCAGAAGGTTCATTTTACGACGATATATAAGGACCGAGTGACTGGGCCAGTTAAGGTCAGGCCACACATGTCCGCACGTGAAGCTCAAGTCATATGATTAGTGTGCTTTAACGGTTCCATTTTTGAAACCTGCTCAAATATTTGCGTTGTATTAATTCGTTGACATTGATAATTGTTATATTTTTATTTAATAAATACTCTTTAACTCACAGAAGCGTTAAAATAACATTTAAGAATAGCAAAGAGAGAATTTCTCAAAGAAAGATTGATAATTTTGGCAGGCTAGCAATATAAGCGAATTCTAAGTAGTCGTAATGATTGGATATAAAGCTAGGAACACGCAATTGCTGGTTCCTGCCTATATATCCAGTTCTGACCGCGTTAAAAGAAAAGCTATTAGGAAGGATCATTTCCAGGAAAATCAACGAAAGGAAAATCAAGAATGGAAAAGGCATAGACACACTTAGAATCTCCACTCCTATGAGGTGGAAAAAACAGATATATTGGATGTAAAAATAGGTATCGAAAAACTAAAAACAAGAAAGGATCCAGGGATAGTTAAGGGTCTGGCCACACATGCCCGCACCGGATCCGCACCGTAGCAATAATATAGGTTATGTTCAGAATATTTTTAATTTAACTTACATATTACCTTTAGTTATGCCTAAAGTGGCCTGTTTCTGACATGTGTGGCCTGACCTTTAGACGTTACTAAAGGTAATATGTAAGTTAAATTAAAAATATTCTGAACATAACCTGTATTATTGCTACGGTGCGGATACGGTGCGGACATGTGTGGCCAGACCTTAACTCGTTCAAGCCGGGACTGAAATTCATGCTCCTTGCCCATTGGTGGCTTAACTTAATAATTTTCGCTCTATCGGATGGGAGTTATTCAAGGGCATTATGCAGTATTGACAATCCGACAATAATAAAATAAATAATACTATTCCCCCTCATTATACATCGTCGTTGAAAGTTTTGTGATTGACCAAAAATGTCAGATGCGGCAGTCTAGTGCGGGCTAGTGGTACACCCCGGCGTGAACGTGTTTAAGACTGTCAAGAACATGAAAGAAACAAGCTACTATATATAATGCCATAAAATCCTTCGTAAACGGACAATAATAAAAAGGAACAGAGGATACGAAGCGCAAACAGAGCTTTCTTCTCCCTCTCAAAGTTATAAAAGTCCCGAAAAATCTCAAGAAAAGATTTTATTTTAGTTACTTTGTGCTTAAGATTTATTGATTTCTTTTTAGATATCATTCAGTTTAATATATGTTTAAATAAAAAAAAAACTCACTGTTCCTCTTTACTAATACGACGGTCGAGATCCCTGAGTGCCGTGTCCAACTCCTTCCCTCTGATGTGGAGTAGGCTAGCTTCTTTGTAATATTCTTCATGCCGGTCGATCAAGTCCTTAAGGAGTGTGGCGTGCTTTTCCGCTTCCTGTAAGTCAAGCGAGTGATCATCTGAATAAAGTTATAACTACAATAGAAAGAGAGAGAGTGGAAATTAAAAAAAATAATAATTCCTACAGTAATTTTTTTTATACGGCTAGTTATCTCGATTTCGCGCTGCTGCTTCCAAATGCCAACTTGCTGCCACAAATGCCAACTATACATCGCAGTAAGCATCGGTAACGACAAATTCTTCCATATACGTAAAGCCAAGGGGGAAGATATGTTGCATTTTTGTGGTGTATGATTAAGTTTGTGTTTTGACCCTAATAAATAATATTTTTCTTACATTGTTCAGTTCCAGATGGAAACTATTCAATGAAAGGTGTAACAGATGTTACAGATCCCACTTTTTTGAAAAGTGATGCTTGATTCCGTAGCAATAAATACCCAACATATATAATATTCTTATTTCTAATTCTCAGGACATCACTTCAGCAATAGTCTATATCCGAAAAGAAATGTACTGAGCATATACCTAAAAACAAAGTTCAAAACATAACATAAATACCAAACTATCCTCCCTGAAAACATTTTTCTGAATTTATCGAGATAGGAATACATCCTATTGATCATCTAAGAGGTATTAAAAAAAAAAAAGGAACAATCCGATTCGACGATACTAAGCGATCGAGGAACAAAGGCTTATAAAAATAAACATAATGGCTGACCAAGATGGCGAGGTGGACGGCAATTGGTGGTTACAGGTGCGCCTCCCCCCACTCACCTGTTCTTCGGCCTCACCTCACCTTGGTAGCCAATGGCTAACCGAATCACAACAACCTCCATCCGCATCCAATAGCAAGAGTTGTTTTTTCAGCTTTGGAATCATTAGAAATTATAATTTGTCAATTGGTAAGGTTTTTTCGACATTGAAAAAAGTACTGATATAGAATTTATATTAATTATTTTAATATATTCCGAAAAATATATTAAATATTATTTTCTTCCAATTCAAACTATGTTAGATACAAAACTGCAGAGTTCAAAACCATTTCATGTGATATACCCTTTACGTTAATAGAAGAATATGTTCTAAAAATTGGATGTTCTCTTTTTTTTTCTCTCTTTTAGTGTCTTAAGTGAAGTGCATTTCATATTTAGGACAACATTCACACGACTTTTACAGAAAATTCAACACAAATATTCGCACTAAAAATAAAAATACTTTGTAGGAGTTGTTATCACCTCTTTGGCCTCCTCCCCAATCTCCTTCCTCAACTTCATGAGTTTCTGATACCTCCAGTGAATATTGTATACCGTCTCGTACTTATCACCACAATCTCTCAACACTTCCTTCACGAATTTCGCCGAATCTTCGTAAGTTTCGACAGCTTCTTCCATGCTGTCTTTTATGTAAAGTAGCGTATGGCAGGCCATGATATATCTCTTATAAATCTTCTTCAAACCTTGGAATGTGTCCAGATCTTTGGCGATCATTTTAATGCATTCGGTAATTTGCTTTTTGTTGTTGACGATCATCTGCTGGTAGCTGAGTAAGGTTTCTTTTAGCTTCTTCTTCGCTTCCACGACCTGCTGCTTGACTCGTTCGGTAACGATTTCCAACTTCTTTTGTTTCACCATCTCGGCATGCTTCAAAGGATCTTCCAATTTACGTCTATAACAAGACACGGAACGTTATAATTATTTACACTATTTATGATACAAGACATAAATGGCTTGCATTTTTGATTTGATATAACGTTTATTTGTAAATAACTAGTTGTAGGTAGCAATACCGAGACAGCCCTGGTCTGGAAAATATCAACTTGCGATAGCAAGGAATCCTAAGATGCAGCAAGGTTACAAGTTGAAGAAGTGTTTTGAGTATCAGGAGGACAATCTTTTTTACGACGAAGATATTCATATATGACCTAAATATCACCGGGGATTAATTTATTCGTGTCATAAAATGAAGCTTTTCTTAGTTTAGGATTAATGTTGGCTTGTAAGAATCGGATATAGGATGAATCCAAAGTTTGGCATAGTTTTTCCAACATTTTTCACTTTTCGATTACACCTAATAAAATTCAAGTGTTTTATAACAATTTTTAGATGTATCTACGAAGTAAATATCATTGTTTTAAAACATTTTCTCACTTTACTGATAATAATAAAACATAAAATCAAACTTGAAATCCGCCTGAGAATTGTTCTCCTCCATGTCCAAACTGGCCTGAGCATTATGAAATAAATGGGATACTATAATAGATTATCAACTAAGAATAATTATTAGTCTAATTTACGGCTATCAGTATAGAGTTCTAGTAGCATATTTTTTAAACTAGTTTTTAGCAGAACGATACAAAATAGTAGGAAAAGACATGGTTGGTTTGCTACAAAACATCAAAGAGATTCAATGGGAGTTTTTTTTGTTTTTTCCTCTGGAGGATACCCTTCCTTGGATACAAGTCATGAAATAGCATACTCTCAAGAATTGCATAACCGACCCTGCAACTGAATAAGTTTGGTATGTTGGTTATGCTTCCAGTGTGAAGTGGAGCTGAAAGGGCAGGTGACTCTTTTATAATTTCGGCAAACATTTAAGTACAGCTTACAGTAAGGGTGTAGAAGGTTTTTTGGTTCAATTTAATTTTCTCATGATGCTAAAATTTTATTTTTATAAATGTATGTGTATCTTTTCATTTTGTATGAATTCGACTCATTTACTAAATCTTATAAAATCAGTCCTATGCAACCAAAAAAATTCCAAATACATAACAGCCGAATGTACTTTTTATATGAGTTTATCCAAAAAAAAGCGTTGGAAAAGTATTTATTTCGTTTTTTCCATTACATTTGTGAAAAATGATATGATGATGATTTTTTCTGTCTTCTCCACATAATGAAAATAAAATTTCGGAAAAAAGACAATTATTAACACATTTACGGCCTATTCTCTTTTTGATCACATTTTTTTCTACCGTTATAACCTTTAATATCCCCATGGAAAAAAATGGACCCCATTAGAACACACTATGTCCCTTCCAGTTCAGTAGAGGATTATAACTTCCTAACTATCTTTTTATATAAAATTAAAAAACTTCAGCAAAGATTTTTCCTTATGCAATGGTAATTTAAACTATTAAAGTCAATGATGTCTTTGGGTAAATTCCATCGGAATACATTTATTTACTTCCCTAAAAGTTAATATTACAGTAAGCCACAGCAAAAGTTGCTATGCAAAGTAGTCTATTCGTATTAAAAATAATTTTTAGAGCTTTTTATAATGGAGTGACTGTTCGGAAAATTCAGGATAGTTTTTCCTACCCATAAAGAAGTTTAAACGTTTGCTGAAAACGAAACGAGGCCATCCTTCGGATGTAGGAATGCCGTCGGGTATAGCGTACCGATAAATTATCTTTTATCAGCCGGCTGATAAGGGCCCATGATGAGAAGTATATTCTAAGGACTCGGCTGGTTCCGATAAAAAGTCATAATTCGGCGCCCATATCCTCGGGCCATTACTCCAACTATATGTTCGATAAGGAGCATTAATAGCGCTTTACAGAGTCCTAAATGCTTCAATGGAACCTCTCCCGAGACGTTAAGTAGCTACTTCGAGAACTACTTCTAGTGATGCTTTGTCTCCATATTAGGATATGATGTAAAAGTAAATAGAATGTGCGATTAGTAATATAAAAAGATAATCTCTAGATAAAATATACTTTTTTATTTATTTTTTTGCGTTGCCTCTACCCTGCATGATCATTGGCTACATCTTTATTTTAGATTCTCGAATAATATCTGATAGATTTTAAATATTCCAATTTAAATGTCATCTTGAACTTGTCACAGTTCATCGTCTCATAAAAAATAAATGTAAAGATCCTCAGAACGTTTTGCTTCCGATTTTGACGATCTTCTTTATTCTTAATGTATAAATTGAAACTATTAAATTGCTCTCTAATATCGTCATTTCTGATCATTTATGTTCTTGTGCAACCCCTTGTCTTTCTCAGGAACCTCATAACAGTTTGAAATTTATTTTCTTTCTTTTTAGTGGTAACCAACCTTTCGCTTCAGCAAGATAACACAGGAACTGCCATGACACTATAGAATTTCAAAATGGTATCTTTCAACACTTTAAGAACCAATATTCTACTAATGGTTCCGCAGACATTTTTTAATTCTTGTATTTTATGTTTAATGTCAGAAACACAATCAAAACTTATAGTACAGCCTAAATAAGAGATTTTAGATACTTCTCCTAGAGCTGAATAATCCAATACTTTTTTTATCTAACTCTTTATTTTCCTCGGAAAGATTTTATTTTAATTTTATTAGTAGAAACCTTTATGTTAGGTTCTTTGCATGTTTCGTTTAGCTTGTATTCCGATCTCTACAGGTCATCTATATCCTTTAGTATAAAAACGATCGGGAAAAAAGAAAAAAACCTCTTTCAGTTCAGTTTGATATGGCATACTCTCGAATATCAAAGTAGGGTAAACCCATGAAGGGTTCGGGTTCAGTACTGTGTAAGGAAGTACTGTTTCTTGGTCAGCTGTCGAGCAACCGCCAGGTTGTTTCCCATCAATTTTTCAATCAAGGTTACTCACTTTACACAGGCTGGGTATACCACAGGAGGGTCTCTGTCCACAAACGATCCATGACAGAACATTATAAATATCCTGCCAAGCCAAATTCGAATTCAATGCCTTACCAATGAGCTACCCGACTCCCTAATCACTTAAAAAAAACGAAAAAATAAAGTATTATTTCAAACTTTTAAAAATTCCTCTTTAGTAAAGAGAGTCGAGCTTTAATTTCACACTAGTGTAAGCTGAAACACTGGCCAAAAGGAGATATTTCAGCATGAAGAGAAGTTTCTAAGGTGTGAAAAGTGAAAAGTGAGGTCCAAAAAGACACATTAGGATTGCATTTAATATTTGGTCTACATTGACAGAATTGAAATTAGCCGAATTGGAAAAGCAGTTTTCGAGTGGATATACATTGTTTAGTTGCATCCCTGCCTAATGAGGCATTCAAATTCTATAATAAACAATTATGTTCATTATTATAAAATCATAATTTTCATCAATCAATCTGCTAATTGCCATATATCATAACAAGGCATCTAGTCTAATTGACTTCATATTAAATATAAAGTTTTTCATTAATAAGTACCCAGACTAAAAGTTAAGATACGGCTATTACAAAATTGAATTTTCCTACTATCAACTATTGGAAACAGTTTCTTATTTAACAAGAAAAAGAAAGACGGAATGGTAATCAAAATTATTAATTAAGTGATACTTAATAAGAGCATTAATAGTTTTCGAATTTCAGTATCTCATGAAATTTGAAGTGGATCATTATAATTACAGTTGTGGATAATTATATTACTTGCTAAATACAAAACAGCAGATTCTCTCTAGAATGATGCTAAAATAAAAAATGAACAAGGCAATAGAAGAGATCCTCCAGAATGATGAAAAGGAAATCAAAGTACTCTTCGACTAATTCAAAAGATGTAATTATCTTCACAGTATTTAAACATTCTTCCTAGGATGCTTCAATGACGCTCATGGGTAGATGTAAAATAAATACTATAAATAAATTTCAGTTATTAACTGAAATTCGATGTCTGAGGTGTAAATACAAAATTAAATTTAATTTTTAGTCGGTTAGTGATTAAACGATTTAATAAAATGATAAACTTTAAAACACAAAAGTGATAAATACAAGAGAGATAAACTTTTTATTGTTTACATATTTTGGGTGGAAGGATGGCCGAGTGGACAAACTCGTTAGAAAATATGCGTTGCCCATGTAAACGTAGGATTGGGAACCCGAAGATAGCAAGTTCAAAACCCAGAGCCAGGGGAAATTTAATAATACTCGGCATCAATCCTCCAACCACTCCCCAGACGTGGAGAACCCCGTATAGCCTAACCGGCGAAGAAGAGGAGGAAAAAAAGTGAACTAAATCGAATAGAAAAAAAAAAAACTTACGCACATGATTTGTAGGTCGAATAAATAAAATTGAATGGCGGGAGGTATCTGTTGTTTTGCAGCCTGAACGCAGAAGATCCTTCCTTCATTTCGAGCAAACTAGAAATGAACTCGCCTCGCTTAGTGACCGGAACTGGCCAAGTGACGTTCCGTTGCAGCTTCATTTCCTAAAATTTAAAAATTAATACATTATACAAAATACTTCCATCCAGAATACGCCCTCAATGTAGAAATTAAACGATTCATTGGAAGACACATTCAGAAAAAGACCAGGACTCTAAAGTATTTATCGCTAAAAATATTATATAAACCCTATTAATGCCACTTATGTGATCAAAACGATTCCACCATCAGTAACTAATTGGAGAAATAACTAGGGTGGAATTTCAGTTAAACTTTTGGAAAAATAAAGTGATTTAAAAATGACTCTCCATTGGGGCCAAGTTACCAAGTAAATTCTATGTATGCTTAGGAATATGAATTGACTAAATATAAATATGAAACCATTTCATAAACGTATACAGCAGAAAAAAAAGAGAAATATTTTCACAAGAAGAAAATTGTGACGTATCTTTGGAAAGCTGAGAATTTCAGAAAGAGCAATACTTCCTTCATTCTGACTTGGTGATGTCTGATATCCAATTTCTGGGAACCGGTCATTAAGGTTGGTTTAAACCAATAAGCATTTATGATAGGAATAACATAGATATTATGACTTACATATATTAAATATCAAAATACATTTATAAATTACTTTTTAAGATTGAAACACTGCAAATACTTGATCAGACTATTTTGAATAAATATTCTATACTCAACTAATTACTTTACATGTTTGGATTGAGAAACTAAAAAATTATCGCTTATTTCTTTAAATTAAAATAATGACATTGTTTTTATCGCAGATAGCGTCTTCTAACCGCTACGCTATCTCAAGAGGTGATAAATCCAAACATAAAATAAGACCTGACTAAGTACGGGGACTCTAATTATACCCAAGGTCGCGGGATCGTAACCCTCTTTTTTAAAAAGAGTTATAAATAAAAATCCTTAGTTATGATGTCCTTCGAATGCAACTAAGTATGACGGTCCCAGGCCTGCGCGATGTCAAGGACTAGTTAAAGATCCCTATCCCAATTATATCTGGATAGGAAAAGTCTCAAAAATGACACCACGTAGGATTAAGGAAGTTATGTCGTCGTTTGGCCATATAACCCCTAACGGAGAAGAAGGTTTGCGTTTTTCTCTTAAGAGTGTAAAATTGAAGAGAAAAGGACTGGAATTTTAAGCCTCTCGCAACATTTAATTAGCCTCTTTGAGATTGAGATACGAGTTTATGAATGAAAAATTTATTTCGAGCTCCAGGCTACCAGGAAGCGATAGGGTGCGTTTCACTCAATGCTTATTGTTCATTCATCCAGTTCAGGTTGTAAAGGTTATATATTTGTTCAGTTGTTCTTTTTAAATTACTAAAAATATTAAGCGAAAATAATTAGTTTCTTCTTTGCTTTCAAAATAAAATAATGATTTTACATCTCTGCAATCAATTAGAAAACAACTGGATTCCTTAAAAAATTAGTTTTCTCATAAGAAGGTTAATATATGATCAGCACATTAAATTTAATCTATATATAATATATACTTAAGTAAATTTAATGCAATATGAGTGAACATTTCTTAGTAGTACAGTGAGCGAATAAAATCAGACATAAAAAAAAGATTAACTGCATTTAATCGAAAATAAAACGTTTAAAGTGTTCTTATTGTATGTAATTTTGAAATATTATCTATAACTTATAGATTATATAAATATAATCTAATAACTTATTATCTGCTGACTGCTTGGAATGGACTCATAGGATTCAGAATCACACAGAAATCATCAGAAACGATGTATAACTATCTAATAAGGACATTCAAAGCAGGATACCCAGGAACAAAGACTAGAACACCATTAGCATCAGCTGCTATCCAAATGTGATACTGACAAAAACAAAGCTCTAAAGATATTTTACCAAACCAGACAAATAATGATGAAAAGCGAGATCTTAACGTTCCATTTACATTCCTCAGCACAATGTAAGAGACATTCTAAAATACACATAACATTAAAGTATTAGATCTGTACAATGTTAGTACAAATAATTAAATAAACTAGTCCTTAGTTACTCTTCAACAGTTTTTATTACAATACTTTAACATAAACTAAGAACACACAATAAAACACTAACTAACTATAACAGTTTCTATACAATAGGGAGGTTACTTTTTAATTGCCTCAGTGTTGCCAATCAGTGTTGCTTACTCAGTGTTGCCAGGCTCCTACAGATCAATATAAAAGATAAGAGTATATTTTTAATAATCAAAGATTTTTAATAACTATAAGTATCTCATCCCAGTGAATAATTGGTTCTCAATTTTCTTACTTTTCAGGGCAAAAGCTTTAAAGTTTGAACGGTATTTATATATAAAAAACATTTTATAAAAAAATATTAAACCAACTTCGAAACCTAGGAACCAGTAAAAATAAATTCACTGAAAAGTATGAAATAATTACCTTCTGATTTTTATGAATACACAGCAAAATTGGAAAATGGTATAAAAAGTGGAAAAGTGCAATAAGACGAATAATTTTATTTTGATTTGTACAAATACACACTAATTGTTAATAAAAATTATTAAATTAAAATATTAAATACTATGTTCAATACAACACAATCTTTTCGGAGGCGGCGCAAAATAGAAATAACATGTTACTGATACAATTCCATTAGTAGGCATTGAAATCAATAGCTGGGAAGAGAAGATCCATTTAGAAGATTTTCATAATGTCTAGTGTAAAAAATTTTAAATTTTGCGCCGCCTCCGAAAAGATTGTTTTCTATTGAACATAGTATTTAATATTTAAATTTAATAATTTTTATTAACAATTAATGTGTATTTGTACAAATCAAAATAAAATTATTCGTCTTATTGCACTTTTCCACTTTTTATACCATTTTCAATTTTGCTGTGTATTCATAAAAATCAGAAGGTAATTATTTCATACTTTTCAGTGAATTTATTTTTACTGGTTCCTAGGTTTCGAAGTTGGTTTAATATTTTTTTATAAAATGTTTTTTATTTCACAATTTTTAGTTGGAGAAGATAACAAATGTAGAAAACCGTACTTTGGTTTAAAAATTTCGTTGGTAATTAATTAGTCGTTGATAAAATAAACGTTGGTTTTAAAATTTCGAAATCTTTTTACGCTCTACCACGTTTGTCTTTCCCAGGTCTTTTTATTATATAAAATTATTATCAAATACACTTTACCTTTTCAATTTTATGAATACACACAGAAAAGTGGGAAAGCGGTGCCTGTATTATACAACTTTCAACACACTACGTTTTATGATTATAAATGGATTTTTTTTTTTTAAAAGATCAATGTTCAATTGGGAAGGGAACACATAAAATGTTTTTCTACAATGACAATATTTTTCCTTTGCTAAAAGTCGTCAGTACTTGTCATTTACGTAGAGAATCAGTGTTCCGAGATGTGTTCAGTTAAATATACATAAATACATAAATCCGGCCATTCCAAGATGAAGTAGATAAGTCACTGAACAGTCAAGATTTTGGCCGGTTTTAGACAAGATATCGTTAATGGAGAATCGATGAGGATGCTAATATGACCTATAGTAAATTTGAAAGTAATTTTTAAATTTTGATTGCTTGAATATCCTTCTGAAAACTATGGCGATATTATACACGTCTTCATAGGATTACATCAATGGATAGGAGTCCCTGCAAAAAAAGGGGCAACCATAAAATTTATCGATATCAAAAAGACTGCCCCGCTAGGATAGAAGCAACAGGGTTTGGGACTCACACATGGTTAATTTATTATTACGAAGGATATTATTATTCTCCGTATTAGACTACTGACTTAATTCCAAAGGTTGATTCAATTATGTTCGTAATTCCTTTCGATGAATTTTTGACTAAATTTATTACCGAAGTACTATGAATTATATCCTTCGTAATAAAACATTATTCAGAAAATAAATTGCTAAACAATGCTGCTTCAATTCTAGTAGCGTAGCATTTATCATCATTTTTAACAATCATTTCCATGACTGCCGAATTTTTGCTGAGGGGACTTTCATACAATGAGGTTGTTTTCGGGTAGTTATCAAGTTTTATTTTGTAGTTTTTATTGATGGATGAACACCAGCAAAAGCCTCGATAGTTGTAGAAACAAATTTAAAAACCGATACTAGTAATCCGGATAACATAACAAAAGTGTCACCCATAAAGGATCGGCACAAGACCTCCGGCAAGATATTCAACAGTAACCGAGTGTATCCGGAAGAAGACAGAGGTATCTGAATCCTTTATTAAGTCAACTGAAAATGAGCTTTTCCAGGAATATTTGTTATTATTTTAATGTGCATAGTCAATAAAAGATAGAAATCAAAATCTAATTTAAACCAATAATAGCTACGATTTTAAATTTAAACGATCCTTCGGGAACTTGAAGAAGTCTTAAATTCTGCTTTAAAACGATTACCAATACTCAGTCTTTCTTGGAATTCCACGAATTTTGTTTTCTTATGATTATGGTGTCCAACCGTTGATTAGATCTAAATTAAGAAGGGTTACTGTTATCGGTGAATATACATCTATCTATTATTTATGCTAATATCGCTACAGAAAACGACAGCGATATTATATTCTGCTGATATTTATATCTTCATTTAAATCTAATGTTGAAAAATTAGTTAAGGTTATGTATAGGTTTGTTCCAACAAGCACGTAAAACACATCGATATCTAACAGACTGCTCATGTTCTCCCCCCACTCTTTTGATTCCGAATTTGATTGGTTGGTTTTCCCATTTGATTCATCCAGCAGTAATTTAATATTTGAATTTGTTAGTTATCAATTAGTTTTAATAGCTTGTTGGAGCATACCTTATGTTATATATGCCATATGTTTTTCCAATAAGTAAACAATTTGAGCGATAATTAAATAATTATTTTCATGTTTTTTCCTGATAACTTCTTAAATAAATTAGGAACCCCAAAAAGGTTTAAATGGGACCAACTTGGGAAAATACTCTACAAGATGCAAAAGGTTTCGTTCCAATTGGTCCACCCATCTCGGAGTAATCGGTGGACATACATAGAAAAAAAAAAAAAAAAAAAAAAAAAAAAAAAGTCACATACGTATCGAATAGAGTAACCTCCTCTTTCGTTCGAAGTCGGTTAAAAATCAGGTTTTAATTACTAAGCATTGAAATTTTGTCAAGCATACAAAATAATGACTTCTTATTATATCCATTAAACCAACTCAATACATCTTTTCAGCAATGAGATATTAAAGTTGTTCAACGACCGCCTGACTAGAAACCTCGATTCATCATTTTCAACCCCCTATAAAGTATGTAGGGCGGACTCTGCAGATCTCAAATCTTAATATTGATACCAAGTTAAAACTGAAGTTTCAAGAAAGTGCTAATTTTGTTTTATATTTCCTTCGATTTTATTTTCGATCCTTGATTTTCGATCGAAGTTCTACTGTTATTAAAATTACCACACAACTACCGGAGCGAAGCCGGGCACCCTAGCTAGTTAAAAATAAAACCATATGATTTACTTTATCATTCAGTACGACTTTGTTGAAATTGTTT
Source organism: Aelia acuminata (assembly GCA_911387785.2). NCBI lineage: Eukaryota > Metazoa > Arthropoda > Insecta > Hemiptera > Pentatomidae > Aelia > Aelia acuminata. The sequence continues at coordinate 36,814,106 of OU426982.1, forward strand.
AAATCTTTTACCGATATTGACAAAACACTTGATTTTTTGCAAGAGCGTTAGATAATTCATACAAAAGGAACGTGCCCTCAAGTCTGCAAATCCAACCACTTTAAAGTTCGATCAGAAGAAACGAAATCAGGGACTAGAAGAACGTTACTGAACTCGTCTTGGGAGAATTTATGTGGCGTCACCAACACATCACAGATGAGAGGAGGAACGTTTTCAAGTACACCTGTCATTTTTGGATTTTTTTGGATTTCGCGATTTTTTTGGAATTAGATGAATGAATAAATATAAAATGTTATTTTATTTAATACCTATTAAATGAATATAAATCGCTAGCGGATATGGAAGGAAACAGATCCATAACGAGTCGACGAAGGTCTACCCGGTAACAGGTGTGTTTTTACTTGCTAACAATTAATGAAAGTGACAATGCCGGTAGAATTTCATACAGTATTACTTGTGGGGGGGGGGGAATAAACAAATATAAATATCATAAGAAAAAAAAGTGAAGGACTATGAAGTGATTAGTATAAATAATATTCTCTCACCTCTAAATTACCCTTTTATGGATTCAAATAAAACTAGCAAACACTTTGGTAACTTTTACAGCTGTTCCATAGGCAAATAACTAGTCCACATGTTAGCATTTTCCTCTTATATATAAATCAATGAATCAAATTTATTATTACACTAAAATTATAAATATAAATAAATGGCTTTTAAACAGCGTAACATATCATATTATCTTGGTAGATTGTTTTCATCTAACATATATTTATTTGAATGTTAAAGAAACCCATCTTCAGTCTCAAAAATTGTTATTATTGGTGCAAAATTTTTAAAACATGAAATGGAGCAAAGGCCTGGCTAATAAAACATTATTGTAAGAGATCATTACCAAATCCTTTGTTAAATGACTGATCATCCTCAAAGTGAATAAGCTTTTTTTTTATCGAATTAGGTTTTATTCTTTTATTTATTTTGTATTTTATTACTTTATGTTTGGAAGCTCAAAGAGTAAAGTGAAATCGGAATAAAATAGGCAAAACTAGGAGCAGAAAGTTCTGCATATCCGACAGTATATGCAGTCCCTTCAAACAACTACTCACAAAGATATATATATATATGTAATCCACCTCCGTTTACCCAATTTTGATGAAATATTTGTTATCACATAACGGGCATATAGGGTAAAACGTACAGTTATTGGCACCCTTAAGACTAGATTTATGTGGTTAAATTAAAAAAAATACTTTTTAAAAAGTGATCAAATAGTAGAAACTTCCTATAGCTCCTCATTATCTATCCTCATAAAGACTCAAGAGGTTTTTTGGGGTCAATAGTTTTACAATATGGCAATATTAATTGTTAAAAGTGCCAAATCTAGTTATTGACACCCTGTGGATTTAATTGTGAAATCCACTGTGGTTTATTTCTTATTATTATATATTTATATTTTATATATATATATATATATTATATATTTATATTATATTATATATTTATATTGTTATTATTATATAGGGTTATATATTTGTATAACCCTATGGTTAGTTTGTTAAAGTCTGACTTCATTGATGACTTAGTCTCATCCTCCCTTCAAACATTAGACTCAGGTATATCTTGCAATAAAATTAGGACTTATTTACCTATTTCTTTAAGTTAAAGTTGGGGTACCATGTACTATGTACTGAGTGCCAATAAATGTATGGTTTAACCTACCTACCTCAAAGATCTAACTTTTTAACAGTTTCGAAAGACAAATCGTTTCTGAAATAGTCTGTTCACACACAAATCATTTTGCGGGACTTGGTTATTTGGACTAAGTGGACCTCAAAACTTGTATTTCCGTTGAAAGACATAAGTCAAAATTTTTCATGATCGCAATACTTTCCCTGACTATAAATTTTATATAAAGGTAAATGAAAGTTAAAAAATAAAATAAAATTTAAAAAAATACGGGCTTGCATAGTAGTCTACATATTAAGATCGCGGGTTCGCGTCGCGGTCGCGGGATCGTAACCCTCTTTTTTAAGAGTTATAAATAAAAATCCTAAGTTATGATGTCCTTCGAATGCAACTAAGTATGACGGTCCCAGGCCTGCGCGATGTCAAGGACTAGTTAAAGATCCCTATCCTAATTATACCTGGATAGACAAAATTTAGGACTCCCACTGTAGCACTGTCCGAATGGATAGTGACGTTAATTAAACAAACAAAGAAGAACAATATTAGCAGCATTAATAATCCCGGTGGTTTTATTATTTTTTTCTTAACAAAATAAAAATCCAATAAATGAACCGCCACAATGGTCAATATATATGCTAAAGGGCGTACTATTCTAACAAAACTTACTAACCCTTAGACTGTATTATTCCAGAAAAAGTTTCAGGATGGTATTGCATAAATAATTCCCTTCATTATAAAAAGGATTTACGTTTAATAAGTAGATTTCTCTTTCGCATTAGGTTGAATCAAAGGATGCATACATAATAAGAATGCTAAGCGAATTCTGAACCAGAACTTCTTTGTAGGGAAATTGGTGGGAAAATGAGGGGCGCTATGCGTCGGGAAAGCTGATATGCATAAATGAATAGGAAAAATTCGGAAGTGGCTTGTAAGTGTACTTATCCTGTAAATAGGAAGGGCAGATGGCGTATTAGCATGGAGGGGGGAAGATGGAGGGGGGGGGGCAGTTATTGTTCCACTTAAGGAACACTTGCCAATTGTTTGGCCAACTTTTTCACTCTCTGCTTCCACAAATCTGAGCCGTTTCAACTTCCCAGCCCGATTAGGATTTAGTCCTCCCTTTATCTTCCTCCGGCTCCCTCCCTCAGTCAAACTATAATGAAATGAACTCGGGCCTAATCCTTTCATAGCTATTTATATCTCCCTGCTTCAACCGAGTCTACTGATTATTTACTGCAAAGTTATAAAATGATCAACATTTAGTTAATGTTTAATGTTAATGAGCTAACATTCGTTCCTTTATGATTTTACAATACTTGTTTTGTTTTTGTAAAAGTATTCTGAAAAATAGTATTTCAATTATTTTCCTACACGCAGTATCACCCGATGGAACGTGCAGGACTTTACGTAACAATAAACTCCCCCATGCCCAGGGTTACTGGAATGGGGAAAACAAAAAAAAAAAAAAAAAAAAAAAATACTTGTTTGGATTTGTTTAAAATTTGGCTTAAAAATTAAACACATGTACACTTAAGAGTAAGATCTGTTTTCACGGTTATTTTTTTGGAACGAGGTTTATCACGTTTACGCCGGGACTGTTTAATGCTGTTCGCTCTATCGGACGGCAGCTATTCCAGGGCCTTATAAACTATATAAAATAAACAATAAAAATAAAAAAATACTATCCTACTAGTTATGTTTATAATACAATATTAATTATAATTCTTATTAAAAAATAAATTTTGATACGTTTATAAGTATATGAGTATAAATATAAATAAATACAAATATAAATATAAAAATAAATGAATTTACGTTAAGTTTTCATTATTTTAATTTTCAGCGATATAGAAATTATTTCTACTTTCTTAACACTTTGGCTGCCAAGTCACCTGAAATCGAGTAACTGTTTTCTTGTCAGAAAATTAAATGTTAAAATTATGTAGAAGCGAGAGAATGACTCTCAGGTATTCTTTTTCGGCAGTCAAAGTGTTAAAGATCTAATTATTTGCAGAGGCGGCATTCTAGCGTGAGCCACCGGTGGTACACGCCGCCCGATGAGGCAGTCAAGTGTGAGCCTCCGGTAGTACACGCCGGCGTGAACGTGTTAAACCAAACGTTGCTTCGCTATTGACCGCCAATTTCATCAAAATAGGTCAAACAGAGGGGGTACTTTAATTAATGAATTTTGTCTAATTTCTAAGTTTTTTCCGATTTTCTCAAAAACGGCTCAAACTATTTTGATTAAACTTAGTATTTGATGTATGTACATGCCCGCGATATGACAGTAAAAATTTCATCAAAATTGATCAATTGTCGGGGGCACTTTACTTTACTTAGTAAATGTCTCATTTTCGCGTTTTTTTCTCAATAATGGCTGTAACTATTTTGATCAAACTGGGTATTTGATATGTGTATATGCCCGCAATATGACAGCCAAAATTTCATATCTCGTGTTATCAATGATGAAAATAAAAACTTTTATTTAACAATAAAATTTTTATTTTACTTTAATGAGTAAATAGGTACGTGATGCTCAATTTTTTTAAAGCATTTAAGGCGTGAAAAAATATGTTATAAGATAATCTTTAATTAATTATATTTTAGTTTAGAAATTGTAGTTCCATAATCAATTTCTGATGGCAATATTAAGTGATTTTAGAGGAACAGTAATCGTTCTCGATTCCCAGAAAGGTATATGAGACAAACTTTACTACGAGTCGTAAATACACCTCCTATCGATTCAGCTTCACACTATATTTAAAAAAAAAGCAAATCGCAGTAAAAAACAACCAAGCAGTAAAACAAACTCGACAATATCAGCAGATAAATGTGGAAAAGTGTAGCGTTTGCTTGTTATCGAAACACGTCGATTTCTTATCTAAGTCCGTAAGTGTAAGTTGTGTGTTGCGCACATTGCACCAGATTTTTTTTTTTAATGATAAAACATAGTCATGTTTAATTAAAAAACTTTCCATTTCTTTTTTTTTTTTTCTAAATTGCTAGTAAGCAATTCGCAGTGTCAGCTTGTTAACACAAGTATCTAAAAATATGGTAATGTTTGAACAATTTAAACTTTTCAAGTACAAGGCAGAGAGAGAAGGGTAAGAAAATAATGAGAAGTAAAGACGAACACAATGATGAAGGGGATGAAAACTGGCGGTAGATTGTAATAAGTTAGCAATCGCTCCGGCTCTAGGAGGTATTTTTCTTCTTCAAGGAAGGGGTTTGTGGTTTTTCTTTTTCATTTGCTGCGGGAGAAACCGCCCGAGGCCAAATTAATACATCAATGTCCATAGCCAGAGTTGGCTGTAATTTAGACTGGGCAGATCATGCAGCCAACCCGAGCACAATGAGAATTCCACCACCACAAGGAAACACTTAAAACCCCTCCCTCCTCCCTTTTATCATGCTGACATCTGTTAGTTCCAACAGAACACGCTTCTTTTAGCACTTCCTTCACTCTCAAAAAATATTCAGAAGAAAATTTATCGTATACGATCCTCTTGAGAAAAAACAACACAATGTTTATCCTCATAACTGCTAAGTACCTTCAAAACTTATTAATGAACCTAACAAACTAACTATTCCTAGCTATGACTAGAAATCTATTTAACTATGTAAATGGTGATACGCAAGAGTATTCAAGTTGGTACCCAACAAGCAAAAATATAAATTTTGTTTTTTAAATTACTTCCACTAAACTGAATAGGGGAGAGCGGGGTTGGTTGGCAACAGTTTTCACTTTTATGATTGTTGAGTCGTTCCTGTTAATATAATCTCAATATGGCTGATACCACTGTAAACTCCAAGCATTAGAGTACTTCAAGTATTTTTTTCACCACATAATATTTAATACTAAGATCATAAAAAATTGAAGAATTCGTCAATCCAGAATATGCCAATTAACCCCCTAGGTGGGGCAGGTTGGCCTAGAAGGTGGGGTTGTTTAGCCATCTCATTCAAGTACTGCCTGATACATATTTTTGTTATTAATAGCTGCACTATAATGGTATAATCATTTTGACTAGGTTTTTAACAGCTTTTAATAGAAAATAGAATGACATTAGAAGAATATAGAAGTTTAGACTGTCGTCACTTTCTGCATAAGAAAAATTGCTCTCATCCTCCTTGCTGGAACTAAAGACATTCGGTAGTTTCACCTTTGTTTATGTTTACCTTGCTTTTGTGAATTGCTACTGCGCCAACAATCCCCAGTTGAAGTGAGCTAACTAACCCCACGTGAGAGATCATATGAAAGATGGCTGCCGGGACAGGGGAGAACAATCAAACAAGAAACTGGTTAGCCGAAAGGTTAGGTTTTTCAAAGGAGTTTGAGGCTATGTGAACAGAATCGGAGTCAACGGAGTCAAATGTTTTGCCGTGCCTTTAAACCAACTTCACTGAAAATATAAAAATTTACTTGCATGTTGTAAAATCAATCAATGAAGCACACTCTTCTCTACACTGTTAGCATCGGATTGACAATCCGAGGACAAGACTCCCGAAGTCAAGCGGGTCACATGGTACAATGGTGGGGCCTTCACAACAGGTGTGACGGAAACTATAAGCCAATGGCCAACCTACCCCCTATGCCAACCAACCCCGCTCTACCCTACGAAATATTAAATCCTAACTGAAAATATATCCACTTTGGAGGGGTCACCTTTGGTGTAGTGGTTAGCATGGCAACCTACAATACTAAAGGACGCGAGTTGGCGTGCCGTGGTGGCTCTAGCAATTTTTAAAGGACGTAAAATGGAGGTCCCGAGCCTGTACTATGTCAGGTACTCGTTAAAGATCCCTATCCTATTTACACCTGGATAGGCAAAATTTAGGACTCCTACAGTAGCATCATCCGATTAGCCTTAGCAGCATAAAGGGACGTTAAGCAACAAAAAACAATCCACTGTGGAAAACTTTAAAATCAAGTGTTTAACGGAAATATAAGTTTAAGTTTCCCAGTGTGTGATTGAGCTAAAGTTGTTGTCGATATTGTCGAATATTTATGAGTCTTTTTAAGTTGACTTTACACTGTGCGAACCTCACCTTCGATCCTCACCTTCGAAAATCCTGTTAGGAACAGTGTTCAGCTAATCTGAATAATACACGAACTCGAACAGGTACTTTATCTGTTCGCCTGTATTATCCAGGATAGCGCTAGTGTCGCTTTGAGTTAGTTAAGATATGCTTCTAGACCTTCTTTTAGGATTTTTCTGACGTTGCTTTTCAGCCATCCGTAACAATAAGTAATAATAATAATGATAAATTCTTTATTTATTTGTTCTGGGACTAGTGTCCCTTAAGAACAATTTTAAGTAATATACAAAGGGAGCTTTAGAGCCTTAAAGTTTAAATAAACAAATTAAAATTATACTTCTAAATAACTAGAACTAATTAGGGAACCTCTAGTTTCAAAAGAGAAAATAAAATACACATTAAATATTCGCTCAGGTGAAAGAAACTAGTTTTCACATCTAATAATATATACATATTTACATACTTATTTACAGATTGGTTAAATAGTATTTATATTTCCTAAAAAAAAGAAAAATGATTATAAAAAAATAAAGTAAAATATATAAGGAAAATAAGAACTGCCATCGGTTTAAAAAGGACGTTGGATGGATATGAAGTGATGGTATAGGCGGGATTTAAAGGTGGAGAGGGTGTTGGAATTACGGATGGAAGTGGGAATGAAATTCCATAACGAGGTGGACCAGATAATGAAAGATCTACCGAAAGCTGACGTTCGGTGGGCCGGCGTATATAGATCTGAAGGCCTAGAGCGGGTATTGCGGGAATGAACCGAGGATTTGGGATGAAGAAGTTCGGAGATATATGATGGACGGCAGGATCGGATAACTTGGAAAAGGGAGGTTGCCAGGAAATACTTACGGCGGTAGGAAGGGTATAACCACTTCATCTTTTCGTAAAAAGGCGATATGGAGACGTCTCTTGGGATCCCGAATATAAATCGGATAGAGCGATTTTAAATAACTTAGAACAGTAGTCAGAACTGCCGCTAGTTCAAAGTCAGCCGTCTTTGTAATGAAAAATATTGTATTAAGGTGCATAGCAAGGAAATCAGACATCACTGTTCCCTCAAATTCAAGTTTATGTGAATAGCTGTTCATGGTACGCCGGCACAGCATGATTCGGAGGATTACTTGTTCCAGGGTGAGGTTCACCCAGCGTAAGAGCACCTTTACACTCAAGTTTTGAAATTCGGGATTCCTAGATCACAAGAGTTCTCTTCCATGTAACTTTGAAAGAGTGTCATTTAATTCCTCGGACTGATTAAATACTACTAAAATTCTAAATGTTCATAAATATAAAGGAATAGTTCAATTCTCAGGAAAATTAACCGATTGAGAAGTATGCGGACCACAACTTCATCTATAAAGATGCTATGAAGATATTCAATGCGGTAAGATGCTCTGTGGTCAACTGATTGCGACAAGTATTTATACAAGAGGCCTAGCGAAAATTCAACTAATTAGAGAGGCCCCGAACCTAAGCGAAATTATTACTTATAATTGTTCACCGAACGATTACAACATATATAAAGCAAATTATAACTAAATTTCAAATGAACGCTAAGTCTATACACAAGAAACAGCCTCCAAACTTCTTTTTATACGCTTGACCCAAATTTGGCTGAATTCGACTTTATTGGAATGACAGAATTTAAATGCTTCTTAAAATTTTTTTTTTTAAATTTATCTCTACACTATAACTCATAATTCATTATCCCGTACGTTTCAAATAATAAATAGATAATTGTATTTGAATTAATTATTTGATTCTTTTTTGTTTGTTTACGTCACTTTTTGCCACTAAGGCTAATCGGACGATGCTACAGTGGGAGTCCTAAATTTTGCCTATCCAGGTATAATTAGAATAGGGATTTTCTTTAATGAAGGAGCTCTTCCGTGTTTAATATTTATTTATTAATTATTTTTTTCCCGACGTTTCGAGCTTGTGGCTCATCTTCTGGGGTTATCTTATCTTTAGTTGTTACATTTCATTCAAGCCATTTGTCAAAACTTCTCTTTTTTTAACAGTATAAAAATACTTTTGTCTTTTTTTGTTTTGTCATACATTTTATGGCCTGTTACACTGTCTTATATTTCCATTGTCACATTATAGTGTCAATAACTATAATGTGACAATGGAAATATAAGACAGTGTAACAGGCCATAAAATGTATGACAAAACAAAAAAAGACAAAAGTATTTTTATACTGTTAAAAAAAGAGAAGTTTTGACAAATGGCTTGAATGAAATGTAACAACTAAAGATAAGATAACCCCAGAAGTTGAGCCACAAGCTCGAAACGTCGGGAAAAAAATAATTAATAAATAAATATTAAACACGGAAGAGCTCCTTCATTAAAGAAAATCCTACAATTTACAGCACTCTTCCCCTCTAAGTGAGGAAAAAGATCCTTAGTAGAATAGGGATCTTTAACGAGTACCTATCGTACAGGCTCGGGACCTCCATTTTACGTCCTATTCGAGGGACGGCATGGCTAAGGATTTTTTACTCCCATTACAAAATCCTAGGGCCACCACAGGGCGCGAACTTGCGACCTTAAGCATTGTAGGTTGCCATGCTAACCACTGTCACCACACAAGTGACCCCATTAGTTTAGTATTTTGTATTTTAATTGAAGCATAGATATGCAAAAGGGTATAAGTGCCTCAGAAATTTTTCTAGAAATGACATGACTTAATACCAACACGAGTGATCAACGTTCGGCGCTTGCACCCATGCCATCTTTCATTCATTCAGTGAACTACTTTCTTATACCCATTTCCAAATACATAATAGCTTTGGCACATATAATAATAACAATTTGGCAAAAAAACAAACTTTTTTTTTTTTGGCACTTATAACCTTTTGCATTTCCACGCTTCAATTATTCAAATAATTTAGAGCACATCTTAAATTTGATTTTCCGCACATGTTAAATTTGATTTTCCGTTAGTATTAATATTAATGTTAATTTCCGTTGATATTAATGTTATCGTTTCTTCATATTTCAACTTTAATAATTAAATAGGTACTCTCTGAAATGTGTCTTATTGACTTACTAGAGATAGCTTGGGGGAGGGAAGAAGTTCACAGATAGATGACAATTGTGTAGAACGGGTCCTACCATTGGTTTAATTCACAAGAGAGAAAAAGTAAGAAGGAGTAACATGAAAAAAGGGAAAAAGTAATAGGACAAGAGAGGAGAAAAATGGAGAGGTAACGTATCCAGGATTGGAAAGAGGTTTCAAGTTGAGTAATAAGATTGGAAGAGGGGCAGCTGTAGGAGGGACAAGATAAGCTGAGGAGTTTGCCTTGCCGGGCACGGAACATGCTCAGGTGTCGGGGCCTAGCTCTCGTCCAATTACACCAGGACCTCTTCCATATAAATGCTGATTATTGCAGTCTCACTCCCGTCAGCCTTCGTCTCGAGAGACCTCATCCTTGAGCCATATCCTGGAGGTGATCGTCCTTCCTAACATACCAATGGAAAACCGTTCCTCCAGGGTACCGTACCTCCTTTGCTGCGGCCTCAAAACAAATGATTCCTTCCTGTCAAAAATATAATGTCTATTTCAGAAGGAATAGGTAGAAGTAGTTACATCTCTATGTGAATGTAAAAGTCTTCAATATTGATATACGTACTACCAACTCCCCCAACAGGATCAAGTCCTGTCGAAGGTCCTACTTAAATAAGCATTATTTGTCGATTTTATATAGATATTCTAAAGGACAGTTAAACTATTGAGTGAACAACGCACATGTTTTGCCAATGTCTAAAAATAAAATAAAAAACTGAGATCTATTGTCGTTCGAAATTTGGAACTTTCACATATTCAACGATGTTTTTTTTTTCTTTGAATGTTAATTTTTAATTAACTTAATTTAAGCTTCCAGAGAAAGAAACGCGTAAGTTTCTCTACAATTAAGGGAAAGGGAATATTGGTACTAACTGATTTTAAAATTAAAAAATTATTTATATACAACTTAATTGTTTATTATATATATATATTGACGAATAAATATGACTAGCTGTATATCCCGGTTTCACCCGGGGAATTTCATTTTTCTAATAAACGTTAATAATTCTATAAACAAAAAATACAACAATAAAAGCACTAATAGATTATTATTCCAAAGCTTTAGGATATACTATATTTTTCGTTTCACCCTCTGGGGTATAAATAATTAAGTCTTTAGATGAACCTACTCTAGAGCATGCAACGTAAAGCTGACCATGAGAAAAACACGGGAATTCCAAATTGATACCAGCTACCCTCAGTGATTGCTCTTGAGCTTTATTTATAGTAATCGCAAATGCGCCCCGAACTAGGCTGGGAATTATATTCCTTTGAAATCAAAGAGCATATCACTGCTCCCCTGGACAATGGGGATTCCAGGCATGGAAAGCCGTAAGGGCAGAAGGGGATGAGCAAGGAGGTGATAGATTTCAATTAACCATATAACCAGTCCGGGTAGTTTCCATAAATCATTCAGGTACCAAATATCAAAGAACAAAGAAGAAATCCAGTCGCAAAATAACCATGAGAAAAGCGTGGGTCAAGAAAAGTTCGTTAGGACAGAAGAGAGAGCCAGGGGCGAGAAGCAAGTGGCGGGGAGACGCGCACTCTTCGGCCAATAACTCGAAAAGAACTCGTTCAGCCTAAAAACGTGGACCCCGGTCCATTCCGGAGGAACGGCCTTGTTGGCCTCTTCAAAATCTTTAAAATGGCATATTTTCCACTAAAACGGTCGATTTCGTAAAAACCTAATGTAAAGCGAGATCATTACGATTTTTATAACAATAAAGAATTTACCCATAGATCGGCTGAAGTTATGCAATTTTAATATAGACAGGTGTTCGCACCTGGTATGAAAGAATCGCTGAGCGAAATTTGATGAATTTAGGACAAACGGTATGGATTTCTATAAAGAACAAACAAACAAACAGAATTTCATCTTTATTTATATAGATTAATTTATTTTAAAAACATTAAAAATTAAAGATTTTTTAAAGAAGTTTGTAATTATATTTAATATAATTAAGTATATTTATTTTGTATTCTTCATAAGCCAGTTATTAAACGTTTACCTACTTGCTTCTGCGTACATAAAGAATTGATTATTTCAGAAAGCTGTATTATTTATTTATTTTATTAGTGCCAATATTCTCTATTTCTCTTCAGTCTATCTCTCCTTATACTTGGTCTGACTTAGGACAGTTTTTAGTTATTGACTATTGACTTAGGACAGAGTTTAGCATATCGAGAGTAGCACTATTTGTAAAAAAAATACCGAAAATGTTTGTAATGAAAAGTTATATTAATTTCCTTTTTTTTTTTTTTTAACGACAAATCCTTACCTAATTTTATTAATTCCAGACTTCACTCTGATGAAGTATCTTTCAAGAGATGTTTTAGAATTAAATATAAATTCATTGCTTTACTGATTGCCTGTTAAAGAAGGAACCCCCTGGGATGAAGAATGATCCTTGTTGGAAAGATGAATTCATAAAACGAATGCCTACAGCCAGCGAAAATTATTCTTTGATGAGGGTACTTTTAACCAAACAGATGTTGATATAAAGGGACCAAGCAATTACAGCATTTTTTATTTTTATTTTATCATTATTCCTTTAGTCGATTCTCAACTGACAATGATTCCCAAAAATTCAGACAATTTTATGCAAATATTTTTTAATTAATATTTTTTTGTATTTGTAATTTCAGTCGTTTAAGGTTTAGGAATTATTAATAGTCATCTTTTGAAATATACGCAATCTTCATTAAATGATAGATGGACTGTTATTTTGTTTTCTTAATAAATAAGTATTAATCCTTTTTTGTAGCAGTCTCATTTATTTATTACATTATACAACAAAGCTTTCTGCATATTCATCTTTTTACTTTCACTTACCTATATATGAAATATATAGTAAGTGGAAGTATTGCGATCGTGAAAAATTTCGACTTCCGGTTTTCAACGGAAATACTCGTTTTAGGGCCCCCTGATTCCAAATAACGAAGTCCCGCAAAATGGTCTGTGTGTGTGTGCGTGTGAACAGACTAGCTCAAAAACTATAAACCGTGCGAACCTGAAATTGGGTATTAGTTGAGTGTAGGTATATGCACGTAGTTGAGTGTAGGTATATGCCCGCGATGTACAGCAAAAATTTCATCTAAATTGCTCAAAGGGAGGGGGTAGTTTATTTAATAACTTTTTACGTTTTGTTCGATTTTTTCAAAAACGGCTTTAACGATTTTGATTAAAATGAGTATTTGATGTATTAATATGCCCGAGATATGACTGTAAAAATGTCATAAAAATTGATTAACCGGAGGGGGGACTTTACTTAGTAAATTTTGTAACATTTTCACGTGTTTTTTTTTTTGTTTACTAAAAAGCACCTTTGTTTTTGTTTATATGGAGAAATTAACTGTCTCTCGTTACGCCTATAAATAAGGAATGTCTAAATATGAGATATGATAAAAACCAAGTAAACATATAGAGGAGAAAAAAAAAGAAAAATATTCAGTCAACTCATAAAACACGTTGAGCTCACGCATGCGTAGTATGCCTTTAATGACATACCATTGTTCATAATTAAAGCCGTTCTGTTCATTTAATGGAAATTATTTGTTTCATGGGAAATAAATGAAATATTCAACAAGTACATAGAGGATTATAAAATCAGTCGACTTGTACTATTATGCTTGCAATGCCGAATTATCTCAAGTAAAAACTTTTATTTAATAATAAAAGAAATTAGTGTGTTTTATAGAGCAAATGAAACCAAAAATAAGAAATGAATGTGAAAAAATGTGTAACTTTGAGAAGTGGCACTAACACAACGCATTAATTTCTAATCTAAGTAAGTTGGTAAGTGAAAGTTGTGTGTTGCGCGCACGCACCAAATTTTTTTTTATTTGCTACAAATTGCACATAAAAAAACAATCACAATAACCCAAAAAAAATTTCACAAGATCTTTTTGCTCACTCAGACCTTATTTTACTATTCTCCCTCAACTAGTTTTTTCAAAATTATATTGATGGAATCTTCTTAAGCTTTGTTTATCATAGCTCCCTTTCCTTTTAATTTTAGGTACCTAGATGACTTTATATTAATTAATTTTAGGAACCAGGGTGAGTATTAAACGCCGTAGACATTTTAAATATGAATTCAGAATGTCTATGCTATTCTATGCGAAATGAACCTCAATATCGAAAATGGAGGTCGGACAAAAAAAAAAAAAAAAACATTAGCGAATACATATATAAAAAAAAGGTTTAATACTTATTAATTTGTCGTTTTAACTCGGAACAGACTTACTTTTTGGCAAGCTGTATATAAGCAAGAAAAAAAGTTTTATAAAATTTCGAGTTATACACTTCGCAAAGCTGCGTTCGTGATTGTGCAACTTAAAAAAAGAAAAAAGATTGATTTGCAAACCTGCACTCTGCACCTCGTGAATAACGTTGTAAGGTTATTTATCGTTCAGCGATCAAGTGAGTTTTTTTTCTATTTGTTTGTTTAACTTCACTTTATGCCACTAAGGCTAATCGGACGATCCTACAGTGGGAGTCCTAAATTTTGCCTATCCAGGTATAATTAGGATAGGGATCTTTAACGACATCGAACAGGCTCGGGACCTCCATTTTACGTCCTATCCGAGGGATGGCATGGCTAAGGATTTTTTACTCCCATTAAAAAATCCTGAGGCCACGGCTGGGCGCGAACATGCGACCTTTAGTATTGTAGGTTGCCACGCTAACCACTATAGCACAGTTGACCCCAATTTTTTTTATTTATTCCAGTAAAAAAATAAGATAAAACAGAGTCGCGACCACCTAAAAAAACCTTGACGCATGCTCTGCCTTAGCATAAGAGGCAATTTCAATGAAAAGAGGTTTGTACTTTATTTGGCTGTACGAAGTGTAATGACGACGAGCTTGGGTGTTGGCATAAAAAAAAAAATTCTACCACATTTTAGATCCTTGAATGACTGCCCTAATAATCTTTAAATCAGATGACACACTTGAATGAGCAATTTCAAACCTGTTCATTTCACTTAAAATAGCATACATTTTCCTAACTCACATCCGAACCTTCTGCTAAGGACACTTAGGATCGTTATCCAGTACTATGATAGTCGCACAAAACTAGTCAGTTGCAGTAAATAATAAAAGGGCTGACATAAACTATAAATAGGTAATACTGAAAAATGTATATATCATTCATGTATAGTGTAATTGTTAGTCTAACCTATTTCTGCCGTGATTAGGCTTTTTAGTCTCTATTTAGATCCACTTTCACTGATCCGCATCCCCATGTTATATTTTCAGTCTTGATGATGCGTGAATCGGCGAAACCTGCAATTTTACTACATTGTCAGACACAAACAACTTTTTCCCACCCTCCGGTGAAGTCTCGTTAGTACCCTTGGACTTCACCTGGAAAGAGAAAATGATGCTAAACAGAGTTTAATGGATATAGGAGGGAGGAGGATGGATGAAAGAAGGACAGGAAGATATCGGCTCATTTGTCATTGGCCCGGATCCAAACGGAAGTCGATGGAGCAAGTTGCTATTAGCGGGCCAGATGCTACCACCACGCTCAAAGCCCCGTTCATTTTTCTTTAGCTTCCAATCAGTAGAGATGGACAATGCCAGTCCGAATCCAAGTTGAAAGTGAAATTCGTTTTTATATGAAATATAGATTTTTAACAAGCTTTATAATATTTCCGATATAGAAACTCTCTTGCTTTTTAATGAAATAATGGCCAATTCAACTTTTCGAAAAATCCAGGAGCATTCATAACGCATTGTAGGTTGAAGGTCCGCACGAAACGTAAAGGCTTGGAACAAAACTTCGCTATTTGACCGCCAGGAGAGATTGCAATGGACGAAATAGGATGAACATGCTATTGTCAACCGGTTAATAAGAATAAAAATCGACCCGTTAAAACTTGATGCAACTTAAGATTTTTTAGGTCACTGGACTATACCCATAGTGGAATTAATGGTCTTTTAATTTATTTTTTACAAAAGTTCTTAAAAATTGTGTGAAGGATGATACACCTGACGTAAACTATGTATGACTCATTATGGAATAAGAATGAAATTTTAATACGTAGTCACATATTTTACAAATGAAGCGTGAAAATGCTATGGGTACAAGTGCCTTAGGAATTTTTTACAGAAATGATGACTTATACCCTCTAGGGTGAACTATGCCTGCTGATGGTTGGAACTAGCCAGAGACCCCTTCTCTGGAAAGTAGTGGAATCACCCGATGATGGCCAGCCCCCTAGGGAGAGGAAACGAAGGCGACAACAAGAGTTGTTCAGGTGGCTTCTCGCGTCGCAGGCGGGAAACGCCTCTTCGGTCGGCTCAGGACTGATTAGGTAGAGCCTGGCTACTCGCTATGAACCTGTCAGGAGGCTCTAAGGAGGCAGCCCCTCCACGTGACTAGGAGGGCGAGGGCTGATAACCCTCACCTCCGAATCTTCTTCATCCCGAGACCTCAAGGAGATATAGCCGGCAGATCATATGGTGACAGACACGGAAACCGTCAAATGGACTTCAGATTAGGACACTGGAACATTTTAACTTTATATAGACCAGGTGGGCTTCAAGTCCTCCTTTCAGAATTGGACAGATACAGACTTGACATTACCGCTATTCAGGAGATCCGATGGACCGGTAACGGGCTACTAGAGAAGAAATTCCACACAATATATTACAGCTGCCACAGCAAAAACCACACATTTGGCACTGGGTTTGTTGTGAGAGGTTGGATGAGACAATCGCTCTTAAAAGAGGAACCGCTTTCTGAAGACGTAGAGGAAGAGGATACCATTGCTGGAGAGGCTATGGCGACCGACATTGGAGATATTGAACCCCCGGACTTAGAGGAAGTAATGGATGCAATCCTTCACCTGAAGAACAACAAGGCGCCAGGACCAGATGGATTGCCAGCTGAACTCTTCAAGTATGGTGGAGATGAGTTGCATAGGGCACTGCACGATTTAGTGTTATCAATCTGGGATCGGGAAAGACTGCCACGGCAATGGCCTAATGCCATAATATGCCCACTCCATAAGGAAAGGAGATAAACTAGATTGCACGAATTACCGTGGCATGTCTTGTGCCTATAAGAACCTGTCTAACATCCTTTTTGACAGGCTCACACCATTCGCGGAACGGGAAATCGGGAAATATCAAGCTGGTTTTCGGAGAGGCAGATCCACTATAGACCAAGTTTTCTCCCTCAGGACAATTCTGGAGCGGGGCCATGAGTACAAGATCCCATCCCCCAAGATCCCCGACGCATCACCTTTTCGTCGAATTTAAAAGCGCATATGACAGTATCAATCGTCATATGTTGTATGAGGCTTTGAGAGAAATGGGCATTCCAAGCAAACTGATACGTCTTATGAAGCTGACGATGATGAACGTTAGGTGTCAGGTGCGGATCCAATCTGACTGCTCCGATGAATTTCCCTCTGACAAAGGACTAAGACAGGTGGACGGACTGGCTTGTCTCCTCTTCAACCTTGCACTGGAGAAGGTTGTTCGGAATTCCGGGATCCAGACAAGCCACACTATCTTCACGCGCTCTGTGCAGTTATTAGGATTTGCTGATGATCTAGATGTGGCGAGATACCGATCGGCATTGTTGGAAGCCTTTGGGAAACTCATGGACCCTGTCTCAGCCTTGGGGCTGACTATAAACCAAGAGAATTCTAAATATATGTTTACCGGAAATGGCAGTGAAGAGGAACTGGTTTTTGGGTCTTACAGATTTGAGAGGGTCAGTGAATTTACTTATCTAGGATCCCAAGTAACCCAAGCAAATGATGTCTCTGCTGAGATAAGAAAGAGACTAGTGGCGGCAAATAGGGCATATTTCGCTCTGCTTAAAATTTTACGCAGCAGATCCATTACTAGGGGAACTAAATTGCTCTTATACAAAACCCTTATACGTCCTGTTCTTACATATGCATCCCAAACCTGGACCTTGTCGAAAACCAATGAAAATGACCTACACATTTTCGAAAGGAAAATTTTACGACGGATAGTTGGTCCAGTGAGAGATGGAGATGGGTGGAGGATTAGGAGGAACAGAGAGCTTTATGACCTTTACGGGGACATAGATGTGGTCAGGTTCATCAAGCTAGGGAGACTAAGTTGGGCCGGGCACGTTGCACGAATGGAAGAAGACGATATCCCCAGGAAAGTATTGGACACCGCCCTTCACAGCACTCGTCGAACTGGTAGGCCAAGGCTTAGATGGGTTGACGGAGTGGCAGCTGACGCACGAAGCCTTTTCAGGATCAGAAACTGGAGAGCGGCAGCTCATTGAGGAGGCCAAGACCCACCAAGGGTTGTAGCGCCACGTAGAAGAAGGGTGAACTACGTTCAGTGCTTACACCCATGTCATCTTTCATACGTTCAATGAACTCTTTTCAAAAAACAAAACATTACTTATACCCATTTCTGAAGAATGGCTTTGGCACATATAACAATTTGGCAAAAAAAAACTTTGTTTTATTTTTTTGGCGCTTAGACCCTTATGCATTTCCACGCTTCAAATATTAAATTGTTAAAGTTCATAAATAATGAAAATACTTTTTTAGAATTGAAAAAACGTTGAACTAAGTTTTGAAAACATTTACATGAAAACCTAATACTAAAACCCCAGTTAAAAATATATTTTTGGAGTCCCTATCAATCATTAATAATGGATTTTTGGTAGATTATATTTTTATAGCAAAATGGTCATTTTCCCTCTGAATTCATTCATCTCTAACCTTAATATTATTAAATGTCTTAAAACAGTACCTTAACAAAAAATAGTAAATTATTATTAAAAATAGTTAAATTATAATTAGTAATACCTCTTAAGAAATAGTAAATTTAACTTTATTTTAAACTAATTTAAAATATATAACAATAGCTATTGTTATATAGTTTGCGATGAAGGATTATATATAATTGCGGATTATATATATTATTATAAGGATATTATATTATATATTATAAGGATATTATAAGGATTATATATATTATTATATATAATTGCGATGAAGGAACTGGTGATCAACTATAGTTGATCACCAGTTCCTTCATCGCAATTTATAGACTAAACAGATTTAAATCCTTCACGAGAGAGCTAGAGAAAAAATGTATACATTTTATTTTTCTTGCTTTACTTTTAGTTTGTTAGTTTAGAAGTTTATTGTAAAATCTTAAAAGAATCAATAATTTGATTTTTGGCATATTTCATTATTTTCTAACCTCTTGATATGACAAATGACAGCCCGAGTAAAGCCCCCGGGCTTCGCCCTCTTGAACAAAGGAAGAGCAGCCAAGTATTCAAATCCCGATTTGGCTAAGCAGCTTAGAGGAAGTTTCAATAGGGATTCTAAAGTCTAACACTAGCAGAATGATTTCGATAAACCTGCATTAACGTAGCTAACCGCGGCTTAAATGACACAAAGTCATTCTTAAAAAAAAATATTTAAACAATTTTGTTTCAAATAATTTCAATGAACTGATATTTTAATAACATATGTGTATTTTTTATAAATATTAATTGATCCATGATTCAAGAAATAATGGAATCAAGTTACCATGATAAAAAATGATTAAATATACTATCTATATTTTAAAAAAATGGTTAATTCATCATATTAAATTTAAAAAAAAAATTCCCCAAACAAGAATTTTTTCTTATCTTAATATCACTCTAGTCTTACTACTAAGACTAAACTTACACTAGACTAAAAAAAAAGTATTGTAAAATATTATTAAAGGGATTCAAAGGAACATTAACAAAAGACATTCATTTTAAACAATTATTATTTTAAATTTCTAAATCAACAGGAATAGAATTTATTTTTCACTTTACATCTTTATTCACAACTATTGGAATAAATATTGACGATTGGGGAATGATGAATCGCTTCAGGAATAGATGAATTTGATATTGATATTTTAATAGTTTTTCCAGAAGACAACCATGACTTTTTGAATAAGAACAAAAATTCCAATAGCTTTCTTGAATTGGACAAACAATTACTTGGTTCAGGATTTTTTTAGTAGCATACACCATTTTCAATTATTTGTTTTGTTTTTTTTTCTTTCTAGCTTTTCGGCTCTACACAAGTTGTTTTTTTCCTGGACAAGCGTAAAGCCGATTAAGAGACCCATGAGCGCATGGACAAGATATCATGTTTGAACTATGATCTATCTTTTTCGTATATTAGTTTCTACATTAACTTATACAGTGCATCGGGAATTGCAATGGAATGGCATATTAAATATATACAGGGTGACATGCTACTCGTGCGACAAACTTCACCAGTAGATTCTCCACCATAAAATGAATAAAAAAGTTCGTATTGACCATGGTCCGATTCTCAACCATTTCGGAATAATTTCGCTTTTTATCGATTTTGAAAGATATCATGACCTGGCATCGGAAAATCGTGATATCTTTAAATCTGAAAATTTCTCCGAAAAGCTGATAGCACCGTTGAAATCTACATTAATTGTTCAATAATAAAATGGTCATTTTAAAATTTTTGGGCCAATTTTTCGTGTTTTATTTCAGCCAGAACAACAAAATAAGTGAAAAATTTTACAAATCGGAAAGTGTTTAACATAATCCAGAGTTTCTAATTTGAGTTTCAGAAGGCAGTTGAGGGAAAATACCTCATTTAATAACGCTTCTAACGCACTCTTCATTTTTTAATTTGGTGTTTCTAAGACCAAGATATGGATGACATAAAGAGAAAAAATTATGGTTCAAGGATTGTTAATGCTTGAGAATTTACATTTTAAATTTGAAAAACTAATACAACTCACCAATATCTTTAAAATAAATTTATTTTTAATCATTTTATTTATGTTCAAATAGGAAGCCGTACTCTGCAATACACAAACGTGCCCGTTTTCCCATACTCCTAACTGTCACACCAAAAGTGAGAAAACGTCGAAGTTTTTCAGCAGCGGCGAAGATCCTTGCTCTCAAATTGTCTATGTTTGTCACTTCAGTGCGACAGATAAGTTCCTTGAGATATCCACAGACGAAATATTCCATGGGGTTGATATCAAGAGATCTTGGTGGCCATAGAACTGTCCCATCACGGCCGATCTACGTTTCGAATGTTCTGTCAAATACGCCTGAACTATTCTAAAGGAGTGAGGAGACGCACCATTACTGCCAAAAACTGTGTTGGGCGGAAGTTATTGGAGATGTACTCGTGCTGAAAAATTATGTTTCTCCTCAATTGTAAAAGAAGGTCCTCCAGCAAGGTAGGCCGCGTGCTTTCCATTAATATTTAAGTAATTATGTTAAATACTTTCCGATTTGTAAAATTTTTCACTTATTTTGTTGTTCTGGCTGAAATAAAACATGAAAAATTGGCCCAAAAATTTTAAAATGACCATTTTATTATTGAACAATTAATGTAGATTTCAACGGTGCTATCAGCTTTTCGGAGAAATTTTCAGATTTAAAGATATCACGGTTTTCCGATGCCAGGTCGTGATATCTTTCAAAATCGATAAAAAGTGAAATTATTCCGAAATGGTTGAGAATCGGACCATGGTCAATATGAACTTTTTTATTCATTTCATGGTGAAGAATCTACTGGTAAAGTTTGTCGCACGAGTAGCATGTCACCCTGTACATGTAATCCAATTCTAACACCATTTAACTCCGATGAAATTTTTAATTCAATACTAAGCCGTAAATAAAGGACAACATTAAAAATATTTTTTTCTTTCTGAGAAACGTTTTTTCCCTTGACCGAAGTATTGTATCGCAAAAGTATTTTAAAATTTAAAAATATTGCAGTGTATATAGTAGTAATATGTAAGTCTACAAGCTAATCTATAACTCAGGACCATTGAAAATTTGGTAATTTTTTAGCTTTATGACTGTTCGAAACAGAAATAAAATCTATATTTTAGACTTTAAATAGAACTTTGAAAAAGTAAAATTGAATTAAATGGTCAAGAAATGCTCACCTATTCGGAAGGGGGCCAGCAATTAAGTGTGTTGGGCTCAGGGAAATTTCACCATTAATTATGGCGTCAGTTGGCACAACTGTGATTAATTATCACCAACGGTACTAGAATTGATAGACCCAGCCAAACCTCTTTCTGCCCTTCAGTAACAATCAGCAACTGGACCACAATTTTAAAAGTAACCTAATTTCGTATAAATTCAATAATGTATGATATACTAATTTGTTTTTATTCTAACGCGATAGTTTCCTGTAAAGAAAGTCTTTGGGCATTATAAACCCAGATGAACCTAGCGGTAAACATAACTGTCAATCAATCGAAGGATTTTTTAGCAATTACTGGAGTATCTTCCCATAAATACATAGTCACCATTTATTATTATTATCAATCGAGAACAGAATTTTAAGCATATTGTAGTCGACCTTGGAGGAAACTGTTCTTCTCACGAGCATTTTATGTTAATTAATCAGCAAACCAAGAAATGCATATGGTGGGCATACTCGGGACTAATAAAATACTGTAAGTTTTCTATATGTAATATATATATCAGCTATATGGAAAAGGCCTATATAAAATCAAATTTCTTTTGAGTGAAATTGCAGGACGCAGGTCTTAGTTGTGAGGAAGAGTTAATCTGTATATCTGCAACAGACAAAAAACGTTTTGAGCCTTGCAGTATTTTTAAGTGAGCTAATCAAACAATGACTCCAACAAGTGATTCCATTCTTCTTTAGAGCCCTTGCCATCCTTAAAACTGCCTCTTCAATTTACTCTGCTAACAGCTCGATTTCTCCATTGACCTATTCCCATTCCCATGAAATCCTCCACGGCATCAATCTATCACACGAGTTTCCCAAGTTACGATTTGCAACCTATCAATACTGGTCCAAAGACCTGTCGGAGTTGTTGTTTGATTTTTTTACGTCACTATATGCCACTAAGGCTAATCGGACAATGATAATAGTGGGAGTCTTAAATTTTGATATAATTAGGATAGGGATCGTTAAAGAGTACCAGAGGCTAGGGACCGCCATTTTATGTCCTATCCGAGGTACGGCAAAGAAAAGGATTTTTTACTCCCTTTAAAAAATGCTAGGGCCACCGCCGGACGCGAACCCAAGCCTTCCCTATTGGAGGTTGCTATGCTAACACCACACCACACAGGTGAACACAAAAAGTAGATCTGTCGGAGTACCTTTATTTCCTTCAGATCCTCAGTATCTTCCCACATTTTTCAGTCGGGACTCGCGTTTTACTTGCTTATGGTGGAACCATTGACCTCAAAATCGTTTTATAGATAACTAAATTTATGATACTAAACTTTATTTCCGCTTCTATGCCAGCGCCCCTGCTCGTAAAGTACCTTTTAGGTTTTTAGAAAAAGAAAAAAGTAATATAGAAATTACAGATTATCTACTAAAACCGTTCGGATAGAAAGAACATGGAATCTACACGAAGCAAATGGAAATCCAATGATCAAGTTTTAGTGTCCTATAATACCAAAATACTGAAACCTAAAAATATCTTGATAATATTCTGTTTCTAAACACCACGCTGCCTTCCATATTACTCGACCGTTCCCGGTGAAATTAATGTTACTCTAGCTGTCAGCCACAGTCGTAAATAATGCAAATGGTTTGGAAAAGAAAACCTCCTTATAAGTTCCATTAAGTAAAGAAAATCTGTAAAACCATTTCAAGCGATTCTCGGGATTTCGCCTTTTATTTTTGGTGTGCGGATCTATTATTATAACTTGGTAACCAATAAACAGTTTCCTACAACAGCTGATTCGATATGAAGGGCCTTAATAGCCTGAATTTTTCTTTTTTTTTTCTTAGTTTATATAAAATAATGAATAATATATAATAATAAAGAAAAGGTAAACCAAGTCAATCACTCTTTAGGTTGACTTGTAGGTCCTTAAAAAAAAAAAAAAAAAAAACTGGAAAAAGAACAACATAGGGCCTAGGGCTAGCTGCCCTATGCCCCGCTAGGAAATAGCGTTTGAAGAAATATAACACCAAAAATTACAATTTAATGTAATTCAAACATTATTTGCTTTTATAATTGTTTTTTATAATAAATGTGGATCTTAAAAGACAAGGGATTCAAGTAGCATTTATCCCATTTTGAATTAATCAAAGTGTTTTGAAAAAATATTTCTATGTGGTTTTGAAAGTTTTTTTTTTTTTATCAAGAGTATTAATCAGATCTCTGACTTTCCGAATCAGAATGTATAACTACTACTTTTTTAGTTTTAGGTATTTTATAACCTACTTTAAATCTACTCAACAAAGTCTAATTTTATGACCTTTGATCTTTTGAATTCGTCACCACCCAGAATACCATAAGTATTAAAACACCAGAAAAATGGAAAGGTTTGAGGAAGGAAGGGGGGGTAGATATCAACTTTTTATCATTTTATCCACTTTTCAACAAAATTTGAAATGCATTTTGTTATTGTGTGTTGTAGAAATGTAAGTAGGTCCGTTCGGGCCGGGATAGCCGAGCGTGTTTGAGCGCGACCAGCTTTAGCATGCTCGAGCCGAACGGCGGCGGTTCGAATCCGCTTTGGGATGGTTGACTTTTATTTCGTGGGGGCCCCACGGAATAAATCTCGACCTACCCACTATGGTTAGAATAGGTTGGTTACATCTCTACAGTAACCCCCCGTATGCCACTCATGGCCAGGTAGGGGTACCGATCAAAAAAAAAAAAAAAAAAGAAAGTTATGTCCCTTCCACCTTAACATTATCTCGGATAGGTTTTGAATAGGGGGGAGAGTAGAGGGAGAATTATATTTTTTTTGCCTGTTTATGTCGATTTCAACTAATTTCTGCACACTGGTTTTCAACATAGCTACTTATTTAAATATATAATTGTCAATAAATCAACGTCGATCTCTTTACCATTGAAAAGAGAAGCATTTTAATACCATATTCCGCATCTATCTCGAAGTTTTCAAAAATGTCATTTAGTCTTCTAAGTCCATCAAATAAATACTATCACTTTTAAGTCTGATAAACCCTCGAGATTCTCCCAAAAATTTTTAGTAAGAACCATGTTGCAGTATTCTATGTGCCTAATGAAAATGTTATATAGGTACATCATTAGCGAAGGTTTTGAATCATAATTAGCGTTGAAGTATTCACATTTGAATGCATTAGGAAGAAGAGAAAAAAAATCAGGAGCCTTACAATGATTAAGGCATCTTCAAAGAAAAAAGAAAGAATAAATAAAAGGAAGAATGGAGAGGAAAAGGTTTGCCATCATTAGAGCTTGGAAATGGCGAGTGTCAATAGCTTCACCCCCTTCCCTTCTCGCCCTCCGCTCCTCCAAGTTTTGTTATATATTTTTAAATGTTTTTTTAAACAATGAAGAAAAAATATTATATTCTTTAGTATTCATTTTCAATGGCGTAACAAGAACATTGGGGTGCAGGGTGGATGTATTTTGAGGCCCCTTCAAAAATAATAATACCTATTTGGGGTACCCTCTTACAAATTATATACGGAATTCGGACATATATAATATAAATGTATATCCATGCGGTTTTGATAAACGTTGATATGTCCGATTTCTTCGCAAAACCAGTTGTGCTTGATATGTTTGTTTTGATATTCTACACCATAAGCTATTATTTCCTCTTAAAAATATTTAAAATATATTCTTTAATGAATTCCTCCGAAAAATATATATCAATCTTTCCGAAACATTAGAGATATATTTAAGTTGAAACGATAATGGTCGTTATATTTTAAAAAAAGGCTAAAAAACCTATCTTTTTTTAAATTGATTTAAAAAAAAAAAGAATAATGGGACATTACCCCCGGCTCAGCCCCTTCATAATATGGGACTCCAGGTACTACGGAAATAAAATTACTTTTCTGAGAGTACTGATGTTAGTAAGTATAATTGCTCGATTTTTGGCCATGAGGTTTTCATGCAACAACATTTTATTTAAATAATTATCTTCTTTTTTTTAGTCATCATTGAGCGTTGTGGAGCAGAAAAAGTAAGTCTATTTGAGGTTGTTTTGAATTAGAGAGATTTTCTTCGCACTCAAAAATCGCTCTTTCATTTCAAAAATCGCACACTAATGGATGGGTGGCGGGATGGCCGAGCAAACGCGTTGCCCACGGCAACATATGACCATGAGCCTGAAAATAGTAAGTTCAAAACCCGGAGCCAGGGGACATTTAATAATACAGTTTAATTAATTTAATAATACAGTTTAATTAACATTAAACCTCTGCCCTGGCCCGGGAAACCCCGTATAGCCTAAAAGGCTAGGGAGGGGAGGAACCAAAAAAAAAAAAAAAATGAAGTAGGTACAATAATGGAGAGGTTGGACGTATTAATTCCTTAATTTCTCAAGAAGTAACAATAGCTCCAAGACGCCTCTTAGACAACTGGGGCAACCTCTTTCTTTCACTACCAAAGAGCACCGAGTGATGTCTTGTTTGTAAGAAATCTACTAATAAGTGATGAGAGTGTGGCTAGTGTCTATCTCCAAACAATAGTAGTAGCAATGAACGGATGAATAATATTTCTAGCTCGGGATGGTCTCGAGGCCATTTTCTTTTCTGACACTTAAAAGGATTTCTCAGATATGAGGAGGAAACTAAGAAGTGGGCTCGGATGAGCCGGGAGTTTATTATGAAGTGACTAATATGTGGTTCGGAACTAATCGGCAACATATAAAACAAAAGTAAACCTGTTTAGCAGTAGTCTGTATTTATACAACTTAGTTGTGCTTTATACGTTTTCTTATATTAAATCGAGTCCTAAAATAGCACATCACTCGTTTACATCATACGTCTTTATGGTAATTTTTACTTTCACTTACCTATATATGAAGTATATAGTAAGTGGAAGTATTGCGATCGTGAAAAATTTCGACTTCCGGTTTTCAACGGAAATACACGTTTTGGGGTCCCCTGAGGCCAAATGACCAAGTCCCGCGAAATGGTCTGTGTGTGTGTGAACCGACTAGCTCAAAAACTATAAGCCGAGCGAATCTGAAATTGAGTATTTACTGTATGTATATGCCAGCGATTTCACAGCAAAAATTTCATCAAAATTGGTCAAACGGAGGGAGTACTTTATTTAATAACTTTTTACGTTTTTTTCGATTTTCTCGAAAACGGCTCTAACAATTTTGATTAAACTGAGTATTTGATGCATTAATATGCCCGTGACAGGACTGCAAAAAAATCATCAAAATTGATCAACCGGGGGGGGGGGGGACTTTACTCAATAAATTTTGTCTCACTTTCATGTGTTTTTTTTTTATTAACTCAAAAACGGCCTTAACGATTTTGATCAAACATGGTATTTGGTTTATGTATTTGCCCGCGATGTGACAGCAAAAATTTCATCTAAATACATCAAACGGAGGGGTTACTTTATTTAATGTATTTTGTCTAATTTTTAGGTTCTTTCAACTTTCTCCAGAACGGATGAAACGATTTTGATTAAACTCGGTATTTGATGTATTTAAATGCCCGAGGTGAGACATTCAAAATTTCATCAAAATTAATCAATTAGGGGGGGCACTTTATGTAACAATTTTTTTCTCATTTCCGCGTTCGATTTTCCCAATAACGGCACTAACAATTTAATAAGAAATGGCTAAATATGAAATAAGAAAAAAAATCAAGTAAACATATAGAGGAAAAACAAGAAAAATATTCCGTCAACTCATAAAACACGTTGAGTCCACGCATGCGGAGTACGCCTTTAATGACACACCATTGTTCATAATTAAAGCTATTCTTTTCATTTATTGGAAATTATTTGTTTCATGGTAACTAAATGAAGTTTTCAACAACTTCATAGAGAATTATAAAAACAGTTGGAGTATTATGCTTGCATTGCCGTAGTATTAAAAGTAAAAACTTTTATTTAATAATAAAAAAAATAGTGTTTTTACATAGAAAATAAAAACAAAAATAAGAAATGAATGTGGAAAAATGTGTGACTTTGTGAAGTGGCAATAAACAAAACACGTCAATTTCTAATCTAAGTAAGTTGGTAAGTGAAAGTTGTGTGTTGCGCGCACGCACCAGATTTTTTTTTTATAAAATCCCTAATTTCTTTAACAGAATAAACATTTATATCATTCATCATCGTTTAATATGGGTTTCAAGCTTACGAAGGATGAAATTCATTTGGTAAATAAAGAAGATGGTTCACACATTGAAAATTTCTAGATCCACATATTCTGATTGTAGCAAAAAACTGAAACTAGAGAAATCGGTGAAAATATAAGTTTTTTTTGGTCCTTTTATTGCTAAAAAAGTTGGGTTATTATTAAAGTATAAAGTTTTGTTTAAATGCTAGAAATCCGTTTAAGGAGGGAATGTTAAGTTTGGCCGATGTAGGAACCTCGTCCCGATTAAAAATACACGGCTCTACTAGAACCTGGAATTAAGACGTTTAGCTCCTTGTATATGGGATTATCTTAACTTGCCTTTAAAAGCAAGTTGACTGGATTACTAATTAATTTAAACGTATTCACACAATATCCCCCACCTTGGACTAGGTGCTAAGTACAAAGGACGTTTAATGAACAAGTTAAGACGAAGGCACTTTAGATCCTCCTAAAGTATATTTACACTAAAAGGAGGCGGTCCCAAGTTGCGGGTGACTTCGGGTGAGGATAAAATACAGGCGAGCTCGAGGACTCGGCTAGGGGTTATTAACATTCTATAAGGCCCCTCCCCCCACCCGTCCAGGACCCACTAAATCAGCCGATTTTAAGGTTATAAGCCTCGGAATAAAGTTTACTTCTAGACCGCCAGTAATGGTTTTCCCTCAAACTCAACCAACGTCCGAAACTTGTACAACATTTTTTTTTTACTTTTTTTTCCTTGTATTATTAATGCAGCTGTGTGATTTATTATGCATGCTCTAAAGTGAGTGAAAGCATTAGTGATGATCAGGGGGCCGGAGTTTTATTCTAATACATAAAACCTCATTTTTTACTTTGCATACTTTTATGCTATTTAAATAAATTGGTACAATTAATGAATTGATATTCAATGTTTTCCCATATAAACTAGAGCTAAACTAATATATAATTGTTCTAAAGTGGACAGGCATAGATACAAACTGGTCTCTGCAGTCAGTGGCGGATCTAGTCTCTGCGCCCCCCCCCCCCCTGAGAGATGAGGACACCAATTAACTATTACTATTTCTGTATAAAAAGGGCCATTTTTAGTATTTTTTTAACTACTTAAATTAAAAATTGATTGTTTTTAAACATTTAATCAAAATTTACAATGTACATAACTATGCACTAATATTTTAAAATAGGACCTTCCTGAAACATAAAAGTTTAAAAATAAAAAAGTGCGCCCTCCCTAAAGAATTTTCTGGATCCGCTACTGATATACAAACACATATGCATTATTTTTATAGGAATACTCTCTACGTGTCTTTCTGTATACACTTTTATATATAGGTTTATGTATATTTTATTCAGTTTTCAGCTTATTCATGTAATTCATCCCTGTGCTACTTATTCACCTCTAAGCTTTTCACAAATACTTTATTATTAAAATTCCCACAACATTCCTCTTGATAAAATTTGATTATTTTACTAACCATAAAATTGTAGAATAATCAATTTTTTAAATATTATCATTATATGTTTTCTTTTATTATTATGAGAGAAAAAAATATTGAAAAATAATTTTTAATATTATAAAAATTTATTACATTTTCTTTTATTATTCTTTTTCTCTTATTAAATTTCTTCTTTATTATTATTTTCTTCCCACAGTTTTTAATTAATCTTTCAAATATCTTTTAATTTCAAGCACATATTCATCATTTTTTTTAAGTTACTAGCCTCGTTATTTCTATATATTTGATTTAGTGTCCATATTCTTGCTTCTTTGACTCGTATGTATGTATGTATTTTACATAATATAATACTATGTTACTTGATTTTAAGTATTTAATTAAATACGCGTTATGTCGCAAGATGTCACGGATAAAATAAATTAACTCGTTACAAGCTTAGTGTATCGAGAATAATGTATCATCGCCTTGAGAATACTTTCCTGTTTTTTAGTCTGACATTAGTCACTTGAAGGGGTTTATCAGAATATTATAATAAATGACTTGTTACTTCAACATAGCTGTCATTAAGCATACACATTTCTTGACTAACACATTATATGTGATGATTGACTTTCATGGCTACGTATATAATTCATATAAGTAAAAAATTGTCTCTAATATCTAATAAGCTTTGAATTTATTCAGTTTATTTAGTTCTAGCAAGGGTATACTCACATAAGAAGAGTATCCTTACGGTAAAAAGGCACTTTATTTTAAAATGACCAATTTATTAGCATAAAAAAGAAATCTAAATAGGAAAGGATTGAATTGTTGAAGGGGAGGACAAGTTGGAAAGGGGGGGGGGGCTCTTCATTATGGAAAGATGGATCGGGGGTTGTGGTCAACCGCACTGCCTTCTAATCAACCTCCGCCGTTTTAATACCGCACTCCAAATCATTTGTATCCATCTCCGGTCACCATCCTTCACCGCCATCTATATATCTAGCCATCTTTACCTTCAATTAGTTTCCACCATAGTGACGGATAAGAGTAGCCTGAGGATAACTTACAGGTGTAAAAAAAAAAAATGCTGGACTATTTCAATATCTGTACGGCCATGTGTTTCCAAAATCTTTTCTATCATTAATACATTCTTATGGATGGATTACTCGGTACTTGTTAATTATAGTATCGCCAATAATAATATTTCATCTAATAGTAACAGATTCAATACAAATCATTATTTTTGTTACTTTGTAAAA
The DNA here is from genome assembly GCA_911387785.2 of Aelia acuminata. NCBI lineage: Eukaryota > Metazoa > Arthropoda > Insecta > Hemiptera > Pentatomidae > Aelia > Aelia acuminata. The sequence continues at coordinate 36,844,701 of OU426982.1, forward strand.
TAATGTCTAAATCGTATGGAAAGGTTACAATTATCACCATGTTTTAAGATGTTAGGAAATGATTCAAATGTTCTAGTATATTCGACATCAGATAAAATAAAAGACTAGTTCAGTCTAACCTCTAGCAGCGAAGTTACTTTTTAGTTACTGTTACGTTTATCTGTTTCAAGTAGATATCATTTAGTTTTCTCATTGCTTGCTTGCTATTTTTGTTATGTACTTCAATAAGTAATCGTTTAAACCCGACTTTTGTAACAATTATTATTGTGTAATTGACCCAGAAAAATATTTTTCAATGATCCATGGACCTTATGAGCTGTAACCTGTCCTAGATTTTTTCAGATGGATCTCCGACATTTTTAATAGAAAGCGGCTTTCCTAAAAATATTAATTTAAAAAAAGATGAACGTGGATAAGAAGAACTATGATTTTCCAGTGTTTTGACAATACAAATTAAAGTAATAGGGTATATTTACCTAAGCGGTATTGACAGGCAAACTTTATTTTTAGAAGTGGAACAGCAGGTTACATTTTTTACTTTCACTTACCTATATATGAAATATATAGTAAGTGGAAGTATTGCGATCGTGAAAAATTTCGACTTCCGGTTTTCAACGGAAATACACGTTTTGGGGTCCCCTGAGTCGAAATGACCAAGTCCCGCGAAATGGTCTGTGTGTGAGTGTGTGTGTCTGTGTGTGTGTATGTGTGTGTGTGTGTGTGTGTGTGTGTGTGTGTGTGTGTGTGTGAACAGACTAGCTCAAAAACTATAAACCGTGCGAACCTGAAATTGGGTATTTAGTGTAGGTATATGTCCGCGGGGTGACAGCGTAAATTTCATCAAAATTACTTAAAGGGAGGGGGTACTTTACTTAATAACTTTTTAGGTTTTTTTCGATTTTCTCAAAAACGGCTCTAACGATTTTGATTAAACTGAATATTTCATCTATTTATATGCCCGAGATACGACTGTAAAAATTTCATCAAAATTGATTAACCGGAGGGGGGACTTTACTTAATAAATTTTGTAACATTTTCACGTGTTTTTTTGATTTTCTCAAAAACGGCTCTAACGATTTTGATTAAACTTAGTATTTGATCTATTTATATGCCCGAGATATGTCTGTAAAAATTTCATCAAAATTGATTATTCGGAGGGGGGACTTTACTTAATAAATTTTGTAACATTTTCACGTGTTTTTTTGATTTTCTCAAAAACGGCTCTAACGATTTTGATTAAACTTAGTATTTGATCTATTTATATGCCCGAGATATGTCTGTAAAAATTTCATCAAAATTGATCAACCGCAGGGGGCACTTTACTTAATAAATTTTGTATCATTTTTACGTGCTTTTTTTATTTACTCAAAAACGGCTTTCACGATTTTGACCAAACTGGTTATATGATGTATGTATATGCCAAAGATGTGATAGCCAACATTTCATCAAAATTGATCAACCGAAGGGGGGACTTTACTTAATAAATTTTGTATCATTTTCACGGGGTTTTTTATTTACTCAAAAACGGCTTTAACGATTAATAAAAATAAGATATGAATGTAGAAAAATGTGTGACTTTGGGAAATGATATTTAACAAAACACGTCAATTTCTTATCTAAGTAAGTTGGTAAGTGAAAGTTGTGTGTTGCGCGCACGCACCAGATTTTTCTTTTTTCGGTTGTATATTGACCTAAATTTTTACTTTCACTTACCTATATATGAAATATATAGTAAGTGGAAGTATTGCGATCGTGAAAATTTTCGACTTCCGGTTTTCAACGGAAATACACGTTTTGGGACCCCCTGAGTCGAAATAACCAAGTCCCGCGCAATGGTCTGGGTGTGTGTCTGTGTGTGTGTGTGTGTATGTGAACAGACTAGCTCAAAAACTATAAACCGTGGGAACCTGAAATTGGGTATTTAGTGTAGGTATATGCCCGCGATGTGACAGCAAAAATTTCATCAAAATTGCTCAAAGGGAGGGGGTACTTTATTTAATAACTTTTTTTGTTTTTTTTGATTTTTTTTTTTTTTTTTTTTTTTTTTTTTTTTTTTTTTTTGGGCCTCAAGATTTGTTAGCAAATCCTATTTTGCCAAACTGGTCCTTTAGATTTTAAAAACCTAATTAAAATACCCTATAACAACATATATAAAAAACATATAAAATACCTTATAACAAAAGTATTATTGAACAATGATGATAAAAGTTTTTTTTTTTGAGATAGTAATAAAAATGAGAAGAAAAAAAAAAAAAAGAGGGGTGATGGCTTAATGATCGCACACCTTTATATCAGGAAGTTTATTTCCTTTAGAAAGTCACACAAATTATGGACTGTGTCTTTATTTATCGATCGTAGCATTTGCTCACCATCATCTATGATCCGCGATCCCAGGCTAATTCTCCTCTGTTTTTCAAACCTTTTACATTGGAACACAATGTGTCTTGGATCCTCAGGGCATAGGCATGTTGGGCAATCACCGCTGTTAACTAGACCCATTAACTTTAAGAATTTATTAGTTCTTCCATGATTTATTCTCAATCTCGTCAGCTGAACTAAATTTGGACGGTTGACATGACGTTTAAGAGTTGAGAACCATGGAATCAGAGTTACCTTCTGGTGCACGTCGTAGTGGTCCTTACCTTTCGAGGAACATTGCCACTCGTAAAATTGCTGCCATTCTTTTATTATTGTTCCTCTCATTGCTCTCGTAATGTCCAATAATGGAATCTTGGCGTTATCTCGGTGAGTCTGATTTCGATTAGCTGCTTTGTCTGCCTGCTCGTTACCCGATAGGCCCACGTGACCCGGAACCCATTGGAAATAGTAGTGGTTATTGGCATTTTCTAACGTACAAACAATTTTATAGGAAATGTATGTTTGAGATTTGTTTAGGTGGAAAAATTCTAGGTGTTGACATGAAGCTGCTGAATCTGTCAAAATAACTATTTTATTCATGAAATATGTTTTTTCAGCGTATTGTATGGCATTTAGAATAGCAAAAAGTTCAGCACTGAATATGCTGAATTTGGCTGGCACTGATAAAGAGAATTTATGGTTTTTTTGGGGATCAAATATAGCTATGGATGTTCGGTTTTTAGTTTTTGATGCATCAGTATACACCTGTATGTGATCTGGGTATCGTTCTGTTATCGTGCTGAGTGCTAGTTGTTTCAAAGAGGTTGGAGGGTAGAAGCTTTTCTTTTCAACTTTGCCAGATAGATGGGAGCTGCTGTGGATTTTTACAAACGATTTAGGCAAAGGGATAGTGTATTCCAGAGGAGCATCGGAAGTATGTAGCGATTTGAGAAACGGTTGTAGTTCGTTAGTGATTTCAGCTAGTTGGGGGCAGAAAACATTGCCAGTTCTGATTTCTTTACCAACAGGGTGTTTATCGTCAGAGCATACTTTGAGGATATATTTTTTGATCAACCATGTTCTCCTCAATTGTAAAGGCATTTCTCCGGCTGAGGCTTGTAGTGCGTTTACGGGAGACGTTTTGAAGGCACCCAGAGATATCCTTATAGCCGAGTTCTGAACAGTATTCAGTTTACGAATGAGAGGGGATTTTGTTTCATTGTATATGACGCAACAATAGTCGAATATTGATCTTACGATAGATTTGTATAGCGCAATCATGTTATATGGGTGGGACCCCCAAGAAACACCAGCTAAGGATTTTATAACGTTTAGATTGTGAAGAGATTTGATATAGATATTCTTTAGATGATTTTTAAGGTTCAATTTACCATCTAATGTTACACCTAAAAATTTTAAATGTTCTTCACATTTAATTTGTTGTCTTTCGTTTGAAATCTCAAAATCTGTTATATTAATATTTCTTTTTCTTGTAAAAGGAGTTATACTGCATTTGTCTGGGTTAACTTTGAGGTTAATATCTGAAAACTTTTTTGATAGGGTGTCCAGAGCTTTGCCTATTATATTTCTGCCTTCCTCTGCAGATTTTACTACGGTGTAAATCAAGAAATCGTCTGCAAATTGAATAATTTTACATTTATCAATCCCGCAATTTGTAATATGTTCCGTATACAGATTAAAAAGGGTTGGACTGAGGGTATCTCCCTGCGGAAGCCCATTGTATGTATCAAAAACTACTTGACCTTCCCAGCTATCCAGGTAGTATGTCCGATAAGATAAATAATTTATAATCCATTGGGTGAGTTTTTTGGGGACCTTTAGAATTTTTAGTTTAGTTAAGAGAATTTGTATTTTTACTCGGTCATATGCTTTTGCAAGGTCTATTTTTAATGTGACAAGGACTTTTTTCTCTTTGTAGGCTTTGTATATGTCATTGGTCAAAAGCAATATGGCATCATTGGTGGACCTATTTTTCCGAAAGCCAAAACAAAAAGGGCTTAAGAGGTTCTCAGATTCAATAAACCATTCCAGTCTTGTTTTGACGATTTTATTGAATATTTTGGCAAGGCAGGAGATTAGCGCGATGGGGCGGTATGAAGTTATATCTAGTGGATCTTTTCCGGGTTTTGGTATAGGAAATATCAGAATTTTCCGCCAGTCAGGGGGGACACTAGCTACCTCCCATAGTTCATTAAAAGCCAAAAGTAGGCTTTGTTTAAAAGAATCAGGTAAGAGGTTTATCATAGCGTAGTTAATTTCATCGATACCCGGGGCAGTTCCAGTCTTTCCTTTAAGTGCCGCTTCGAGTTCAGTAAAACGGAGGGGTGAGTCCAGTGGGTGGGCGGCCTGTAATATTGATGCATGGAGCAATGGTTGTCTCGGAACGAAAATGTTTGATAATTTTTCTAGAAAGGATATTGCAGATGATCTACTAGTTAATACTATGTTTTGCATGTTTGTCCTTTTTCCACGGAGAGTTTTGATTTTGTTCCACATAGAACCGGTTTCTTTCGGGTTGATGCTTTCAATGTAACGCTTCCAAGTTTCATTTTTTGCTTTTTTGATAAGAGATTTAGTTTTGTTAATTTTAGTTCTCATAATTTTGTAATTTTCAGATGTCATGTTATTCAAATATTGTTTTGTAGCCTTTTTCTTTTCCCCATAAGACCTACGGATGTCCTCATTCCACCAGCATTTGGGAACGAATTTATTGTTATATTTAGAATTTTTCCGTGGAATTGACTTTTCTCCCGCTAAATTAATAATATGAGTCAGATCTGTTATATTGTATTTATTATTTGGTTTTTCGATCTCAAGGAGGGTTTGAGTAAATAATTTTTCATTTAGCTTTTTGAAATTTCGTTTAGGATTATATGTATGATTTGTGTGAGTTTTACAATTTTTTACTTCAATAATTATCTGTAAATGATCGCTCCCTAGTGTTTCTGGAGTTGTAGTCCAGGTTATTTTATGGTGGAGGTCGCCTGTTGCGAAAGTAAGATCTAATATCGAAGGTCTGGATAAAGATGTCCCTAATTTAGTGATTTTTCCTATTTCATTTAATAGAAATAACTGGCTGTTCTGTAATGCCATATAATTATGGCATTACAGAACAGCCAGTTCTGACTTAATAGTCTGGAGACTTAATAGTCGTCCCCTCTAGGAGTATCGTACTCATTACTACCAAAGAATGAGGAGTGCGTATTAAAGTCCCCCCCTAAGAGCAAACTACAATTTGGAAAGTTATTTTGAAGATCGAACAGCTTTTGAAGGTTCTGAGGTGATGGCCGCCTTCTATTATCTGGAGGGATATAGACCGAGACTAGGATGATAGAAGGTGTAGTGTTGAGAAGTTTTACCCCGACTGCTTCTATTGATCCCAAATTAGGTAGCTCAATGATTTCATAAAGCAGGGAATTATGGATAAGTATACCTACTCCTCCATACCTATCACGCCTATTTTTTTTTATTATATTGAAGTTCTGTGTATGATAGTTCCTTTTATTATTAAACCAGGTTTCTTGTAGTAAGGCTATGTGAATTTTGTTAATATTTAGGTAGTTTACCATCTCGGAAAATTTATTATTTATGCTTCTGCAATTGTGTTGGAGGATTTTAAGATCCGTTTTTAATAAATTAATTTTTCTCTTATTTTCATCCATTTAGAGATTTAATAGAGAGAGGTTTGAGACGGAAATAATTATATATGAATAAATAACGTAATAATTAGATAAATAAAAAGAAAGAGAGAGAAAAAAAAATAAATAAGAAGAAAGAAAAAAAATATATAAATATATATATGGACACACATACAAATATATATGAATACACACCCGACATATACATACATACATACATACATATATACACACTCAAACACATATATATGTTTATATATAATCGAAAACAACGTACCAGACACCGGTACGAGTAATGGTGTAGATCCATGAATCTCTGCGTGAAATATTTAAAGATCTTGTTTTGTATTTTATAATTATCAGAAAAACAATAAATAAAGCACATAAACACACATATATTAATCTGATGATATGTATTGGTACCTAATGTCCTTAGAATAAGAGTATATATATTTGTATAAATATTCATAAAATTAATGGTGGTTTATTTAAAAATCTTCACTAATTTTATTTTTAAATGTTACCTCATAATAGCTAATCAATAGACATGCTATCTGATTTTGTTAACTCCGAGATGGATCTTATAATCGAATTGTTCTCTTGAACGAAATTGTAAAAGGTTTGACCTATAATATTTACCGTTTCCTGCTCGTTATTCAATGTTTTAATTTTATTAATTAAAGTATTGAGCATATTTACGTATTTTGAATCGGAATCGACTCTATGGGGATTGTTTGTGATAAGTGGAGTATTTGAAGATGTTTTGTTTGAAGTACCTTCGTTGTTTTTGTTATGATACTCTACTGGGTTATCGTTAAGCCTAGGTCGTTTTACGCTGTCTTTATTAAATTGAAAAGAGTTTTTTTTTCCAGGATTTTTTATAATATTTGTTCTAAACGGTGCAGAATAACTTTCCGTAAAATCATTACCTGCCGATAATTGAGGGAAATCTAATAATGAGAATTTATTGTAGGTAGGAATGGGGAATAAATTATTAGCTTCCTTGTAACTAAGTGGTTTTAGGGCCATGGCCTCTTTTATTTTATTTTGCCGAATTGCTTCAGGACATTCTTTATTTGTCGGTAGGTGAGCGTTTTTGCAGAATATACATTTGATCGTGTTAACGCATGCCTCTGAAATGTGGTCATTCGACCCACATTTTATGCATCTGTCTTTACCACGACATTTTTCTTTCGTATGTCCATATCTCAGACATTTTACGCAAAAAAGTGGCTTAAAAACGTATGGCTGGACCTTTCTTGGGGCTAAATTTAATGTGATGTTATCGGGCAACCTTTGGGCATGAAAAACAATTTGAATCGTGCCTGTAGCTATAGAAGAAATATTTCCTTCCGAGTCCCGAATTTTTCTATAAAATCGGCGAACTTTTACAATTTTTTCACTAGAGTTTATTTCGTTCAAAATTTCTTCCTCGGAGAGAGAAGGATGCACATCTCTAATTACGCCATATTTTAGAACTAAACTATTAGGAATATAAGCTTTTAATTTGTTACCTTCTAGAAATGGATTATCTAAGAATCGATTCGCCTGTTCGCTTGTTTTAAAATTGATTTCAATTTGTTGCCTATTCTTTTTTTTTATAGAGAGAACCTGTGAGTTATTTAATCCTAAAAGTTTTCCTATCTTCATATCATGAAAACATGGTATGTTTTCCTCTACAGATCTTTCTACAATTACAGTATAAGCACCTTTGAAATGCTGAAGATATTTAAAATTGCCATGCTGCCGTGCTGGCGGATTGTTTGAGGATTTATCTGGGGGGTCAGTCCCCTGGCTGCTTTCCCCCATAGTTAAAGATAGTTTTATTTATGTTTTAATATATAAACTCGATATATAATAAAAAAAAACTATATAAAAAAATAATAAGGAAATAAACTAATTTATGTAAAGATCTGGCCTGATAGTAGCGGTGAGCTCCAGAGGATTAGTTGATGCGCACTATACCACTGTCAACACACAACTGTTTTTTGATTTTCTCAAAAACGGCTCTAACGATTTTGATTAAACTGAGTATTTGATCGATTTATATGCCCGAAATATGACTGTAAAAATTTCATTAAAATTGATTAACCGGAGGGGGGACTTTACTTAATAAATTTTGTATCATTATCACGTGTTTTTTTTATTTACTCAAAAACGGTTTTAACGATTTTGATCAAATTTGGTATTTGATGTATTTATATGCCCTAGATGTGACTGTAAAAATTTCATCAAAATTGATCTACGGGAGGGGGGACTTTACTTAATAAATTTTGTACCATTTTCACATGTTTTTTTTTATTTACTCAAAAACGGTTTTAACGATTTTGATCAAACTTGGTATTTGATGTATTCATATGCCCGAGATGTGACTGTAAAAATTTCATCAAAATTGATCTACGGGAGGGGGGACTTTACTTAATAAATTTTGTACCATTTTCACATGTTTTTTTTATTTACTCAAAAACGGTTTTAACGATTTTGATCAAACTTGGTATTTGATGTATTTATATGCCCGAGATATGACTGTAAAAATTTCATCAAAATTGATCTACGGGAGGGGGGACTTTACTTAATAAATTTTGTATCATTTTCACAGGTTTTTTTATTTACTCAAAAACGGCTTTAACGATTGACAAAAATAAGATATGAATGTAGAAAAATGTGTGACTTTGGGAAATGATTATTAGCAAAACACGTCAATTTCTAATCTACGTAAGTTGGTAAGTGAAAGTTGTGTGTTGCGCGCACGCACCAGATTTTTACTTTCACTTACCTATATATGAAATATATAGTAAGTGGAAGTATTGCGATCGTGAAAAATTTCGACTTCCGGTTTTCAACGGAAATACACGTTTTGGGGTCCCCTGAGTCGAAATAACCAAGTCCCGCGAAATGGTCTGTGTGTGTGTGTGTGTGTGTGTGTGTGTCTGTGTGTGTGTGTGTGTGTGAACAGACTAGCTCAAAAACTATAAGCCGTGGGAACCTGAAATTGGGTATTTAGTGTAGGTATATGCCCGCGATGTGACAGCAAAATTTTTATCAAAATTGCTCAAAGGGAGGGGGTACTTTATTTAATAACTTTTTACGTTTTTTTCGATTTTCTCAAAAACGGCTCTAACGATTTTGATTAAACTGAGTATTTAATCTATTTATATGCCCGAAATATGACTGTAAAAATTTCATCAAAATTGATTAACCGGAGGGGGGACTTTACTTAATAAATTTTGTATCATTTTCAAGTGTTTTTTTTCATTTACTCAAAAACGGCTTTAAAGATTTTGATCAAACTGGATATATGATGTATGTATATGCCCGAGATACGACTGTAAAAATTTCATCAAAATTGATCAACTGGAGGGGGGACATTATTTCATAACTCTTTTACAACTTTTTACCTTTTTTTCGATTATCTCAAAAACAGCTTTAACGATTTTCATCAAATTCGTCGTGTTTAATGAAAATTAGGTGTTCTTTAATATCAGGTAAACTTTATTATTATTAAAATGTTCTGAGGGGTCTTAAATGAAGAAGGTGTCTTTTTTTTTTCATATAAAGTACCTTTGTATTTGTTTATATGGAGAAATTATCTGTCTCTCGTTTCGCCTAAAAGTAAGAAATGGCTAAATATGAGATATGATAAAAATCAAGTAAACATATAGAGGAGAAAAAAAGAAAAATATTAGTCAACTCATAAAACACGTTGAGCCCACTCATGCAGAGTACGCCTTTAATGATAGACCATTGTTCATCATTAAAGCCAATCTGTTCATTTAATGGAAATTATTTGTTTCATGGTAAATGAAGTTTTCAACAACTACATAGAGAATTATAAAATCAGACGACTTGAAGTATTATGCTTGCCGAATTACCACAAGCTTTTATTTAATAATTAAAAAAACTAGTGTTTTTTGTAGAGCAAACAAAAAAAAAAAAAAAAATTAGAAATGAAATGTGCCACTTTGAGAAGTGGCAATTAACAAAACACACCAATTTTGTTAATTGTTCACGCACCAGATTTTTTTTAATTCAATTTAGATACAACCAATTCAGATTTTTTTCTGTTAAGCATGCTATACATCTAAGAACTACTACACCCTTATCGGCCAAACAAATTTCTGATTGTCAAATATTAATTGACTGTTGCAATTCAATATATTCGGCCAAGGTTTCGTCAAGCTTCTTAGAGATTTGGTATGCTAGACATTTTCACTTCTATAATCATGACTTTTCGTCCTCGAAATGGTCCTGGTAGTTAATAAAGGTTTCGCTGAGATGAGGCAAGATCCCTTCATAAAGTTATCGATATAAGGCGGAAAGCAAATAAAAGATGCAGAAAGAAAGGCCCTGGGAGGGGTGTAGCCTATCTATATTCAGGCTTAAAGAGGTATACATTTCCCTAAGAGCCACCAATGCTTGGGCTACCTCGGGGCAGTCAGTTCACGCCCGCGGCTAAAGTGGTCAAGCCTACGTGTGCCGAATACCTTACTCGCTATACACCTATTTGTAATCCCCTTTATCCAATTGAATTCGTACACCTTCTAATTTCTACACCCAAACGATCTGATAGCTATGAATCAGTCGAAGATAGGGAACGGCCAACAAAACATAACTACACAACCACATCACAGTATGAACAGAAATCCTTTAGTAAGCCTAATTCTTCTCATAATAAGAAAAGTTATAAGAGTACTTGAAATACTTGATTAAATGAATACTTTACTTGCTTAGCCCTTTTTTGGCTGAGTTTTTTAAAACTGCTTTTATCCCTTCTGTTATTATTTGAAAAATGTCTACAAAGTTTAAATTTGGTGATTTAAACCCTTGAAAACATGTTGTAAAGTTAGGATACTTCATATGTTCCATTTTTTGGGAACTAGTTCCCTTATGTTAATTCTGGGCAAAGCCATGGGGCCTTTAATATAGCCCCGATCCACGCTGGAAAGACTCTGTTTTGGGGGAATCAATTTATTCCGCAGTCTTAGTCTTAATTTAAGACGTTCAACTAATCTACAATGGGGGAATGCTGGAGGTAGTGAGAGAGTATTACTATTTAGGTACCGTAATTAATAGCTCTGGTAGGATAGACGCTGAAATATCAAACAGAATATTTAAAACAAATCATGTGTACTATTCATAACAGATTACTAATAGTATCATAGGTCACCGTGAAGTGGATAACAGGATTAAAATGCACGTTTTTAAGTTGATAAACTGCATACTCTCGCCTCTGGCGGAGAAGGCGGGACCATGTTAGACAAGATATTTCAGTCGCATATCGGCAGCAGAAATGAGGTTCCTGAGAAGAACCTAGTCTGTTGGGAAGACCAGAAGGGATCGCTTAGAAATCAGACTGAGGAAGCAAGCAGCTAGAGGTTACTGGTAGGAGAACGAGAGCGATATTAAAAAAACAGAAAAACACCTAAAGCGAAAAGGCAGCACACTTATTTATTTACAAATAGAATAAGAACTTTAATAAATTCTTATGCATGTGCGAGAAAATTTAGAAGAATTATACGCGTGAATTTATTCTACTATTCTTTTTCCTTAAAATTTGGGAGAGGTCTATTCTCCATACCCCCCCCTCGGTATCGCCCTTAAATGGCATACATCTGAGGCCACTAGTCTCTTCGTTTTGGCTTAAATACAGAAGAAAAAGCGAACTAAAAGATTATTATAACATAGCTATAATGAACAAATACATAACACGGATAACTATTATTCATCTTTCACACTAAGAAGATGAAAGTCTTGAACGAACGAAGATCAGTCAGACTTCTGGGGTTGAAAATAATAAAGGGAAAACGATAATAGGTCAATTCCATGCCATAAAATTTGATGGGCTCCTCAAAGTGCCTTGGTTGTAACCATTTTAGAAACGGACTAAGAGCATTAATTGGAAAAGGTGGGTAATAAGTACATTTATAAAGGAGGTGTAAGGGAAGGCCTGGGAAGCAGAGATAACGGAGCAACGCCATATTTAGCCAAGCACCCATCAGATACCAACCTCTCTCTGTTTACATTATTAAACGGAATGGCTCGTTTTTACGCCTCCGAACAAATTCAATTTTTTACCAATCACCTTTTTCAAAAGAGTTCCGGAGGCAGGATCGAAAGGTAGATAAGGCGACCTACTACATAATGTAGATTCAAACTTGAGATAGTTAAAACGGGAGGGAGGGGCGAATATTAAAAAAAAAAAAAAGGATAAAAAAAGGAACATAGCATCTGCCTAGGAACTAATGAAAAAAATCTGGTGCGAGGCGCATCACACAACTTTCAATTACCACCACCCTTTCTTTGACTATAAATATAAATATACTTTTTGGGGATTACAGAAATATAGGCGGCCCCCCGGCCCGGGCCCAAAACACATGTGAACGATCAAGTTCTTTGATCGCAAATAGTAATCGATAGAAGGGATTCACAATGACAGCAGATAATTACTTGGAGTTTAGTTTTTAAATTTTGAGCGATTGAATGTTGTTGTTTTTTTTTCAGAAAACGACGGTGATATTGTATTCTTCTCTAAAAAGTTTTTTTTTTTCAGTTGTTAAAATATCTTAAATAATCTGAAAATAGAAATTATTATTTATATTAGCTACCACCATATTCCGTACAACAGTAACCTTCTACCACAGCAAAGTATTCTTTCTGATATTCTCAGCATTACAATAATATATTACACGTATATTTTATTACCGGAAATTGAATTTTTCGTTTAGGGAAAGCAATTTCTTTTTTCTCCTTTATTTCCATTTCTGGCTAATAGGGATAGTAATGGACAGAAGCCAAATTAAAAATATTTTATTATAAGAATTAATTCCTGTGCGATTAAAGCCTTACAAAATCTTTTCTATGATGATAAGAGTGCTAACGATTAAGGATACTTCACTTTGATTTTAAAAAAAAACGATTTTAAGAAAATTCAAAATCCTGTTAAGACTTGGTATGAAATACTCCTTTAGGGTACAGGGGAATTAGCACGAAAATTGGGGGGTCTGACCCCAACAGCCCTTTCCCTGAATCCGCCAATGGTAGAAATCTGCATGGTCTTTGAATGTGTAAACAATGTCCAGCAAATATTCAGGAAACAGATTTTCCTCATTTATATATTTCATTTAGTTCTCAATTCTCTATGAGGTATATAATATTATAATTATTGCAAAACTTGGACAGTATCCACTACTTTTAGATTTTGTTTTGTTGATTTCCTTTTTAGGGGGCTTCATAAAGAAATTCTAATTTAACAATTGTCAAGTTTTTTCTGATGTATTGTGAACTGGGATCTAAAGATATATTACTGCACTCTTTTTTGGAAATTGAAATTTTCATCTTGGGGAAATATTATTCTTTTTTATACAGTCTATATTTTATATACTTACCTATTCCTAGGCATGATGAGAGAGAGTTATTGGTAAATTGTTGTCTTATTTGTCTTTTGTACAATTAACAAAATAAAATAAATAGAAGTTTTTAAAGCATTTGCTTTTTTAACTCACAATTTTACCCACTTTTTTATATCTTAAAATTAAGCAAGCTAATTACATTTATTGGGGGGGGGGGATGAAAAACCCCACATTCTAACGAGAGAGAGTTATTTATTACATACAAAGTCAAATGTACTTTATAGGAAGAAGTTTTTCCTTCCCCATTTTAACCCTATCAGAACATTTCTATTTTGATAAAACCTACTGATATTAATTAATACTTAATTCTCATTAAATATGATGAAATTAATAAAGAAAGCCACTTCCAGTAACTGCATATTGATTAAAGTTTTGCTGTCACATCACAGGCATGTAATATATACTATTAGCCTATTTCATTAGGTAATGTGTCAAGGAAGGATAAAATAAGTTGATCCATTCTAATGCTAAAGTATTGTCCCAAGAAGCACCACAGATGCATGTGTTGCACGAAGACCTCAAAACAATGAATAGAAAATGTCGAGAAGATATGACAGCATGACAGGACTTTTCGAGAAATTATGTCATTAGGATCAGAATGTGACTTAAGTTACAAATCCTGAAATAATATCATCATTAAATATCATTGTTGATTATAACAAATATACCTCTTGATTTATTAAATAATTTAGTCTTAAGGGCAGATTCAGTACGCCTGTTTCATACTAGTCCTGGAATTAAGTTATATTTCTAAATATCAGAATAGTAAAATTTGAATTAACACCAGCTAATATTATTTGTAAGGGGAATTCACATAAATCAATGTGAGGAATTAGCATTTTTTTTAATAATTCATAACATCAAATTTGTAATCCCATATATTGATTTTCGTATTCTGATTTTTATTCATAATATCACAAAGATTTTCTTTGGTTCACTGTTTTTGAGAATAAATAAAAGAAAGATTTTTATAAGATTCAAAATACAGTTAGACAAGCCAAATTTAAGCGATGAAATAGGAATATTATACCTAGTCCTTGCAGCACTAATCTTTCAGTAATCAGCTATGCATGATCAGAAAGTATTTACGGTCATTTAAGTTAGTAAAATTTTTGACAATTTACTATTTGATCTATTGACACACTTAAAATTAGGGATCTTGTTAAATAAACAAACTAACAAAAATACAAGCAACTAATATCAATATACTTTAAACACTTATTATTTTATTTGCCTGATGCTAAATTTTTGAATAAGTCAATTTTTTATGACTATTATGCTCTTCACTATTAGCCCATAACTCAACCCTTTGAATTCTACATATCTTAAAAAAATAAATATTATTCAATACATATACACTAGTCAAAATCATATAATACGGTGATTCCTTTTTCGGGCACTTTTTGACTGTTCCAAAAATACTACTACTACTCCATAGCGCTACAGGCCTCCTTAATTAGCCTTCGACAGGTGGCTCTATCTTAAACAGTTGCGGGTGTTTAACAGTTCATGGGCATCCAGGAAGACACCAACTCCCATCTTGGGTGTGGTCTGCTAATCCATCTTGTCCTGTAAAGCTTTCCGTCTAGCAGCTTTCTTGGATTTCCTCTTATGGCATTCTGGCTACTGTTGGAAATCAAAACCAGCTAAATTTTTTCATTCCTAACGATTGTATGTTGTAGGAAATTATTTATTAAATTATTACAATAATTAATCATTTAAAATACTCGTTTATGTTACCATCCTGAAGTCAAGATGAAAACTTTCTAGAACCTTTTTTAAAGCTCTTTACAAAACTGATATGTCTATATTAGTTGAAAGTGGTGTGAACCCTTGTGGCAGTTTGAAATTGCAACATTGGAAAAAGAATATTTTGGTTTGCTCATAAATGACACCACCAATATTTTTGGGGTTGGTGGGGGAGGAGAGACATTTTTGGAGAAGGGTACTTAGCATATCTACAAGACCACATATTGCCTGCCATATAAATTCAATAAAAGAGGATCTATGTCGCCCTTGGACCTTCTCTGTAAAAGCATGGTAATTATTTTTACTGCACCTAATCTACATTGCCAGAGTTATATGTGATTAGTTGCATAGCACATACATCGTATTCACACCGCTAGTACCATTACTTTACCATTTAAGATTAAGAAGCTGAAAATTTGGCAAATGAACTTAAGTACTATGCTTTCAAAAACTATGGCAAAATTTTAGAAACAACACAACATCATAAAGTAATATTCTTTTTTTTAATGATTTTCAATCAGGCCAGGATTTGAAGTTGCCATTTTATATGAAAATGGCCCATGCATAAATTGTGAGATAACATAAGCTAAGAAAAGATACAAAGTTAGATAGCTAAGCTATGAAACTATTGTTAGATTTGAATGTATGTACCTTTCTGTATCTTTGAATATATGTGTGTATTTAAACTCCAAAAACAATGCCCTTTAAATACCATTAATTAAGTAAAAACTATCTTTACTTTTTAGATTTTGTTTCTTTTGTTGTGCTGTCTTTAATTCTTTCTCCTCTAGTTCTATTTATGTTTAATTATCTTTTGTATTTTTAATAAAGTATTGCAAAAATTAAGACACAAACATAACTTAGCTTATAAACCTGGAACTCAATTAGGGTTTTACTAAGTTTTTTTTCTGACATATTTTTCTACTCATAATAAAAATTGCTTCAGAAATATGATCTTATATCATATATCTTTAAGACATCCATCATACTTAAGTTTAAAACATTATACTTTGCATGCAGTTTTCTTGAAAAAAATCATTCCATAAATAAATATAGTTGATCTTTTTAGAGCTCTTTCTTAAATATTCTTGTTTGATTTTTCATCCACAATAAAAGAAAGGTACTAATAACTATACTGTCTGTTTCCTTAAATAGACTCCGATACAAAACCACTTATTATAAATAGTAAAACCCATCATGCAACAGCTGAAAAAATACAAAGTAAACAATAACATTTTATTCATTTTTGATAAGACAATGATTATTACAAATAAACACAACTAGCACTTGTAAATGGCTAAATCAATGTCTTGAATATGCTATGATGCTCAACCCAAGCATTTACATCCTTTTAACTAGTCGAACATATAACGAGAACCATGTTTTGCTTGGTATTTAGGATAATCTTCAGGAAGTTTAACAGATGCACCTGGGTATACTTCAGGTTCTGGAGGAGGAGGTCTAGGACGAGCTGAGTCGTGAACTTTTAATTCTGAAAAGTAGCCCCAATAAGGACGCTCAATGTTTAACTTCTCCAACATACACTGATCATAAACTCCTTGAGTCTTACGGCACCTAAAATAAATTAGTATCATAAACATTTCATTTTTTTTTAATATTAGGATCACAAAAAACTGGACTAATATCTGTCTCGTCTTAAATCAATAAAGAATTATCATAAACATTTCTACAAAAAATTATTAAACAACGCGCCTTTATTAAATGCCGCAAATCAAAATCAAAACAAGCCAAAATAAGTTGTGTTTTATTCAGTGATGTTATGAGATGAATAAATGAATAATAAAAGAAATAATAATTTTATTACAGGGCAAATATACTTAGAGAAAAGTTACAATTTTTCTAGATCAATTGTAAACTAAATTTTTATGAAGTTTTAGAGGTGACTTGTTAATTATCTGGAAGTAGTAAATGATATAACTGTAAACAATAATGCTTGCGAAATTGCGGTTGTTATTCGCTCAGTTGCTCGGAGTTAGTACTTGCAGTTATTACAATATATGACAGATGGATGTTAAAATGAAGCCTCCACCAGCAAGTTTTTTATTACACCGTTAAAAATAGTTTCATTCTAAATCACCGTAAGAACAATCCCAAATATGATGCATGGCTTGAAAATGGCTCTAGAAGCTGAAACGTTGCCAAAATAAAAATTATACTATTGTTTTTTGGTGAATATTGCCCTTTTTATTTATCTAGTTATTTAAGATATTATTTAAAGGAATGTGTGGAAGAGGATTGAAGGACAATAATTGTTATATAATTCCAAACCCAATGAAAAAAATTCTATAACAGGGAATAAACAAATCAATGATTTGAGATATTTTACCAATAAAAAGAGCTAATAGATAGTGTTAGGACCAGGGAGATCTGCAGGGTTCTAATAACTTGGAAAAGAATGAAACCAACAAGAAACTTGAATTTGCCTGAAACCGAAAATGAAATTTAGTCATATATCTTTTCAATTTAATCTCAACCACAGCAAATTGTGAATGTTTTAGCTATCAGAGAAATGTGGTTTTTGCAGAAGATAAAGAAGAATTTTCATTCATAGGTCTCTTCAGTTTAGTTCATTATATATAAATTTAATAAGCTGAATACTTACGGAGCAAACTTGAAGTTAGTACTTGATTTATCAACACAGTTGGCATATGTTTCAAACTCTTGTCGACAATTAGCTTTCATTTGCCTAAAGAAGTCTAATGAGCACTTTGTAACTTCTTTTCCTTCATTTAAACATTTTCTGGGATCAGTTGGATATTCAGACCGACAGAGCATAAACTCCTTCACAGAATAAAAATATAATATTTTCACATGTATTGGAAGAAATTCGGCTTAAAATTTAAAAGTTAAAATATACTTACATTATTCACATTTTCACAGTGTTTTCCCAAATGAAAGGAGGCAGCCCTAAGTATAGCAGATGAAACATTTACTTCAGGAACTGTCAATTCCTCTTCAGTTGGCAAATTAATATCTTTAGTTAAAACCATTCTAACTAATTTCAACGATGATCAGAGAGTACTCTTGGTTAGCCACCAAGAGTAGTTGTAAAGATTAAAAATTGAAAAAATTTTCTTGGGTGTAACCTCCTCGAAGGCAAAAAGGTTACAACAGTAGAAAAACAGCTGATAAACTTATTTCATAGAGGCATCTCTTCAAAAAGTATGCAAACTTCGGGTCTACCTCCCCACCATGTTGAAGTAAAGATTGTACAACGAAAATCCTGGACACATTCATTACTTTGACATGATGACGACGAGATATATTCAAAAATTAGTATTTTAGAACGTATTTAATTTTTTTCTCGGTAAAGGTACTGAAGAGCGGCTGATGGGCGGGGCCTGTTTTGAGAGGTTATGTGACCGTGATGTTATCAAACTCCCATCGCCTTTTTTTCGGTTAAAAAGTGCCTTGATTGGCTTTAATAGATTCTAGCTATCGACTCCCGCACTCTGCGCTCGCTCTTCAGAGATAAATAAACCCCCAAAAGGGTCCTTTTCAGTGGAGATCAGGCCTTACTTTGAAGGGCGCCTTAGTGAACGGCGCATAAGCCGCACTTCAGTACTTGCGCCTTTTTCTTTTCATAGAACATTCATATCTACTTGTTTCTTTTACTTACCTATATATGAAATATACAGTAAGTGAAAGTATTGCGGTCGTGAAAAATTTCGACTGCCGGTATTTGACAGAAATTTTCAACCGAAACCAAATTCAAGTGTCAAAACCAATTTTCCCGAATTAGTGGAAACAGACTAGATCAAAAACTAAACCGTGCGAACCTGAAATTGCGTTTTGGTGTACATATGTATATACCCGCGATGTGACAGCAAACAATTCATAAATTTTTTAAATTAATAGAAATTAATTGCCCCCTGCGTTTGACTTGATGTAATAACTAAATACAGTCAAACGGAGAGGGCACTTTATTTAATAAATTGTCTGGTTTTGTTAGAGAGAATAGAGATAATGTTTTCTGGTTTACAAGTATTTTCAAGAATTAATGTTTCAAGACCCCCCTTAGGTAGTTGGGACCTAATGCAATGACAGTTGTACCAAAATAAACAATGTAAATAGTTTTAGTTTGATCACTTACAACACAACCGTTGCCCGAGGATCCCTTGTGTAGAAGATGTTATAAGATACTAATAGATTTTAGAAGCTAGGTGACAATATGCATTTTATTATTGTAACGAGTGGAACATTTTACTATCGTATTTAATTAGATTTATTGTAATTTTAATTATTAGAGGAATTTTACTATCATGATTACTTTGATGTATTTAAAGTAAATCGATTTAATTGTTTTTTCTTTGTCAACACATTATTTATTGTAATTAGTTTATCAGTATCAATAGGAGCAATATCTAGTTTAATTAAATCGATTGTCCCTTTTCATGGTAAACCAGATTTTTTATTTCATTCAAGAATAGATTGATAGATGTATAGCTACATCAACACTGAAAAAATACCTAAAACTAATGTTTTTAAAGCACAATCTATATAAAAAAGAATACGTTATCAGAGTAAATACAATTTATATTTAATTACTTCTTTTTACTCATGTACAAGAATTTAAATAATTAAACGTCTGCATAAGTATAGTCAACTGAGTAAGATATACCTAAATCTTTTCAGTAAATTAACAAGATAAAATGGGACATAGGAGCTGCTTTTCCAGAGAAAGCATAATAAGGGATTATGTTTAATTATTTCTTTTTACTCATGTACAAGAATTTAAATAATTAAATGTCTGCATAAGTATAGTCAACTGAGTAAGATATACCTAAATCTTTTCAGTAAATTAACAAGATAAAATGGGACATAGGAGCTGCTTTTCCAGAGAAAGCATAATAAGGGAGTGGGGGGTGCCTGCCAATGACGTCGGATGTTGCGGGTTAGTATCAGAGCTAGCCCACCTTCTTTTTACTTCCCTTGAACAGATACTAGTGATAAAGCGCGATGACTATTGAGAAAATATCCAAACTTCATTGTTTTTTTTATTTTTTATTTAAAGGGGAGAACTGAGTCGGACAGTGTAACATATTGTCTTACCACGCAAAAGTCTGAAAAGGGACATAATTGTAATCTGTTACTTTCAAGATTTCAATTTTATTTCAAGGAAAATTTCGTTATAATTAATCTCGGCTTAATGGCTCTTGAGTTAGCTAATGAAACTTGTTTTTAGTCATGAAACTTCTAATAAAAATCGCCCAGGACCTCTTTGGCCAAGAAAATATGAATTCATATCTAATTTTCCCTCCAAAAGTTCTAGTGTCATTTTAATCAAAAACAGTAACCTAAAGTATTTTATTTCATTTTGAGGGACATTGCTGGTTACTAATTCAAATAATCAGTTGTCAATTATGGTTAAGTGGGATGACATTACAGTAGGATATGATTCTAATGAAGAAACTGTTAATTTTGGAACTAGAGCTGTTGCTCTCACTGAAAATGGAATTTATGAAAGTGAAACTTTAGCCACAATACATACATCTGATAAGGTCTTAAATATCAGCTTTTTTAAAATTATATCCTCAATCCATGTCCATTGTTAGATTTTTATATTACAGCTGGTTATTTATATCTTCTTGGCATTTTCATTCAAAAATGATTATACAGTTATTGATTTCTATTTTTTTCTTAAAATTTATCAAATTAATATTTTATTTCTTATGTGACCATAGTGTTTAGACTTTTAATAATGGAATATTGTTATTGCTTAGATTTTATTTTATTCTCATGTTGCAGGTTGAATGCGAAAAATTGCCTCAATGTAGTGCTATTTATAATAATAAAGTTGGAATATCTGTGGCAAGTGATAAATCATTTACCTTGTTTGATTTAAAATTCTCAACAGTGATTTTCAACCAATCCTTCAAAGACAATATTGAGTGCTTTCAAATATCAGAATGTGGAACATTTGCCTTCATAGGTCTTCAAAATTTAGATTTCATTTGTTTATATTTACCCATCCAGGAAATAGTGTTTTCAAAGTAAGTGTGACCAAAATAGTGCTGTATTTATTTCATAATATCAAATCATGCCATTATTAACACCATAATTTATTTTTGTATATACATTGTATATTGTATATTCAATAATTTGTTCCATTTTTATTACAAAGCATTTAAAATTAACAATTTTAAAAATGTCTTTGTTCTTTAATCATAGATTCTTTTGTATAATGAATTTTATATTTTGATGTTTTTTTGTGGTCGTCAGTACCAGTATTTCTGAAATACTAAAGTTCCTCTCATATAATTTCAATCGTTACCACACGGAAAGCTTGATGATTACCTTTCACAATAGTAAATAACCTAGTACATAATCATTCCTATCTAGGAGTAATTAACTAGGGGACGAATTTTCATGTAAAATAAAAAGCCAAAGATGTGCATATATATATAATGTACATACATATTTATATATACAAGCCGCAAAACTAGCCGTCCTTAAAGCATTAGAATACTTCACTGAAACTCCTTTTACAACATGATCACTCATTAAACAACACAAATATTCACAACCCACTGACTGAAGAAATCAGACAGAATATCTTAAAATTGATAAATTACAACAAATCAGTTGAGATAAAACACAGGGCACTCGGGGGTCAAGGGCAACAAAAGAGCGGACCAGTTAGCCAAAGAAGCAGCGGGGAGATGTTTTTCCCCTTAAAACTATTGCTCCGATCTCCCATTTCAAGAGCCTCATCACCAACGAGTCTGTTGCGAAGTGGAATGCAATCTGGAAAGCTTCTATGAAATCACCAAGCCTACACAAATACATCCCACAAATAACACTAAACGATCATAAACTTCTACGCAGCGGAGAACACACAATAACACAATTCCTAACTCAACATGGAAACACAAAATACTATTTAAAACAATTCAATATCATACAAACTGACACATGTGATGAATATGGACAAACACACAATTTTAGATACATACTTTATGATTACAGAGTATATGACAGACTAAGATACAAATTAATTCTAAGTTTTATCACCGAACATGGAACCTGGCCTGAGACAGAGCATATTCTTTATACTAAATTTAAGACCGACTTACTGAAGTTTATATGGGACATTGATTTTGACTGACTAACAACAGAAGGGCATCCTAAAACTTGTGCTTATAGGTGTTATTTATTTTCTATTTTTTTTTTCTTTGTTTTCTTTTTTATATACTTCATTATTATAATTTATTTTACTTTTTATTCTGTTACAATTTACTACGTAATTTAACAAATTTCTAATTTATTTGTAAACTTCTGAAAAATTATAATATATTTAGTATGCCTTAAAAAGGCATGGAACATGTATTTTCAATAAATAAATTGTATGTTTATGGGGTTACCATAAAGAGAAAACAAGAAAGAAGGTAAATGTATGTATATAAATGAAATTCATATAATTAAAAATTAGTACTTATTAACTCACATTTTAAATTTTGAAATGAGAAGAAACACATATCAGATATTAAAAGAGCTTTGTATCGGGTGAAAGAACTTGCCACATCAACAGATATAGGTGTAAATTTGAAGGATGCTATGTCCATTAAGCGAGTTGAATCAACATCAAATTGTCCGTTGATCTTTTAGTCCAGGAGCTGAGTGCCAAAAAAGTTTCTGATTTGAAGAAAGTTTTTAATGTTTTGGCCTGAAAGTAATAATTTCATAGACAACAAATGTGAACGTGTGCCACCTCAGATCGGTTGCTGTCAAATTTTATAGGCAAACAAAATCGCTCTTAACTCGAAAATGATTTATTGCAGACTTTTTTAAGAAAAATGTGTTCTTTCTAAAATGAAGGGCATAAAATTTTGGGTTGACTGAGGTCCTCACAGTTAAAATTGGTTAATTATTTTCACCAAAACCGACTGTCAATTATAACACTTAGCGGAAAAATGAATTACGCTTGTATTCCAAAGCCTGCAATTTGAAGAGGACTATTCCAAATAAAAATGTTACGTATAATAGTTGTAAAATATCAAATTCTGTGTAAACTGCACTCCTTAATTTTAATATTGGCCCACTCCTAGGCAACACGTTTTCCCAGGCATTAGCCCGCTGGGCTACCCTGCCCATGGTCTTCACTAAACTTATAAAACATGTGAATAATCCTTGTCAAAGAGAGATAATATATACTGAAAAAGGTTTGAATCTGTTTTTGCTGATCATTTGATATTACTAAGATAGAATAAAAAATATACAGGTAACTGCAAGACTTATTTGGTATAGTTGTGTTTTGGAAAATTGGCAGTGTCGGCATCGAGCCCATTTGTTATATAAAAGCCTTAATTATCACTAATATAAGACCTACCTAGTTGGGATTATAGAGCAGATGTTTTTCAATTCTTCAAAACACATACTAATAAAATATAACAAACCAAATCCTGACAAAAAATTATTAATATGCCAAATATTTATATTAATATTTATATAAATAATATAAACAATGACATGAACTGGAAGGTACACCATTAAACCAGTAAAAGTATACACCATGGCTTTTGTGAAATTAAATACTTTCCAAGTTAAATCTCTATGTAGGCTGGATGTACTATTGTTTTTAATTTTGTCTGTTTACAGAAATCTTGCAGCAGATTTTGGATGTGTTCAAGAAGATGAGTTACATTTTATCGATATTATATCTAGATGTACTGAAGATAATTTTGAAGTTTATGCTTTTGTCAATAATGGCCTTATTGTTAGGCAAGTATGAATATTCTATAACTCTCCTGTTGGTTGGTGCTATTTGTATTCAAAATCAATCATCTACCATTCTTAACTGTAAGGATATTAGGATATGTCTAACAAAATTTTGTTTAAAAACTTAAGTAATACATAAAGTAGCATGGAAACTGATTCTTAGCAAGTCAAATCTCCCATTAGCACCACAAAATATCTTAAAATAATTTGAACTGTTTTAGAGTTTTTGCCCTAATAAGTGTCTATCATGTTATTGATATAATTGTTTTAAACCATTGTGATATAGCTGAAGGCTAATAATTGTGAATTAATTAACGCTAGGATTTTTAACGTTTTAGATAAAGATCAATCTATTCATCAATTTTTTATCTTTAGAGTTTCAGGAAGTAACCTTAAACTAGTAAATGGATTTAATAATGATAACTTCAAAGAAAAGATAGAGAAATATAATGCTGAGCTTTTATATGAAACTGTTAGAAAACCCTTCACTACAGTAAGTTTAGAAACTATTATAGTTTTACTTCCGTTTATTATAATAATAATAGCATTTTATTTTATACTGAATATAGTTTTTTAAAAGTTAAACGAATGTTGCCAATTCTAAGTTGTCTCTATTTTACAGGATATTGGATAGTAAAAAGTAATTCTGTTCCATATTGTTATCGTGTTCCTATTTTCAATTTATTGTTTGTATACTTTATTGATTCATACAAATGAAAACCATCAGTTATATTTTCAAGCTTGTTGATGCTGCACTTTTTTAATGGTATTCAATCTTCTAAAATTCAACAATGTGCAGTTCTTTAATAAAATATATATAGCTGGCTCCGAATATCATAAAAAAAAAAAAAAATTATGAGTCTGAATTTCACTGAAGTAAATAACATTCATCATATATTTAATTTTGCTTTACCAATAGGTTATTAAGTAAATTTTTATCATTTTAAGAAATATTTCTGTATTTATGAATTATATGAAATGTGTAACTTCAAAACCAGCTCTATCCTAGTATAGAAAATGTTAAGGAAATCAAAAACTACCATGATACATGATGCGGATCAGCTTTCAGAATTATCTTTTATTTTTATAGAGAGAAACAGCATCCATGATTATTTCATGGTAGTTTTACTTCTTCAGCAAGTCAAGGTTGTTTTTGGAGCGAATTGGGTGATATGCTATGATATCTGTTGATCCAAATGGAGGTTAATGGCCACAATATCAAATTTATGAAGAAAATGTTACATGAAAGAGGATCTTTATGAAATCATTATAAAGGGCATTCAGAAGCATACCTCTCCCCCCCCCCCCCCAGAGTCAACACCTATGATGAGAGACTCTAAGAATCACCCACCTCCGGGTCAACACCTAAAATCGGTTAACGGAAATTTTATTTTTTTAAAATCGACTGGTTAATGTTGAAGGAAACAATAGCCGATTTAACAGCTAACTGTTTATTTTCAATTACTTACATCTCTTAAAAGCAGTCTTGAGGCCCGAGGAGCAACCTTGTATGGAGCTGGTTTCGCAAAAAATTCATCTCTTAGAACAAAATTTTCAAAAAGTATAATAAAAGACATTTCAGAATAATGTGGATAGAGCTAGATTTGAAGTCAAATGCCTCATGTACTGTAATAAACATATTGATAATATCGGGTTTGTTATAATCTTAACACATTATTTGTTACAGGTTTTGAAGTTTGCAGTTTCTAATTTTCTTCAGTTTCATGATAAAAATTTATTTTTCATTTTTGGTGAAAATTTCTCTGCCTGGACAAAAGAAAATGGAAAAACAGATCTCATTAAGCTCACTACAAATTATAATATTAAAAAGCTAGGCATTCCATCTTCAGGAAAGTAAGAATACTTTATTAATTTTAATGTTTAAATCTTTAGGATGGCAGGTAAGGTATAAATTGTTTATTTTAGTATGTATTAAAAAAATAATTAACAGTTTTTAATATTTTCACTTATCAGTTTCTTTGTATTGTAAATTATTAAAGAAGAATCGGAATATCACTTAAAAAGATTTGGCACAGGGAGGTAGCGACCCTATCGCCCTCGAGTTTGGGTAACAGTACTCTTCCACTCACACAAATATACTAGCTACTGTACACTACATTCATCCCCATACTACAGACCAACGTAAATAACATTTCACACCTTAGGGTCACCTCCCCTTGGCAGCCCCTCTATATGAATCGTGGGCAGCTGGGCTAATAACCCTCTCTTCTTAAACCAAATTATAATGGAACATCGAACTAATGAAGTTGAACTATCCAGAGAGGTGCAACACGGACCTAGTCATAGCGTCTTCAAGATTGGATGTTGGAATGTTTTGAGGTTATACAGTCCTGGAGCACTCCAACAACTTTTGGGGATGCTGGACAGATAAAAAGAGGTATAACTGCAATCCAGGAAATTAGATGGATTGGTACAGGCCATGTAGAAAGGAGAAAGTATGTAATCCATCATCTTCTATAGTTGTGATGACAGATTGCATACCTACGGAACGGGCTTCTTGGTATCAGCAAATTATAAACATTTTATTATGGACTTAGTTTAGCAAGTTAACCCACAACTCTGTCAATTAACAATCAAGGGTAAATTGGTAAGGGTAAACGAGGAAGAGTTCTACAACTTGCTTGAAGAAGGCAAAAATCGCAGGTGACTTTAATGCCTTATTCGGAAGGGAAAGTGGTGCAAAATATATTTCATACCATAGCTTACATGAAATAAGCAAAGATATTGGACATCAGAAAAAGTTGAAACCGTGCCCAATTCAAAAGAAACAGGATGTACTTGATTGTAATAATTATTGTGGTATATACCTAGCTATTGCCTTCTGCGTATAACATATTTTTAAACATTTTAAACAAGCTACTTTTGCCATATCAGTCTGGGAGCTGAGGGCCAAAAAGGTGCCTGATTTGAAAAAAATTTTTGATCATATAGGCTGAAAGTACTCATTTCATAGACAACAAATGTGAACATCTGCCACCTCAGATCGGTTACATTAAATTTTATAGGTGAACAAAATTGACATTTTCGAACTTTTTCAATTTTTCGCTCACAACTCGAAAACGAAGAAATTGTGTTCTTCCTAAAATAAAAGTGCATTCAATTTCGCATCGACTGAGGTCCTCACAGTTAAAATTGGTTAAGTCTTTTCGCCAAAACCGATTGTCAATTTAGCCACTTTAGCGGAAAAATGAATTACGCTCATATTCCCAAGCCTGCAATTTAAAGAGGGTTACTCCAAACAGAAAATGTTAAGTATAATAGTTGTAGATTATAAAATTCTGTGTAAAACGATCTCATTAATTTTAAAATTAGCCCACTCCTGTGGGACTAACAATGAGACAATTTAATTACAATGTGAACCTATTTAGCGCTTTATAGTCTAAAATCAGTGAAATTTTTGGGATTTTTTTTCAGTTTCTCTCATATAATTCGGCAAATACAGATCACAAAGTATTGCTTTCTGTTTACTACATGAGGCTAAACTATTGAAAATAGAATGATATATTTGAAGTTTAAATCGGTTTAGTGGTTGAGCCGGGTTTGGTACCTAGGTAGATCAACAATCGATCAGATTTTCTTTTTCTTATTAACCCAGAAAAAAACTGAGAATATAATATCACCTGTTTGTGCGTACTAAGCAAACGTCTCTGTCAATGGATCTCTGAAAATTCCAGAGAAACTGATTTGATTGTTTAAATTAACATTGGAAGAATCAATGCCTGTTCTGGGCTGATTGTCAGTCTGGCTCACAACTCTGCAACGGATGGCATGTAACAGGGAGATGAGTTGGCATGTCTGCTCTAATAATACATTAGAGACAGCTGTGCGGGATGCATGGTTTCAAACAACAGACTCAATTGTTATTGGACTTGTTTAGATCCTCGGCTACCAGGATCATAATAGATGTTATAGTAAGATCCCAGGTTGTAGTTCGTGAGGCTTTAGAAACAACAGCTGGACAACTGGGACTACATGTAAATGCAATGAAAACAAAGTATGTTACCACCCACATACTTTGTTACCATTGTAATGGATACTGTGCAATTTGGCTCTTGTACTTTAAAAAGTGAATGAATTTTTCTACCTGGGGTCACTGATAACTGCGGGCAATATATTTAGCAACAGGACTTGTCAATAGACATGTTATTCCCCTTTTTCATAAATTTCTATACAATATGGCATTCAATCATATTAGTTATTCTTATGAGATATATGGAAAGATAATAAATTGTATTATTGTTTTCAGTATAATAATATGCCTATCTGAAGAAGGCTACTTCCTTCTTGTTTGTTTTTACACTTTACAAATCATTACCATATGGAAGAAAGAAAAAATTAAAGATTTCACATTCGTTGATACAGTGGAACACAAAACTGTTTTTTCAAATTTGTTAGTCATTACCGAATCTGAGAAACCAGATCTTTGTCTTATTGAATTACCAGGTAATTATTTTCTATAATAATAGATAAGTAATAATAATAAATAGGTAATATTCTTATTTTCCCTATCCTCAATTAGTAAATCTTCACAAAGTTTACTAATAAATATTTCTCTTTTATTTAGTCTTATTTATATTTAGTAAATCCAACTTCTCATTGCTATCTACACATTTTAACAATGCTACAATTTAGAAGCCTCCAAATAAATGTTTTGTCACTTCTTCCTTAAATTTCCTTTCTTTTGATAAGCTATTTATGAAACTATATCGCCCCTGATAGCTAAAAAATAAATTTATTCTACTCTTTTTATGGTAATTCTAAAATAATCTTTTTTAGATTTTTATTTTTTAAAATTATTTACAAGTGTAGATGATGAAATTCACAAAATGTTTTATTTACTGTATTTTAATTCTTTGCTTTTAATAATATATTACATTTGAACCTTTAAAATATTTTTATAGTGAGCTAAGCAATTTAAATAACATGAAATAGTGAATTTCTACTTTTATTGTAAGCCCTGTTGTTGTTTTTTGTATATTTTACTGTATCTTTGTCTATGTTGCTCCAGTATTCAAAGTAAAACTGCGCTTGAAGATATCCTCTCCATCATTTCTTGTATACAATCAATCAAGCTTAGAAGACATTTTGTTTATTGATGGTTTTGGAGAAAATGGTATTGATACGTTACGTGTCAAAGCTGTTACCGAAAGTCAGCCCGAATTTAGGTAAATACTTTACTTAAAATTAAACCATTTTCTGCTTATTTGGTTTTATGATTTATATTTATATACCTCTTTAAGGTTAGATCGATTATTACAAAGAAGGAAATTTTCCGAAGCTGAAAAATTTGCAAGAGACCTCAGTCTGTCTTTGGAAGATGTTTATAAATCGAAAGTTTTATGGTTAATGGGTGAACTTCAGCTATGGAACAAAACACATTCAGAACTTATTACTGAATATTTTCAGCAACTATGTTCTCTTTTGGAAGAAATAAAGGTCATTTTAATACACAGTAATCGTGAAATAGATAAGAAATTGTAATTTGGAGACCATATTCTATATTAAATCTTATAATTTGATTCATGTGAATTTTTTTCTAATTTATGTACAATATTTGAACATATTTTCTTCTTGCAGGATGTTGAATTTGTTGCTGAATGTTGTTTGAAAACTGTAGCTCCGCAATTGAAAATGATTCATTATCTTCTTGACTATGCTGGAAAAAGACTTCGACAGCATAAGTCATCGGTACATGACATATTTATTTATTTTTTTCTTATAGTTTTTTTTTTTAATTTTTTAATAATTTTTGTTTTCTAGTCAGATAATATTTTAAAACTTATGAATGACCTGAACAAAGCCAGTGTTACTCTTGGGACATTTATTCAAATTAGTGAAGATAGTACATCACCTGAGAATTGGCTAATATTTTGTAATTCTAATCCAATTATCATTTGTTTAAAATACTTATCCAAAGTGAGTTTTTTTTTTTTTAACAAGATTTTAGAAAGAATTATAATTATTAAATAATAATAATAATTTATCATGTTCTAGGCAGAAATCAGTAAGGCAGTTATTGTTTGTAGAAGGCATGAAGAAAGAATACGTGATGAACTACCCACTGGAGTGGCAATTGATCTTATTGAATCAACCCCTCTATCAGTTCCTGTGGAAGGAGTCCTCAAGTGGTTGAAAACTTACGTTCCGGTCCTCCTCAAAACTCATCCTGATTTGCTTGGGCATTTAGTGCAATGGATAATTGAAAGAACCAAGTATATAACTAAGCACCATTTTTACAATTGGGTTGTTTTGTTTAAATTATCGGGATTATATTTGAGGTCCTTTTATTTTCATTTTAGGACATTAGAACTTCAAGATGCTTCTTTTTGGCCCGACAAGGGTCTTAATTTTGTGAAGGATATCATGAACATTATATATACTCTCCCATCTTCGGATCCACGTTTGGAGCTGCCTCCCCTTCAGGAAAATTCAAGATTTGCTTTTTCACCTATTTTTAGATTAACTTCTTTAGCAAAGCATGTTTATGAGCTGTCAATATTGAAAAGTGAATATTCTATATCTATTGATTTTGATGAGTATATAACTACGATAGATCGAGAGGTATGTTTTAGGTAACATTAAGAATGAATATTTCATAAGTAATTGATTCAATTGTTTTATTACTTAGGATCCTATCCAATTTTTCATCAACAAAGAGATACAAACTGTAGTGAAAATGCATCCTCTCAAATATTCTTAGTTGCTTATTTTTTTAATAATTATATTAACCGGGTACTGTTATTCAAAGCTTCTCCAATCCTCCCTCATTCTCCTCTTTCTATTGAAGGCTGGGATGTATTTTATTATCACCAAATATTGGATAATTTAAAACGCGTGTAGTTTTAGGGTTTAAAACGTATTGCTAGTTTAATATCCTATAATGATCTTTCCTTCAGGGACAGGCTCTATATACCTGTGATTTAGTTAATGCTAATATTAATGATTATCATTATTGTTAACTTCACTGCTCCAAAGTTAGACTAATTTAATTTTATCGATTTCCAGAACGGTATTCAAGAAGTTGTTTTCTTGATATTAGATAATGTATCTCAAAAAACTATCCCATCTTTAATCTCTGGGTTTCTTAAGAAGTTTTGTACAGACCATTTCCTTGAGTTGGATGCACTGTTATCACAGTATATTTCTGTAAGTATAATAAAGATTTTTTTCTTTTTTTTTTGTGATTTGATTTGCATCAATAATAACTTTTCTATTCCTTCCAGAGCTTAGCGAGAATATCATCTAGTTGGGGAGATATAGAAAGCTCATGGGAGTCCCGTGCAATTGCCTTTATTAACTTAATCAAAAATGTCCATGTAAGTAAGTTATAAATGATAGTCATACATAAAATATCTTTAAGTATTACAGTTCAAAATAGTAATAAAAATTTTTAAAGTGTACTGCTCTAAGTAATGGTGCATAGTATTATAATTGATGTGGCCAATCAAATTTAAAATGGATGAAAACTATGGTCATAGCTACTTGTATGTTATGTATAGATCTTGTTATAAATTGTCTTGTGATATCAAATACTGTAAAATGGGGTGACTTTGTGACAAGCCTATTTTTCTACATTTTTTTAATTTCCTTCCTTAAAAAGAATCAGGTTAGGCAATTCAGTGTACTTGTCCCCTGAGGCTTAATTTCATGTATGTTTGATTCTTTTTCATTTAGTTGAAACCTTGAAATAAAGCATCATGGTAAATGGAATGAAAGAAGTTATATGTGGCCAGTAGGTGCAGCACATTACTGACCAACTGACTAGTACACTGAATTGCCTAACCTGATTTTTTTTAAGGAGGGAAATTCAAAAACTGTAGAAAAATAGGCTTGTCACAAAGACACCCCATTAGTCATAATGTCACCCCACTTTACGGTATATCATTTTTATTTTCACTTACCAACATATGAAATATATAGTAATGGAAAGTATAGCAATCATGAAAAATGTTTACTTTCGGTTTTCAATGGATATACCCGTTTTGGGATCCCCTGAGCCCAAACAACCAAGTCCCGCGAAATGTTCTGCATGGTGCGTGCATGCGTAGACCATTGTTTATAATTAAAGACGGTCTGTTCATTGGAAAGAGTTGTCAAAGTGTTTTGAAACATACATATTTAATGGAAATTATTTGTTTCCATGGTAACTAAATGAAGTTTTCAACAACTAAATAGAGAATTATAAATCAGATTCGATTACGGCATTGCCGAGTTATCACAAGTACAAATTTTTATTCAACAATAATAAAATGTAGTGTGCTGTAGAGAACAAATACAAACAAAAATAAGTAAATGACTGTGGAAAGATGTGTGAATTTGAGGAATGGCGTTTACACATTTATCAAAACACATCAATTTCTAATCTAAGTAAGTTGGTTAGTGAAAGTTGTGTGTTGAGCGCATTGCACCATATTTTTATATATCTATTTGTAGATTTGTCACTATACAATATTTGGCTATTGCCTTATTAGATTTTCACTCTTTTAGTATTAATATAATTTTTGTCTATTCAGCACAAGATGAGTGCAATTGAAACTACCGTTGCTAATGTCACTGTTCCATGGAGTTCCGAGGTTAACATGCTTGCCAAATATGCTATCAGTGTTGATCATCCTCTTGCAGAAAAAATTTATTTACACGCAAACAATGTTCCAAAAAAAATTATATTTAAGAAATATGGCCTTACTGACGTCCACTATTTTCATGTAAGTAATATTTTCTTTACCAGCTTTGAGTATGAAATGAAGAACCTCGTTAATCCAACCTTGATGGAAGCATGGGTAGGTCGGAACAGCAAAAAAGTTGGATTAAGGAGAGACAATATAAATTAGTTTTTTTTTTTTTTTTCCTACCATATGTATTGTATATATTTATTATAAAATTTACCTTTTCCATGAATAAAAGAGTATATGATTTATTATATAGTATGTTAGTATATTATGATTCCAATTCTTTTCTTTTT
This sequence comes from Aelia acuminata, assembly GCA_911387785.2. Taxonomy (NCBI): domain Eukaryota; kingdom Metazoa; phylum Arthropoda; class Insecta; order Hemiptera; family Pentatomidae; genus Aelia; species Aelia acuminata. The sequence continues at coordinate 36,877,598 of OU426982.1, forward strand.
AAAGATTAGCATCTTTGATTGCAGTCCTCTCGACTCCTATTTCTACTGCAATTTTCTTGAAGCTTTCTCCTACAATAAAAATCATATTCCTGATTAATTACTGCATTATTTCTGATACTTAATTTATAATATTTATTGAAGAGGGATAAAGATGCTCCAAGAATGTTTAGTGATCAGCGAGGTTAACGGAATCGTCAGACTACCCAGAGTGTCGGATTAGCGAGGTTTAATTGTAATGTAGATATTTATTATTTTATTGTATTAGCTAAATCATAGAAATTGCTTATTCTGATTCATCACATTGCAGGAGTAATATCTTCTACGATATTATTGGTTCTCCATTTAGACTTGGTTTTAATATATTATATTGTTAAATATTTAATTGTATTATTTTCAATAAATATTTCTTATTTACTTTGATGAATTTCTCAGGTGTATGGTCTTATTAAATATATTTACAAACAAGGATATGAAAATATGATTGAGGATGCCAAACAGCTGATAACGTCTGGTGGTCCCTCTGCATTTTTATTACCTTATGTTTCATACCTTTTGCACACAACAGAATCAGGGTACTGTTTAATCTTTTTTTTTTTTATATTCTTCTTTGGAACCTAGAGTATTTACATAAATCTGTCTGTATGTTAGTGTCTTTGTGTGTAAGACTATGTAGTATACTTAATATTGATGTAGGCCCAGTTATCTATTTAAAATATATACAATTTATTTTTTTTAAGAGAAAAGATTTGGCTCCGCCGGGAGTCGAACCCGGGTCTCCCGCGTGACATGCGCGGATGCTAACCACTGCACCACAGAGCTCGGCCCCAAGCAGAGCCAATCCTTCCTCTTCACTGATACCTACTCCCCCTATCTCACTTGGGGCCGAGCTCTGTGGTGCAGTGGTTAGCATCCGCACATGTCACGCGGGAGACCCAGGTTCGACTCCTGGCGGAGCCAAATCTTTTCTCTTGAAAAAAAAATAATAAATTTAAAAATGGTGGTCACCCACAAATTAAGATTAGATTAATATAATAAAATATATATAATGAGTAATAATAAAATGAGTAGTAAGTAATAAAACAAAAATTTTCATTTTAATTTAAAAATAATTTATTAAATTGATCGCAGTCTGAGAATATATTTATTTATATTTTTACATTGCAGTGGACGTTTCGGACAAATGTTTCTATATTCATCACCTAATTGTACAGTGCATAATTAATTTTATTGACATATAAGCATGTTAAGTTGTTCAATTTAAAGCGCAAGAGTTACATAAATAAAAATCAATAAAAAGGCAAGATCACTCACCAACCCTTTTTTCATGTAAATATCAAATGAATTGTTCAAACCGCTTATGAAATCTGCTATCTTTTAATCCTATTACGGTTTTATATTTTATTTATTATGGCATAATAATGTTTACTGCCTATTTCTGAATCTTTTTTATGGTTTATTAGTTCTATTTCATTTTTTTTACTTTCACTTACCTATATATGAAATATATAGTAAGTGGAAGTATTGCGATCGTGAAAAATTTCGACTTCCGGTTTTCAACGGAAATACACGTTTTGGGGTCCCCTGAGTCGAAATGACCAAGTCCCGCGAAATGGTCTGTGTGTGTGTGTGTGTGTGTGTGTGTGTGTGTGTGTGTGTGTGTGTGTGTGTGTGTGTGTGTGTGTGTGTGTGTGTGTGTGTGTCTGTGTGTCTGTGTGTGAACAGACTAGCTCAAAAACTATAAACCGTGCGATCCTGAAATTGCGTATTTAGTGTAGGTATATGCCCGCGATGTGACAGCATAAATTTCATCAAAATTACTTAAAGGGAGGGGGTACTTTACTTAATAACTTTTTAGGTTTTTTTCGATTTTCTCAAAAACGGCTCTAACGATTTTGATTAAACTGAGTATTTGATGTACTAATATGCCCAAGATATGACCGTAAAAATTTCATCAAAATTGATTAACCGGAGGGGGGACTTTACTTAATAAATTTTGTAACATTTTTACGTGTTTTTTTTATTTACTCTAAATCGGCTTTAACGATTTTGATCAAACTGGGTATTTGATGTATGTACATGCCCGAGATATGACTGTTAAAATTTCATCAAAATTGATTAACCGTAGGGGGGACTTTACTTAATAAATTTTGTATCATTTTCACGTGTTTTTTTTTATTTACTCAAAAACGGCTTTAAAGATTTTGATCAAAATTTGATGTATGTATATGCCCGAGATATGACTGTTAAAATTTCATCAAAATTCATTAACCGGAGGGGGGACTTTACTTAATAAATTTTGTATCATTTTCACGGGTTTTTTTATTTACTCAAAAACGGCTTTAACGATTAACAAAAATAAGATATGAATGTAGAAAAATGTGTGAATTTGTGAAATGATATTTATCAAAACACGTCAATTTCTAATCTAAGTAAGTTGGTAAGTGAAAGTTGTGTGTTGCTCGCACGCACCAGATTTTTTTTATATATGGATTCAATGATATTTCTTTTTAGTGTGTTGTTTTCTTTGTATAAAATTTGTGCATTTTCAAAGTTAATTTTATATTGTTAAGTGTTTTTAGAATGTATTGATAGGGCTGTGTTGGTTTTGGAGGAATCCTGAATTTAAGTAAACGAAGCAGTCTACCAAGATAATATAAATAATTTATTTTATGGCTTTTTTTTGTTTACACTTTAAGTCTTTACCATTGTGTTTCCATTTTGAGACTAGCTGCTGAATTCCATCCCAAAATCTAAATCAGTCTTTGTACATAAAAATTGTGTACTTCATTTTAAATTTTGTCTCCGAAAATTGAGGGTGTTTTGTAGTTGCTATATTTCTCCCTTGATTTCTTGTCTGCTTAGTGATCAACTCATTGGGAACCATTCTTGATAAGCGAATCACTTTTCCTAAATTATACAGCTCATTGACTGGAAATCTCTAAACCCTCTTTCCAATTCCTGAGTACTTTTTGTTGGTTGTTTACCAAATAAAGTCTTGCATAGCTCAATCATTGAACAATAATTTTTCACCAAAACCCTGTTTTCACTTGAAACTGTTGTTACTAAAACCTATTCCACACTAGCAGACCTGTGCGATTTTGGTATCTGAGACGTGTCTGAGGTTGTATACATACTAATCCCTATCAACAGACCTGTTAATAGGCCAAATATCCCCAACTTCCATTTTTTTAGCAGTACTAAGGAAGTTAAAATCCAGGATTTTAAAAGTTGTGTTTATCCACATGCAGGCCTTGAACTAAATTTATGTTCATCTGATAACCGATAACCCTTTAAAGCCTAAAGAATGTAATTGGTCCCTCAGAGAACAACATGCCTTGTATGATAATCAAGTCATGCTGACAAAATAAGTCCTGGACGAAGAATTTTATCATTATGTGAGAGTCAAACAATGATAAAATTTAAATGCAATAATGTATGATAGTATAGCATACTGCTATGAATATAATAAGCTGCAATAATTACTTGAATATAATTAAATGAAAATTATATTGTGATCAATTGAAACCCCGATCATCCACCTAGCTGGGTTTATTTAAGTAATATGTAACAACAAAAAAACATCCCTCACTCGGGGTTAATTTTGGTGTCAAAGTTATTTCGTAGTTCACCTTTTTTACCCAGGTTCCTAAATCTGAAATATCTAGTTTCTAGGTTTAAATTTAACCATACTAATGACACCTTTTTCCATTAGTTTGCGTTTTATTTAAGAGTTTTTCTGTAACTTCAAAGAACAAAATATAAAATTTTATCCATTTTTAAAACCCCTGATTCCCCCACAAAGTCCCTTTAATGTCATCCAAGGTGAACTGAGAAGATGAGACTTACAATTTCACATTGTAGTGTAGACGCTAGATGAGATGAATATAACGGTCTATAGAACACATCTCAAGGCCATCTGTAGAAGGTCTATATACAAATCCCGCAACTTGTTTTACTAGGCTTAATTTTAAATTTCTGAAATTACCTACACACACTCTTTTCACAAATGTCACCCTTTTCTTTGAATTTTATTGAATAAGTTAATACTTTCCCTTCCAACAATGGCATATTTTTATCTAATTATTTCGAATTTCATTGACATGTTTAACAATCAAATAGTCAGGCATGATTTAAGGTAAATGACTTTCAAAATCAAAGATGAAATCTGTCTTGTTTTATGACTTACTCAATAGTTTTCTAATATTTTTACTTTCACTTACCTATATATGAAATATATAGTAAGTGGAAGTATTGCGATCGTGAAAATTTTCGACTTCCGGTTTTCAACGGAAATACACGTTTTGGGGTCCCCTGAGTCGAAATAACCAAGTCCCGCAAAATGGTCTGTGTGTGTGTGTGTGTGTGTGTGTGTGTGTGTGTGTGTGTGTCTGTGTGTGTGTGTGTGTGTGAACAGACTAGCTCAAAAACTATAAACCGTGCAATCCTGAAATTGGGTATTTAGTGTAGGTATATGCCCGCGATGTGACAGCATAAATTTCATCAAAATTACTTAATGGGAGGGGGTACTTTACTTAATAACTTTTTAGGTTTTTTTCGATTTTCTCAAAAACGGCTCTAATGATTTTGATTAAACTGAGTATTTAATCTATTTATATGCCTGAAATATGACTGTAAAAATTTCATCAAAATTGATCAACCGGAGGGGGGACTTTACTTAATAAATTTTGTATCATTTTCACATGTTTTTTTTATTTACTCAAAAACGGTTTAAACGATTTTGATCAAACTTGGTATTTGATGTATTTTTATGCCAAAGATGTGATAACCAACATTTCATCACAATTGATCAACCGGAGGGGGGACTTTACTTAATAAATTTTGTATCATTTTCACATGTTTTTTTTTATTTACTCAAAAACGGTTTTAACGATTTTGATCAAACTTGGTATTTGATGTATTTATATGCCAAAGATGTGATAACCAACATTTCATCACAATTGATCAACCGGAGGGGGGACTTTACTTAATAAATTTTGTATCATCTTCACGTGTTTTTTTTATTTACTCAAAAACGGCTACAACGATTTTCATCAAACTGGGTATTTGATGTATTTATATGCCCGAGATATGACTGTAAAAATTTCATCAAAATTGATCTACGGGAGGGGGGACTTTACTTAATAAATTTTGTATCATTTTCACGGGGTTTTTTTATTTACTCAAAAACGGCTTTAACGACTAACAAAAATAAGATATGAATGTAGAAGAATGTGTGACTTAGGGAAATGATATTTAGCAAAACACGTCAATTTCTAATCTAAGTAAGTTGGTAAGTGAAAGTTGTGTGTTGCGCGCACGCACCAGATTTTTACTTTTTTAGTTATATATATTTTGAAATAATTGTTTTAGTTATTGACCAATTATCCATACTACTGATGTTTCTAAAATCAATATTAGTGTACTGCACATTATCAAACATTCGAAATGAATTAAGTTTTTTACTTCAAGAATTTACTCTATGCCTAAACAAAATTAACTTTCTTCATAAAGTAATAAAGTATAATTGTGTTTGCTGCAAATAAATTTTTAAAATTCTAAATAATTGACCAAGTATTTAACAAGATAAAAAATTCGCATAGGCTGCAAATAAAATAGTGTCTTACTATTTTTAGATATTTATTCTGCCACCTCGAACGAAATTTTAACATAGTTTATTGTTTTAAAATATATTTTGAACTCAATGGCAATTTTTTTTTTTTTTTTTTCCATAGTGAATTAATGGTTTGCTCTTTTAGTTTTATTTTATTCCTCCAGTGATACTTATCTTATTTATTTCAGTGAAATTGAAAAAGGTATTCAACTTATAAAATCTGAATTGAATTCTGAACAAATGGAAAAAGTCATTGAAAGGACGCTCTCATATTTAATTTGTTTGCTTCAGAACAGGTAATTTAAGTAGATTTTATGTTATGTTTCTTTTATGAATTTATTCATAAAAGAAATATTTTCTTTAACATTATTAAAAAATAAGTTAGTACTTTAAATGCCGGCAGAACACACTTGCCGAAACTCTCGTCAAAGAAGGAGCACGATACCGTAAAACGAATGCTCACAGTTCACTATCACTGAGTGGCACATGCACACGAGGGACCGCGAGGTTGTGGTTTAAGTTGAAATTTTATTGAATAGTCGTAAAAGCAGCCAAAATTAAGAACAAAAGTTGTTAGATTTTAAATTCCATTCATTCAATAGATTAACGATAAATTCAAATAAATGAAAATAATGAACAGCTTCATCTTGCATGATGAACAATAAAATATTTATCAGTAGATATCATTTTTCAATAATAATAATAATACACCCGATTAAATACCCGGGACCAATTATATACCCAAAGTTTTTTTTTGGGGGGGGGAGGTTTAATACTTAATACCGTCACGATGATGGAACCATCAACTTTTAAAATATCTATTTTATATTATTGTCAAATATAAAATAATTTGAGGTAGGTTTCTTGATTCTTTAAAAATAATAAAAAAATATTATTAGTCAACTTAAATCCACACATCAGACACACATATCCAATGAATAACAAAGATGCCTTAAGTGGAAAAGTGAAGTATGAGATGATATTGTACTGTTTGGAATTGTCTCACTTACTTAAGTGAGATAACACATTCGTTCCCCGGTACTGCCTTTTTGTTTGAGCACTGACAAGACGAGCTGAGCAGGCATGATTTAATGCAACTGAAAGAGTGCACTGTCGTAGACATCTTGCTTCTGCGATTGTTTACTGGCGTTGTAAGGAAATGCTGCTTCTGGTTCTAAGGGTATCCAAGGAGTTGATTATACCAAGATCAAGTTCAATTACTAGGTGATGAAGGCCAATATTTTTAGGGCATTGCCTGTTTCAGCATTCACAAGCCTTTTGGTGGACCCATGGATAATTCTTAACCTTCCTGCCCTGGTTGGAATAGAATGGGTTTTGTCTCTGCAATAATAAAGTATATACTATTGAATTTATTTTTTATAGGATGCCAGAAAAAAAAATTAAAATGTATATATTAGTGCAATTATTACGCATGAAAGTCTTTTAATGATTGCAGTACAACTTCGTTATTCCAGAGGAACTGGGACCGAATGCAACCTGAATAATAGATTAACCGAATAATCCAGAAATATTAGTAATCAAAAGAAAACAAACTCTGAAATTAGTAAATTTTAAATGATTACGATTAAAAAAAACAGTTTAAATCAAAATTACACAGCATTTAAAAAAACAACAAAAAACTTTGCATTATTTAGTTTCAAAAAATTGGCCCACTAGCTTTATTACTAGTCCGGTTTTGTTGGCATTATCTGTATAAATAAAGATGAAATTCTGTTTGTTTGCTCTTTATAAAAATCCATACCGTTTGTCCTAAATTCTACAAATTTCGTTCAGTGGTTCTTTCATGCGAACACCTGTCCATATTAAAATTGCATAACTTTACCCAATCTCTGGGTATATTCTTTATTGTTGTATTTTTTGTTTATAGAATTGTTCACGTTTATTAGAAAAATGAAATTCTTGCTATCAAGTTATAAAAGGGTTATCTATGTAAACATTTAATTAAATAAATATGTCTATATATCTGATCCAGATAATTCTAACAAAAGAGCCTGTACTGTATTTAAATGGTTTGTTTTGTTGATTTCTTAGATATGTCCATGAACATGATCAGCAATTCGAAGCTCTATTCATATTGCATTCTTCGCTGATGGTTACAAATTCTCCACTTGCGAAAGAATTAGAAGAGAAGATTAAATTTATTGATGCACTTTGTACTTTAAAGGTATAAAATGAAATATTGCAGTTGCCTATAAAATTATTTTACTAAAACGTCAAATATGACCTTTATCTTATCATTATTTTATTTTAGGTAAAATACAAAATAGATCTTTCATTCAGTTCTTTATTTCAAAGTTATTCCCAAAGAGAAATGTATTTGAAGAAATATATTACCAGTTTGAGTAAGTATTATTTTATTTATTATTTATTCTTGAGAAGCCATTAAAGTTTTTAATTCATTCAAATGCAAGAAAACCAAACAATCAGAGGTTCCTGTTTTACCTTTAGGTAATTCCTGTTTTACCATTTAGGTAATTATAAGCTCCCTTTTCTTAGGAAGAACTGGTTGCTTTGGTCGAGACAACTTCCATCGCTTAATTAAATTTTCTTTATTTTATTTTTGGTTTAACCTTATAATTTCTAATTTTGTATTCTGTATAAGATATTTAAAGTAGCTTTCTCAAAGATAAGATTCTCAAATGCGTCTCTCATTGTAGCTGGGTTGCAGACAGACGGTCTTTAGTAATTTTTAGTTTTAGTAAGTTTTAGTCTTATAGTAATTTTTATCTAATAGTTTATTAGGCATTAATAAGAAGTAAAATCGACTACAGAGCTCAGATTTACAGAACTGCTAGCAAAACCTTATTGAGAAGTTTGGATTCTGTACATAATGCAGCCCTTAGAATTTGCACTGGAGCCTTCAGAACTTCTCCATTCGATAGCATATATACCACACCATCCTCTTACCGAACACTTATTTGCCGAAGGATCGGGAAATCGCGGTCACAAAGAAATTGAGAAAAACGCCTATCAAAAGGACATTTACCAAGTTGGAGTAGAGTTAAACCAATAATCAATAGATCAATGGCTGAAGTTACCAAAACTTACCCGATAGAAGTTCAGTCATCCTTTTTAAAAATAATGGAAAAATATAGCAATTTCGAGACAGTTTATACCGATGCATTAAAAGAGGGTGAGTGTTGGCTGCGCTGTGAGTCGTAAACATAGCCAGCTCTTATTTAACCTATCAGGGGAGAGCACGATATTTACAGGGCCATCCTAAATGCTCTCTATCTGATAGCGGAATCCAGAGGAAAAAAAATGGGCTGTAGTATCGGATTCATGGAGTGTGTTGGTAGCCATAAATAGTCAATTATGATAGACAAAGAAAAAAGAGTCACCACTCTTTTCAAGTTTCTTAAATGCACATAATTCTACAAATGGATTTTAAGCACCATTAGACGCCAATAACCCTTTAGGGTAGAGGCAATAACACAAATAAAAAAATAGATATTAAAAAAGTAGCTTTTATCATGTTAGAAGTAATTCGATCTAATTCATTATGCAAATTTGAATCATTCTTAGAACATGTTTTTGTGTTAAATACATAAATTTAATGTTGTGCTTCCAGAAAAGAGATAATTATATTAAGTTAATAATAAATTATCCTTTTCAACCACTCTGATATTATCTATTAACATATACTAATAAATTTACAGTCATAAAAACAGGGTTCTTTGAATTTAATATATTTTTCATGTCACCTTTAATTTTAGTTCCATTGCTAATAAATATTCAAAGATTTTAAAGAATCATTCAGTCCTTATAGAAGAGACCAAGTCCTTAAACTTTACATTTTATTAAATCTACTATAATTTTTATAATACATGTTACATTAAATGGCGTTGATGACCATTCAGTTTTTCAGCAATAAAATAAAACAAACTATAATTTCTTTATTAGTTCAAAGCTCTTAATAGTTGATCTCAACGGTGGAAATGTTCAGGAATCCAAAGCCTAAGAAAAAAAGATTACTATGCTAATTCTATGATTCCATATTTTATATAAGTTATGAGTAACTAGAATATTCTAAACATTTCTTTATCTATATTACTTTTCTTATTATAATTTTTTTTTCAGATCTTTCTGATGATTGTAGCAAGGTGAATCAAATCACTGAAGATATATGCCATGTCGCATATTTGCTAAATCTACCTAAATCACAAGGGTTATTATCTTTAGGTTTCTATTGTGTAGAATCTCACCTGATCGATCTTGGTGCCTTTGTTGCAAGGTGCAATTTATACTTAATCTGTGTAAATATATGTTAAAATTGTCAAACTTCATTAATTTTTTTTCCCCTGATTAGAATATTATTGAAAAGTGAAACACAATTTTTTAAATCACATGCTGATAAAATTTTAGAATTCATATCTGAATTTCTTGAAATTGCTATTAGCGAAAATAAAATTGATGAAAGTGTTGGTTCAGCGTGCTATAACATCCTAAAAAAGATTGCTCTTTTCTGTTCTTCAAGTAAGTATCATTTTAAATCAGTTTTCATCCTCTTTTTTTCAAATACTTTATTTTTGTGCATTCTTCCCTAATATTTGTAGGTAAATTCTTAATAAAACTTAGAACATGAGTTAATTTGCTTACTGTAAGCTTAAAATATTTTTCATAAATGAAATAAAGAATTCAATTCATGTTTCTAAATAAAATCTGCTTCAACGTAGATGTGAGTAGTACAGAAGTAATTTTATTTTATTTATTTTTTATTTTTATAGAAAATGGGAAAAAAGTTTTGGATCTTATTTCGTTAGCCACCCTCTCATACTGTTCTAAACCTGTTATGGTTTCTCAAGTTTTTAAGCACATATACACTGAATCAGAAATTACTTGTGTTCAACCTTCTCCAATACTATGCCAGAAAGTATTTAAAGGTAATCGAATAATTATTTTGTAACTATCACCTTTATTTAAGTTATTTTATTTTTCATTTAACAGAGTTGTACATATTGTAACACTTCTGCGGGTAGAACAATATTTATTCAAAGAAGAATAACAATTCTCAATGCCGCACGAATTCTAAAAACACAAATATTTGAACAGGTTACAAAAATTATCACTTTTTAACACTCAAATAATCATATGACTTGAGCTTCACCACAAGACTAAAACTGTCCAGTCAATCGCTCCTTATATATAGTCGTAAGGAGATGGTCAAGAACCTCGTGGAACGGCGTGGATGGTACTCGAACATCATAGTCACAAAGACGTACTATGACAGTTCGCTCCAACTGCTAGTTCGTTGCAGCAAAAGGTCTGGGACTTTGAAACCATATGTTTTTGTTTAACGTTACAATATTTGTTTAATTCTGTAATAATTAATAATAGACTCTAACCTGAAGGTTTGATGCAGATTATTGGCGTGTATGCAAACTTCCACAATTGCCACTTTCCTACCACCTTCATCTTAGTTTTCCGCTTATTCTTCTAGGGATTCATTCATTAAGAAGTCCCCTACTTTTTACATCAATTTATTCAACACAATGCTTTAATCTCAATTATATCTATTGGTTACAATTCTCTGAAAGGCTGTGAAGGGCAAATGTGAGCATTGCCTGCTGTAGTAATCTCGAGAAAATCTCCATCAGATATGATTAGTCTTTGGTAGGTTAATTTTTTTTATTGGGTGAACCAATTAAAAATTTTTAATCTTTCCATCGTGATTAAAGTAGGCCGGATTCCAACTCTCTAATGGCATATTCTAGTGCTTAATGAATTAATTAATGTCTGGTTTTAACCTAAACAAACCTAATCTTTTCAAAGAAAAAATCCTCTTACTAAGATTATTGAATATTCCCCCCCCCTCCCCATCTTCACCTTTTAGGCTATAAGGGTTCCCCTAGCTCTCGATTTTCACCTATATTCATTTCACTCATATGTTGAACAGATCAACACTTAGCCCAATCAGCTATCCTGCCCCCCAAAAATATTAAATATCCCTGCTCAATCAGGGATATTATACAGCCTCTGGAGATCAATTGAATCATAGGCCTTCCATCTATTTCTATTGATTTGCATATTTTCCCCAGAAATATCAGAATGTACAGACATGCCTGAAGAATATTTTCTATTTATTGTTATTGTAATATTCGTTTTTCGCAACCCTAAATTAGTTATATTATACTGAGTAATATTGTAGGAAACATTCTAAATATATATATATATATATTTTTTGTCAAGTGTTACCAGAGAGATAAACAATGGTGTTTCTTTACTACGAAAGATTGTCTACGTTCAGTGTTAAGCTGTGATTTTTTAATATTTATTAAAAGCATGAAATTTTTCTATTTTCATCACTTTTTGTTCAATACTCACTTGTTCCTTTGACCATTATTGGGTTCTTTGATCACTGTTTAGATTATATGGTAACCATAACATAGAATCATTGTTTGGACTGAACAATTCATATTTGTTCAGAGGTTTATGTAATTTCCTACGTCAGACATTTGTATTATAATTAAATGAACCTTTATATATTATAAACTGTTTATCTGTCTCACCATTAGATATTTTAATTAAAAATGTTAAAAGAAATTTTCTATTTAAAGATCTTTATAGTCTGTTATGCCAACCGAATGTATGTATAACACTTATAATATGTAATTCTTTCTATTATTTTTTTACAGTTAACTCTGGTGAGAAAGGAATAATGGGTCAGGATTTTTTTCAAGAAGTTGAGGTATATTCATTTCATCAATTACATATAACTTAATACCATATTATTAACTTTATTTTTGAACAACCAGAACTGAATAGGTTTCATGGGGCTAAATTAGAGAAATTCCTGTTGGGTCATGATTCTGTTGGAATAAATGTGGTTTAACAAACTTTTTTTCAGGCCCAAATAATTTACAATATTATAGTTTCCATATTTTATTTTTATTTTTTATTTTTATTTAACCCTCGGATAGTAATTATGGGGTGTCAGTAACACCTCATGACCATTGTTTTTTCTATTAACTAACTAAGAATCTTATTTTCATTGATTAAAAATGTTATATATGTATAAAATTTGTAATATATAAACTGAGGAAACGGTGGAGAAGGCTAAGGAAAAAGTGACTAGAAAATGTCGAGGAAAGTATTTGCAGTCATGATTTAAGAGAGGAGGCCGTACCGGACAGGAAGAAATGGAAAAAGGGTCTATAAGAGATATTTAGCTGATTTGAATGTTTGGTTGAAGGAAAACTCAATGTGGAATTTTGTTTAGCCCCCCCCCCAAAAAAAAACTGTTTGATGCTCCAGCAAAGCCGTTTACGGAAATGTGAATATCATCGCCAGGCGAGGGTTAATTTAAATTTTATATCAGAGCATATTTTGACATTTATTACAATCTGTTATTTATTACTTAATAAGACTGTTTTGTACTGTATATAAATTTTTTTTTTCAGAATACATTTCGTGATTTGCCTTACAACCTAACTTCTGTTTACAGAATTCAAACTATTATTTGGACATTACTACCTTTTGAAGTGAGTATTTACTAAATTTACTTGTGTAAGTCTAGAAAACCATTTTTAAAAATCCGATAATTAATATAACACTTTGAGTTTTATATATTTTCTGTTTACTCATCCAAATGGAAGAGACTTCAAGGAATGTTTTTTGTTGATCGCTGAAGACTGTTATATGAATATATTATTTTATTACTAAGGCTATTATCTGATAATGAATGAGTAGAGGATTTGAATATGGTTTTTGAATTTACATGTTAACATATTATTTTTAAAATTAAACTTTTTTTAGGCTCTAACAAATTTAAAACAAATGGAAATTTTGATGGAAGAGAAACTAAGTAACGTCCTAGTTAGAGTTGTTTTTTCAAGAAACGTTGATTTACAATTAGCTTTGAGTCTTTTCAGTTTACTCCAGCAAGAATCTGCTTTTAGGTGGCTTGATACTTACACAAGGTTTGATTTTTATATTTCATTTTATTAGTCCATATATAAAAAATAAAACTACAATTTACTCATGGACATATAGATCTCTGCATCTCAAGTGTGGAAATGCCAACGTAGCAGAAATTTTTAGCAGTTGTTCCCCTTAGGTTATAGATGTGCAATAAGACTAATTTCGCAGTTCCTACTCAAAAGTGTTTTTAACAAATTCTGAAACATTAAAAAGCCTTCAAATGACTCGGAGAATATATTTCTCCTGTAAAAACACAAGTGTCCATTTGTAAAACAGTTGATTTATATACAAAAATCCATTTTATTATTATCACTCACTTCTATATGTCTCATTTGGTTAGATAAAGTATTGCAATGCTGAAAAATTTTGACTTCAGATAATTATAATGTAATATTAACTGGCTCTATTAATACGATACCAATAAAATCTTGGTTTATTTTTTTTATTATTATATTAATGAGTTTGTTTTGACAATTTAAATGTCATCTTGAGCATTCTTAGTCAAATCATGTATTTTATTTATTAAATTTTGAATGAATGCAAATTATTTATTTTATTTTTATCAATTTTTTTTTTTTTTTTTTCATTTCCAGAAATCAAATTGGTAACTTGAAAAATTCTTCATCGGTAGCTTTGGTTGGAAAGCATTATTCAATGCTCACTAAAAAGAAATTTAACTATAGAACATTTACTGAAACATACTTAAAAAGCGAATGGTTTAGGAAGTTGCAACGTTTTGGTATTCCACCTAAAGGTAATTTTTTTGTATCATATTTTCAATTTTTCTTTATTTTATTGAATTGTATTATTGATCTGTATTAGTGTTATTCATACAGATTTATCATCTAATGGCTTTGAGTATAGCGTATCATTTTGTCTATTTCGTAAGCAATTAGGCTTTTTGGTAAATTCTATTTTTCAAATTCTATTTAACCTCCTCATATTTTATATTAATATTTTGTTTTGATTTCAGTTGCAGATAGTCGTTGTGAAACACATGAAGGCAAAAGAACTCTGTTATTGAGTTTGATGAATTGCCAGGGAATTGATTTAGCATTCATTCATAATTTCTGTAAGGATATGAACTTTAGTTTTCAAGAATGCCTTAAGCTATATATGGAACATACCCTGCTCACATGGAAACCTAAGTATGAAGAAGTGATAAACCCAAAAACTGGAAAGTCAGGTATTGATATCAACATCTAATGAATACAATTCTGTCATTAAATACGAATCTAATACACTAATGAATATTAGTGAATAAAAAGAATATGGTATTTTCATAAATAGTTTTCTAGTTGATTTTTATTCAACGCTATTAGTCAACTCTTAATATGTCAAACCTAGACAAGTCAAATCCTTAAATAAATCAAACAGAATCTGAGGTCCCGAGGCATAGATGATTTAAAACTCCCAACTGTGTTTATTTTTCTTATTTACATTTAGATAGGTCAGATGATAATCTCAATAAGCCGAATTGTAGGTATTTTGTATTATATTATCATATTATACTCATATCATATCATATTATACAGTCCCTTGAAGATCAACCTTTCACAAGTTGACTGTATAAAGATTAGTATTTACTATTTTTTCTTAACATTATAAAAATTAATAAATTGATACGCTTTTGATTTCTAGAATTGCAGCTGATTACAAAAAAGGATGATTTATTCTTGAAATGTTCTCAAATTGAAGCTCTAATTAAAAATAGTGATGACCTGGTTGATTACTTAAAAAAAAATGTTCTTCAGAAGGTAATTTATTTTATATTTTATTGATCTTCTTATTCTACTGCCTTATTTTAAATGTATATTTTATTTTTATTTTTTAATCAGGTAAATTTTTATTATTATGAAGTTCACATTGTGATTGTTGATCTCATCATCAAGTTGTCACCAACGCATCAAGAATTGTTCCGTCAGCACCTGCAATTGTTGTTGTTCCTTATGTCGTATGAAAGGATTAGGTTAGTATTTTTAACTATGATTAATTAATATTATATAATTAACAATTAGTATATAATTATATACTAATATTATGCAGATTAAATCATAAATTTGCATTGTTCTTTGTAACAGAACAGTATGGGTAATATTTTCTTGGGTTGGTTTGTAATTAAAAGTATCCTGATTTTTTTTCAAGTATTCCTGTTAGTTTAATTTTGTTTACTAAGAATTTTAATGTGTTTGTGAAAGCTTTAAATCAGGTTTAAAAATGTAACCAATTTATTATATATTGCTCGCCCTATGCAAAATGCCTAACTCATAATCTCATACATTTTTCCACACATTATCTTCTAATGTTCCTCAAGTGCGAAAATTTTAAGTGTCATTTTCAGGAAGTGTTGATCTTTTTTTTTTTTTTTTTGTACTTTTTTTTTAAATCACAGAAATCTGCATCTGAGGCCCACATCGAATGCTTGTAAAAGCATGTGTTAATGCTGCTTTAAGTGATAAAAGTTGTAAGTGGTTTCAAAAGTTTAAAAATAGTGAGTTTGACGTGGAGGAAAAAGAACATAGTCTTAAAGCAGAATTGTAAGTATTATTGGTGGACACTATATTTTAAATCGTTGGGAATGATTTAAATAGAAAGTAACTGGGTTCCAAATGAGATGAAGCCAAATGACATTGACACCGATTGTGGAGGTATGGAAGTTGTACCCTCCCTGTCATGTTCTCCAGACATTTTGCCATATGATAATTACTTGTTCCAGTAGATGGCATGTGGTTCGTCTGAGGAGCGCTTCATATCATGTGAAGATACGAAAAATTGTATCGATTCCTGTATAACCTCAAAATATGAAGAGTTTCATCGACGTGGTATCTGAAGATGGGAAGCAGTATTATCTAGTGGTGGAGAGTATTTTTAATTTGATTAGAAACGTCAAACTTATTTGTACTCATAATATTTAGATTATTTTGTTATTAGAGGTTATATATATATATATATATATATATATAAACTTCGAGATATTTTATTGTAGAAATTAAGAAGGAAAAATACCAAGATTATGAAATAAAAAAAAATTGAATTTTTATTTTAAGATTTATAATATAAATGTTTATATTTTCAGTGTTCCCTCCAGCGAAGAGACAGATAATTGGTTCCATTTCTTTCCCGATGTCTCAACAGTGCCTCAGATTTCAAAATATCGCCTCCCCTTTGCTCCTTTGCCTCCTGACCCTTGGAAAATAATAAGTTAGCATTTTTAATGTTATAGCAGATTGTTTTAGTCTATGTGAAATATATTTCTTTAATTATATTTGTTTTACAGAACCTGAATTGAGCCTTAAAACATATAAATTATGGTTGGATGCTCCAATGTGGTTCAGTGTCTCTTTGGACAAAGATGTGATTTGCTCCTTCACCATTATGAACTTGGTTAGTTATCAATTTAAAAAAACAAAACATTTAACTCCTTAATGTTGATTATTTCTAAATTTATTAAAATAATTTCAAACTTTAATTCAGAAAGGAGAAATACCTAACAATTCTGAATGGAATTTACATTTTCAATACAAATCACTCATGAATGAAATAGAAGAATGTATTTCCAAGATAAAAAATATAGAAACCGCTGTAGCAGCATCCTATTGTGTTGTGAATTACATAATGCCACCAGGTATGTTATAGTATCTTAAGATAAAAACGAACATCTGAACCAGTTACTTCTTAATGACATTGTAAGGAAACGATTACTTCAATATTTTGCAGGTGCTGATCGAGTCGATGCTGCACAAAGGTGTTTTCTGAAAGCTCAAGAATGGTACTCAATGGAAAAATCTGAAAATGCTAGAGTTGGATTAGTAAAGGTAATATGAAAAGGCATTTCTTTTAATTATTTGTAATTGATTCCTAAACTAACTTATCAAAATCAATACATTACCTATAATAGGACATTGTATTAAATTATAGTATTTTAAAATCTGTATAGCGATACTTTGATCGATGAAAATATAGCATAGCTCTTAAAAACTGTTGTTTACCAAAATTTTGAAATAAGTGTTTTATTAATGCCCTTAAAAAGCCAATCCATTAAGTGTTTTGTCAATTTTTGTCTAAATCTATACTATATGTACAACAATATTATAGATCCCTGCAGCTCTTAGAAGCATTGAATTTTGACCAATGAATTGTCAAAGGATAGGGGATTTCATATGGATACGAAAAATTATCAATTTAGATTCCTTAACTCTCTTGAAATATAATAGGGTTGCATGATACCTAAAACTTAGAAACAATTTGGGGAGTGCACAATGAAATGAGATTTCTGATTTGTTTTATTTCATCAATGGTATCCAGCTTGTAAAATTTTATTCTTGTTGTAATCAAATTTTCTTCATGGCTTATTTTTTTCTTTTTTTATCAGGCTGAGAAGAAATACTTGACAGTTTCTACCTACCATATATTGTACAAATATCAGCTTGCGAAACCAGAATACTTATCTGTGTCATTACAACCAGTGAACCTAATTACTGCTCTATATAATGATCCTTCAATCGTTACCAGAACTACAGATTTCACTGCACCTAAACCAGGTTAGCTATTATAGTACAAATTGTTCATTATTACAATCTTACAATCATATTCAATTATCTTACAGGTAACAAACCAAATTTTTACTTTCACTTACCTATATATGAAATATATAGTAAGTGGAAGTATTGCGATCGTGAAAATTTTCGACTTCCGGTTTTCAACGGAAATACACGTTTTGGGACCCCCTGAGTCGAAATAACCAAGTCCCGCGAAATGGTCTGTGTGTGTGTCTGTGTGTGTGTGTGTGTGTGTGTGTGTGTGTGTGTGTGTGTGTGTGTGTGTATGTGAACAGACTAGCTCCAAAACTATAAACCGTGGGAACCTGAAATTGGGTATTTAGTGTAGGTATATGCCCGCGATGTGACAGCAAAAATTTCATCAAAATTGCTCAAAGGGAGGGGGTACTTTATTTAATAACTTTTTACGTTTTTTTCGATTTTCTCAAAAACGGCTCTAACGATTTTGATTAAACTGAGTATTTGATCGATTTATATGCCCGAAATATGACTGTTAAAATTTCATCAAAATTGATTAACCGGAGGGGGGACTTTACTTAATAAATTTTGTATCATTATCACGTTTTTTTTTTATTTACTCAAAAACGGTTCTAACGATTTTGATAAAACTTGGTATTTGATGTATTTATATGCCCGAGATGTGACTGTAAAAATTTCATCAAAATTGATCAACAGGAGGGGGGACTTTACTTAATAAATTTTGTACCATTTTCACATGTTTTTTTTATTTACTCAAAAACGGTTTTAACGATTTTGATCAAACTTGGTATTTGATGTATTTATATGCCCGAGGTATGACTGTAAAAATTTCATCAAAATTGATCTACGGGAGGGGGGACTTTACTTAATAAATTTTGTATCATTTTCACGGGGTTTTTTATTTACTCAAAAACGGCTTTAACGATTAACAAAAATAAGATATGAATGTAGAAAAATGTGTGACTTTGGGAAATGATAATTAGCAAAACACGTCAATTTCTAATCTAAGTAAGTTGGTAAGTGAAAGTTGTGTGTTGCGCGCACGCACCAGATTTTTTGTATTGCTTTTTTAGCTCCCATTCTTTAGCATTATAATTAGCCACCCCATTATTTAACAATCAGTTAGGTCTGCTGTGATTGATTTTATTTATTTTTTACTCTTTAAGTTAGATGAGAGTGCAAAGCTTTTAATTAATTTTTTTAAATCTCATTAATTATTATATCTTAAATAATTTACGATGATATAATTTTAAACTTTTATGTGTAATGTTAAAGTATTTTATGTGTTAATACATATTTACATTTTAACTGATTTTTTAAATATTTTAATTTTATGAATACTTCCTATATTTCAGATATTAATAAGGCTGTAAAGCGTATAGCTGATTTATATGACATAAAATTGACATCTGTTATAACCGAACTTTTAACAGATTGGTTACAACCTGATAGTTCGTTAAATAATTCTTTCGATGACAGCTTTGCAGTTCCTTCATCGGCTCTAAACTATTCAGATAATATTATCAGGTATTTATCTTATTTCCTTAAATTTTTTAGATACAGTAGAATCTAAATAATTCGTTTGGATTTGCTGGTCCCTTAATATTCTCTCTCTAATTCTATTTACACTTATAATAAAATCAGTCTTTATAATTAAGTCATAAATTATGTGTTACCTTCATTCATTTGTGGTTATTAAATAAATAAATATATATATGTATATATATAATATAACCTATATAATACCTATAATAAGATAAATAGATTATATAGAGAAACACTTTATTATCAAAATACATGACAGAAGTGGGGCTGCTCAATTACATTGAGTTGCTTAAAACACAGCTTTCTTATCAGTAAAAAGTATACATATTTTAGTAACGCAAGCGTAAAACAAAATTAAGTCAAAACTAATTAGTTGCTGAATACAAAGCAATTATAATAGACTAAAATATAATAAATATAATAAAAAACACAATATAATAAAATATAAAATATAATAAATATCACTTATTTACATTTTTTATATAAATAATGCAGCCTGCCAAGCAGTTGTCAATTATAGATATGATTATTTATAAAACCTAATGAATCAATCAGAATTGATTCAGCTAGGATGGTCAGTTTTTCTTGGTCAATTCCCACCACGTCGAAGAATTTCCTTGCTACTTTACCAATTGTTCCTCGCGAACCGAACCACAACCCTGTGACTTTAAACTCCCTATCACCTAAACTAATTCTTCATAAAATTTATCTTTGTAGAAGGGTATGCATTTTTCGTAGATCTTCTTCTTATCCCTATCTATTTTTTCAGCCTGTTCGCTGTCGTTTGTTTCGTAGCGCACGGTTGGGTCTAATTTATAAACCTCCTTACCATTTGGCTTATATGCTATTATATCGGCATATCGGGTGGAGCCGTCAGTGTCTATGCCATATACTTCTTCCAGACACTATATATATATATATATATATATATATATAAAAATCTCGTGTCCGTATGTTTGTCTCTCTATTTCTCAGAAACTACTCAACCGATTTTAATGAAATTTGGCTCAATTTATATAGTTTTGGCCAACTTACCGGACCGGATAGTTTTTAAATTGATTAGTGATCAAAATAATTCTTATATAGCGAATTACTGCAAATACAGTAGGTCGTGTTATGACTTATTAACATGGCTACACATGTCGATTTAATAACCTTTTTGTTTACAAGCATGCTATTATAATTACGGTTATAATAGTTTTGTATTGCGTTATTAGTAAGTGCAGTTATTTGGTCTTATTGTTCCATCTTTATATTCTGCAGGCAAATAGTAATAAAAATCTTTATATTTATTCTTAATTTTCAATTATGGATAAATCAAGAAAAGGCTACACCAAAGTCTCAAAAGTGTATGTATTTTTCCTTCCTTTTCCTTTTTATTTGTAATCTTTCCAATTCCTAACTAAGTGCTCAAACACTTTGCTGAGGTCCACCCCGATATCAACTTTTAGAAAAGTAAATACATTTTAGGCTTTAATTAGAATAGTCCTTATATATATGTAAAATTTTAAAAATGTCAGCGAAGATTTTGTATTGTATTATGTAAGTGCAGTTATTTGTTCATAGAGTTCCATCCTTATATTCCACTGGCAAATAGTTGTAAAATCTTTGTATTCATTCTTAATTTTAGTTAAAGAATAAACCATGAAAAGGTTACTACAAATTCTCAAAAGTATAGGTATTTTTCCTTCCCTTTCCTTTTTTATTTGTATTCTTTCCAATTCCTAGCTAAATGCGCTAACACTGTGCTGTGGTCGACCCTGATATCAACTTTTAGAAAAGTAAATACATTTTAATAACTTAAAATAGGCTATAATTAGAATCGTCCTTTTATATATGTGAAATTTAAAAAATGTCAGCGTAGATTTTGTATTGTATTATGTAAGTGCTGTTATTTGTTCATAGTGTTCCATTATTATATTCCACTGGCAAATAGTTGTAAAATCTTTGTATTCATTCTTAATTTTAGTTAAAGAATAAACCATGAAAAGGTTACTACAAATTCTCAAAAGTATAGGTATTTTTCCTTCCCTTTCCTTTTTTATTTGTATTCTTTCCAATTCCTAGCTAAATGCTCTAACACTGTGCTGTGGTCGACCCTGATATCAACTTTTAGAAAAGTAAATACATTTTAATAACTTAAAATAGTCTATTCTTATATGTATATTTGTAAAATTTAAAAAATGTTAGTGAAGAATTGTAATTCTTTATTATTTTCTTTTCTTAATCAACAATTATTTGAAGTAGAAAAAATTAAATCTCAATGGAATACACATAGTTCCTTTCTGTTCAGCAGAGGTATATTTTTCTTTATATGTAGAATTTAAAACATGTTAGCGAAAATTTCTAATCCCTTCTTAATCAATGATAATTTAAAGTAGACAAAATTTAATCCCAATAGAATACAGATCGTTCCTTCCTTTTTAGCAGAGTTGTAATTATCTTTATAAGTAAAATTTATAAAATGCCAGCGATGATTTATAATCTCTTCAAATTTATAGTATTTTGAAATTATTAGATTAGAAATAGGTTTTTAAAATATTTTATACATTACTTAATTAAAAATGATCAATATTCAAATTAAAATATGTTCGTCTGAATTTAAAACAATTAGTCTAAATAATAAAAACATGTGTTTCTTTAAATATCAAACATCATTACATATGTAAAATTTATAGAAAGCCAAAGAAAATTTTAATCCTTTCTTAATCAACTATATTTTAAAGTTGAAAAAATAAATTGAATCCCAATGGAATACAGATTATTCCTTCCTGATCAGTGTAATTATCTTTATATGTAAAATTTAAAAATTGTCGTCATATGTCGATTTCATAATGTTTTTGTTTATAAGCATGCTATTGTAATACAGGTTATCATTATTATAATTTTGTATTGCGTTATG
Organism: Aelia acuminata; assembly: GCA_911387785.2. NCBI lineage: Eukaryota > Metazoa > Arthropoda > Insecta > Hemiptera > Pentatomidae > Aelia > Aelia acuminata. The sequence goes on from OU426982.1 coordinate 36,900,135, forward strand.
TGAGTGCAGTTATTTGTTCCTATATTATTATTTTCCACAGACAAATGGTAATACAAATCTTTGTATTTATTGTTAATTTTCATTAAAGAATAAATAAATCAAGAAAAGGTTACAATAAATTCTCAAAAGTGTAGGTACTTTTTCCTTTTCCTTTTTTATTTGTATTTAAATTAAATTACAAGCTAACCGCTGAAACACTTTTCTGTGGCCCACCCTGATATCAACTTTTAGTAAAGTAAATACATTTTAATAATTTAAATTAGGCTGTTATTTGAAATAATACTCTATAAATGTTGTAACAGCACCTACTGTCATAGGTGTAACCTAATAGAAACCTTACTTGGGGAGTCAGTGTTGCCAAAAATTAGTGAAAATTAGTGAGCCAATAGTGGCTACACTGCGGGTAACAGTCATAAAAACTCACTGGGTGTGTTTTGATTAGGTGTTCTGGGTTACTTTGTGATTTGCATGATTAAAGAACTGCATAATAAAGACTTTGATATTATATTTTCAGTTGATTTATTTAACAGAAGTTTCTTTATTTTCATTATTCGTTTTGTTATTATTATTTAAATACAGTGTTTTTTTTATTTTACCAAACCTTTTTATCATTTTTATCCCGAGATCTAAAATGTAAAATTTAAAAAATGTCTGAAGATTTGTAATTTCTCCTTTATCAACAATAATTTAAAGTTGAGAAAATTTAATCCCAATCGAATAGAGGATGTTACTTCCTGTTCAGCAGAGTTGTAATTATCTTTAAATGTAAAATTTAAGAAATGTTAGCGAAGATTTTAATCCTTTCTTTAATTTAAAGTAGGCTATTATTGGGAATGATATTTCGTTTTTATTTTACCAGAATACAATTTTTTACTTATCTTTAAATGATTGTTGATTAAGAAAGGATTACAAATTGCGGCATTTTTTAAATTTTACATTTAATGATTATTACACCTCTACTGAACAGGAATAATTGCTATTTGGGTAACTTCAAGTTTCAGATTTATCCGCCATAAATATGAGAGTACTACTGCAAAATAATCCATCGGCAGATATATTTTTTAAACAATTGCTCTATATTGGAAACGGTGAAATAGAGCTGCATCGAAATTCAAAATTTATCAAATTACCAGAAAATTTCTGAACTGTTGTAGAGACGAAAAATGAACAGTATACGAAATATAAAGTGTCTTTCCTGATATTTTGAACAATTATTTGGACTATAATTGGCTGGGTAGTCGTGCTATTTTGGCAGCAAAAAATGTTGATTTCGATGAAATAAACTTCCAAAATCAATTGACAATGTTCTAGATGTAAACGAAGCCGTAAATTTCCAAACTGAATTTTTTAATTCCCTGGATATACACCCAAACAATCTCCAGTTGAAGATTGGCTCACCGATCATTCTTCTTCGTAACTTAAATCCACCTCAATTGTGCAACGGTACACGTTTGGTCATTAAAAGGATCACAGGAAATGTTATTGAATGAAAAATGTTGCCTGGAAGGTTTACAGGAGATATCGTCCTGTTGCTACCTATTCCTCTGGAACCGACAGAATTTTTAATAAAATTTAAAAGGCTTCAATATCCTATTCGTTTGGCTTTTGCCATGACCATAAACAAATCCCAAGGGCAAACAATGTCCACTTGGACTTTGAAAATCCGTGTTTTTCCCTTGGGCAATGGCATAACTCACTTAGGAAATGGGTATCGCCTGCTCACGTGTGTGGAAACCATCAAATCTTTGGTTTGTGTTAAAAAAAAAAAAAACAGGTTAACCCAAAACATTTGAACAAATTAGTACTTGAATAAATAAAAATTCTTAATTGTATTATGTAAAAACTTCTTTAAGAAGAGATTTCTTATCACTCAAATATATTGCTAAATTAAAAGCTTCAACACACCACCCTCCTACCGAACACTTATTAGCCGAAGGGTTGGGAAATCGAGGTCTCAAAGAAATTGAGAAAAACGCCTATCAAAAGGACATATATGACGCGTTAACCAAGATTGGCATGACCCTGAGTAAAATTAAACCCGTTGTTGAACTAACAATACCAAGTTGAAGTAGTGTTAGGCCAATAATCAATAGATCAATGGCTGAGGTTACCAAACCTTACTTCAGTCATCCTTTTTAAAATTAGTGGAAAAATATAGTCATTTCGAGTTAGTTTATACCGATCCATAAAAAAAGGGCGATAGAGTTGGCAGCTCTGTGAGTCGTAAACACAATCACCTCCTTTTTAATCAAACTACATTGAAATATGAGATGTAAAAAATAAAAACTTTAACTTTCCTATATTCTTTACCAAATACTTTAAAATGGTGTAATGAATGCTCTATTCTCAATCATGTTGGATTTTGATTAGCTGAAAGGTTTTCATCTTTATCAATGAATATTGGTATCACTGTATTTGTTTAAAAATATTAGGATATAACTACTGAGCCACAGCAACGCGTGGCCGGGTCTGCTAGTATATATATATATATATATATATATATATATATATATATATATATATGTACAATATTATAACAATCACGCCCAACCGCCAGGTTTTTCCCCCTAATTTGGTCCCCTCAGTAATTTGTATTTTTTTTCGTCTCTATAGAATTTTAAATTAAAAAACTCTATAAATTAAATTCGGTAATTAGCTTTTAAGAGAAGAGAGTGAGTAAGAGATTACTATATTTAAGGACTTCCTTTTTTTTAATTTTTTACTTTCACTTACCCATATATGAAATATATAGTAAGGGAAAGTATTGCGATGGTGAAAAATTTCGACTTCCGGTTTTCAACGGAAATACACGTTTTGGGGTCCCCTGAGTCCAAATAACCAAGTCCCGCGAAATGGTCTGTGTGTGTGTGTGAACAGACTAACTCAAAAACTATAAACCGTGCGAACCTGAAATTGGGTATTTAGTGTATGTATATGCCCGCGATGTGACGATGTGACTTGCAAAAATTTCATCAAAATTGGTCAAACGGAGGGGGTACTTTATTTAAAAAATTTTGTCTAATTTTTACATTTTTTTCAATTTTCTCAAAAACAGCTCTAACGATTTTGATAAAATTAAGTATTTGATGTATTAATATATTCGGGATATGACTGCTAAATTTCATAAAAATTGATCAACCGGAGGGGGCACTTTACTTAATAAATTTTGTATAATTTTCACGTGTTTTTTTTATTTACTCAAAAAGGGCTTTAACGATTTTGATAAAACTGGGTATTTGATGTATGTATATGCCAAAGATGTGATAGCCAACATTTCATCAAAATTAATCAACCGGAGGGAGAGGGGGCACTTTATTTCATAACTTTTTTTCCAATTTTTACCTTTTTTTCGGTTATCTCAAAAACGGCTTTAATGATTTCGATCAAATTCGACATATTTCAAGAAAATTAGGTGTTCTTTAATATCTGGTAAGCTTTATCATTATTAAAATGTTATGAGGAGGCTTAAATGGGGAAGGGGCCTTTTTTGTTTTCCTATAAAGTAACTTTGTATTTATTTATATGGAGAAATTAACTAAATTTACGCCTAAAAATAAGAAATGGCTAAAAATGAAATATGAAAAATCTGGTGCGTGCGCGCAACACACAACTTTCACTTACCAACTTACTTAGATTAGAAATTAATGTGTTTTGTTAATGGCCACTTCTCAAATGAACAGAAATTATGACTCCGCATGCGTGAGCTCAACGAGTTTTATGAGTTGACTGAATATTTTTATTTTTTTCTCCTTTTTATGTTTTCTTTATTTTTATCATATCTCATATTTAGCCATTTCTTATTTTTAGGCGTAACGAGAGACAGTTAATTACTCCATATAAACAAAAACAAAGGTACTTCGTAGGAAACAAAAAAACAAACAAACAAAAAAGGCCCCTACCCCATATAAGCCCCCTCAGAACATTTTAATAATGCTAATGCTTACCTTATTTTAAAGAACACCTAATTTTCATTAAACATGACGAATTTTATAAAAACCTTTATAGCCCTTTTTGATATCATCGAATAAAAGGTAAAAATTGGAAAAAAATTATGTAATAAAGTGCCCCCTCCGTATGACCAATTTTGATGAAATGTTGGCTATCACATCTTTGGCATATACATACATCAAATACCCAGTTTGATCAAAATCGTTAAAACCTTTTTTGAGTAGATAAAAAAAACTTGTGAAAATGATACAAAATTTATTAAGTAAAGTCCCCCCTGCGATTGATAAATTTTGATGAAATGTTGGCTATCACATCTTTGGCATATACATACATCAAATACCCAGTTTTATCAACATCGTTGAAACCGTTTTTGAGTAAATAAAAGAAACACGTGAAAATTATACAAAATTTATTAAGTAAAGTCCCCCCTCCGGTTGATCAATTTCGATGAAATTTTTACAGTCATATCATGGGCATATAAATAGATCAAATACTCAGTTTAATCAAAATCGTTAGAGCCGTTTTTGAGAAAATCGAAAAAACTTAAAAAGTTATTAAATAAAGTACCCCCTCCCTTTGAGCAATTTTGATGAAATTTTTGCTGTCACATCGCGGGCATATACATACACTAAATACCTAATTTCAGCTTCGTACGGTTTATAGTTTTCGAGCTAGTCTGTTCACACACACAGACAGACACACACACACACACACACACACACACACACACACACACACACACACACACAGACCATTTCGCGGAACTTTGTTATTTGGACTCAGGGGACCCCAAAACGTGTATTTCCGTTGAAAACCGGAAGTCGAAAATTTTCACGATCGCAATACTTCTAATTACTATATATTTCATATATGGGTAAGTAAAAGTAAAAAAATCAAGTAAACAAATAGAGGAGAAAAAATTCCGTCAACTCATAAAACACGAATTGCATGCGGAGACGCCTTTAATGACAGACCATTGTTCATAATTAAAGCCGTTTCATGGCAACTAAATGAAGTTTTCAACAAATACATAGAGAATTATAAAATTAGAGGACTTGGAGTATTATGCTTGTATTGCTGAATTATCACAAGTAAAAACTTTTATTTAATAATAAAAACATTAGTGTTTTTTTTAGAGCAAATAAAAATAAGAAAGGAATGTGGAAAAATGTGTGGCTTTGAGAAATGGCAATTAACAAAACACATCAATTTCTAATCTAAATAAGTTGGTATGTGAAAGTTGTGTGTTGCGCATACACAGCAGATATTTTTTTTTAAGACGTAATTCTTTTTCAGTGCTCTCTTTTATGGAATGTGGTGTTATTTTTCAGTTTGGTTTTGAAAATGTCTTAAAACTCTTTCCATCAAGGAAAAACAAGTATCATTAGACCTGTGACTGGTGGTGAAAACCAAATCGATAGGTTGACACTTTTTAATGTTCAATAACCTACATTTAAAAACAAAGATAAATTCTCTCCTTGCTACGATCATTACTCTAAAACGCTTCAGGAAGGGGGGGGGGATAATATCGAATAGGGATAATACCGAAAACTAGAAGATCATTTAAAGCTATGGTTGACAGAAGCACATTATTCGTACTATCCACTCATGGGTAACATTTTAAAGGAAAAACTAAAGTTTTTATGAAATAAAATGGGAATTAAAGATTTGCTAGCAAGCAGACCTGGGCATTATTTTAAAAAAAAGTATTTTCATTTTAATTCTAAAATACTAAAATAAATAAAAAGTATTTTCATTTGTATTTTAAATAATAAAATAAAATAAATCTTAAGTAGGTTGTTTGAAGTTAAACAATTTTCGTAATAGTATAGTGTAGTCCTTTGCACTAGAGCTGTCACTCCTAAATATTAAGCAAGTATATTTATTTCAGTTTGATGTTGCTGTTTTTTTTTGTTTTTTATGGGGGGGGGGGCGCAATTATTAAGATTGTACCGCTTCATCCGATTTCAACAAATTTTGTCACATTGGTGGTTTTTGATTATCTAAATAGACGTCTAATGAATTCATTTCACATAAATGGTTTTATGCATAGGTTTTGGGGGTTTTACCGGTTTATTCGAAAGTGAAAAAATCGAAAATTATGTAAGAGCCATAAACGAAGGCATAAACAGGATCCCAATTTGGAGACAACACAAAAAGATCAAAAGAAAGCAAACTTAGTAAAAATGTGTATGACTGATACATTCAATAAAGTCAGTGATTATTTTTCCGGTTGAGGTTCGTTCGAAATTGGAGAGGAAATTCAGGCAAGATTAGAGGTAAGAAATTCTAGCGATTAACGAAATTACTTAGCTCACGGCTTCTTCCTTAAAACTTAAGAATACGGGTTTACAAAAATATTATTCCTCCTGTGGTTCTTTAAGAATGTAAAACGTGCACGCTAACATTGAATGATGAGCAAGTGAGGTGATAGCAGACAGATGAATAAAATCGAAGTGTGAAATTGCAAAACAGTGTTGAACGAATTCCATAGAAATTAATGGCAGTGACTAATGGAAAACGTCCGAAAGAACTAAGGGCTGAGAAGCAGTAGTTCGCGTTAGGGCTGATTTGCTGAAATTCGTATTACACGGAGGGCGTTGGATGGTGTATGGGTAGCGAATAGTCTAAGGGGTAGCCCAATTAGTTTAAATAGGTTCCGAATCAGATTGGTTCTGTAGAAAAAAAAATTTAATTTAATAATTTCAACAAAATGAAAGCCAAGATGATCTGAGTATCAGATACATTACACCAAGCAAAGACAACCTAAAAAAAATATAAATAAAAACTCGATTTATTAATCAATTGCAATATTGAAACAAAAAGGTACTTATTAATCAATCGCAATGCACTAGCTAATAGGTTTTAAAAGTATTTTGTATTTTCATTTTAATTTTTTTTATTTAAAATACAAAATACTTTTTTTATTTTGCATTTAAAATAATTTTATCGAAAAGTATTTTAAATGATTTGAGGTTAAAATGCATTTTATTCAAATTTATTTTAAATACTTGTTATTTAAAATAAAGTATTTTAAAATAAAAATTAAAATACTTTTTGCCCAGCTGTGCTAGCAAGTGGCGGTTGGTTTGATCGTTTAAAAACATACACAATATTGATGATGGTTTAGCAGTAGCAGGTATGTTAACTGAAGAGAATATTCAGCTCTGTCTGAAGACGGTGATAGGAATGATTTAGAAGGAGAGACTATGCCATCGATTACTGCAATGTACTCACAAAGCATTACATTACTTTATCAACTTTGGCGAAATCGAATGTCGATGTAGAGATATTCCCTGCTGTAAAAATGCTCGACAAAGTTTAGACAAGATAAGGATTTCATCAAAAGAAAATAACTGATTTTTTTTCATAAGTAAAATTGTAATGTTTGTATCAATTTTGTAATTTTATATATTTCTTAGCAATATATTAATTGCAATATATATTAATTAAAAAAATATAATCTTTTTCATCTTTTATATTTTTAGTTTTTGATTTATTTGTTTTTGCAACAGAGATGTATCAATATTCATTCTCCATTTATTTATTATCCAAATTGAATTATTCAAACTAGATGTGGAAAAAAAAATTTGTGGATGGATTCTTTATCTTATGCTTTTAAAATCCTCCAGTATTTGATACCTTTTTTTTTTTTTTTTCATTTATGAAAATATAGTTTGGTGTGCTTTTTTGGTGCTTTTTTTACCTGTATTATTTGTTTTGGATAAATATTTTTTTGTTATGTGTGTTTTTTAATTTTGAATGATGAAGTTTCGCATATGTACTTCACAAGAAAAAAATAAAGTGTAAATTTAAAATATGAACGATTCATAAATTTTCATCTATTGATGGCAATTTGATAATTCATATATCTCAATAACTTGTATTTCACATTCGGTCCCATGACAAACCAATTATCGAAATTCTACTGCATATATGTTTTGTATATCAATATTGTTTTTTATTAGTGTTGTTTTGTATGTTATAGATCCTACTGAATGTATGTTTTGTATATGTTTATATGTATATTTGTATTTTAGCATATGTTTATTAAACTTGTCATAGTTTAAAACCCAATAATTTAATTAATGCATTGATAAAGTATAAAATAATGCCTTGAAATATAACAAAGTCAATTATAGAGGACTTTTTATATTACTTTTACGTTAAAGTAATATTGATTTGTTAACAATTATTATCGTCCCATTGTAGTTATCAAGGTGACCATAGGAAGATCAATGAAACCTCCTATTATACATTTCTGGAGATCCTTGGTGGTAAGTTGGCCAAACTTTTTCTTTAGGGTTTCCTCCACCAGAGCCTGAAATTCCTGTAATTCAATACAGCACTCTCTGCATGAAGGACAAATACTTTATTTTTTAGAGCCTGAGTGTATTTTCATGAAATTCAAGTCTTCTAAAAACCATTTATCTGTTTTTCAAGTCTTTTTTTATAACTCAAAAACCATACATATCCCAGAACAATCCAAATGTCCATTTTAAAAATCATTTTTTTTTTTTTTTTTTTTTTCAAAACTAAACATAATTAAATCAAACCAGTATTATCAATGATTCACTGAAGTTCATCTTTTAAAAGTGAATAATTAAATAAATAATTTTTATTTTTCAGGGCGTGCTATATTCTCATCGGTTATAGCGAAATACGCCAACTTGAAAACCATCTCGTTAACATTGCATTCGGTCAAGATCAACGAACTAAATCAGCTGGTACAAGATTGCGAGCCCTTCAGTGCCTTAGAGCTATCAATAGCAACAAAGATTTGGAAATTTTGACAGCAAGAAATATTTCTTCCATTAGGTACTCAACTTTATTTTAATTTTTGTTTCATATGCACTCTCAAATATCCGATTTTTTGATTAATTAAAAAAAAAAAAAGCTGTTGTTTATTCCTTCATATTAAACAAAGTTAGTGAATGTTAAGAAGTACAATGCAATTTATAAAAATTTTTATTAATTTTTAAGATCAGATTTCCTTATTTTATATGTTATTACAGAGATTATATGTTGACTTTGGAGTTTATTTCTGATTTGGAAAAATTCGCTTTGGATTATTCAGTTGTTGGATTTGAAAGTTGCTCTAAAGAAGAAATAGCCACAACTTTAATTAAGCGTTCATGTCCTGGAGCAATTTCCCTTTCTGCAAAACTTTGCATAACTTATAAAATATGGAATGCATCTATTTGGGAATCTCTTCTAATTAATATGACTTCTCTTAGTATGGTATGAAGATTTTTTTTTATTCTAAATTTAATATGTAGCTACTATGTAATTATAATCATAAGAATTTTTATAATAGTTGAGAAGATTTAGTTGATCTATTAATTATTGTGAAAACGGTTGGAGCTGAGGTCACCCTTAATATGTCTTTGTTTTCTGTTTGCCAAGGTTGAAACCATAAAGCTTTCAATGTTATGGCTGAATCCTAAGTTTTAAAGTATTCGCATACAAGTGAGCCAATCATATAAGTTTTATGTTTTATTTCTGTAATTTTGTATTTTAATTCTAAATTTTCAAATTAGAAAAGAAAACGGAGACACATAGGCGGATCTGTCTTTTCATGACACTAACATAGTATATTTGTATTACCGTTGGCACTAGTCCTTAATCCTTTACAATTCAGCAACATATGTCAAATAATTTTTTTAATTTTATTTAGCTACCTCCATGTAATGTTGAACACAACACAAATCACTCGGCAGATGTCAGGTATAATATGTCCCAAATACTTGGGTAATATGGGGGTTGCTAACTTCATTTCCTCTTTGCTATTTTAACTCCCCAAGTATAGAAGAGCCAACTTATTGCGAGTGGTGATGGCTTGATTCATATTTGTGTATTTTCTCTTAATAATGGCTGTCACAATTTGGAGCAAAGTATTGTATGTCACCCCATCCCTCCTAGAATAATTTTAAATAATCAGCAGGCTAAGGGGGTGAGTTCTTGGGCTGAATTTAATGAGGCATTGCTTTCATGCTCATGCGGCCAGCCATCCTTTTTGTTATAGAAGTTCTATTTTTGCTCCTTTGACAGATATAGCACCTTTTCTATCCTAAAGTAGGTTTCTCTTAGGAATGTTCATCTGCTGCATGCCCATCTTCACAGAACATTTTCAAGACACTTTGGCCTCAGAAAGGAGTGATGGGAAAATAGCCCTTGATTGTAGGTGTTTCTTCATCAGTTGCAATGATATATTCTTTTAAATAATCTTTTCTGAGCCTCCACACTATGTCCAAATGTATGCAATACTAGTGAATTGCTTCCTGCGATATTTAGCTGAGAATAAAATAACAATGCAACGAAAAGTGTAAAACCAGATATATACATCATTGCACACAAGGGGTAAAACTGGCCACTAGCGTGATAAAGCTTATTTCTAAATTTCTGGTTCCTAAGAAATGCAATAAAAGATTGTCATGACTGGAAATTTTATTTTGAGGATAGATTAATGGCCCAGCTCTTTCTTCCCCTGTATCAATTAGTTATTTAGAAAACTTTGTCTTTGGGATCATTCTGACTCCAATGTGTCTATCTTAAGATTAAATATAAATTGCTCTGATTAATAAATTTATTCTAGTGCTATCAGCATAAAGCATTTCTTCTAAACTCTATACTCTATAAATTCGAAACTCTCTTCTCTCTTTAAGATCCTTTATAAATTCCCTGCTTGAAATAATTTAATAAGCTTACTGGGCAAGGCATAAATGTGTTGTCTTACAGAATGTAACATATCTCATCTAAAAAGTAGTGTTCATTTCTGCATTTTCTATGTTAAATTGCCGATGATTGCCCCAAGGATTGACTGTTTACATGGTAAACTTAATAAAAAGGTGAGAGTGACATCGTAAAACATGCAAACTGCTCCCATGATAAGAAATTTTAATAGCAAAGGTTATGAAGTATTGGCTTATCGGATGTTCATCATTAGTGTTTGGAAAAGTATCAGTACCCTTCAAGGTATTTTATAAAATGTAACAATTATCTTTCCCTGTACAAATTCCAATACTAAATACTGGGCTATCGTTATTTATTACTAACTTCATATTAAAATTATTGCTTCTTGTTTTTTCTAATTTATATTTGTATATAATTTCAGGTCAAGGTTTTAGAATTCAGTCTTCCAGAATTATCTCATATGTCCGATCAGATAAATGAAAAAGTATTTATATCTGCTTGGGAGTGTTTAATATTTTCTTTATTATTGAAAGGTATGTTGTTTTCTTCTACTGGTCTGTTATTTGTAACCTGCTGTTGTATTCAATCCATAAAAGACAATTTTCAAAAAATGAATTTTTTTTTTTAGTAGGGGAGAGCGGGGTTGGTTGGCAACAGTTTTCACTTTTTTGATTGTTGAGTCGTTCCTGTTAATATAATCCCAATATGGCTGATACCAGTGTAAACTCCAAGTATTAGAGTACTTCAAGTATTTTTTTTTTCAACACAATATTTAATACTAAGATCATAGAAAATTGAAGAAATCGTCAATCCAGAGTAAGCCAATTAACCCCCTATGTGGGGCAGGTTGGCCTAGAAGGTGGAGTTGTTTACCCATCTGATTCAAGTACTACCTGACATATATTATTGTTATTAAAAGCTGCACTATAATGGTATAATAATTTTGAATCGGTTTTTAACAGCTTTTAAGGGAAAATAGAATGACAATAGAAGAAGATAGAAGTTTAGACTGTCGTCACTTTCTGCATAGGAAATATTGCTCTCATCCTCCTCACTGTAACTAAAGACATTTGGTAGTTTCACCTTTGTTTATGTTTACCTTGCTTTTGTGAATTGCTACTGCGCCAAAAAAAAAGTTGAAGAGAGCCAACTAACCCCACAGGAGAGATCGTATGAAAGATGGCTGCCAGGACAGGGGAGAACAATCAAACAAGAAACTGGTTAATCGAAAGGTTAGGTTTTTCAAAGGAGTTTGGACCTATGTGAACAGAACAGGAGTTGAATGTTTTGCCATCCCTTTAAACCAAATTTACTGAAAATATCAAAATTTACTTACATGTTGTAAAATCAATCAATGGAGCACGCTCTTCTCTACGCTGTTAGCATCAGATTGAAAACTCAGGACAAGACTCCCGAGGTCAAGCGGGTCACATGGTATAATGGTGGGGCCTTCACAACAGGTGTGACGGAAACTATAAGCCAATGGCCAACCTACCCCCTATGCCAACCAACCCTGCTCTCCCATATGTCTGAAATATTTATTGTTCTATTTTTTTATTCATCAATTTATATATATATTTTTTAATAACATGACATGTTTTTTTGTATACAGTAAGAGGTGGCAATGAATATTTAGAAGAAATTGACAGGTGTTTTGATCTTCTTCAGTCCTGCCCTGTTATGTCTAATTTAAACCTGGACAAAATTCTTTTACTCTTTAAAGAATTGAATCGCCATGATCTAGCTGAATATTTAGAGAAGAGTAAGATGTAAAATATTGTGTATATGAAATAAGATCTTTGTAAATTTGTATAAATGAAAAATATTTAAATTATTATTTTATATGTAATTTTTATCTTATAAATCATACTAAAAATATGTTTTTTTAATTGATAAATTTATAAAAAAATAAAAATTCTAATGAAGTTTTATAAATGATTGTTCGGTGTTATCTTAGATTTTATTTTTTCCACTCCTTTTTCTCTAGTTTTCCTATCAAGTTTTCAATGGTTTGGTAATAACTCCTTTCGGTTTTCCGTTTATTTTTATGTCACTATGATACACTTATTATTTGATGAATTAATTCCTTAGGGATTGTTTATCCTGTTTGTAATATGTCAACGACTGTTAACTGTTGTTGAAACTAGCTTAGTATTGTGTTTGCTATTGCATGGAAGAAAATATCATATGACATTCATTATTGTCATATTTTTTTGTATTAGTTTAAAAAAGGTAAACTGAAGCTCATAGAAAAATTGCAGTTTTATGGGGATGATGCCTTAACCAAATGCACCTGTCAAAATTGGTAAGCCATTTTTCATTTAGGTAATAAGTCCTTTCGTTTTCTTAAGGTGAAATAAAACTCAGTGTATTATTGACATAAAATTTATTGCAATCTACAATATATTAACCATTATTTAATATGACTTTTTCCTATCTTTCCACCAACTGTATAATGCCATGTTCATAGAATATGTGAGGTTTATTGTTAGAAAAGTGATTTATAAGAAATCAATTTACATTTGATGATAGATAAAGGAGTAAAGGGCTTTGCTCCTCTGCTCCCAGTCTTGGGCTGAAGTCCAGCTATGGCATGGCATTGATCAACATTTACTAATAGGGTACTCTTAATTAAATAATCAATCAAGAAACTTGAACCTGAGTGGTTAGCATGCTTTTGGTCAAATCAACTACTAAATATAATGTGCCAAACCCTGGGCCCTCCAAGTATGGTTTTCAATGTATGAAAAAAAAAAACATTTACATGACAACTAGTAAAAATGATGATTTCGATTAGTTTTTGGGTTGTATGAAATATGATTTCCTTTCAGAATGTTTTCATGTATAATTTGCTGAAAAATCATTTATACTTTAGCTATGAACTAATTTTTTCTTTTCATCATAAATTTAAAACAGAATGACAGATGTCAAGTTCTGGAATAGCCTTGGTGCCTAAGATTTAAAGGTTATTACTTATATTAAAATTAATAAATTGAATAGATTGTGTAATCAGGGTTCTATTTTGAAGATATAGGTAGAAATCCTACTACAGAAGGTAAGTGGAAATAACTCATTTTGTAGTACTGAGGAATGAGGAAGTTGTGTGTATTTGTGGTCAAGTGATAGTATTACTATGGACCTATAAATGTAAAGACTTTAGATTAATGGAGTTTCTTTCACATTTTCGAAGTATGGTTTAAACTGAGAATAGCTTGAAGTTGCTAAGTTGTATCTCCACTGGCTTAAAGCCTGTAATTAGATGAATAAATTATCTTCAATATTTTATTGCATTAGCAAACATAGTACATATATATATATATGTATATATATTTTAAGTTTTTAATAAAATTTTCTCAGTACATTAATAATACATTTAATATTCATCAGTAGCGAATCCAGAAATTTTCTGAGGGGGGGCGCACTTTTTTTTTTACATTGCATGAGTAATGAAGGCCATAACTTAAGATACGTATTAGTTCATAATGACGTTGTAAATTACTGTAAATGTTTAAATACAATTCATTTTCAATTAATGGACTTGAAAAATGACTAAATATAGCTCGTTTTATATAGAAATAGTAATACTTCCTAACCTTTCAGGCTGGGGCACGCGCCCCTCCCCTGGATCCGCTACTGATATTCATTGTACATATTAAGTAATATTGATGTTAGTTGTGTATTTGAACTTGTTATTTTTTTTTTTTTAATAACTGTTCTGTTGTGTATTTTGTTAAAAAACATATTGTAGGGAATGTATCTGGTAGGCTGTTGCACAGCAGCATGCCAGAGGTGGTAGCACAAATATTTTGCTGACAGGTGAATCATTTTATACACTTTTTTTTCATAATTATCAGTACTAAAAATATTTTTTTATTTAAAAAACAAAAACCCTTGCAGATTTAGATTCTCATTAGAAACCTGACCAACTTTAATCAACAAAAAAAAAAGAATCAGCAGGTAATTGGTGACGATAAACGATTTTTCTTTTAGATTTAACCAATTCAAAGAATTTGCAGGAAAGTAAAAAAAAAAACCTGGTGCGTGCGCGCAACACACAACTTTCACTTACCAACTTACTTAGATTAGAAATTGACGTGTTTTGCTAAATATCATTTCCCAAAGTCACACATTTTTCTACATTCATATCTTATTTTTGTTAATCGTTAAAACCGTTTTTGAGTAAATACAAAAAACACGTGAAAATGATACAAAATTTATTAAGTAAAGTCCCCTCTCCGGTTGATCAATTGTGATGAAATGTTGGTTATCACATCTTTGGCATATAAATACATCAAATACCAAGTTTGATCAAAATCGTTAAAATCGTTTTTGAGTAAATAAAAAAAACATGTGAAAATGATACAAAATTTATTAAGTAAAGTCCCCCCTCCGGTTGATCAATTTTGATGAAATTTTCACAGTCATATTTCAGACATATAAATAGATCAAATACTCAGTTTAATCAAAATCGTTAGAGCCGTTTTTGAGAAAATCGAAAAAAACTTAAAAAGTTATTAAATAAAGTACCCCCTCCCTTTGAGCAAATTTTATGAAATTTTTGCTGTCACATCGCGGGCTTATACATACTCTAAATACTCAATTTCAGGTTCGCACGGTTTATAGTTTTTGAGCTAGTCTGTTCACACACACACACAGACCATTTCGCGGGACTTGGTTATTTTGACTCAGGGGACCCCAAAACGTGTATTTCCGTTGAAAACCGGAAGTCGAAAATTTTCACGATCGCAATACTTCCACTTACTATATATTTCATATATAGGTAAGTGAAAGTAAAAAGAATTAATTTGATTTGAAGATTTTCGAGTGGCTAAATTTAGAAGATTTTGACCTAAAATTTATCGGTTTTTATTCTAAATCTATATTTAAATGAAAAATTATGGATTTGAAAATTGAAAAAGATCGACTTATGATTGATTGATTGATTGACTATTGATCGACGTTTTTCAAAAGAATGCGTACAAAGAATTAGAATCTTAAAAGACTCGAAACTTTTGGCTGTTTAAAAAAATTGGCGATAACTATTTTATCCATCTTTTCTTCTACATATGTTTGTGAGTCATTATCCTCCAAAATATGTTATATTAAAACAGTAAAAGATATTAAATGGAATGTCTGGAATCTAGTTCGGTGTTCGTGTTACTAAAGATGATGAAATATAAATCTAATAAAAAGTACTTGTCATTCAATTCACAACATTAAAAATCTTATTAAATTGTAATGTTTTCTTATACAGCTTATAAATTCATCATTTTAGAATTATATGTTAATTATTGAAATGTCTAAACAAAATTCTAGATTTTTTTTTTCACCTGTCCGGCACACCAGCATATTTCGCCGACACTGGTCGCGCTAGATTCGCTTAGGAGTATCCTCATCGTCTAAGTCTCAGGCCGTTTTGAAATTGATTTTAAATAGAGATAAAATTAATTAATTAATTAACGATAATTAATTAACGATAAGGAAAAACATTGAACCTTGGGAAGAACCCAATCCAAGTTCCACTTACTTCATAATGCCTTGGTTTTTCCTCATTCACGTGTTCAAGATCCAGAATGAAATTATCCATTTCTGAATGGAAAAAAACTTCCTCTTCTTTCGCAGCACCTTCGAATAACAGTTTTAATTTAAAGTTCTGCATTTATTTAATAATATAATTATTTGCGTAGTTATTGATGTTTAAAACATAATTTAACATAGCCAACAAAAAATCTTGTATTCAAGCTCGGATCCAGGTGACTGTAAAGGAGGGAGCTTAAAGCCCCAGCTACCTGGATCTGCCCTTCAGCTTTTTACTTTCACTTACCTATATATGAAATATATAGTAAGTGGAAGTATTGCGATCGTGAAAATTTTCGACTTCCGGTTTTCAACGGAAATACACGTTTTGGAACCCCCTGAGTCGAAATAACCAAGTCCCGCGAAATGGTCTGTGTGTGTGTGTGTGTATGTGAACAGACTAGCTCAAAAACTATAAACCGTGGGAACCTGAAATTGGGTATTTAGTGTATGTATAAGCCCGCGATGTGACGGCAAAAATTTCATCAAAATTGCTCAAAGGGAGGGGGTACTTTATTTAATAACTTTTTACGTTTTTTTCGATTTTCTCAAAAACGGCTCTAACGATTTTGATTAAACTGAGTATTTGATCGATTTATATGCCCGAAATGTGACTGTAAAAATTTCATCAAAATTGATTAACCGGAGGGGGGACTTTACTTAATAAATTTTGTATCATTTTCACGTGTTTTTTTTTTTACTCAAAAACGGTTTTAACGATTTTGATCAAACTTGGTATTTGATGTATTTATATGCCCGAGATGTGACCGTAAAAATTTCATCAAAATTGATCTACGGGAGGGGGGACTTTACTTAATAAATTTTGTACCATTTTCACATGTTTTTTTTTATTTACTCAAAAACGGTTTTAACGATTTTGATCAAACTTGGTATTTGATGTATTTATATGCCCGAGATATGACTGTAAAAATTTCATCAAAATTGATCTACGGGAGGGGGGACTTTACTTAATAAATTTTGTATCATTTTCACGTGGTTTTTTATTTACTCAAAAACGGCTTTAACGATTAACAAAAATAAGATATGAATGTAGAAAAATGTGTGACTTTGGGAAATGATAATTAGCAAAACACGTCAATTTCTAATCTAAGTAAGTTGGTAAGTGAAAGTTGTGTGTTGCGCGCACGCACCAGATTTTTTACCTTTGTGTTGTTCCTTTTCTACCACTGACTATTTTTTCTGCATATTAGTTGTCCTTTACGTTACTTCATTAATTTTAGGAATGTTAAATTCTATCTTCAAAATAACAAAAAATTACCCAAACGGGGGGGGGGACTGCAGTCCCCTCAGCCCTCCTATGTTTCTGCTAAACACATAACGAATAGAAGTATAATTATTCTTTTGAATTCGTTTTACTAAAGATACAAAATAAAATGTTTACCAAAACATTTGGGTTAAAAAAATACTTATTTAAAACTTTAACAGGATTTTTTTGGAAATGGGATAAAGATTATGTTTTTTATGGAATATAAACGAAAAAAAAACTACTGTAATATTTAGTAAAGTATTGTGACGCTCTCGAGTATTAATGTTTTTATTCCTTAACCACAGGGCTAGTGTAGAAATGTTTTCGCAGAACTTCGAGTAATTAGTTCTAAGAAATGATAAAACAGAACAATGACAAAAAATTCGGTCAACGAGAATAAATAGTTTTGTGGTTAAGCGGTGTACTTAATAACTAAGGCCTGATTATCTACCTATGTGGGTGCATTTTTATTTTATTTTTTAAATGAGTCGATAAATTTTCCAAATAAGTCGTTCAAAATCTTTTGGCAACATTTTATGTTGCGTATTATGCCGACATTTTTTGGCATAAAGGTATGTATATTTTTAATAATTTAGTTTGTTTGTTTAACGTCCCTTTATGCCACTAAGGCTAATCGGACGATGCTACAGAAGGAGTCCTAAATTTGGCGAATCCAGGTATTATTAGGATAGGGATCTTAAACGAGTACCTGACATCGTACAGACTCGGGACCTCCATTTTACGTCCTATCCGAGGGACGGCATAGCCAAGAATTTTTTACTCCCATTCAAAAATTCTAGGGCCACTGCAGGTCGCGAACTCGCGACCTTTAGTTTTGTAGGTTGCCATGCCAACCACTACACCATAGGTGACCCCTAATAATTTAGTTGTTTTATTGTTAATTAAGTTTGCTGTTACTTTTTATGTAAATTAATGTTTAACAAAATTTAAGTTATATCTTATTTTCATCAACTTCAAGAGACAAAGTTATTTTTCTATCTAAATTCAATATAACTGATTAGTAGGAAATTCTTGCTTTTTCGGCTTCCACAAACTGATAACTCTTATTTTCAATATAAACTCACTACTGTAGTTATTCGGGAAAAAATCAGCTAAAAACGATTTCTATACCTCCGTCTCGTTCAAGGATAAAATTATTAACAGGCTAAAAGCAGTCTTATATTTCTTAAAAACTATCTGCAGTGCTACAAACAATTTCACGGTTTTCTTTGAACATCTACACTGTATAAAGTATTTAAATTTATTATCTGCACTGTACAATGTATTTAACTTTATTATCCTTACATTTATAGTTAAGGAGTTCGTGTTATGCCTAATTCGGTGCTCTACAACTTTGAGCCGTAACATTTATATTTTGGAGCAGCCATTAGAACATGGGGTGATTCGTGCTCCCGCAAGGATAGTAAAAATTGATTATGTCTTTTAGCAAAACGACTTAACCTGTTTTATCGTCAAGTATGCCCTTTCGACGCACAATTCACTGTTCTTTTATTTATTTATTTTTTAAAGAATACACTTTTCTGTGCAATGCATGGTCAGCAAAAACACTTTAAGAAGTCCAAAAATTTTGTGGATTTTAAACCGCAGGATCTTCTCCCGAAGTTAATTGTTAGAAAACTTATACGTACGTCTACATTACTGCACTCATTAAGAGAAATTAAATTTTCAATCTTGGCGTATATGTTTATACTTATTTTTCTCATTTCTTATTAAATTATTAAGTCAAATGTGCCTTGTTGGAAGAAAATTTTCCTTCGCCATTCAAGCCCTTTCAAAAAATTTCGATAATGAAAAGAGCTGCCTGATATTAAAGAATACTTTATTATCCTTAAACATGACGAGTTTAATCAAAATCGTTGGAGCAGTTTTAACTAAACTAAAAATGTGATAACTAAAGTGCCCCTCCGTGTAGTCAATTTTGATAAAATCTTTGCTGTCACATCGCGGGCATATAAATGTTTCAAATACCTAATTTCAGGTTCGTAGGGTTTGTCGTTTATGAGCTAGTCTGTCCATAAAGACCATTTCCCCGGATTTCATTATTTGGACCATGGGCGGATCCAGCCGACTGTAAAGGGGGGGCTGCAATCCTAAAGGGGGGCTGCAGCCCCATAGCCCTTCATTTGGATCTGCCAATTAGCTTTTTTACCTTTATGTATCTTTCCCACAACTAAAATTCTACTTGTTCTTTAACTTACTTCCTTACTTTAAGGAAAGTCAAATTCTATCTTTTAATGACGAACAATTTTCAGTTCACAATTACAGTGAAAGTAAAATAAATATTTTATTACCTACCTTTGAACAGTGTACAGTTTCCTTATTAAAATGTGCATGTTTATTGTAATACATATACATATTAAAATCCATAATCAGTCTTTTTAAGAGGTTGATAAGGAAGTGCACCCAACTTATATCAAACATTTTACCGTGCTCTGAACGTGGAGCAATAACAAAAGGAATAGAATTGTGATAACAAATAGCTCTTGTGATGAGGAAAAGGCTGTTCCGAGAATTGAAAATTGTGTTGCATCACTCATTAAGGTCTGCGAAGGCGCTTCTCGTTCCAAGTTTTTATATCAGGAAATTACGGCATCTTACTACACATGTACTACTTCAGAAATGTGGAGTGTTCGATATGAAAAAGTGATAATCGAATACTTCTTGTTTATTAATTTTTCTAATTTAACCTCATACATGCTAAGGATGCAATCATTTCATTCAAAAATATTAAGGAAGATAGTAGATTTACTGTACTATATCACTAATGACTTATAAGCCGAAAGCTCTTGACGTAAATAGACATTATCTGAAGAAAAAAAAATTGAAAGCAATTTTTTAAACCCTTACATTGTCTATTAGTATTGACCTTAAAAGAATTAAGTCAGATGACGCTACCAGTAAAAATGGCGGCTTTTATATATATACATTTTTTTTTTTCTTAAAAACTCGAAACTAATTCATCGCACAGAAAAAATATATAGTCGAATGAGTTACCTAAAGTTAAAATCGGTTGTATTTTTGTCAAAACCTTTTTTGGAATCCGGCAATTTTTACCTTTCTGGCGGAAAAATTTATCGCGTTGATGTTTCAATACTTGTAACTGGAAAAAAAAGGCTAAAAAAAATTTCAAATATAAAAGTTTTAGAGCCTCAAATTCTGTGTAAAAGGAGATCATGAATTTTAAAATTAGGCCAATCCTGCTTAGAAAATCTAATGAAAACGTGGAAGTATATGTAGCACTTAGCGGCCAAAAATCCGTACAATTTTGGGACTATTTTTATAGGTTCTTGCATATATTTCGCAAATTACGGATGATAAAGTATTCCTTTCTCCCTAACATAAACGAATATACCATACCTTTCCGAATAGAATTACATATCTGAAGATAAAGCTGTTTAGTCGTTGGTCCGAAATCGAACATCTAAAATGAGCTAAAAAGTGTGGTTGGAGTACCATTTGAGACCGAGGTCAGGGTTAACGTTTGAGTCACACTGAACAAAAAAAATAATATTAGAGTTATAAAAATAAAAATAACGGCTTGAATATTTATGTTAATCATTTTGCCGTAAAATTATTTAAATTAAAAAAAGAAAAAAACTAGACCCCTTTTTTTAGGGTCCAGTCCCCTTCACATTTACGCGTCTGATTAATTGTTGAATTTACAAGATTCAATCGTATGAAGTTTAACTAACATATGCTGATATAGAAGTTTTTCTTATAATATATATATTGCAATATAATATGATATTTGATGATTTGTTCAACTTGCGAATTTTCTCAAATTACAGAAAAATATTTAGGTTGTAAGGTAGATGTAGGTTAATATAATTCCAATAGGAACTTCCTATTCAATTATTGTTCAACGACACTCACCTACTACGAAACATTGACGTCATTAGAAATCAAATAAAAATATAAATCACCTATTGTCTCTAACTGAACACGTTCATTTTTATTATGTATAAAAAAACATTTAAGCTCTCTCTTCCTCGTTCCTCAATACTATGGCACTAGAGAAAACTGCTGAATTGCTTTGAAAATTTTTTAAATTTATTTTTAGAAATTAATCAGCAGTGTATAATTTAATCAACTGGCAAAAATAAATTAAATACTCTAAAACTTATATACCTAATACAAGGATTCTCAAAACAAACTCCGCCAAAATGTACATATATAACCTAATCAATATGTACTCTATACCTAGCAAATATTCATATTTTAATGAAACTCGAGGTTGTCATGTATGGGTATCCAAAGAAGGTTAATTAAGTTAATTAAAGAAGTCAATTTTTCCAAACAAAAATTCCTCAAGGGTGT
Source organism: Aelia acuminata (assembly GCA_911387785.2). NCBI lineage: Eukaryota > Metazoa > Arthropoda > Insecta > Hemiptera > Pentatomidae > Aelia > Aelia acuminata. The sequence continues at coordinate 36,921,958 of OU426982.1, forward strand.
GGGGGGGGGGTTCTTGGTGTGGGGGAAACCCCATTTTTTCATTTTTTTTGCTGATAACTCGACGCCATGTATCGTATTGAAAAAAGTAATCCCTTTAGAATAACGGTAAATTGAATTCCGCGTCGATAGGCATACTTAAAGATAAAATTTGTCCAGACTTTTCGTCAAAATGTATCGTCAATTTTTACCATTTGAGGGAGCATAAATTAGCTTCTTGTTCCAATGTCTCCAACTCGAAAACGGCTACTCTAAATGAAAACGGTTACTCTAAATGAAAACGGTTACGGATCAGAGTTGTAGATCACCGGAATCTGCGTAATAAGAACTCTTTAACTATAAACTTAGCTCCATGCAGAGTAGATATATAAGTAAAAATGTGAAATCGTTCGTAGCTCTTTCTTCCTGCTAACAGTTTTTTTTGTTAAATAAAATTACCTTTTAACTAAAAATAATCATAATTTGTTTATATATAACATCAATTTGGCCAAGTAACAGGACTAATTAGTTAGCTCTAATATTTTTTCATAATCCCGAAGAGTACTCGGTAATAGTTATTTACATCACTAGTACAGAAAGTGGCTTTTTACAGTACGAGGTCGGGTTTGGTAATTAGACCGAGTACTGTAGGGACACTTTCTGTAAAAGTGATGTAAATTATTCTACATTATACTGAAAAATATAGTAAAATATATTATAAGAATTTTATTTTGAGTAACATTTAATAATAAGTGTAAGGTTAACAAATAATGCATGAAAATCATATGGTAGGATGTATCGATTACTCGTAAAAAATCTTCATATTTATTTTTGTATTAAATGTACAATTTGTATTAATACAAATATTGAATCCTTCATATGGTAATTGAATGTCACGTTTGGAGTTAGTATACTATTTATTATTGTTATTTATAATGGATCGTCTCTCAATAAATCATCAACTAGTCTTTATTCCCGTAGCTTATTATATGCAAATTCGTATCTGGGTCGTGATTTTGAAGGAAGTTATTCGGTAGCTTCATTTCCTTGATCAATTATAGTTTTGGGAATATTCACAGCACTAACTTCAGACATATTTAAATTAAAGTGATAAAAAGGTTAATAAGATTTTTAAGAGTTTTATTAACATGTGTTTTGTTTACTGTACCAGTACAGTAAAGGAAACAGATGTTTCCTTTACACTACTAATAGTGTAATGGGTCACTTTCTAGGCTAGCTAACAGTCAAGAAAGAAATACTTTCATAAACAGTATAATGTAAATATACATAAAAAACGTTAACTTGCAAAAAGCCAAGGATTTTTTTTTATTACTTATATCATCACTAGGTTAGCATAAAAAAACGAGTGGTCCAATAAATTTTCTGTGGGGGAAAATTTCTGTGGCCTAAAAATTGCGAAAGGTTTGCGGATTTTTTTTTTTTAAAGCTATTTCCTTATAACAAGGAAATTATACATCACCATAAAATTTTGTTTTCCTAAATATTAAAGGGCACAGTTTTGTAAAGAATAACATATTAGAATTTAAGATTAATTAAGCCATTTAGTCAAAATCGATTTGCAAATGTCGATGATTATTACTATTTCAGCGACTATATTTTCGACTATAAGATCATTGCAGTTCGTTATGTTCAAGTAATAATAGAAGAGTATGTAAATTTCACAACAAGGGGCATACAAAGCCGGATCCAGCCGGTTGTAATGAAGAGGCTGCAGCTCCCAAATCTCATTAAGTACGATGCTACGTATGGTGCACTGCAGAAAAGGCTTATTGATAACCATCCACTATAGCCCATGAACAATCTACAATTGAGAGATTTATCATATTTATGGCATGAATTGTCTTGTGAAATCAGGAATTGTTTAAAACTGTCGGGTACCCACTTTGGGAACTCCTGACCTAATAATAAAAATAATAATAATGGTCTATTTTATTTTAAATTGTTTTTATGTTAGAAAGAGGGCAGATCGTGCCTACATTATACAACTCACGCCCACATGGATATGCCTATGCAGTTTGGATTAATATTATTGATGAACTCAATTTATTTTTATTTTGTAAATCTAACTTATCTTGTTTTTTTGTCATTATTATCACAGAAAGTTCCTATCGCTAAGCAGGAAAAAAAAATAAACACTGATGAACGTCACCCAAGTATAATCCTGATAATCACCCTTTGATAAGACATAGAAAATATTTTAGACATTTTTAGGCGATGATGACGGAAGAGTTTTTACGCCTTTATACAAAACAAATTAATAAATAGATATTTAAGACGATTAAAAAAATGTTATGTACGTCATTGCAAAACAATCACACCTTAATAGACTCCAACAGTCAATGAACACATACGGACGTACTACAAACGATTTCATGATAAGTTTAAGGAACATATGAACTAATTCAATCATGTATGTACTTGATTCATTATGTGAGTAAATTAAAGCCGCGGAAGGGGTGCCGCTGGGTACTGCTTTTCCTCATGCCTATCAAGCCACTTTGTTTTGTTTTATTATATGCCAGCACATCTGCTGATTGTTAATGGTTGTATTTAACAGGTGCGGATTAAATAATAAGTTAAAAAAAAATGTTTTTCCATTTTACGAAAACCGCAAAAGACATTGAGAAAAAAGACTTGGGAGACATATTTTTTTAAATTTCAATCTTCTAAAAAAAAACATATTAACTCAAGTACCCTGTTCGTTCGATGTCTATTAATTAATCATTTAATAAAATTTCCTTAAATTGTTCATCATTTTTTTTTATAATAATAACAAATACGCTAATAGATTTTTTTTATATAATAAAAAATACGCTTTTTATAATAATAAAAAGACGCTATAATGTGAATTCACTCGTGATTTTAAACCAAACTCAATATATATGTAATTAAAAAAAAAAAGATATGTATAAATATAAAGTTTTGAGAATTAAATATAGAATACATTTGTCACAAATTCTACGGTGAATTATGTTCAGTGAATCAAAATGAATTGATGAGACACTTTGGTGTGAATCAATTATATCATTCGAATAACGCATTTTTATTTCTTTAAAATTCAATGTATTGAAAATATAATTAATTTTGAAATCTAAATAAATAAAATACCGAATTGAGTACGGAATAATATTATTTTGTATTTGAAATACTTCCTCTGTAGACTATTTAAATACTTGGCAACAAAATGCACTGTCATCATATTTGGTGATCTTAATGATTTATATTTCAATAATAATTACTTTTTTTTTATTGCTCTTTTTATCGAATAACTATTTGAATTTCGCTGCAAAACCTAAATATTACGGTATAATTTAAATTTAGTTATCACCCTTTTAAAGCACTACTACTGTTATTCACAAGATATAAAAACAATCAAGCAGGTCACCTCCCATTGTCCGAAAGTTGTAAAATGTAAAAGTTAAAACTAACTGAATAGAAAATATGTATTAATAATTTTCGAGAGTTTAAGCTATTTAATATTCCCGGTGATAAAGGTAATCACGACTTAAAATACACCAATGAGATTTTTAAACTTGACAGCTGTTATCTTATCACGCCTTGCTCAGTTCTTAAACCCCCTCCACTTTAAACACCTCGCTATTGTTATCTTGCCAGTGATATTAAAGTTGTCTTGTGGATCGACCCGACAGTGATTGAGATCGAATAAAGTGCTACTTTTTTTAAAACAGCTGGCTGTACTTTTCTCTGCGAGATTTTAAATGATATTCTGCTAATCTAATTCTCATTATGGCTTCTTTAAACAAAAACATATTTACAATAGCCAATTTAGGAGTGAGATTTGCTTCTACAAACAATTATTTTGATCATAGGTAATTTATATTGTTCTTATATTTAATGATACTATTTTGTTTCCTATATTACTTCATCCTTATTTCCTTTTTTTTAGTGGTATATTTTTAGAAAATATTCTCATTATCTTTACAGTTGTAAGGTGCTAATATTAGGAGGAGGAACTGGAGGATGTTCGGCAGCTGCAAAATTTTGTTATAAACTAGGAAGGGACAATGTTATAGTTGTTGACCCTGCTGATGTAAGTATATGCTCGATTTCACTCAACTATCTAACTATTTAAGTTAATATACTAAGAAACATTTATATCCATGTGTTAAGTTTTTTAGTACAATGTTGTTTTAAACGAATGTACAAGTAGTATAGTTTAAAGACATATTTTTCAAATTTGTGCTTAATGTAAAACTATATTTAAATCAGGTGGCAATAGAATGAATTGTAAGGTATAAATAACCATTGAGGCAATATTGATTAATTTATCTAATTTAGTAACTCTAATGTTGTATCAAATAAAATATATTATTAATTAATATTACGTCGGATTAGCTCACTGAGCAGAAGAGGGCAGAGATGAGATAAATTACTTCTTTCATAATAGTGTATTATGTGTAATAATTTTTATTTTCTTGGTTGACTGCTTTTATTTTTTGATTCTATTACCTATAATTTTCATTGATTAAATTTATAAAAAGATTATTATTTTTTTCTTTATTGTACTTCAACCGTCTAAAAATCATTATAAATGCTCTTTCTCTGATTACTTTATCATAGCGAAATATATTAACGTTATAATGCCTCATCTATGTATACTTCTTTTTGAAAAGGACCACCTTGAATTCATACCAGTATTCTGCCTGCCTCAATTCAGTTAGCATTCCATTCGTCGTTGTATATAATTTAGTATATTTTGGGAGGAGGAACATTTAATAATCAAATTTAAATAATTACTTTCACTCAACTATATATGAAATATATAGTAAGTGGAAGTATTGCGATCGTGAAAAATTTCGACTTCCGGTTTTCAACGGAAATACACGTTTTGGGGTCCCCTGAGTCCAAATAACCAAGTCCCGCGAAATGGTCTGTGTGCGTGTGTTGTCTGTGTGTGTGTGAACAGACTAGCTCAAAAACTATAAACCGTGCGAACCTGAAATTGGGTATTTAGTGTATGTATATGCCCATGATGTGACAGCAAAAATTTTATCCAAATTGCTCAAAGGGAGGGGGTACTTTATTTAATAACTTTTTAATTTTTTTTCGATTTTCTCAAAAACGGCTCTAACGATTTTGATCAAACTGGGAATTTGATGTATGTATATGCCAAAGATGTGATAGCCAACATTTCATCAAAATTCATCTACCAGAGGGGGTACTTTATTTAAAGAATTTTGTCTAATTTTTAGGTTTTTTTCGATTTTCTCAAAAACGGCTCAAACGATTTTGATTAAACTGAGTATTTGATCTATTTATATGCCCGAGATATGACTGTTAAAATTTCATCAAAATAGATCAACCGGAGGGGGGACTTTACTTCATAAATTTTGTATAATTTTCACATGTTTTTTTTATTTACTCAAAAACGGTTTTAACGATTTTGATTAAACTGGGAATTTGATGTATGTATATGCCAAAGATGTGATAGCCAACATTTCATCAAAATTGATCTACCGGAGGGGGTACTTTATTTAAAGAATTTTGTCTAATTTTTAGGTTTTTTTCGATTTTCTCAAAAACGGCTCAAACGATTTTGATTAAACTTGGTATTTGGTGTATGTATATGCCCGCAATGCGACAGTCAAAATTTCATCAAAATTGATTAAATGGAGGGGGCAATTTACTTAATAAATGTTGTATCATTTTCACGTGTTTTTTTTATTTACTCAAAAACGGCTTTCACGATTTTGATCAAACTGGGTATTTGATGTATGTATATGCCAAAGATGTGATAGCCAACATTTCATCAAAATTAATCAACCGGAGGGAGAGGGGGCACTTCATTTCATAACTTTTTTTCCAATTTTTCGATTATCTCAAAAACGCATTTAACGATTTTCATCATATTCGTCATGTTTAATGAAAATTAGGTGTTATTTAATATCAGGTAAGCGCTATCATTATTCAAATGTTCTGAGCAAATGAAAACAAAAATAAGAAATGAATTGAAGTGGAAAAATGAGTAACTTTGAGGAGTTACATTAACAAAACGCATCAATTTCTTATCTAAGTAAGTTGGTAAGTGAAAGTTGTGTGTTGCGCGCACACACCAGATTTTTTTTTATTTCCCTTCCTATAGTAACCACATGTGAGGGTTGTGTCTTTAAAATTTCTTACTATGTCCTACGCCCTTTAGGAAACTATCTGAATAGTAGTGGTGATCATTTTTACTTTCACTTACCTATATATGAAATATATAGTAAGTGGAAGTATTGCGATCGTGAAAATTTTCGACTCCAGGTTTTCAACGGAAATACACGTTTTGGGACCCCCTGAGTCGAAATAACCAAGTCCCGCGAAATGGTCTGTGTGTGTGTCTGTGTGTGTGTGTGTGTGTATGTGAACAGACTAGCTCAAAAACTATAAACCGTGGGAACCTGAAATTGGGTATATAGTGTAGGTATATGCCCGCGATGTGACAGCAAAAATTTCATCAAAATTGCTCAAAGGGAGGGGGTACTTTATTTAATAACTTTTTACGTTTTTTTCGATTTTCTCAAAAACGGCTCTAACGATTTTGATTAAACAGAGTATTTGATCGATTTATATGCCCGAAATATGACTGTAAAAATTTCATCAAAATTGATTAACCGGAGGGGGGACTTTACTTAATAAATTTTGTATCATTTTCACGTGTTTTTTTTATTTACTCAAAAACGGTTTTAACGATTTTGATCAAACTTGGTATTTGATGTATTTATATGCCCGAGATATGACTGTAAAAATTTCATCAAAATTGATCTACGGGAGAGGGGACTTTACTTAATAAATTTTGTATCATTTTCACGTGTTTTTTTTATTTAATCAAAAACGGCTTTAACGATTAACAAAAATAAGATATGAATGTAGAAAAATGTGTGACTTTGGGAAATGATTATTAGCAAAACACGTCAATTTCTAATCTAAGTAAGTTGGTAAGTGAAAGTTGTGTGTTGCGCGCACGCACCAGATTTTTTTTTTTATTTGGTGATTAACAGTTTGTAAAATATCAAAATAAATAACATTTAAAAGACTGGAATAGAGAAAAGATACAAATAGAATGTATGTAATATACTTTAATATAAAATCAAATAGGAATTTATGTAATGTTGCCGAGTAAGAAAATGAATCAACCTGAATTTGTATGTAAATCCAATTAGTTAATTGGACACTTAAAAATTCTAAATACTATACTGTTTTTAATGATCAATTTAAATTTCTCTACATCAAATTTAATTATTCCAAACAATCTCTGGCATTTTTATATGACAGTTTTTCTTTATGCAATAGCTTTTTTTATTTATTTTTTTTTTTTTTAAAGGAGTCAACCACTAGGGTCATTATCTCCTCAGGTCATTGGTTATAATTTAAATTTTGTTGTATAGGTTAGCTTGTCTTAAGAATTTTAAAAGTGTACTGGTCATCTCAACGTTGTCTGATAAAACAGAAAATAGATTGTCTGGGATGTTGCAATGCGCTCTCTCAGATTCATTAGCTCTACATTCCGTCTACAAATGCTTTACAGTTAGCGGGCACCCGCATGTCTGACTCTCAGTGAGAGGTTCTCGTGTAACAGTGGGTCAAACGAGTGTGTCCTACACGTAATCTTGTCAAAATGACCTCCTCTCTTCGCTTGGTTCGGCTAGAAGACTTCCATTCGATAACATTATTTTTATTTCCCTCAGTTTGTTTTCAGTCACCGCTAAACATCTTTGCTCCCATTTCAATTTAATTTTTTGTTTGATATGAGAGATAAAGTCTTCGGCTGGGACCCAGCGATATGGAGTGCCATCAGTGATAGCTTCTTTGGCAGCCCGATCGGCTTGCTCATTTCCCATTATTCCACAATGACCGGGAACCCAAGTAAAGACTGTTGGAATCTTATTCCTTTGGACCTCTATTAGGGTGAGTAAAATGTCCTGTATAATTTTGTTATTGCTGAATGTGTTTCCGAGACTAAGAAGGGCAGATAATGAGTCAGTACAAATAACGATTTTTTTTTCTTTGTCTGATGAATGATGTTTAAACCTTTGTAGATAGCTATTATTTCTGCTGTGTAGTTGCTACAAACGGATAATAACATAAAAAGATTATTTCTACCGTTCCCACACCTGTTGTATTTTTGGATCCGTCAGTGTATATGTATTCAGCGTCGCCTAGTCTGTCTTGAAGTTTGTTAAACTCGTGTTTGTACATGTAAGGCAATGTATTTTTTTTAAGCAGTTTAGTTAGAAAAAGACAGATTTGGGGAGTAGGAAGTCCCCAAGGATAAATTGGTGATACTGCAGTATCATGGAGTTTGGGTGTTTCAAGATCCAAGTCTATTACAGATTGTTAAACCCGTGCTATGAAGGATGATCTTTTGGATGTGACTATTTGTTGCTGGTTTAAACATTGTCTGTTCGGGAACAAATAATTCAAAGGATGGTTGGAAGCAGATAATATTTTAGCAAAATAGATAAGATCGATTTGTTTACGTCTTGGGTCGAGAGGAGGCTCACCAGCCTCGACACATAGGCTAATGGCTGGGCTGGACCGGAAAGCACCAGTAGCTATTCTGAGACCTGTATTGAGGATGGGGTCAAGCATTTTTAAGATATTACCAGAAGCCAAGCTATATGCGTTGCAACCATAATCCAACTTTGATCTTATAAGTAACCTATATAGGGACAACATACTACTTCGATCACCACCCCATTGTGTATTGCTCAACATTTTTAAAAGGTTCAAGGATCGAAGACAGCTGGCATTTAATTGTTTAATACGTTGTACCCAGTTGAGAGTTCGGACAAACGTCATTCCAAGGTACTTGACAGTGTTGGAAAGGGAGACTGGTTTATTATCTATAAGCAGAGATGGCAAAAGATAGAAGTTCTTTTGCTAAAGAGAACCGCGACAGTCTTGTTGGTTGATATTTTAAAGCCATTGTCTACACGCCAGTTACTGATGTTGTTCTGGGCGGTTTGTATGTTTTCTTGTAAGTCCGTTATCTGTTTACCTTTGATTGATTTGGTTGACTTGGACCCTTTGACTGGCGGATTTATTACATTTAGGACATGGTTAAAGGCAATACAAAAAAGTGTCGCGCTTAAAAGGCAGCCCTGTGGCACACTGTTCTCTTGCTCAAATTCTTGTGAAAGTACATCCCCAATTCTTACTTTGAATTTTCTATTAATTAGAAAATTATTTATGAATGCCAGGGTGTGCCCATTTATAACTATGGTGACCAATGAATCTAGAATAAGCCTTCTCCAAGTTCTATCAAATACGTTTTCTATGTCAATAAACACAGCTAACACTTTTTTCCTGTTTTCGAAGGCCTTAGCTACATCCGACTCTAATCTAACTAAATTATCCCTTCTGTTTCTCCTTTTCCTAAACCCACTTTGCCATTCTGGTTGTAAACTTTTTGGATTCCAAATACCAGGTCAGTCTATTACTTATTAGTTTCTCCATAAGTTTACAGATTGATGAGATTAGTGTTATTGGTCTGTAACTGTTAACATTCAGGGGATCTTTATCTCTCTTCTGGATAGGAATGGTGATACCTGATTTCCATTTGTTTGGTAAGATTTCGGATACAAAAAATTTATTTATGATCTTTAGCATTATGATTTTATCTGACTGGCACATGTTTTTGATCATGCTAATGCATATTTGATCCGGACAGGGTGAGGAGTCTTTTCTTGATTTTAAAGCAGAAAGAAGTTCGGTCATTGAGAAATAATGATTCATGGGATCTATTGGATTGTTAGTAATGATTATAGGAGCAGTTTCACGGCATTGTTTTATGTCAATGAAATGTTTGGAATAATTTGAGGTTGCTGAGGTGGTGTGGAAGTGTTTCGCTACTAAGTTGGCTAATTTTTTTAGGTCAGTTTCATAGTTATTATGATCTTTCAAGCATTTGATTTGAGGAGAAAAACCATTTCCCATAATTTTCCAACTGTTTCCAAGAAAATAGCGCTTGGTGTGCTACAACTAACCTTGCTAAGAAAGTTTTGCCATGAAAGCTTTTTATTATTTTTAATAACATATCTTGCATGTTTTTTGGCCATTTTGTATTTCTCTAATCTTTCAGAGGGAGGTTGTCATAGAAATTTATTCAATATTTTCTTTCTGTTTTTAGTTGCCTTCCTGCATTCTTCTTTCCACCAGGGTACAGGGGGGTGGGAACTGTGGTTTAAAGTGGAGTTGCTCGGAATCGCTTCTTCTGCCGCTTCCAGTATTCTTTGGTTGACGATTGTAATTAAGCGATCAGCATCAGTCTCGGAAAGATCAATGTCGTCAAGTCTAACTTTCTCCTGATATAATGACCAATTTGCTTTTTTTAATAACCAGTTTTTGGGTCTACCGGTAAGACATTTATTCAAAGTTTCGATAATTATGGGGAAATGGTCGCTTCCATGTGTATCTTTTATGGTGTGCCAATAAATTGTAGGTTGTAATGTAGGGGTAGTAATTGTGAGGTCTATTCCTGATAATTTGCCGGATCTGGTGCACAGGTGAGTTGGATTGTTGTGGTTGTTAATGATGTTCAGCTGGCAAACATCAATAAGGTTTTCTATAATTTTCCCTCTATTGTCTAAGTGATTATTGCCCCACATTAGGCTGTGAGCATTAAAATCCCCTGCTAGAATAACTGGAGGGGGTAACGAGTCTATTAGGTCTTTAAGTTGTTCTAAAGTGAAAGCCCGACTAGGTGGTAGATACAGAGAGCACAATGTAAAAGGGCGAGGTTGGGATAGGACTCTAATTGAGATCGCTTGCAAGTTGAAGTTAGTATTTATGTCAATAAAAGGGATATTGTCCTTAATTAATATACAAACCCCATAGCAGGCAATTTGACCATCAGTGTAATCTTTTCTTCTAATATCAAATCCCCTAAATTCAATATTTTTATTAGGTTTCAAATTTGTTTCCTGAAGACAGGCTATAGAGCAATTATAGTAACCGAGCAAGTATTTTAGTTCATCTATTCTGTGATGTAAACCATTTAAATTCCACTGTAATATGATCATTTAAAGTAAGATTCATTTTTTATTGCTTCAGGCTGAAAAATAGAATACTAGCTGAAAACGATAAATTTTATAAGGAAAAAACAATTTCTATACAGAAAAACAATATGTTATAAGGAAAAAACAATAGCTCTTCTAATAATATTGTGCATGATTTATATTTAATAACAACGATTAAAGGGAAGAATACGTAATATATTGAAAGAAATAAGAAGGAGATTATTACAAAAAGTTTATGATTGCGATGGCAAAAACAAATTAAATATATATACATAATTATATTCATTTTGAGGAAATAAAGTTTAATATTATGTAATAAAATGATTAAAGATGACAATAAAAACAGAAAAACGTTTACGATTAAGATTTTTTTTGCCTTTGTATTTTTGTTTTGCTAATCGTAGTAATTTTAGCAGAGTTACTTTTTTCACTTAAAGATGAGCTTTATGAAATTGGTCTATTCCTTTTGAGATAAATGTCTAATTTCGGTATGCTTGATGTGACGTTTAATTTAGTTTTGATTTCATTTGTTTCCATTTCCTCATCATCTACCATAGTATTATTGTTATCTATTTCATTGACGGTTTTAGGTAAAGTCACTATTAGTTTATCTTGATTGTTATTTTTATTAATTTTCTCAAGTGAGGCTTCCATTAAAGTAATTTTTTAAAATAAAATTTTGACCATGTTAATTAACTTTATCAGCTAACGATAAGATAATTTTCCTGAGACCTAATTTTTTCAATTTTTTTCTCCCTTTGATATACTGAACAATTAGTATAAAAGGCAGGGTGAGGGTGATCACCTTTGCAATTTATACATTTAGGAGACCTAGTGCAAGTTTCAGCTTTATGATTGCTTTCTCCACATTTACCACAATTGATTATTTTACAGTATTTACCCGTGTGTCTATATTTATAGCATGAATAACATAGAAGGGGTATGGGTTCATATGGTCTGATTTTGATTGAAATGAAATCTAAAAACAATCTTTCTGGGAGTTCGCTTCTTTCAAAGGTCAATATCAATAATGGAGTAGGTTTACTCTCAGGTTTTATTTTTTTTAAATTCTTTTTACCCTGACTACACCGTGATGTTCAAGTTCGGCAACTATTTCATTATCTGTGCAATATAATAATTCTGGGACGTACGCAACACCACAAGAATAATTTAGGCTTTTGTGTAACTCGAAACTTAATCTTTTTCATTATTAACTGTTAATAGCACTGTGCTATTTTTAAGAAACTTTACATTGACTTGAGGACAATAGCTCTTAATAAATCTACAAATAACAAAAGGACTGAAATCTTTGAAGGTTTTGTTAGCTGGGTTTTCTCTTAATTGCACTAAAACATATTTTTTCAACCATTTTCCTTTGATTGTGAAAATATTTTCCTGTATGTTTCTCTAAATTGTATGTTCACACTAAACTGTATGTTCACACTGTAAACTAAGAAAAATTATTAACACTTCTAATTTCAAAAATTATAAAAAGAAAAACAAAAGGAAAAAGCAATAAAAGATACTCTTCTTAATTAAAGGCCTAATAATTAAATAGAAATAAAATAAAATAATTGGTACTCCCTGAGTATAATGTATTGTTGGTAAGATCAGAGTGCACGAAAGATGATAACACTACCGAGGTAAACACTAGACTGATGCAATAGCTTTAAAGATAGGGTATCTGTCCATGTTTTTTTATCAATTTTCATAATACTGACGACATTTATTATGATTGCAATATTAATTACAACATAAAATTTCCATGTTACCATTGATATAATGCCCCTCATGTTTGTAACAGACTTAAGTTTTATATTTTTATTTTAAGCAGTTTGTAGTACCTAATATCTAATAACTAATATTTAAAGTTATTTTATAAGAAATCCTTTTTTAGATTTTATCCCATCATATATTGATATTTTCTTTTCTGTTACAGAAGCATTATTATCAACCATTGTTAACGCTTATTGGCGCCGGGATTAAACAACTTGATGCAGCTTCAAGACCAATGAGTTCTGTCTTACCGAAAAAAGCGAAATGGATTCAAGATAGTGTCTGCAAAATAAATCCTCATGATAATTATGTAACAACAGATATGGGGCTTAAAATATCTTATGAGTATCTTGTTGTTGCTCTTGGAATTGAATCACATTTTGAAAAGGTAATTAAATTTATAATTTTGGATTAGGTATTTAAATAATCTTTCATGAAAAGTGCTGTAGTACACCTAAGGTCTGTATATCAGTCTCTCTTGATGGTAGGCTTCTTTTATGTCACAAATTGGTCTATTTATTATTTAATCAATTATGTAATTTTTTAAAGTGTTCTTATTCATTGAAGACCAATAAAAAATTCTTCTTTATTCTTGAAATTGACGAAACATTTCCTTTATTTAACTATCCATTTATTTGATATAAACCATATATAAACCATTGTCTTTTATCTGAATATTAACTATCTCAAAATAAAATTTAAAGTGTAAGTAGTAATTATACTCTGTGTCTTTTCAATATTTTATTTTAAGGAAATAGGAAAACTAAATTTTATATTCAGCTAATGCCTTTTATTTAAAGAATCGTAATAACAAGTAATTCATGAATGGACACTTTCTAAAATATTTGAACCAGTACTTTATTTAACATTTTTAAGGGATGTGGTTGAACACAACAAAATTAAAATTTAATGAGCCATTTTGTTTGTGATTTCATGGGTTAATAAATAAACAACTACAAAGTTATGACCAAATCAATGAAATATGAGCCATTAACTAATTGGAAAAAATATATTTCAAAACAAATAGTTCATGACATGCTAGAATTTTGGTCTTCAAAGTAAATCTCCTTAAATATAGTTTATTGAAAAAATTTCTTCTTTTACATAATGCAAATAAAATAATCTTCTAGCAGCACATTTATTTATTCTTTCATGGCTCAAAAAAATCAGGTGACCCCTTATAGCATTTTAAAGCCTTGAAAGCTGAGGACACCTGTAAAGTAAAAAATTAATTTTTTTATTAAAGATGTCCTGCAACTGTTTATTTCTTTATCAGTTTCCCTTTGTTTTAGGTAAAAGGATTACAAGAAGCACTCGAAAACCCGAGGAGTGGTGTTTCTTGTAACTACTCTCCAAAATATGTTGAGAAAACTCAACAAAACATGATGAACCTACAGGAAGGAAATGCTATATTTACATTCCCTAATACGCCTATCAAGTGTGCTGGTGCACCTCTCAAAGCTTGCTATCTAACTGAGGATTACATTAGAAAAGTAGGTTTTTACATGATTTTTTTTTATAAATATGGCTTGAGCTAGAGTAAACAAGTATTTATAAAATAAATTAATTTTGATGAATTAAATTGGTTTTAATGGATTAGATGGAGTGGGAACAGTCTGATGTATTTTAGCAGCAAGAGAAAAGAATTTCATAGAAATGCCTTTAGGTAGCACCACCTGCAGTAGACTTGGAGGGGGCACCCCCCCCCAGTATAAATTCAGCGGCCGACCCCTCTCAAGGCACCATGCACCTTCTGCCCTTCTTACCTTCTCCTTTCAGCACTCCTTTTCTCTTGCTTGCTACTGCTCCTCTTTCACCTTGTTCTTTTTTAACATACCATTCCTTTATACATTTTTCTTATTTGTCAAACCTTTTTTCCTTCCCTTTTTACCAGTGACTTTGAGGTAACTCTCCTTTATCATCTGTGACGTCTCTGCTACACCCCGCACCTCTACTACCAGTGATGAGCCTACTGGTGAGACACTTGTCAATGAAGTCACCAGTAATCTCCGAGGTAACTCTCATTTATTGTCTTTAAATGGTCTATCAGCGACCAAACTACTTGGTCATGATGTCACTATTACTCTCGATAGACTCTCCCCTCACACCAACCTATAATACTGTTTTCTTACCAGTGATGAGTCTACCTGCGATCGAGGCCAGTGCCCGTGACATCACAGGTACATCCGAGGTAATATTCCTCCCCTGTCTGTAACAGAGCTAGCTAAGGCTGAAACTCGCGTCCCCGATATCATAGCAATCCTCGAGACGCTATCCTTTTTCCTTGATCCCCCGTCAGATCAGATGTCGAGTTCATTTTACTAACCAGTTCTTTAGCTTTTGCAGAATATTTTTCTTTAATAAATGTTGTCGAAGATTCCTTACAAATGTACCTAGCCATCCTGGATGAGGACTTTTCAAAGGATTTGAACCCTCATTTTTTTTATTTCATCTTACCTGCATTTTCATGCATTTTACCTGCCTTTTCCTTTAACCCTTTAACTGCGGAGGTAGCAGGGCATGAGGTGGTCCGCCATTGCGGATAAGTAGGCAGACCAAGGGTCCCCGCTGTGCGGAGTACTTTTATGGTATTCAAGCGCTCGCATTTTATGTGTTTTGTGAGCTTAATTAATCCTACACAAAATTCTTCATCCTCACTTCGATCCGGACTGTGGACCGGCACAGGTGGAGTTAGAAACTGTTTAAAATTTAAAAAGCTTCCCCATCGCTAGCCCCCTTATGAGCTCCAAAAGCTCTTCCTCACATCAGCATCTGGGGACCAGCGCGCGGCTGGCTCATATACGAGCCACCAACTGTTAAAGGTTAATGAATCCTCTTCACAAAATATTATGTGCCAACCAACGCTACTGTAAAATTTCAGCTTCTATACAAATTAATTGGGTACTTGTTAATTATAATATCGCCAATTCTTATCATGTGTATTATTTCTCAAAGCCTTTTTTTTTGTCGGACATGAATGAGACATCATTTTAAAGCTTTCCCTAACTGCTACACCGGAAAAATATACAAATCACTCATTTTGACTTCGATTGCGAGTTATAAGCGACAAACCACGATTTTGGTAATAGAGGTTTGGTAGTAGAGGTTTCTAAATAGTATCAATCTTTTCAAGTTTTCAAGGAGAACATTTTCGGTCATATACATATTTTCGATTAACCCCTTCGTTTCCGAGTTGTAAGCGGAAAACTGCAATTCTCAGCGGAAATAGTCGCAGGGCTTTTTCGAAGGTGTTATTTTTTTCAATTTGTTAAGACGAACATTTTTTGTTATATACACTTTTCCAATTGTCGCAGTCGTTTGCGAGTTACAAGCAAAAGCATGCGATTTCAGTCAAAAGGATCAGTGACATCTATTTCTGAGTAAAACAAACCCACCAACAAACAATCACAGATGACCATATCATAACTTCACACAGTGTTCAAAGAGGTCCTGTAAACACGTAAATACTATGTAAATACCTTAAACTTATATTTCAAAAAATAAATAATCTACAATTTAAACACATCTATTCTTTACTTTAACCCTCACCTATGCCCATGACATACTAAATACACTCTACGCGATACTAAATATACGGTGTGTACTTTAATTAAGTGGGATTTAAGTCGGTTAGAATGCGAATGTTTCGCACAGGTCAGCTAGTAAATTAAATTATTTAAATTGAAATGATAAAAACATGTGTTTTTATATTGTAACACTTATGTGGGTAACAAATATTTATTTAACAGAAATATACAGTTATCAATGCCTACGAATTGTTACAACTTAAATATTTGAGCAGGTTACAAATATGATAACGTTAAAACACAAAATCATATGACTTGCGCTACACAGTCAAGACACAGACTTCAACTGACTCGCTCAGTCAATGCTCCTTATATATAATCGTAAATAGTCAGGCCTGGAATATTCCAGAACAATGTGGGCAGTTCTACGCCATCACGGAAAGATCTAGACACAAACAGTTCGTTCCAACAAACGGTCTGGGAGTTTATGCCATTTTTTTTTTTCTTTTTTTATTTGCTTATCGATTTAATGCTAAACTGCCCCCTCCTTAGAGACATTCCTCCTGGATGTCTTCTTTTCCATGCTCGCCTGCTCCCTAGGTCAAACGAGAGGTCTCTGCTGCACCTGTTGCTCTTCGTGGTTCCTAGCATATCGCGCCAAGCGATTGTAATGGACGATCATAGGCCTTCCTTTGGGATACTTGGAAACCCTGTAGATCACATCGTTGATACGCTTCTTTATCACATAGGGTCCCTCCCACTTCTTCTGCAACTTTGTGCAGAATCCTCGCTTTCTCCTCGGGTTATAGAGCCAAACGAAGTCACCTTCTTTGTACCCGCCCTGATTGGCTCTACTATCGTAGTGCCTCTTCATCAGGTCGCTGGAAAGGCGAAGTTTCTTGCGAACTACCTCATGCGTGTATTCTATTCTCTTCTGGAGTCCGGATACATAGTCTTGCCCAGATACATCCACCCCGGGTTTGCTGCTAAAGATGAGGTCACATATCAGCTATCTTCTCGTTAAGCTCAGCCGATTGGCTAGCCAATATTTCATTTATTTCAGCTGACTGGCTGGCCAATTTGTCATTTATATCACCAGACAGACTTGTCAGCTTATTATTTATTTCCGCCGACTAGCTAGCTAATTTATCATTTATTTTATTTATTTCAGCAGTCTGGCTAGTCATCTTTTCATTTATTTCGGCTGACAAACTTGAATTAAGGCTGAATAACTTATCATTAAGCTCAGCGGACTGGCTTTTAATTTCAGCCGACAAATTATTTAAAGCGGCCTTAAAAGAGCTATCTTCAAACTCTACAGTTTCAGGATCTAGGCCTTGACTCAAGTAATACTCACGTAACCGAGCCAACAAGATCATCTTGGTACCTGTAGTGTCCGAGTCAAGCTCTTCTAATTCTCTCCTCAACTCCCCTACTTTAAGTTCTTCAATTCGTTTACCTGGCATTTTTTATTTTTTTTTTTTACCCCAGACCTGACACCAGTTGTAACACTTATGTGGGTAACAAATATTTATTTAACAAAAATATACAGTTATCAATGCCAACGAATTGTTACAACTTAAATATTTGAATCAAGTCTGGGAGTTTATGCCATATTTTTTTTATCTTTTTTTATTTGCTTATCGATTTAACACTACAATATAAAGAAAACTGATGTTTGTTTATTTCTAAACAAAAATCTTGTTCTGAAATTAGAGGAAATGGGTATTTTTCTTTAAGTTGAGTATGCCACATGCATTCCGCTAAATTAGATGCCAGAAAATTCTGATTCATTTTCTTCTTCATTTCTCCACTTAGCTGATCTCCATAATCTTTCAATATTCTGTTTATTTGCTAATGAGGTTACTTTTTAAAATTAATATTAATAGTTGTCATAAAAAAATAATGATCATATTAAAAAATTGTTAAGGTTCCTTAAATCTTAAATAAAAGAGTATTTTAGACTAATCATAGTTGATGTAGGCAATAAAATCACTAATCTAGTGAATAATATTTATTAAATGCCTTTTTTTTTTTGTTAATATCTTTGCAAAATATATAGGAGGACGGATGTATTCTTTGAATTAACTAAGTTTCTGTTTATTTAATTACATATTTCTTAATGTTCGTCTAAGGTTGAAAAAAAAAATCTAAAAAAAAATTAATTAAATTAAAAAATAGTTTCTAACTTTCATTTACTCTGTTAATTTTTATTTTAGGCAGGGCGTCGTGACAAAGTAAATTTCTACTACAGAACATCACTCCCAATAATATTTTCTGTTAAGCATTATGCTGAACAATTATTAAAGCTTTGCCAAGAAAGAAATATAGATGTTGGAATGAAGCAGGAATTGATTGAGGTTAATCACATCACTAAAGAAGCAAAGTTCAGGCACATTGATCGACCTCTTGAAGTTGAGACTTTGCAGGTAATAATCGATTTAATCAATTATTTTATTTATTGAGATTTAAAGTTATTCAATGATTATAAAATTAATATATAGGCTATTATTCATTTCATTTGCTCACCATTTCGATTGAGTGATAAGTATTTATCAGATTTTTTCAAAATTCATCTGCAAGAATATGCGCGTGATTCTATGAAAATTGACTTTTGATTTTTTCATATTTTCTCATAAGTGTGAAGTGCTTGGTAAACCCTAATAACTGGTATCACAGAAGTCCTACTGGGTTGGGTTTTATACATGCACACATATGTTTGTATAAAGTATATACAGGCTTCTCCGATAAAATTAAAACACTTTAAATATCTCAAAAAAGGAAACATTTAATGATGTATGAAAAGAGTTTAAAAAATAATGAAACATTGAGATGTTCATTTTTCAATACATTAATAGGATCCAAATATTTCGATAACTTACGTTTTTTATTAGACATTTACATAGTTCGGAGTAAATTATACAAATATCCCTCTATAATTCACATTATAGAGCGTAATAGTAATTTACAGTAGCTATTAAGGCTCTGACAATAGCTCAATGTTTTTAATCACCTTGTATTCTATAAACAAATTAGAATTTTTTTTTTCCTGTTTGATGGTCTGTAAAGCTTCAGGTGAGGATTACTCTCATAGTGATAGTATCACAATGGCTTATCAGAGTAATTCCTAAAGAAAAGGTATTTTGACGATAGCTTGCCCATTCACTCTGGGATATTAGAAAAGGATTAAGGACTCATCCAGTCTGCGATTTTTTATCAGTAATATACTCCCAGGGAGTCGTCATGATGATTGTTTTAAGAGAGTGTAATGAAGATTATAGGAAAGCTGCCGTGACAAGCAATGAGAAATTTTCTGACAGAAGGCATCATAGCCGAAAAACTTCAAAAAGGATAATTTTTAATTTTAATATTAAAAGATATACAGGATGACATGCTACTCGTGCGACAAACTTCACCAGTAGATTCTCCACCATGAATTGAACAAAAAAGTTCATATTGACCATGGTCCGATTCTCAACCATTTCGGAATAATTTAGCTTTTTATCGATTTTGAAAGATATCACGACCTGGCATCGGAAAACTGTGATATCTTTAAATCTGAAAATCTCTCCGAAAAGCTGATAGCACCGATGAAATCTACATTAATTGTTCAATAATAAAATGGTCATTTCAAAATTTTGTGCCAATTTTTCATGATTTATTTCAGCCAGAACAACAAAATAAGTGAAAATTTTATAAATCGGAAAGTGTTTAACATATTCCAGAGTTTCTAATTTTAGTTTCAGAAGGCAGCAAATTTGAGGGAAAATATCTCATTTAATAACACTTCTAACGCACTCTTCATTTTTTAATTTGGTGTTTCTAAGACCAAGATATGGATGACAAAAAGAGAAAAAATTATGGTTTAAAAATTGTTAATGTTTGAGAATTTACATTATAAATTTGGAAAAAACAAATACAACTCACCAATATCTTAAAATAAATTTATTTTTAATCATTTTATTTATGTTCAAATTGGAAGCCGCTCTCTGCAATACACAAACGTGCCCGTTTTCTCATACTCCCAACTGTCACACCAAAAGTGAGAACACGTCGAAGTTTTTCAGCAGCGGGGAAGATCCTTGCTCTCAAATTGTCTGTTTGTCACTTCAGTGCGATAGATCAGTTTCTTGAGATATCCACAGACGAAATATTCCATGGGGTTGAGATCACGAGATCTTGGTGGCCATAGACCTGTTCCATCACAGCTGATCTACGTTTCAAATGTTTTGTCAAATATGCCTGAACTATTCTAGAGGAGTGAGGAGACGCACCATCGTGCTGAAAAATTATGTTTCTCCTCAATTGTAAAAGAAGGTCCTCCAGAAAGGGGGGCAGCGTGTTTTCGATAAAATTTAAATAAATTGGGCCAGTTAATCTCACCGGAAAATCTAAGGAGGGCCCGATGAGTACATCTCCAATAACTTCCGCCCAAACACTGATTAAAAACACCTTAGGAAATACAGTTTTTCTCTTTTTGTCATCGATATCGTGGTCTTAGAAACACCAAATTAAAAAATGAAGAGTGCGTTAGAAGCGTTATTAAATGAGGTATTTTCCCTCAAATTTGATGCCTTCTGAAACTAAAATTAGAAACTCTGGATTATGTTAAACACTTTCCGATTTATAAAATTTTTCACTTATTTTATTGTTCTGGCTGAAATAAAACACAAAAAAATTGGCCCAAAAATTTTGAAATGACCATTTTATTATTGAACAATTAATGTAGATTTCATCGGTGCTATCAGCTTTTCGGAGAGATTTTCAGATTTAAAGATATCACGGTTTTCCGATGCCAGGTCGTGATATCTTTCAAAATCGATAAAAAGCTAAATTATTCCGAAATGGTTGAGAATCGGACCATGGTCAATATGAACTTTTTTATTCAATTCATGGTGGAAAATCTATTGGTGAAGTTTGTCGCACGAGTAGCATGTCACCCTGTATAGCCAGACCACTCACTGTCTTGGAAGAAAGGTAGGGATTTTTCTGATAGTTTAGTTGATTTTATCCTTTAAGGTCCTTTTTAGGCCTCCTATTCTGATCCCCCCCCCTACATTAAAAAGCGAATCTTAATAGAAAAAAAAAACTATAAATAAAATAAAGGTTTGCAATGTTTTAGGTAAACCTCTGAAAATAACTTATAAAAAATATAGATCAAATATCATTTAAGTATTTGGGTCCTAATAGCTAGAGAACTAAATAATGTATAGAAAAATGAAGCCCTTTTCAATACATCATAAAGTGATAGCTCAAAAGGGAAACCCAATCTTCGAAGGGCCATATCTGACCTTGAAGGGAATTTTTCTTCGCTTAACCAGCCCTACAAGTTTGCTCCTCTTACATTCTTTTTTAAAACATTCCCTCTTTGAGAAATTTCAAGTTTATATGGGAACCCCTGTATATACTTTTTTTTCACACCTCGCCCCCCCCCCCCCTCATTGTTATAGCTACTATGAATTAACTATATTTTACTGATTAATGCTAGTATTTTTCAATAAAGCGTATTAGTTTAAAACAAAAATTTTTTAAATATTCTGTTTAAATTCTATTTATAGTATTCAATGTTGCATGCGGTTCCACCTATGTCACCTCCTAAACTTTTAGCCGATTCAAGTAAGGATTTGGTGGATCATGCTGGTTATTTAAAAATTAACAAAGCTACTCTACAACATGATGTATTTCCTAATATATATGGTATTGGAGATTGCACCAATTTACCTACTTCTAAAACAGCAGCTGCAGCAGGTAATACGAAATTTGTTTTTGAATAATGTGAAGTTTAACTTTTATAGATATCTATTTAGCTGCTATCTTTATAGATAGCAGCCCATAACACCTTATTGACATTTTGAGTGTGTTTTCATTTGTGAGCACTTGCTACATTTCTGGCTGCTCGCTTTTCTAAGGCGGGTGGGAGTTACCCGAAACGGTATATATGAAATTAATATCTGAAATTAATGTACTGAATAGTTATAAATGAATATTGGATTCTTTTCCAAAGGTGACATGTTTACCAATTTTATTTATTTTAAGAAACCTGTGGCATGGGGTGAATGAAAATAAAGAAACGAATCTAAATTGAACTCCATACTTAATTTTATTGAACAAGAATGTAAGTCATAATTACCCCATTCTTATATATCCTATATAGATATTTTACTAACACAACTTAGTTACTGGATGCTGACAGGCAAGTTAACATAATTTAATAAATGCATACCACGCAATATTACAATTAGTACTGTATGTTAAACTTATCTGGTGTGCTCTCTCTCTGGATCATTGTAAGTCTCTGTAATAATCAGTCTCTGCCATTTCTGACATTCTCTTAGACTCAGCGCCACACCTTTTCTCAGCTCTCTCAGGAAACCTGGACTCAGGCACTCCTCTCTCTCTCTCTCTCTTGACTCCTGCACGAACTCTCGTCTCAACCTCCGCTCTTTCTCCAATCTCTTCCTTCTCTTTTCTTCCTCCGTATAAATCGTCTTTTCCCCACTCTTTTCAGACTTTCTCTGATTGGTTGGCCCTCCTAAAATTCTACAGTCCATGCTATTTCCTATATTTTGCTGGGGCAAAAGCGGGGTTTATTGCCCAAATTTCTCAAACAATCTTCTTAGGTATTCCCTTGGTGAGTGTCGGCACCATTGTCGGTCTTCGGTTTTACTTGTTTTGAATTTCTAACAACAGGTTTACGGCCCCAATAACTTCCAAGGCAGTATTCCCAGGGCCTTGCCGCCTTCGGGTAAAACTGATCACTAGGTTTGCCATATACTATATAGTATTTTACATATTATTTTAAATTATTAATTCAATTTAATTGCGTGGTAGCACCTACAATACATAGCACACTGACACTCAGAACCATTGTGAATGCTCATAGCTATGAAATTTTAAAATCTGATGAAACCAGGAAACCCAATCACAATACTTATCAATACTATCAATATCACAATACTTAAATCAATAACCTAAAGTTAGACCCAATCACAATACTTTCCTTGCATAGAAATAGTAAGAAAGTAAATTTTTGGTTTTGAAAGGTTGGATTTGTCTGTTTGAATACATCTTTGTTACTTTTATTTTGACTTATTTTGTAAGTGCCAAGGTTCTATTGGATATGGCATATTTTATATAAAATCAGAGGAATGATATTTTTTTACTGAACTATTTCTAAACTTAGATTATTACTATTTAAAGTTATGTTTGTTTAACGTCCATTTTTATGCTGCTAAGGCTAATCAGACGAATTTAAAGTTGAACTTATCTGTTCAACAATGATCCTGATGAGTTGTATTCTCAAATAAAAAATTTATAGAAAATTAAATTTTTAATCTTGTTTTTCTTAAAGTTAAGGTTAGGCCTGTTTGAATCTTGTTAAACCAAGCTAACCAAATATAGTTATAAATCATATAAAGAACAAAAAACTATCATATTTCAAAAATATAGGTTATTAAAAAAATGCAAAGCTCAATATCTAAATAGTATCTTGAAGACAATTAATTATTTATTCTAAATTTGTTGAAAGCCATACGTATGTATGTTCAAAATAAATTTGGAAATAATGACCTATAAAAATTAAACTTTGGGCAGTTTTATTTATTTTTAATTTCTATTTTAGCTGGACAAGTTGGTGTTCTTTACAAAAACCTGTGCAGTACAATGAGTGGAAAAGAAAGCTCTTCAAAGTACGATGGTTATACATCTTGCCCTCTTGTGACTGGGTTCGGTGGCTGTATCCTAGCTGAATTTGATTACGATCTTCAGCCTTTGGAAACATTTCCATTAATAGACCAGAGCAAAGAACATCTTTCAATGTATATTATGAAAAAGGATTTTATGCCATTTTTGTATTGGTATGGAATGGTGAGGTAAGTTTAGTATTGTAAATTTATTCAGTATTATTTATTTTTGTGATACATTTCAATCACGAATGTATATTGCTTGTGTGGAAGAAAAATCCACATTCCAAAAAAACATTACATAAGGAAATTTACAATAAACGCCCAGGATTTCCTCCCCTGTAGAGACCCATAAGATATAAAATGACCCCAGTTGTACTTAGGTAATAGGCATTCTTTACTGGGCCAATCACCTCTAGATGAGTAAAACAGTTTTAAAGAACCGTATATGGTCTCAGGAAAAATCAGATTCAATAACTCATATTATTATTATCAATGGCACAACAACCCACTTAGTGAGTCAAGGCCTCCTTAAGAAGATTCTCCTATCGCTCCCCATCCTGCGCAGCTGCAATCCAATTCCGAGCACCTAGAAGATGTCTTGAATCCTTTGCGACTCCGTCTGTCCACCGAAGTTTCGGTCTTCCTACACCTCTCGACCCATAGATTTTTTCCGACATCATTCTTTTTGGAATGATCTTTTCCGGCATTCTGGCAATGTGGCCAGGCCATCTAAGCCTTCCAATGCGGATGACTCTCATAACTTATAACTCAAGAAAAAAGTTAAAATGGTGGAATAAAAACTTAAATTTTTTTTTAAAAATTAAATGAATAGCTGCATAATTTGTAAAATGGTAATTGGTCCTCCATGTCTGTATAAATTTGAAATATATAAACCTATCTATTGTAAAATTTATTTTAGCGAGACCTGTGATATATTATTTTGCAAGTTTGCTGTAAGCAGGTAGGCAACCACTGGATGAATTAGGATAGTAATACCTATATCATAGCAGATAAGTGCTGCTGCCTGGTAGAAAAGCACGATAATAGCTGAAATGTACCATTATCATTACCATGTTGAAAGAACCAGATTCTACTTAACCCGTCAATTCTATCATCTATTTTGTCTTCATATTTATAATATTTGAAAACTTTTATCCTGAACAGAATATGGATATCATAACAATGGCTACCGCCATAGTTTGCAAATTAAAATATTTAAAAGAGCCATAAAATATTTGATGGGCAATTGTTGGTTCTATTTTTTTCCTCAGTATTAGAGTATGTATGGGTCGTTTTAAAATTATAGGTTATTTTGATCTATACTTTTTTCAATAAAAAAATCTCTCATTTTCGCTGGGATTTTTTTTATAGTGTCACAAGAGCAGTCCCTTAACTAGCCCTAAAAGCATGCACACACTTAAGTGGATATTTTGGGAAATATAGGTTTTTGAAGCTTTTGGGAAACTCATCGTTTGTTGGGAATGATAAATGACATGTCAAATCAAACTTAAAACTTTTTTGTCAGTACAAAAATACGAGGGTGAATCAAATATAAACGAGACTTTTTTTTTTTTTTAATTTATTTTTATTTTAAATGCAAAAAAGAATATAGTTTATTTTTCTACATAATCTCCTGATTTGGAAACACATTTTTCCCAGCGGATAGGCAGCTTTCCAATTCCTTCCACGTAGAAAGATGCAGGTCGTGTCTACAGCCAATTGCGCAAGTAGGCTTCAACCTCAGCATCACTATTGAATCTTTGGCCTCCCAAAGCTTCCTTGAGAGGGTCAAACACATGAAAGTCACAGGGTGACAGGTCTGGATTGTAAGGAGGGTGTTCCAATGTTTCCCACCCCAGTTGCTCCAATTTTTTCCTCGTCAAGGCTGCTGTATGGGGGCGAGCATTTTCATGGAGAAGAACCACTTCCCTGATCGATAGGTCTCGTCTTTTGTGGCGATATGGATGTTGGACCTCACTCAAAACGTCACAGTAGTAGGCCGCATTAATTGTCCTGCGCTCGTGCAAAAAATAAGCCTTCAATAAGCCGTCGAACACTGCTGATGTTCGCTGTAATGCTGGTGCGAGGTCTGCAGTCATGGCTCTCATTTTCAACACTATCGCGACCCTTCACGAACTGTTTATGCCATGCAAACACTCTGGCTCGCGACAGTGTCTCTTCCCCGCACTGGGCAGTCAATCTCCTCAAGATTTCGGCCGGTTTTACGCCTTCTGCGGCGAGAAACTTGATTAAAACACGTTGCGCAATTGACGGAGGTACCTCTTGCTCCAACATCGTCACGGTGGACACTGAGAGGGTCGAGGAGGCGAGCCCATGTGCTTCCCCTACTCCTGACAAACCTACCCAACTACAAACAAAGCGGGAACGTTCTCCCTCCACTATTGTGCCTGAAGGGCGAAAAGTCTCACAAGTCTGAAGTTTATATTTGATTCACCCTCGTAAGTATGCATTAAAGTAAAAAAAAAAAAAAATCTGTTTACTAATTAAACAAAATCTTGAGAACCATGCATCATAATGCATCTGTGATTAACACATTCCTTTTCATTCCAAACGTGTTATTTTAGACTTTGTTGTATCTTTATTAATTATAATACCAATAAAAGGGTATAAATCCGTGGATCTTTTATAAGATTTATTGATTTGGATACAACAAAGAAAAACAAAGTACTCAGTGGAAGCTTTTTAATAAAAGAAACTATACTCCAGTAATAATATATATACACATATATGTTATAAAAAAAAGTAACATGCAATAAGAACTTATAGCTAGTACAATGCCTGGTAATATGGAGCGGGGAGCGGAGCTCTAAGAACAGTTCAGTTGAAGATCTCGAAACAAAGTGTTTCTGGAAATGTTATAATCTGACAAGTCACCTCTGTTTGGTGGTGGGGGATATTTACAATTATTTGACAAAGTACAATTACTTCCGGATCTACTGAGTGTAACTTTAACCTTTAGTAATACATTAATGTATATAATAATTATTTGTCCCCGTTATCTACCTTATGACAATATAGAAAGACCTTATCGTCTATACTTTGAACATGTATGGCTTAACTTATTTACGAGTTAAAGGAATTACATATAATGATATATAATATTAATGAATACAGTAATACATTAATGAATACAATTATAATTTATACAATGCTGCCATAATACAATTACAATTAGCAGTAAAATTTATTTATAATAATATACATAATAGATAATATTATACATGACATTATATAATTATATTATTAACCATTATATAATTATATTATATATTAATATATTATGTGGATCACCACATTACCCCCCCTCTCGATTAAAAAAAATTGATGATTTCAATTAAGTTTCATGACGACGAAGAAAAAATTTATATTACTTTATAATAGAACATCAATATGGGCAGATATCCTCCGATGTGCAAAAGGTTTTAAACTTATTCTAACTTAAAGTATGTTAGACACACACACATATAACAATATGTATATAGAACCATCTTTTTCAAAATTAGGTTTAATTAATAGTCTCAGTATTTCTGTGTGTGCCAATTGAGGGGGGTTTCCCTGTGGGGGGTATTTGATCCCTTCGCCTAGATCAGAATTTATGGCTGCAAGATTACAACCTGATAAGAGGGACCTCCTCTTATGCAGTCGTCTTGAACCATCTTGAAGGGTTAGGATTCAAGATCACAACCTTATAAGTGGGGCCTCCACTTATGCAGTCGTCTTGAACCACAGGATATGGAAAGGCAAGGAATCCAACATACCCCTTCACGAATTTAAAAGGACCCTAGGTCGAATTTATAGCTAAATGCAGGAAAATAGCACATCGGAGCAGACGTGGGACCCTTTTTAATGGAAACTATCCTTTCAAAATTTCTGCCCAGCAAAATAAATTGGCATGTGTCAGTTATCATATGTGATGCCATGTCAAATATATTGAATCCTTATATACATATTGGCCACAAACATATATCTTATATTAAATTAGTCTTAATCTAATCTTAATCTTAGAGACCTATTGCACATTTATAAAAACAAACATTCGAAGCAAATGTTAGGCAGCTCTGATAATCGTTGTGGTGGCATTAATCATCAATTTTTTTTTTATTACAATATAAAGGTCTCAATAATAATTTAAGGGCTTATTAAGTTCAGATAATTCCTACAAAAACAATAAAATGTTATTTCAACTCTTGAAAATTTCAAAATGCCCCAATCATTTAAATTTGCTCCCGCTCAACAAAATTGTACTAATTTCAATGTAAATAGTCATTAGTCCTTTATTTTCATTTAATTAGATCAAAATTTATAATTTGGTCTCTATATCACTGAAGCAAAAAAAACATCTATGTAGATTGATCTGTCTTGCTTCTTTCGAAGCCATAAATCAAGCTATATACATGTGAAAAAAAACTTCAGTCTCTTTTCTTTTTTTTTTTATGAGACCCAAATTACTAATTTAAGGACTGTATTATCTTTTAATATTAAGTTATCATATATTCATAATAATTTTTCATTAATTTCAAATATCTCAAAATTTCACTTTTTCTTAAAAAAAAATTTAAGCCCAAATTCAAATTTATACAATATTTTCTTAATTTTTCCCCAAAATTTATACAATTAAAATTCATTTTACAATACTTGGTTTAGTTTCGATGAGAAGTAGCTTGAAGAGATGTCTTGATGGCAGGTTGATATCCTCGATGGGTGTTGATGGGTTGATGTCCTTGGTGGTGGATGCATGGATGTGGGTGGATTCGATGATGATCTGTGATGATGATTAAGAGTTCTTGTAGCCTTAAAGTTGCAGAAGAAGGGCTCTGCTAACAGATCTGGATACATGACTGCAAGGTTGGCTTACTGCATTAAGTCAGGAACATCCTTATCAGGATCTGAAAATTTTTCCAGCGCTTAACCTTGTTCTCAGATATACCACAGAAAATAACATTTGATGCACAGTAATTTCATCATTATATAAATTTCATCAACAATTAAATAAATACAAAACAATTCATTTTTAAAATATCAATAACCATCATCACTAGTAATGATACCATTATATATATCAATATATACCAATATATTTTATACCAACTTATATTTATCAATTATTTTATTTATGAATTCATTTATTCAGATACCATTATTGTTTTTCGAAGTAATACTTGGCCATTTTATTTATGCTCAGTTGCGCATTATGTCATCAACACAATTACAATACAACATGTAATATATTAAGGGGTTTACAAACATAAAACTTTCATACAACATACATCGTTCATTCTAAAATGGGAATTGGAAAATATCAATAAATATAAGAAAATAAAAAAATAAAAAAATTTCTCAGATGAAAAGAAAAAAATATATATAAAGAATACTTCTCTCAATAAAAACAAATAAAATGCATCCTTCTTGTTTTCATCTGTCTTCTTAGAAAAACAAAAAATCAACATTCAGAATTCCAAGTATGTCTAAAATTTAGAAAACAATATTAATCTCAATACAAAAAATATATATATAATAAAATATCTTCAATGCTCTAGTAGGAAAAAAAAATACATTTACTCGAATTAATTCAATATGTACAAAAAAAAATTTTTTTTTTTTTTTTTTTTTTTTTTTTTTTTTTTTTTTTTTTTTTTTTTTTTTTTTTTTAACAGAAAATTCAAGCAATTTTACTTTTTACTACTTATTCATTATGAAAAAAAATATTTGTAAAAATGATATATATAAAAAAAAAAGTCCTGTGCATCATGTAGAACTTTAGGATCACCAAATAAATTTTCCTCCATTGATATTTGCAATATAAAGTTCATTAGTAATGTCTATATTATAGCTCTCTCCTTTTGGCCAAGTTCAAGGTCAACTCCTTATAGATAAGTCATTTTTTTTATTCTGCAACTGAGCTATTTACAATTAACACATCAATCATCACACCCTTTTTGTTTTTAAAAACTGTTCTCATAAGGAACTTTGGGATTCATAGGAAAGGCATGTACTTGTACTTTGCTTTAAAAGAAAATTAAATAGTAAAAAACATATATGTATATATATTTCAAATTTTTTTTTTTTTTTTATAATGATCCACCAATCTTTTTCAATTGAGAGATATGGGCAATTTTTATATCTTTGTCATCCACTTCATTTATCAATTCGTATGAGACATCCGTTATACATCTACGTACTTTGTAGGGAACCGAGAATTTGTATGACAGTTTAGCATTTACATAATCTTTCTTACTTGATAATATATATGATTTAATTAAAACTCTATCATTAACCTTTAAGGGAACATATTTATGTGTTTTGTTATAATATAACTCGCTTTTCCTATGTGCATTAATCAAGTTTTTGCAAGCTATCTCCCAGAGTTCTTCTTGATCCCTTGAATCATTTTCTTCTAACTCCCAAAGAATGTGTATCGGAGTTTTTAATTCCCTACCTAAAAACAATTTTGCGGGTGAGATCCCAGTGGAGACATTTTGTACCGAATTTAAAGATATTTGTATGAAATTTAAATTTTTGTCCCATTCTCTTTGATCATCTGCATGGAAACAGGTTATGGCTGATTTTAAATTTTTAATTTGCCTTTCCGCAAAACTAGGATTCGGGTAATGTCTAATGAGATACTTTTTCTTGATTCCCAATTTAAATAAAAACTCACTATAAACTTGAGAGCGAAAAATGGCAGCTCTGTCCGAGCACACTATGTTCCACAGACCGTGCTGAGCAAAAATATGGTTTTCTAATACATCAATAATAGTTTTCGCACTAGCCTGCCTAATGGGGATGAACCACGAGAACCTAGAAAATGCATCTACTGCGATAAAAATATACTCGTAACCTTTCTTTGTTCGTGGTAAAGGACCTGCTAAATCAATAAATAATTGTTCGTTATTATTTTTAATTACATATGAAGATAATTTCCCCTTTTTTCCTATCCGATCACTCTTTGAACGTTGACAAGTTAAACAGTTATTTATTTTATTAGTAACAAATTGTTTAATCTTAGGCCAATAAAAAATTGATGAAATTTTATTTGTTGTTTTAAAAATTCCTAGGTGGCATCCAAATTCGGACTCATGAAAAAACTTAAAAATAACATCTTTTAAAGACTCCGGAACCACATATCTAAATTTCTTATTCGACAACCAATAAATTAACTTGTTATTTTTCAATGAATAATTCTTTACCTCTATCTTTTGTCTCAATTTATCAATAATTTCTTTTAACCTGGGATCTTCTGCCTGACTAATATCCAAATCTTTAAACAATTCGGGCACCTTAACATGGAAAAAATTTAACATTTCACTCTCTCCAAATTTGAAACTTTCTCCTACTGGATTTCGAGACAAATAATCAGCAATAGAATTCTTCTCACCTTTGATGTGATATACAGTGAAACTAAAAGGTAAAAGTCTAACAATCCAGCGAGCCAATCTACCACCTAGATGTGCGTTCTGGTTTAGAGCCCTTAGAGCTGCATGATCACTAAATAGAAGAAAATGGCAAGAGCCTAGGATTTCTCGCCACTTCTCTACCGCAAACACAACAGCCAAGGCCTCTAACTCATAGGCACTATAATTTCTCTCGTGTTTATACAGACTTCTACCGGCATAGGCGATGGGTCGAACACTTCCATCAGAGGCCTCCTGACAAAGCACACAACCCAACCCCTTTCCGGAGCCGTCTGTATAGACCTGAAAGGGCTTAGAAAAATCGGGCAACATTAAAACAGGGGGGTTCGAAATACGCTGTTGAAGCTCCTTCCATGATTTTTCGCACTCATCACTCCATTCAAATTTGACCTTTTTTCGACGCAGCCTGTTTAGTGGTTCCGCAAGCACTGCAAAATCTGGTATGAATTTAGAAAAGAAATTTACTGCCCCAATGAACTGACTAACCTGCTTAGCTGATGTGGGTCGAGGAATATCTAACAACGCTTTCACTCTATCCTCAATCATTGAAATTGTACCATTCTCTATTTTGTGCCCAAGATATTTTACAGAATTGGTTGCGATTACTACTTTTTCGGGGTTGACAGTTAAATTGGCCTCTTTAAGTCTAGACAAAACAACCTTTAAATGTTCAATATGCTCCTCATAGGTCTCTGAATAAATTAACACATCATCTAAATAGGTAAACACAAATTTATATCGAAGATCTCCAAGCACTTGATCCATAAGTGCAGACAAAATCTGACCACCTGTTTTCAAACCAAAGGGGATGCACTTATAAGTATATACTGACCAAGGGGTTGAAAAAGACACTAATTTCTTCGAATTTTGAGATAGAGGAATTTGGTGGTAAGCTGAATTTAGATCTAACACACTAAAAAATCTAGCACCTTTCAAAAAATTAAATACACTATCAATAGTTGGTAGAGGATAGGAAATAAATTCAATGTTAGTGTTCAGCTTTCTGTAATCTACTACTAACCTGTAGCTCTTTTCTCCTTCATTAGATTTTTTATCAACAAGGAAACATGGGGAAACAAAAGATGAAAAACTTTTTTCAATAACGTCTTTTTCAATTAATTTGTCTATCTCATTTCTCAAAATTTCCATTTTTGGTGGTCCAAATCTATAAACTGTTTTTGAATTTTCTAACTTAATCCCCTCTTTTAATTTTATATCGTATTCTATTAAATTTGTTCTACCTAATTCCTCCGTTAAAACTGTGGGAAATTGTTCAATAAGATTTTTTAATAAACCCTCTGATTTAATAACATTCAAATTGGTTTCTTCTAAATTTTTATCATTTAAAAGTTTGTACCTTTGCTCTGTCCTAAAATTGAAATAAAATTCTTCTTTCGCACAATTTAGGATCATCCCAGTCTTTTTTATAAAATCAATTCCTAAAATCATTTCAAAAGCTAGTTTGGGTATAACTAAAAATTGCAAGGGCCAAGAATTTTTTTCTAACTTCAAATTTGCTCTAACATACTTAGTGACTGGAATTTTTTGGTTATTTCCCACCGTTACAATGACATCGCAGTTATTCACTTCACAATTATTATTTTTAATTTCATGAAATAATTTTTCGGAGATAGCTGACTTAGTTGCCCCGGTATCTAATAGTGCTGAAACATTTCTTTTCCCTAAATTAACGCTAACAAACATTAAGGTACCTGGGATAGTGAAGACAAATTCTCGGCCCCCTACTAGTTTTTTTGATTCCTTATACCGGAAGTTGATGGATTCTGATTATTAGAATTATTACTAGCAGTAGCCGCTTCGGCGATTTGGCATTTATCGGAGGGAATAATTACTACTTGCGGGGTGTTATTCGAGTTATTTTGTGCTAACAATGAATTATATTTTTCTCTCCAGTAATTATTATTATTTCTTTTCTTTTTATAATTATTATTTTGACCACTTTGTTGCCTATAATTATTACCATTATTATTCCCACGAACTCTATTATTCCTGTAATTATTATTACTGAATCGCCGATTATTTCTTCTTCTATTGAAATTGTTATTATCCCGATTAATGTTAAAATTAAACCTTGTAGCGCGTGGCTGATTATAATTGTTTCTCGGAAGCATTACGTTAATTCTATTTCTTGGTGACTCGTAAGTATTATTTCGCCGGAAGCTGTTCCCCTTAGGATTAAACTGTTTATTTCCAGAGTAGCGATCATATTTAGGATTTCTCCAATGCATAGGGTGGTACACCTGTTCATCATTAAACCTCACGTTTCTCGCTGACGGCCTTCGATTTAAATATTCGGGAATATTTTCCATAGACGTAGCACGGGAATTGTGAATCATAGATTGTTCCACGCGATTAATTAAATTATCTAATTCTTGTAAATTTCTAGGCGCGTCACTAAAATTAAAATATCTCCTTACGTCGTCTGATACCCCATCTAGTATAATTGAAATAAGTTCGACTGTTTCTAGACCTTTGATTATAACCCCGAATTTTAAAATAGAATCCGCGAATTCCCTAAATGATTCAGTTTCATTTTGTGAGCGAAATATATATTGAATTTTGAATTGCATTCTCGTTTTGGGACTTGTAAATCTATCGAACAATCGATTTCTAATTTCCTCATATGTTAATATTTTATTCTTTAAAAATTCTTTTAAAACTGAGCTTTTTTGGAAATATGCTATTCTTTCAAATAATTTCGAGAAATAACTGGGGGCAAGTTGATTTAGATCATATAACGACTCAATAAATTTTAATATACTATCGGGATCATGAGTTTTGAGAAACGGGACGTCCTTTACTAAATTTTCTAGATGAATCGGTAGTTTAACTTCTGATGAATTTAGAAAGTTAAATGAGCTTTGATTAAAATTATTTCCACTATCGTCGTTACTATTTTCCTGGTTTAACCCCACTCCATCGGCTTTATTCACATTTTCCTTTTCTTTTGCAATTACCAAGCTCTTTATAATTTCCTGAATTTCCCCCAATTTAGCCATAAACTCTTTTTGTTGTCTATCCATCCGCTCATTTAATTCCTCCGTTAAATTGTCAACCCGTTTTGAAATCTCTTCTAAAGACAAGGATCTAGTACCTGGTTTGTTCGCCATTTTTAAATACTTAAATAATTAATTTTTTTATGTCCCAAAAAAAATTTACCAACCACGCTCTGCTACCAATTTGTTGTATCTTTATTAATTATAATACCAATAAAAGGGTATAAATCCGTGGATCTTTTATAAGATTTATTGATTTGGATACAACAAAGAAAAACAAAGTACTCAGTGGAAGCTTTTTAATAAAAGAAACTATACTCCAGTAATAATATATATACACATATATGTTATAAAAAAAAGTAACATGCAATAAGAACTTATAGCTAGTACAATGCCTGGTAATATGGAGCGGGGAGCGGAGCTCTAAGAACAGTTCAGTTGAAGATCTCGAAACAAAGTGTTTCTGGAAATGTTATAATCTGACAAGTCACCTCTGTTTGGTGGTGGGGGATATTTACAATTATTTGACAAAGTACAATTACTTCCGGATCTACTGAGTGTAACTTTAACCTTTAGTAATACATTAATGTATATAATAATTATTTGTCCCCGTTATCTACCTTATGACAATATAGAAAGACCTTATCGTCTATACTTTGAACATGTATGGCTTAACTTATTTACGAGTTAAAGGAATTACATATAATGATATATAATATTAATGAATACAGTAATACATTAATGAATACAATTATAATTTATACAATGCTGCCATAATACAATTACAATTAGCAGTAAAATTTATTTATAATAATATACATAATAGATAATATTATACATGACATTATATAATTATATTATTAACCATTATATAATTATATTATATATTAATATATTATGTGGATCACCACAACTTCTATATAGATATAGACTTCGGTTGTACCATGGTTTTTTCTTTCTTTGTTTTTTTTCTGGGAGATATTCTGGAGTTTATTTAGACCATCAAATGGGAATTCGTGGCATCCCAATAAATATTTTTTTTCGCTCGAAACAATCAAAGCAGCTCAATCGTTTCATAGCCAATCTATGGGTGTATTCTTTCTTATAGACCACTTGATAAACCTTCATAGTGCCGTGAAAGGAAGGGAGGGTTGGAGGTAAAACTTCCTTCATAGCTGCAATATCTTGACCATCAACCAAGCTGATGTGTACATGCCTTATATTGCTCTTTAAAACTTCCATGAAGCGATGGAAGCTATCAACATCTTTACCTTGTGCAACGATTCGATTTGCTGTCCTTTTCAAGACACCTCCCACTCCATCAGGTGTGGGTTAAGAGTATTTCTAAGTCTCTAAAACTAAACAGAGCCAATATCTAAAAGTTTTCATGCCAATTAACCAGTTAAATAAACATAGCAAATATCGGGTAGTATCGGTAAGAAAGTATTGGCTATATTAATACTTCCTATACAACGGTGAACAACTAAGGTATTGATACAACTACAGTAAGTGTTGGAAGCAGTGTATCGAAACTTTGACATAACGAAAGTATAAAAGTGTCCCTATATACAGCGGCGAAGTGTAGCCCCGGCCATAGAGTTACATATTTAGAGGCACCTACAAATATGTGTAAATAGAATATATCTATTAATGACAGGGTCTTATGATATATTAACCTCCCATAGAACTAGTTTCCTTCACTCTCCAAACCTCATTTCACTCCATAAATTTTTTTTTTTGTTAATTGTAGGTAACTTAGGTTTTGAATGTTTTTATGCTTTGCTGGGTTGAGGTTTCAGATTTTCTCATATTAAAAATCTTACATAATGTTCACATTCATGCTCAGATTAACTCTCCATCATAAATGGATTAAACACTTACCTTTATTTACAAAAGTCTTGTAGGGAATAAGAAAGTATAAAAATACTAACGAATTCCACCACAAAAAATTTTCCCAGATGTTATCGTAAAGGAGGGTACACTGAGGGCAAAAATAATTTTTTCAATAATATATACACTCAGTTAGGGTAAGATAAAGATATAAGAAGCCTATACCGTGTGACAGTTGTAGTGAGTGAGAATTGACGTAATTAACAATTTTTAACTATGAAACTTATCAACTTTTTGGCATAAGATTAGTGTATCCATGTAGGGGCCAGATTGTATTATCTCTCCTAAATTTTTGAACTTCCTATGACGGATAGTTTAGGCATAGAGGTTGTGTGACACAAAATAACCCATATTTTTGTAATGACCCGTATGTATGGTACTAAAATGTCATGGTGAAATTCGATCTACCAAATGTGATCAATCTGAATATTTAAAGCCCTTCCTTTGAACTTTCATATTTTTTTAGGCGTTGAGACAAACTTCTGTGTTCACAGTCAAATCACCTACTTGCACAAGTGCAGACCAAGAAACTGTACTTCCCTTACACAGTACTTACTAAACCCAGGACGCTCTTTGAGTTATATCGCACAGGTTTATGTTATTTGTACTTTAATCTGCTTGCAGCCGTTTAGCTTGTTAAGAAGTCATCTATATGGGAGTGACTGTGTTTTAAATCCTATTATTTCCTTTTTTATCTTTGTAGGTGATATTGTGAATTTACATCATTAATAATGAACAATTGTTTTTATAATACTCATTTTAGGAAATTTTAATCTTTATCAATATATTTCCCTCTTTCGCATTAAAAATCTTCTGGAAAAATTCTGAGATAGTTAATAAGTTAGATCCTGAGTTTAAAAAGTGTGCAATATCCACACCGTTTTTAACATGACTTCCGGAACTTATACTTTTTCTAAATACTGTGAATTTGTCTTCCATTGAGTTGCCTTTTAGCTTTGATATATTTAACATGTTTTCACCGAAGAATCCAAGGATGGCAGAGTTTAGAATTAGTGATAATTTATTATACAACTCGTTTTTGTAGTAACAATGAGGGTCGAATAAAAGAGATACAGAGTAGGAAGATGAACTCTCTTTTCTATAGATCAATAAAAAACTGAAAACAGATAATTGCCTGAGTGGTTAAATTTTAGTAAGATAAATGCACTAGAAGTTCTGAACCTTTCTTTCATTTATATTCTGGCCTTTATACCCTAAGTTTCCTAGTAATTTATTATTCTTATAAGCAAGCTGTACCTAATAGTTTTATTTTAATAGCTGCTTATCCCCATCAAAAAAAAAAAAAATAAAAAAATAAAAAAATAATCTGAAGATCACTGCACCTAGGCAGACTGTTTAGATAAATTTATTTGAAATATATTTTCTAAAGAAGTGTGTGATAATATCTTTTGTTTTTCAGAGGTCATTGGAGTGGACCTAATATTTTAAGAAAGATGCTACATCTTGGGCAGGGTAAATAATGAAACAATGTAGTCTGCCATTTCTTTTTTCTCTTTGTTAAAGTCCCTTTTTTCCTATTGCGGTTATCCAATTTTATATAAAGGATAATGTTTTGAAATTCAAGTATTAACAGTATTATTGAAGTATTTCTATTGACTGTGAGATTATTTTGAAATTTATCAAAGTTGTTAATGTCATGACAGAGAAAATGTATAGTTATTTTGGATATTAAATGTGATTATATATTTTATGTACCTTGAAATAAAAAGTCTCGCTTTTAACAATTCTACTTTATTGTTCCATAATTATGTACACTTTGAAATCAATAGGTAGTTCACATTTAATGAAAACACTTTTAAGGTATAAATATATATGTATATCTATATTATATGTATATATATACAAAAAGTAGGATGTAAATTAATATAGAAAAAGGCATAATAAATGAGCCTTGAGCTGGTTGGGTATAATTTTCATACCCAATAACAAGCTACAATGCCCAATTTTATGATTACGCCTAAATTATATCTTTTATCACACAATTAACAATTAAAATAAACTGTTAAATAGCGTTTTTTTCTTTTTATTTTAAACCCTAAAACAAATCAACAAGAGGTAATAGTAAATTTACTAATACAGTGCTGTAATTACTTTTGTAAACTTTGTTATCTTTCGGTAAAAATATACTAACAAAATGATAGAAGAACATTTGAAATAATTACATTCAAGATGACAAAATTTACAAAAACCCAACATATAAATTCGATGATTTATGGACGGCGTCACAAAAAACTAACAAATTGTCATTCGCTTTATACCTCAAGGCAGTTTGAGAGTTATGGTGGCAAAGAAAGAAGCGCACTGATTTATCTAATCAACTTAAAACTTATTGAGGTAGACAGTAGTCGACGATATTAACGTACATTTTATTTATCTACAATTAACAGTGCACCTCAACCTTGAGGGTTATTTATGAAAAATTACTCTATATCAATTCATAATGCCGTAACTAAAAATTGTACTAGGTTTTTTTTTGTAATAATATTTTACAGTCATTTTTAAGAATAATATAATCAGTAATTTATAGTGCTAGAAATGTAACGAATTATTTAAGGAAAAAGAAAAACTTCTTCTTAAAAAAATTAAAATAAAAGAGTATTTGTAAGACATGACATAAGAATAAAGTGACTGCTGCTAACAGCAATAGAATTTGATACTTGTCAAATTCACAAATATTTATTATATTTAATAGAATAAACAGTCATATACGATATTAAATGTGTATTTAATTATTATTAATTAGTCAAGATGTCTTCTTATATAACTATCAAGTATTTTCATATTTTATAAAATTAACTTAATTCCAGTTAAAAATCTATTAGGTTTGTTTTAGTATAAACTCTTTACCTATCGCGATATAAGCAAGTTAAGATAATATTTAGAAATAAAATACAAATCCAAAAAATCGAAGCGAAAAAATTAATTCGGAGAAGCTAAAAATTATTGCCTATTGAAAAAGTAACTGATTACATATATTTTATATACGTAATTACAATGATTTATACAAAATGAAAAATTGTAACAATAGTTGAATAATTTAAAATGCATAATTTTTACAGAGTAGAATCTCGCCGAGATATTCACAACCTTCTTCCTAATTCTATATATATATATATATTTTTTTCATGTTTATTAATCTATTTACAAGTTTCAACAATTGGATTACCTCATATATACATACACATATGTAAATAACACAATCACGCGCAGACACATACATACATAAATATCTATAAATGTATAGTTATATTTTACACACTTATATATATATTATGTACAAGCACACAAAGATATTTATAACAAAGACCCAATAATGATTTAGTAATAAGCAGATATATGGGTCAAAGAAGAGCATTTATTATATTTAACAATGACATCTAAAATGTGTCAAAATTATATCAGCATATAATGCTTTAACGGAATCAATCACGGTAATTTTAAATAAAAGAAAAATATTTTTCAGTCTTATACATAAAAAGAAGAGATGGCAGAAATATAGGGTTTCTGAAATCCAGCCTTTGGTTTCTTAATGTCGCCCTCCACCATCCAAGCCAACCTATCAACAGTTAAAATTTTAATCAATTTATTGTCAAGTTAGGAAGGATAATTTTAACGTTCATAGTTCAGAGGAGACAAATTTATAAATAATAAAAAAAATTAATAATAAAATAATAAAGAATCATCGATTACATGTTTTAATTGTGTAGTATATAGGGGCAGTAAGTATGTTTATAAATGGTTCTATTTAGTTCCAACATGTATAATTTAAAAAAATAAAATAATTGTTTCCTTATAATAACAATCTTGAAATTATATTTGGTGTTTGTCTACTAAAATCCACACTTACAGCTAAAAATGAGATTCTGTAATTGAAATAATTCTAGAGTGAATTTTTTACAATTACTTTATTTAAATGAAGATTACTGAGAGAAGAAGAATAAGTAAATCCTTTTCTTTTTTTCTATTTCATTTAATAGTGTA
Source organism: Aelia acuminata (assembly GCA_911387785.2). Classification (NCBI taxonomy): domain Eukaryota; kingdom Metazoa; phylum Arthropoda; class Insecta; order Hemiptera; family Pentatomidae; genus Aelia; species Aelia acuminata. Next base: position 36,962,306 of record OU426982.1, read on the forward strand.
TGGTAGGTAGTTCAATTGATCATCAATATTAAAGTTTTCATCAAACGGAACTCAATTCAGATGATTCGGATTTAACAATTTTGCAATAGAAGTTGGCCTCAGTGACATTGTAAAAGATATATAGTTTTCAGTGTTTTATTGGCACTAATTTTCATTTTAACACATTGTTTTATAATAAAGAAGTATTACGATGAAATAAAAATCATATTGTTAATGAAGATTGAAATTCTGTAATCTTGAGAAAATTCTTAAAAATATATATCAGCAATGATCTATTCGAACAAAATAAAACATTAAGAAGTTCTAAATAAAAAATAAAAAAGATATGTATACAGTTAGGCTGAAGTTACTTCGTAATTAAATAATGTTTCATGCACTATCATGCTTCTTACTGTTAAATAAACAAATTACATGCATCCAACTATTCTTAATGTCATAAAAGTAAACCTGTGTTGCAGCACAGTACTAAAAAGTCAAAGAAATAAAAAAATTACATACTCACAATTTTGATGGACAGTTCAGCATTATCATCGCATCATCCAATATAAATTACATAAAATAAATAAATTCACATAAATTTCTTCTAAGGAGAAGGAAATACTTAAATTAATAAAATGTTTGTGAGTTTTTAAAAAGCTTCTATGCTCGATTCGACCAAGTCACACAGGTTTGAAATTAACAAAAAAATTCTCATAACTTTAGTGAATTTATTTATTTATAACATAACAGTTTTATTAAGGTAATATACAATTTTACACTACTTTTTAACTTTAAACTATAAGAAAGGACATAACAAAGTATAAATGCTACAAATACCATGCTTAAAATAGATAAAAAATAGTTTCTATTTTAATTATTTGTATCAAATAACTAAAAGTTAAAAATAAAAAGAAATTGCACTCAGATTTACTTAAGAATAAATTATTAGTTTTTGTTTTGTTTTTTCTAAAAAACCTATACAAGAATGTTGAGTTTAAAACATATTTACACAAATATCAATTAGGTAACAATAACCTTTACAATATAAATATAAACTTTAATGTTTACAACTAAAATTATTTTTAATAGTTAAATATTTACACTTTAATTTATAAAAAAATTATAAATAAATAATTAAAAAATTGCAACTTTTAAAAATTGTTACACCCTCCCTGACAATTTTAAAATATTTTTGGTCTCCTTTATAGGAACTTTTGATTTTAATCTTAAAATATGTTAACACATATAATTTTGTGTTAAACAAAATAAATATTATTAAAATAGTTTATATTCTGGATAATGGTTTATAACAATCCAAAAAAAAAAAAAATTGCTGAACATTTGATAAAAAATAGTAATATTTACAATGGCACTTTTTTTTTTTTACATGCACGTCATTTCATCTAGACGATGAATATGTATTAAACGAATTGTTCAACAGTTAAAGAAAAATTTTAGGCTACATAAAAGATAACACAAAAATTAATTTTTCAAATTTTAAACAACAAGAATATTTTCTCTTCATATAATTATAACAAAAGGAAAATACAAAAACAGAAAATGGAAAAGATAAACGAGAAAGTATGTAACAAAAGAACACCTGAAATTTGGAATAACATATGTTTACATTTCCCAAGCATGCATATTTTTATCATCCATTATATCAAGTGCACATTTATATCTACAGATTTCATGCTAGAAAGTTCTTTAAAGAATATAAAATAGAAAGAATTATCGTGAAAAATTCTAACTAATCAATTACAAAAGAAACAATTAAAAAATAATAAATGTACTAAATGTACACATGCCATATAAAAAAATTAAATTGAACACAGAAGAATAAAATAGTTATATCTAAACACTATATCAGGATAGAAGTCTAATAAACTATAAAACAGACAATAATTGAGGAGAAATATTTTAATAAGGGAATAATAAAATGATATAAAGTTAACAGAGAAACGAAAAAACTTCAGTAGAAAAAAAAATTGTTCTATGCTCATTAGAGACATAATGAGCTCTATAAAAATTGTTTTAGCTCTGTTTCTCCATTTTTTTTTTTTTCAATATTAATACTAAGAACTTATATATATATATCATTGTTGTATGTAAATAATATATAAATTTCAATTTTGTGATTTTTGATCAGTTGAATGTATATTGAGCCTGTATGGCAACAGAGAGAAAAAAAAAAAGGAAAAATCCATGTAACCAGAATTTGTAAAATGTTGCATGCACAAAGAAATAAATAAAAAAATTTAACTTTATGGACTCGCTGTTGGAGTAAACTTTAAATTAATATTTATCTTTTAGACCAATTTTAGCTTTCAGGATGTATTAGAGGATAAGAGCTTTACACTTAAACTCTGTACTTCCTCAACTTACACTGAAACTGTCATTGTCTGAATATCTTAAGTTTAGTGAGAGGAATTGCACAGTTTTTAAGTCCTCAGTGAAATATGCAAGGTATTGTGATCAATCGGGATCATTGTTGATCAATTACTGATCAGATCTTTGTCCTCTGGATCCTTCTAAAAAAGTTAATACCAAATGGCATAACTGAAATCAATTTCGTTCCAAAACTAGTGCGGCTGGCTCTTAAGAATAGCATCGGAAGATAAAATAAAAGAGGCATGTCAGCCAAATTTCTATAGTGATGGATATGAGATAGTAAGATGGGCTTGCTTATCTAGTTTCCTTGACCTTGATATGAGAAGGCCATAAGAGATTCCGCAGTACGTCGACAAATAAACTGATACAATGATGCATTGACAGCACAAAACTGTTATGTGACACAAAAATAGGGATATAGAGTAGCGTCAATAAAAAAAGTACCTCAATGCAAATTCCACAGACTACAATCAGGGAGCACACAAAAGGACAGGTAATTCATAAGGTTGAGGAATATTTATACCTGAGATCATGGGTTAAGAAAATGAATGACATTGGTGTAGAAATCTAAAGAATAATAGCGCTGGTGCTATTTTGTGCCATAGAAACATCTTCAAAACAAACTCTGACTTGCTTTCTGAAGCCCTTAAAAAGAAATTCCTAGAAGATTTATAGCAGATGGACAATGTGGAATTTAAAATTTTGTACAAGGAATTCAATGAGATCCTATAAACCAATCTAGGAAGATTACAAAGGGCAGGTCATATTGCGAGGATGGGAGAGGAAGAGATCTGTAAAAATTAAAACTAGGAGCTAAAGATTTGGAATTTGTCACACTGGCAGACCACAACTGTACTGGGAGGAGTGTGCGCCACTTCACCACTACTTAAAATCCTATTGCACTCAAGAGAGAACTTGTGGTTTATGTTGAGAAGCCCAAGACTGAACTTTGTGATTGGTAGATTTAATGAAAAAAAAAAAAAAAGTATGACTTTACGTTATAATAAAAGAACAGAAAAAAGGCAGAAGTACAAAATAATTATGACGGTTATAATTGTGAAAGAAAATTATTAAAAATAGGTAACATAAACTAGTCTTAATAAGGAAAATGTGATATGAATAGATGTATAAATTATGATGTTCATATTATTATATGGAGGCAGAAAGAAAGTTTCGAAGGAGGTGTAAAACAAACCCCTAGCATTAAAAAAATGATATATGAGGAAAGAAATATGAACGTCATATTTATCATCTTAGACTTTTACATACTGTTATTAAATGTGTGAATATTGTTTATAAGAAAATATCACAGTTAAAATTTCATTCTGATAGTTAATAATTACATCAAGAAGTTTTAATAAGTTTAACTTTGAGAAGTTTTTGTAGGGGATAATTCAAAAGTTTTGTAAATTCGCAAACCAGCTTCAGTCTTGTCATTTGTAAATAATCGAGGGTGTATACTTGATGATGCTGTCCATGGAATAAATATCTATCTCACCTCTCCACCTTGGTTAGAAGAGGTTGGTTACACATACAGTACCAGTCAAAAGTTTAGACTCACTTGTATTTAATTCACAATCTTTAAGTTAAATAAAATAATTCTAACTTAAGAGGTAGAATATGGGGGATATCTTCCACCATCATTAACTCAAGAGGTAACATTTCAAACATTATATGATTAATTTTAGGATAATATTATAAATAGGGGTCACCTGTGGTGTAGTGGTTAGCATGGCAACCTAATATACTAAAGGTCGTGGGTTCGCGTCTCGAGGTGGCCCTAGAATTTTTTAATGGGAGTAAAACATCCTTGGCTATGCCGTCCCTCGGATAGGACGTAAAATAGAGGTCCCAAGCCTCTGCGATGTCAGGTACTCGTTAAAGATCCCTATCCTAATTATACCTGGATAGGCAAAATTTAGGACTCCCACTGTAGAATCGTCCGATAAGCCTTAATAGAATAAAGGGACGTTAAACAAAAAAACAAACAATTTATAAACAAATTGAAAATAAAAGTTTAGTTTTTATGTTATTAAATAAATAAAATGTTGTTATTTAATTATTTTACAAAACTAAGGGTGAGTTTAAACTTTTGACTGGTACTGTATAAAGTAAACCCCCTCCCCCCCCCCCCATTTCTTCCACACAGGGAGAAGGAAAAGGAAAAATCTTACTTTATTATTTTTGAACCCTTTATAAACGACTGATAAAAAGCTACTTTAGAGGCCCTTAAGAGATTCATCATATATATAATAAAGGCAATTTTTGAAAAATATATGTTTCCTAATTTTATTCAGATCATTTATATTTAACTTCTGAGTATACTTTACTATGAGAAACTAAAAATAAAACTCATAACTGATCAGTGACAACCAAATCAATTAAATAATTATGTTGCCAAATTTAATTATTCAATGAAAATACTTAATTTACTTAAAAAAAGAATTTTCTGAGATATAAAAATCAAATTCTAATAATTTAATTAAAAATAATAAAAGGCACTAAATGTTTCTTTCTTTAAGCCTAGACTTAAGTGTTATTCAAAAGCCAGCATGATGGGATTTTCATTTAGGTCAGAACAAGTGAGACCTGTCTAAATGAAATTTTTTTTTTATTGCTCAAGTAGATTTTACTCTAAGTTCTTAGAAAAATCAAAAGAGGAAGCTGAAGAACCAAAGACCATCAATTTTAACTAAAAATTGTATAACAGGAATATACAAACAACAACAAAGTCAGGGCACTGAAGGCAATTTTTTTAATGTCCCCAATCGATCGCATCACTAAAACGAATTTAATAAAATGAAATTTTTATGATGCAGGATAGTTAAATAAAATTTACAAAATTAATTCGAATCATCAAGAAGGACTAGGTAACTAATTACAGGGGATAAGCCAAGAAGCGTCAGGTCTAAAATCCTGATCGTAGAAGCACATGAGCATCAATTTTAAACTATCTTATGTGATAAGGCAGTTCATGCCAACTCAATCAACAATTTTATTTAAAAAAAAAAAAAAAAAAGTAAATCTTGTCCCTTTTTAGACCTAATGTAACAATAAAAGAACCTTCTTGGAAAATATTATGTAATTTCTACATAATAATATCTAAATAAAAAAAGTTTATAGATGTTAAGTTCTTGCAACTTATGAATTAATCTTTATAAAGTCTCAATTAATTTCAATGATTATTGTCGTAATCATAAAACTAGAAATGATTAACTGAACAATAAATATGAGATCGTTTTTAGTTTAATTTAATATACAGATAATGTTATTTTTTTTTTAATTATTTTAAGTGAGCTAGTCATCTGTAAGACTTGTAGGATAGTTTTTAACACGAATAACCAATCATCTGCATAAATTTATTGTTACAGATGAATAAAGTTATATCCTCAAAAATAGATAAAGTAAAAAATATATGTTTATTTCTTTAAACATTGGTTTAAAATGAAGATTTGGGTAGCAGTTAGCAAGTGAGGCAGCTGGTTGAAAGGTTGGTCAGGATCATCATGGCCATGAAATAGATGGGATTCCAGCAATAGCCAAATGGTGACAATTTAGTTCAAGGGTGGGTACTTGCTTCAATAACCCCAAGAATAAACAAACATTTATCACTTGATCTCAGTATTCACTAAACAGCGATATGGATTTATTTCAATTTATAATCAAATACTTTAAATAATTTATTATTAAAAGAGAAATTTATCATCTGGGTAGATCAGTGGTCTTTCTATAGTTTGGGGATACTATATATACTACAGGTATTAGTTAAAGAAAGAGCCTGCAAAAAATTAACTTCTTGTATCATAAATAGTTTTTAATATGAGAGTGCCATAATTTCATGAAGACCTAAAAGAAGAGGTTACAGGTGAAATATAAATGGCACTATATGTCGATGATGACATCTAAACAATGTTAAGAGACCTTCAGCTCAGCCATCTAGGTAAAGCATTTGTTATTTTTTAAGTTCAGAATACATTAACTTTTTTAGTTTTAGAACAAATTTGAAGAATAATTGAAACAGAGCGAGTGAATTTCATAATTTTCTTGCTTGAAGTTTTGTAGTTCCCATGAAAAATTTATGTTTTTGGCTTAACCAGGGTTAATTAACATTTTTTAATTTATGCTGACTAGCAACAAAATGAAATTCGCTACCATTCACAAAGAAGTGGGTAAGCTAAAAAAAATTATTTTTTTTAAATGAACTGCGAAACTTTAACATGAACACGATGTCGTGTACTACCGGTGGCACATACTAGACTGCCGTATCGGACAATTTAGTCAATCACAAAACTTTCCAAGATAATGTATAACGAGATAGGATTGCATTGTTTATTTTATTAATGTTGGATTGTCAATACTGCATAATGCCCAAGAATAACTCCCTTCTGATAAGAGCGAATATCATTAAGCTAAGCCGCCAATGGGCGAGGAGCATGAATTACAGCCCCGGCATGTACGTGTACGTGTTAAACAGGAAAATCATGAAACTTATTTAAGTTCTTATCTTTCTTAAACTTTGTTTTAAAACTAGGAAATTTCTGTTTTTTGGTAATCAACAATGAATTTATTGATTAATTCCTTAACTTATATTGTTGTCACTAATGACTGCCACAGAAATATTTATTACACAATTAAATAGAGTTGACAACCAATTCCTGAAAGCTTTAGTACTCAGATAATGGTAAATTTGTTGGTGCATTAATATTAATTATTTTTAAAAAAAAAGATTCCTCAGCTCTTGTTAGAATTTCTGTTATAGTCTGTTCTTGAAAGAAACTTTTAATTTAGGAAGTTATAAAAAAAGTTCTTGATTGATGTCACCATTATATAAACCGGCTCCTAAACCTTAAGCAGGTGCTAAGGCCATAACTAATATTTAATAATTTCCAGATCTTTTTTTTTTTGATATCGCGAACATCATAAACTACTCGGAGTGTGTCACTAAATCTAAGCTGATTTGCTATCGTATTCTACAGTCCCATCATATTAGCACCTATCATTTAAGAAATGTCACATTCAATAACTATTTCCTTACACAATATAACAATTAGGATAAAGTAGTCTTTGTACAGAAAAAATAAATATATTAAAACTCCATAAAAATGAACTAAATGAAAAAAAAAAAAATCAAATCAAATCCTTATAACCCATATAAAATATATAAGATATATATATATATACATTTATTTTTAATAAAAATCAGAAGGAGTAACGATAGGTACTTTACCTTATGACCAAAGGTATTTGCAAATAAAAAAAATATAATAATGGAACTTGGCGCTCAAGTTAACTCAAGGAAACGCTTACAAATTATTTTGTAAGGCTAAAAATAATTAGCTCTATTCTATAGCAATCCAATCCCCATCATATAGTAATAGCCTTTATCTATTCAAGAAAATTTTCACTCTGGAGGTGGTGGGGGAGGAGGTTCAGGAGGTGGTTCATCCGGCAGCGGGGGAGGTGGTGGGTATGAAGGGACAAAGAAATACTGGAAAGGAGGAGCCATCATGGGCTGATACATGTGCTGGACGGGAGGTGGGGGTTGGAAGCGGGGAGCATAATAAGTATGCCTAGGGTGCCTCATCCTGCCCCTTCCCCGGTGGTGCATTGGCCTCTGGTGGTGTCGAGGGTATCCAGGTTGAAAGTTGGGTACTCTGGGATGGGGTAAGGGTAGTGCTGGAGAGGAAGCCTTGTAAGGCACTGCTTGCTCTGCAGTTTTTATATCAACAGGTTTCGGAAGGGTCTCATTCTTTTTATTAGGCGAGTGTTTATGATTAAAGGATTCATCGAGCTTAGAATTGGTTCCCTCCCTATTTGTTTCCCCCTTTTCATTTAAATCTAAATTAGTTACCTGAACTGCCCCATTCGGTCGCTTTGTACTAGTTGCAGTGCCTGGACTCTCGCTCCGCTCCCTCTTTCGTGAATCTTTCAACTTTTCTTTGGGAATTTTCAGTTTCACAGGAGAAGTTTGTGGCAATGGAGTGATAGGTGTAATTTTGTCCTTGGCGATCTTGATTTTCAGTGACTGCTCCTTAACAGGGGGTACTGTCGTCAATTTGTCTTTTGGAATAGTGATAACTATGGGTCCAGGTTCTTTATGTTTATCCTTTTTGTGTTTGTGTTTGTCTTTGTGCTTTTCTTTGTGTTCTTTATGTTTCTTTTTCTTCTTTTTGACTTCTTTGTGCTGTTCTTCCACTTGCGGAGGCAAAACTGTTTCTACAGGGGGTTTAGTTTCTACCAGTTCCTGTTTAATTTCTACTTTTTCTTCTTTAATAACAGGTACAGGAACTTGGACTACAACTGGAGGTGGGGGCGGAGGAGGAGGAGGTGGTTCTTCTACTCTTTCTTCTTTTATCCTCAAAATAGGTTCAGGTTTAGGTTCTGGTGTAGTTGAAATTTCAGGACTGAATATAGACCTTTCTACTTTAGGAACTGGAGGAACACTTGTCGGTTTAGGTACTTCGACTGTAGGGGGCTGTTGGGGGAAATAATGTTGCTGCTCTTTCTTGTATGGCTGAGGATGATGCTCAGGCCTCCTCGGCCTCTGATCTTGTGGAGGAGGTGGTTTATGACTTGTCCTCATGTTGCTACTACTTCCTGTGTTAGCTACGACACCAGGGGTGTGAGAAGAGGGTGGTTGTGTTCTTTGAGGAGGGCCAAACATGCATGAAGACTTAGATGACATGTTTGGCACATTCTCATTCCTGAAAAATTGATAAAACAGAATATATAATAAAACCAAGACCAAGTAAATAAAATAATCCGCTTTAGCAAATGAACCAAGATTAATTTTATAATAGAGTAATTCTATCCATCTATCTATCTATCTATATATATATATATATATATATATATATATATATATATATATATATATATATATATATATATATATATTTTATTTTTTTAATTAGGTACTTGTTATTAAAATTAATACTAAAACCATCGTCTCTTTAAGTGATTAAACATAAATATATATATAAGTATAATGAAAGTGTCTCTTTTGATCTTAAAAAAACATCACAATCATATTCAAATAAAATAAAAAAACTAAAATATAAATTGGAACTTTTTGATTAACTCCTCGTCCCTCAGAGGGAATTAATTATCTCCCTTTTTTTCAAGCGTAACAATTTGTAACTTTTTATTGTAATACGTATGTGTTGTTATTGATGATTCAAACCAAGTTTTGATCATAACTTTGTGTTACAGAAAACTAGTCAATGGAATATTGCACATAGAAAAACAAGGCAAATGTTAATGTCCCTAATGACTGCAAGTGAGTGATACAATAATTTATTTAATGTAGAAAAATATAATATATTAAATTTATCTGCCCATAAAAGACGTACATAATTTATTTGAATGTATTCAAAAGAAATAACATTTACCTTGAATGATGCGATATATGAGGTTTCTTGTAATCACCGTGATGCCTCTGTGAATACTCCATCTTTCTCTTTAAATCTTCACTAGAGGAGGTCATATTAGCACTACTGTTACTATTGCTACTACTCGGAGCCGAGCCTTGGTATGGTGCTCCTAAAAAATAAAAAATAAAATAAAAAAGTTTATTAATATAACTCTTGCTTTTTATACAATGTTCTTAACAAAATATACTGAAACAATATTATAATTCTTAAGAAGTTGGCCGAGGGGGGGGGGGGGGGGGGGGTAATGGAAGAAAACAGGCAGTAAAATTTTTCATTTCTTTTAGAGTGTGATCAAAGTTTAGGTGAAGCTGTAAGCCACAGCTGTAAGCCACGGGCCGGGATAGCCGAGCGTGTAGGAGCGCGACCCGTTGTTACACGCTCGAGCCGAACGGCGGCGGTTCGAATCCGCCCTGGGAGGGATAACTTTTATTTCGTGGAGGCCCCACGAAATAAATCTCAACCCTCCCACCATGGTTAGAATAGGTTTGGTTACACCTGTAGAGTAACCCCCCGTATGCCACACATGGCCAGGTAGGGGTACCGAACAAAAAAAAAAAAAAAGCCACCATGCATCATAAAGACTTATTAGCTACAGAAGGCAATGTGTATTATATTCATAATGCGTTTTCATTCCTAACTACAAAAACAACTTCTTGATGACATCTTCATATATTTGGAATATATATTTTTTATATCAAAATTGTGGAAATATTGTTCGCTTTAGCTGTAACCACCAATATAATCCTTATATTAAATATATGACTAATTCAATCAAACCTCTCAATAATGGAGGCAGAGAATTCCAAAAGTCAATTTTTCACAGCTTGTCAAAGGCCATCTATTGATATTATCAAAGCAAAGAACTTATAGAGAACTTATTTTTGAAGGGCTATTTTCAATGTTATATGACTACTTTTGGAAGAAATTATTCCAACTAATGGTAATCAAGTAGAAAAACTATTAAAAAAGAAAGAGAATGAAATGGAAGTTGGACTTGGCTGGTTTAAGAATTCTATGTCCCAATTTCAGCAATAAACTTAATGCAACTATTACTCTCAAAATTTATAACAACATTAATGTATGATCAGCCCTGATGAGGACCTAAAATTTGGGTCAAAATTTTGGCACTATTAAATGTGTAAAACTTCGATTATTCGTCAGTTTCTGTTAAACGTCAGGTAAAGTAAAACTTAAAAAAAAAATAGAAAAATATACATGATGTACAGAATTAATAATACACAATAATTTAATAACGTAAACACTATAGATTATTAGATCAAATTAATTTAATAAAGTTTAATTTTTAAGAAAAAAAACTGATCTAGGTACATACAAACCTAAGTTGATTATACTCTTAGGCTCAAAGTATCGAAAGTATTGTTTAATTAGAAATGAAGGATCTTGAATGAGACTAGGGGTTTCTGAGAAAAATTTAATACCATCTCTTTTTTCTTACCCATCTATTCTCAGTAAATCTTTATTAGTAATAATTTAATAAAACATTTTTAATATTTTTTGGACTAATTTGATTTACATCAAAATTAGGTTGGTATTTAGATCCTATTTGTAGGTTTAGATATTTTTCTAATTCTATTTCTGTTATACCTCTATTTGATTATCTGTCACATCCCTAGTCCCGACAGTGACAGTTTATCAAAGTTGTAGGGGGGCGCGGGGTTGGTTGGCATAGGGGGTAGGTTGGCCTTTGGCTTATAATTTTCGTCACACCCGTTTTGAAACCTCCACAATCGTACCATGTGACCCGCTCGACCTTGGGAGACTTGTCCTGAGGTTTCAGTCCGATGTAAACAGTATAGAGAAGAGTGTGCTTCATTGAATGATTTTACAACATTTAAGTAAATTTTTATATTTTCAGTAAATTTGGTTTTAAGGCATAGCAAAACATTTGACTCCCGATTCTGTTCACAAAGCCCCAAACTCCTTTGAAAAACCTAACCTTTCAACTAACCAGTTTCTTGTTTGGTTGTTCTCCCCTGTCCTGGCAGTCCATCTTTCATATGATTTCTCCTGTGGGGTTAGATGGCTATCTTCAACTGCGGTTTGTTGGCACAGTCACAAAAGTAAGGTAAACATAAACAAAGGTGAAACTACCACTTGTCTTTAGTTCCAGCGAGGATGCACATATGTGTGTGAGGAGGAGAGCAATATTTCCTATGTAGAAAGTGACGACAGTCTAAACTTAAACGGAATTAAACAATGAAAAAGATAATGACACTAAAGATCACCTTCAGCCGCAATCGAAGCTTATTGATGATGATGACACCTCGCTACCATGAAAATGAAACTAGTGCACCGCAGACACTTTCTCATGATCCGATTAAAGGGCCAGAGAATATTTATCCTGCCTAGCCTAAAGTTTTAGAAGATGTTTTGAATTTGTTTTGTTTTATGAAAAATTTGTTTACATTGTTCTAACGCAACGATACATCTATGCCATTTCATTTTTCTAATTTCTGCAGTTTGAAATGTTATATAATTTTGTTCAATTGAAATAAATATGGTAAAATGCTGCCATTTGTCATTCTATTTTCCCTTAATAGCTGTTAAAAACCGATCAAAATTAATATATCATTAGAGTGCAGCTTTTAATAACAATAATATGTGTCGGGCAGTACTTGAATGAGATGGCCAAACAACACCATCTTCTAGGCCAACCTGCCCCACACGGGGTGTTAGTTGGCATACTCTGGCTTGACGAATTCTTAAATTTTCTATGATCATAGTGTTAAATATTATGTGATGAAAAAAAAATACTTGAAGTACTCTAATACTTGGGGTTTACTGTGCTATCAACCATATTGGGATTATATTAACAGGAATGACTCAACAATCAAAAAGTGAAAACTGTTGCCAACCAACCCCGCTCTCCCATACTGTATATTTATCTTGACTGCACCCCCCCCCCAACCATTTCCAGTTCATTTATATCTACAGTCAAATATTTTCCAATATCATGAACATCAACGTAGATTTATAGAAACAAGATATGAGAACTTTTAAGAATGAACTTCACTGACCTGAATTTTGATGAGCAGAACTGCCACCTTCACCATTTCTCTTCTTCTCTTGATCCTATTTAAATTAAAATAAATTTATTACAGCTACAACTAACGTAGAATCATATATCTATTCTTAAGCCACAAATGAGAGAGTTAAACCCGATCGCAAAACACAAAAATATAAGGATAAAAAAACAAAAAAAAAAAACAAATTGAATTACAGTGGATATTAAAATACTTTAAAATTTTTTATATAAAACAATCCGTCGTATTTCAATATACATAATTCTACTGATATTTTTAAGTAAAGCAAGACGAGAAAAAAAGACTATATTTTTTCTTCAACTAACTGAAACAGCTTTGATTGAAAATCATTTCGATATAGCTCATTTTTATTCCATAAAAGTAGTTTTGATAAACTGACTGTTTTAAAAATTTGAAGCTACCTAAAAAAGTAAAGAAGGATGGCAGAATAGATACAATGCAATCCACCTCAGTAAGGTAAATATTGTTCGAAAGTTTTTAAACATTAATTAGCCCATGATTTCGGTCTGACTAGCAGAAGTAATAAAAGAGAAAAATTCTAAAATAATAATAATAATCATTAAATAAACTAAACATACCGGTGTATTGAACGCTGTAAGAATAGATGAATGCTGACTAGAAGAAGATAGAGACATTATTTTCTTCTTAAGCCTGGAAGGACACTTCTCAAAGATGACAAGGAATTCTTCAGTCAATTGCTCCAGGAGCTCTTGAGTAACACTTTTATCCACATACCAAAACCAAGGTTTGCCCTCGTTACTCTGAGGAATCTTAAAATAAAAAACAACATATTAATTAAATAAGATATCTTTGTTAACCGGTTTGAACTATTCCAATATATACATTCAGAACTTCAGTTAGAATTGACGAATAAGATTTAACCACTAATTAAACGAGTGATAATCCATAAAAATCTTATTATAACAATAATCATGAACATTATTTTATAGGGAAACTTAATGAGCCCTTAAAATTCATAATATTATTGTTATTTAGTTAGTGTTGCTCCTTCCTGGCAGTTAATAAGTCTACTTTTGGAGGATAAATGGGCCAAATTACAAAATTCATTATTATTAAAAATCTCTCTCTATATATAAGAGGCTTTTTCCTGACTGACCGTAACAACGCAGAGCAAAAACTACTAATGATAGAAACTTTAAGTTCAGAATTTAGATTTTAAACGCGATGTAGGTAACCACTAAGAAAGGAATTTCAAAAATGTAACCCCCAAGGGGTTTAAATGGCGAAATTGTCGTTTAATTCTGACAGACACCTATTTTTGCACTCCGAGAAAAAATATCTAATTTGGACTCATTTTAAAGATCCCCATGGGGCTTCGAAAATCATGTTTTAAAGCCGAAAAATGAAGCGTTCACAATGAGTAAGCAATTTTTGTTTCGGCGGTTTTAGTGAACTCTCTCTTCTACCGAGCCGGCAGCTTCCCCCTCCAACATTCCACCTACTGGAAGCTGTTATGTTGTTAATATATAAGACATGTTGTCAATGTATAACATATTATATTAAATCAATACCAAGATAATGATCACAGAATTGATTTTAAAGCCTCACGGGCAAAGTCGCGACGGAGAATGCTAGTATTGTATAAACCAGAGTTGGGCATATTTAAATAAAAATGTAATCATGATTATGACTAATAATCAAAAATGTGAATAATGATTGTAATCATCATTCACAAATCATTCTTTAGTGCGGAATCATTAGTCATGAATTTTATTAATCACTAGTCGTGGAGTATTCATGAATATAATGTATTCAACAATCATGAATGACCATTATTCATTATTAAATGTTAGGCAGTAATCATGATTAAGAAGAATTCATTATTCATGATTATTAATTACTCATTAATCATGACTAATGGGAATTCCCTACTCATGATTACAGATCATTCATTAATCATGAATAATATAAATTCATTAATCATGATTACAAAAAAAAAAAAAATCTGGTGCGTGCGCGCAACACACAACTTTCACTTACCAACTTACTTAGATAAGAAATTGACGTGTTTTGTTAAATATCATTTCCCAAAGTCACACATTTTTCTACATTCATATCTTATTTTTGTTAATCGTTAAAGCCGTTTTTGAGTAAATAAAAAAACCCGTGAAAATGATACAAAATTTATTAAGTAAAGTCCCCCCTCCCGTAGATCAATTTTGATGAAATTTTTACAGTCATATCTCAGGCATATAAATACATCAAATACCAAGTTTGATCAAAATCGTTAAAACCGTTTTTGAGTAAATAAAAAAAAACACGTGAAAATAATACAAAATTTATTAAGTAAAGTCCCACCTCCGGTTGATCAATTGTGATGAAATGTTGGTTATCACATATTTGGCATGTACATACATCAAATACCCAGTTTGGTCACAATCGTGAAAGCCGTTTTTGAGTAAATAAAAAAAGCACGTAAAAATGATACAAAATTTACTAAGTAAAGTGCCCCCTGCGGTTGATCAATTTTGATGAAATTTTTACAGACATATCTCGGGCATATGAATAGATCAAATACTAAGTTTAATCAAAATCGTTAGAGCCGTTTTTGAGAAAATCAAAAAAACACGTGAAAATGATACAAAATTTATTAAGTAAAGTCCCCCCTCCGTTAAATCAATTTTGATGAAATTTTTACAGTCATATCTCGGGCATATAAATACATCAAATACCCAGTTTGATCAAAATCGTTAAAGCCGATTTAGAGTAATTAAAAAAAACACGTGAAAATGTTACAAAATTTATTAAGTATAGTCCCCCCTCCGGTTAATCAATTTTGATAAAATTTTTACAGTCACATCTCGGGCATATAAATAGATGAATTACTCAGTTTAATCAAAATCGTTAGAGCCGTTTTTGAGAAAATCGAAAAAAACCTAAAAAGTTATTAAGTAAAGTACCCCCTCCCTTTAAGTAATTTTGATGAAATTTATGCTGTCACATCGCGGGCATATACCTACACTAAATACCCAATTTCAGGATCGCACGGTTTATAGTTTTTGAGCTAGTCTGTACACACACACACACACACACACACACACACACACACACACACACACACACACACACACACACACACACACACACACACACACACACACACAAACACACACACACACACACAAACACACACACACACACACACACACACACACAAACACACACACACACAAACACACACACACACACACACACACACACACAGACCATTTCGCGGGACTTGGTCATTTCGACTCAGGGGACCCCAAAACGTGTATTTCCGTTGAAAACCGGAAGTCGAATTTTTTCACGATCGCAATACTTCCACTTACTATATATTTCATATATAGGTAAGTGAAAGTAAAAAATCATAATTCTGAGTCTTACTAGTCATGAATGATGATTGAAAATTTTTTTGCTCTTTCTATACTTGTCAATAGACCTTTACTAATACCCATTGGAATAAGGGTCTAATTCTTTACTTATGGCTTCTGATGCTGTTCAGTTGGCTACACCCACTCTTAGGACTTGTCCTTGCCCATTAGGAAATCTTTTAATTCAGAAATGCATCCTCGTATTTTAAATTTAAATGAATAATGATTATAAATATATCATATTCATGATTGATGATTGGTGAATATTTGTTATTCATGATTGATGAATATTAGGCATTCATGATTGATGAATATTATAATAATCCTGGCTCATGAATATATTTTATTCATGAATAACGACTAACAATTTATCAGTATTCGTTAATCATGAATAATTGAATACCAGTTATTCTTTATTCATTTCAAATGAATACCATAAACACTCAATAATCATCAAAAATACTCCGCACCGATTATGAATAATGGTTATTCATTATTCATCTGTTGTATGATTACAATTATTCATATTCATTAATCATTATTCAGATTACAATTTGCCCAACTCGGGTATAAACAAATAAAATAGGGAAAAGATTGTGAAGAATTTCCCCTCCAAAAGCATACTTATAAAACAAGGTCGACCCCAACTGCCAAGTGGGAGTGACATAAGAAATGAAATAACATAATTGCTTTGAATATAAAATACACTTAGTAGGGCATAAATAATATTACCTCCCAATTCGACCATTTGCAGGCCAAATGAATGCAAAAGCAAGCTACTACAGTCGGCTTGTACTGAAGACACATTGTCGTCAGGTGTAGGCTGAAAAATAATCCATCAGAACCATGAAAAAAAATGGTAATAATTATCAAAACCAAACCTCCAAATGAAAAAAAAAAAAAAAATGTTAAATTATAGCTCCTCTATTTAATAATAATAAATAAAAAAAATGTCTTGAACTTAATATTTGAGGCTATACGCTTGGATTAAAAAATTTTATTTTTGATTATTATCAATTGAGATTAAATCAGAATTATTGAATATAATTTTCAAAAAACCTTAGGAGAAGAAAATACAGAATCTAATCATTGAAACAAAAATTTATGTAATTTTAAAAACTTGATAATTTTCATCTTAACTCAAATTTTGATTTCTGACAGTTTCACATTAAGGACAAAGATAGATAGATATATTAGGTAATTTTTTTTCTTTTTACAAATTAAATTTTAACTTAATAAAAATTGTACTGTTTATTCTATTGTTCTTTATTCAATTACAGTAGGACCTCCATTATCCGGGCCTCGATTAACCGGGATCCTGAGGAGCCAATTTTTTTTTTTTTTTTTAATAAGCTTTTTTTAATTTGTATGCCATTTATTTTGTATGTATAATATTTAAAAAAATGTATACGTAAATATTTAACGATTACACAGTGGTTAACTATCTATTATGAAATAAAACAATAAATGGAAAAACACAGAAAGCGAGTATTGTATTATGGGATGTTTCCAGTATCTAATACTCCAATTCATAATCTAGGAACGGTATTGTTTTCAAGTCTTTCCACGAAACTCCTACTATGGCCTGTTTGGCTACAAAACAAAATATTGTAAGTTGTGATTTAATCTTGATTTAAATACATACGAAGTAGCAAAATGTAGGAAAAAAGAAAACGTGTCGTTTTAACGCTTGAAGAGAAATTAACTATTATAAACAGATTAGAAAAGGGTGAAAGTGTTAAAAAATTGTCCACTGAACTAGGAATCGGCAAACAAACTATACGGGATATTTTGAAGAAGAAAAAAGACATTTTCGACTTTGTATCGTCGTCGGCCCATAATATATAAAAATTTTATATAATATATAATTTTTGTTATTTTTCTATATGTTATAATTTAATGTATATAAAACGTTCGTTTGTTAATAAAGGTAATCACCTTACAAGAGATTTTTTAACCTTTTTTTCTATCACATTTAGTCAATAAAATGTTTTAATTCGATTATCCGGTGTTTTCGATTATCCGTGGAACCCCATACCCATCATTACCCCGGATAATGGAGGTTCTATTGTATATAAGAAAATATATATTAATTTAAATTTACCTGTTGGACGCCATGAAGTAAGATGTCTGGGCGAGATCTTTGCTTGCTACTCAGATAAATGATAAAGCAAGCATCAAGTTTAAACAGAGAGCAGCCAAATCGAAGTGTAGAACAAACCAGAGAGAGAGAGAGAGAGAGAGGACCCAAGAAAAGAATTCACATAGTCAGAGCCATTTGAGGGATAGAGAGACATTTCATGCCTCATATACCTCCAGATTCATCTTGTCTGGTTGGCATGAAAGGATGAGGTTATCGGGGAAAATGAAAGGGTTATTCCAAAAATGGATGAAAGGAACTGTTAAATTTAACATTGTATCCCAATATGGCCCGAATCTGTGACCCTATACACGGCATATTTCTCTGTGAATCAAACAGAGGCAAAAGAACAAAATTATGTTAAGCACACATTTAAAATTAATATTTAAAAAAAAAAAAAACTAACTTAGTTTAAAATAGTTATCTTTTGAAGACCAATGGGATGGAAGAAATGATGATCTTAACTTAGTAAATGAACAAGGGTCCCGTTGGTTAAAACTAGAGAACTTTCTCATTCGAAGCATTTATAGACTCAAATAGGAAAAGAAGTAATTGAAGGTCAAGCAAAAGAATATTATTTGTTCAACTTTTTTTAATTCATAACAGTATAGATGAGAGTTACAAGATGAAATCAAAATATCCGGATCAATTAATGAGAATTATTCGAATTCCAGAATATATCTTACAAAATACTTTTTATCACCCCCTCCCCCCAATAATAATAATAGAAAAAAAAAACTAAAAAAAATATATAATCAATTAATGTAAAGACCAAAAAACACAAACAAATTAAATTAAAAAAAAAAAAAAAGGAACTGTTTTGAGAACCAAAGAAGGTTAAGAAAGAAGTAATAAACTGATAACTAATGAAAAAAATTATGTACAATTGGCATGCAATTGCAACGATACCAATATATGCAAAGAAAAATTAATAAATAAAAACTGTACCACCAAAGAAGCTACAGTACACTATCAATATAAATCTATGGGTATAATATTAAAGCCTTTATAGATATAGTGATTGTAATAAAGTGTACATATAAATCCATGGGTAAAATATTAAAGGCTTTATTGACTTATTGTAATAAAGCACAAAGAGTAAGATTTTACATCAGCTATCATTAAAATAAGAAAAAGAATCCTTCGCTACTACTACTACCTATCAATGGTCTGCATTGAGTACTTGGATGAGCATGGAAAAATTATTAATATTGTAGTAACTTTGCCAGAAGTGGTTTTCCGATGATCACATACAACCACAAGTCACCCCCCCCCCCACCACCTCAATAAAAGAGCACTGCTTAATAGAGGCTGAGGTGGGCCCCAAAAGCATTTATTTATGGAGATTTTCCTATTAATCCAAGACTGATGTAATTCAGTAAATGCTTTTCTGAATAAGCTTGCACGTTCCTAAGTATGGAAGATAGAAGATTACCCCTTAGTCAATACGTAACAGAATAGAAAATATATCCTGCCATAGCCAGATTCTAAGTCGGAACCTTGAGCATAGCAGTTCAGTGCCTCAACAATGAGCTACCAATCCCTTGTTATTTATGTTTTTAATAAATCAGACTAAACTTGTCTCCATTTGTGTCAATTTAAAAACAATTAACAAATTTAATTCTTGATAAAAACTTGGGATTATAAAAAATATAAAAAGGGGAGTGATGAAAAATTATATATCATTAAAATATTTTTTAACCACCATTCATCCAAAATTTAAATACGATTAATAATTAAAAATTAATTTTACTGCTAAACCTTTTTTATTAGAACATAACAAGAATTATATATTAAAAAATGTAAAAAGCATGAATCCAAATCAATTTCTATGCATAATTTTTTATTATTATTAAAACATTATTTTAAAAATGCAAAGTCTGATTTATAACACCTTGATAGTATTATAGGCACATTATTGCTCAGAGAAATACAAAAGAGATTAATTAGTGAAGATTTATTTACTAAACACAACAAAATTATTTAATAAAAATAAACAGGACTTTTCAATTAATTTTAATAAAAATTACACTATATTAGATGAAAAATTTAATTATTATTGTTCTCTATGAAACTTGAAAAGATTCCTAATTTCAACCAACAGAACTCTTTTTGTGATATTAACACTAAAATACTTTTAAATTCTTTCTTAAAAAACAAAACAAAAAAAAACACTCCTTTATTTTTATATATATATTTTATTAAATTAATTAAAAGTTAATGTGTCAAAACAATTATATAGAATTTATTCTTAATGCAAAATGAATTTATAAATGTTTCAATAAAGTTTCTTAATAACAACATGTATCTAACTATATTACCTTAGAATTGCTAACTTATTACAATTTAAAAATAGCTTCTTAATCTTATATGTGCTCATTAATTTTAATAAAATGTATTGTTTTTCTTATTGAGAAAACATCAAATATTTCAAATGTAAATGTATTTGTGGGATGAAATAAAACAGTTCAATAAATGTAAATATACACTCTTCATAAAATAAAATAAACAGCCTTGGCTCATAATTAAAATTAAACTAAAAAAGCTATATAATTATTAATTTCGCAAAGAAGGATAACGAGGTTTTAATTTTATTACCGTGATCACGCCCTAATTTTCTCAACCCTGTTAGATTTTTATCACTTTTAAAGAGTCAGAAGCTGCACTGGTTCAAATATGCGTTGGGGGAGGGTGGGGGTTAAATTTTATTGAAAGATGCTTCACTTTGGCTAGAAGTAAAGATAAAATACTCGAAAGTCAGGGGAAGTATGAGGAGCAGGATGGCTAAGCGGGATAACACGTTGTTAATGACAACCAGTGATGACATGAAGATTTTAAGTTCAAATCTCAGTGCCGGAAGACTCAATAACTCAGCATTCCCTACTCTACTCACACCCATGAAAACTTTGTTAATTTTACTATAGTGTATATATAAAAATATATATACATTATAATGTATATATATATATATATATATATATATATATATATTAATATAAACGTAAAATTGCAAAAAATATGTTTTTTTTTATCAAGTGATTAATTCCATTAATTTTGTAGTTCCTATTTCCTTAATATTCATCTATCATGTGAAAATTGAGCAATCATTCTGTTTATATCAAAACATTTAGGATAACATGGTGAGAGTAATATAAAAAAAGGGGATCTGTTTGTATTTTAAAATGTCTACTTTAAGTCCTGATATTTTTAATATTCATGCAAGGTAAAAAATATATTTTAAAACACTAATGAGCATCATACTTAGCATGGCGCTGAAAAATAATTTTAATTTTTAACAAACATTAACTATCATGGTAGTAATGATTGTTTAAGAAGGTTTACTCACAAATTAAAAAAAAAAGTTAATATCAAAAAGTATTCCAAACAAATCAACTGAAAACCTTAACAGAACTTCTATATTAAATGTTGAGAAATAATGTCATTTAAACAGAGATCGATGACAACGCTATATCCCCAAAAGCTATAATTAATTCTATAACACCTACACACTCAAGTTTTACCAAGAATCGATTAACGAGATAATATGAATTTGGTAACTGGTATATGTCGGAATCTGAATAGTCATAAAAAATTAGTTAAATAGATATTCTGTCATTAATCTGAAAAGATAAAGAAAAATCCACCAAAACATAAAGTGATTAATTTTAGCATCCGAAAATAAACAAAATAGTGACTACTTTAATTACAAAGACTAGTTGAATAGTAAGAGAGAAATAGATACATGAAGCAAACAAAAGACCGAGCAAAGAACTTTTCTAGTTTGACAGATAATCATTGAAGTATTAATAAGGATATTTAAACAATCTCTGCAATTAAGCTAAAGGGTGAATATTTCCTTCAAATAATAAAATTCTCATCAAACGTAAATATAAAAATATCTAAGATAAAAAAAAAAAAATGTAAGCACAGAAGAGTATAGTGACGTTTTAAGAGCCATTGAGAGATTAAAAGAAAAAGAAAAAAGTAATGTGGAAAGAATAATAAAATTAAGCATATGAAAAAGAAACCTCCACCAAAGGAATGGAATGGTATAGAATAAATTTAATAAATTAAAAATATCCAGACAATTATTGCAATAAGTATGAATCTGGTGGTATTAGATATTAATTATTAAAATAATAATAAAAATTAAAATATTATTTACAAATGAAGGGGTTGGGGAAAATAGTGCCAAGCAACATTTTTAACAAAAATAAACTGTAGCTACAGTCTACTGTTTATTACTATATGTCTATATAGAGAGCCTCTATAGTCATAGTTAGGTTGCATTTCCATCATAGACATATAGTCCTACGTAATATACAGCAGACTGCAGCTACAGTTTATATTTGTTATAAATGTTGCTTGGCATTCACTATTTTTCCCCGACCCGTTCAAATTATATAAATCAATATTTCACTAAATATTATTTACATAACAAAGCATGACAAATCTCATATAATGAAGACATGGATTTTCATTGAAAAGTATTCACAAACTAAATTACCAAGATGAATCATAATTCGTAATCGTAAGAGAGAACTTATCACTGAACTTTAAAAGCAACTAAGTTAAAAAGTTATTATTAATAACCTCACACTTGAATTTTATTTACACAAATTACCAGTATCAAATTAATTGTTTTTTAGGACATCTTCATAATAAATAATAGAGAATAATTTATTTTAAAAAAAAAGTTTCCAATATATATATAAGTTTATCAAACTGTGCAAACAAATTTTACCTACAAAAAAACAAAAAAAAAAAAACTGCTGTTTAGCAATTTACTTATTGCAAGTAATTAACTTTGTAGGAATAGCGAACCTTGGTTAATCTAACTATAAAAAATTATTCGATTGTTATTTAATGTCAACACAAACTTTTGTTATAACGGGTTCACTAAGGATGCAGCTGGGTTTATATATCTTAAGCGATGATTCTATAAATTCTTTAACCATAAATTAAACAAAAGGTTTAAAGCTCTGTGAATACTTATCAGTGAAAGAGTTTAATAATATTTCTTAGTAATAGAACATGGTAAAAGTGCTGTCAAAATAAATTAATAAAATACTATATTTTTATTTATGAATAATAAATATGAATAAAATAAAAAGAATTGTACATTTTAATATAACTTAATTTATCTAATATAGAACCTCAACTACAATCAAAAGATACATTAAACAAAAAAATTATGCAGTAACCAACTCATTCACAACTATTTTTTTGCTGTGATGGACAAGTATGTTAGCTTGATCGCTGCAGCATTTTTGAGTCTAGTAGCAATGACATGAATTGCCCTGGGTGGGTTAAAATTTATTTCAAGGCAGACCCACGGGATAAATCTCAATAGTTTCACCAATTTTAAAAACTGCGGAGTTATATCAGTTGAATAACCCTAGAAAAATGTTAAGCCTAACTTATAGAAATATTTCTTATTATCATAATTAGTCCCAGGTTAAAATGGAGATTAACAGTTATTGTTTCATACAATAACACGAAACATTAAGCTCATGTTCAAGAAAAACAAAATTATCTATTCCATATCATACTCATTGCAAGTATAGAAAGTAAATTCATTAGATGCATACAAAGACAACAAAACCCGTAAGTTTATTTATAATGTTTAAAATCAATAAGGAATATGCATCACTTATAAGCAGACAGAATGACTAACTCCAATTTCAACAATTTTCAGAATACCACTTCAAATAATATTTATCTTCGGAAAATTGGTAACTCTAATAAGTAATCGGCCAATTAGTGCTAATATTTTAATAACACAAAATGCAAACAAATTGTTAATAATAGCTCAACTTGATTTACTACAACATGGAAAGACATTATAAACTTTTAAAAACGAAAATGTAAAGAACTTTATCATTGATTTATTTATTCTACTAGCTTGGGCTAGACCAAAATTAAAAATGATCAGGAAAAAATTCGTACATTTGCGAAACTTCGGTTTTAACTTCATATTACAAGAAATATTCAAGATTTGCAACGTCTCCCCAAAATGGGATGCTATACCTTTTATGGAGGGTTGAAAAGGGGTTTGAAAAATTAATATGGCTGCGAATATATCAAGTTGTGTATAGTTTTGATGTTTTTTATGATTCTGAATCCAATGAGACCATCCTCATGACAATACAATCAACAGATAACAAGTTATAACAGATTAAAGTTAAAAAAATGTTTTGCAGCTGTATGATGTCACATTTAACAAAACGATCATAATCAGAGAACTTACATGAAAATTATTAATACATATAACAATTTAAGGATGCAGGTCTACTTTTGTAAAATACCTACAAATTTGTTTATATAGTACGAATATAACCAAGTGTTGATAAATTGATATGAATATAGGAAAATCAATCAATGAAATTGCCCCATACACATTTTGAAAAACTTTTTATCTGCCGAACATGATTTTTATCTGTAATCTGTGATAACTTTACTTTCAAACTACAGACTGCTTTGTCATGTCAATGGTCTCATTCAATTCAGTAAAAATTGTCAACAACTTTTTAGTTCAACTATTTATTTTACCACAAATTAGCACTGATTTCAGGTAAAAAAATTCATGTTTTGTGGGCAAAGGTTACTTTACAAAAAACAGATAAAAATCCTTGTTATTAATCATTAATTGACCATATTTTCTATAATCGTATTTATTTATTGAAACGTAATTAAAGAAATGTAGAACTGCCCTTTGAATAGCAATATTTGTCAAATTTCTGGCACGATTTATGATTAATTAATTTACAATAAGTCATATTTAGCTACAGAATTTTGAAATAATACGAGGGTCATTCAATAAGTAAAGAAACAAATGGCTATAGCTCAAAAACGGTTTATTTCAATCCTTCAACATTAAGGCTATTTTTCAACATAATCATCCCCCACAGTTATGCACTTTCTTGAAGCGTCCTAATTCCCTTGGCGAAGAATTCTTTCGATTTACCCCGAAGCCACTTTTGCACCGCTTCCTTAACTTCCTCATTGTTAGCAAATCTTGATGCCTTGATTCTTTATGAGCGTCAGTAAGCTGTCTGGGAACCCATCTGGCACACATTTTTCTGAATTCACTTTAAATTGTTGTGAATAACATTTTGAACAGTTCCAACACTTACTTGAACTTCCTCAGCTATCATTTCAACAGTAATTCTTCTGTTATCACGAATAAGTCCTTCAATCCTCGATTCCAACGAGAGACCAGAAACTTCCACTGGACGTCCACATCGGGGTTCATCACCTACACTTGTTCGGCCACTTTTAAACCGATCAACCCACATGTAAAAATTCACACGGTTCATACAACTTTTACCAAACTGTATCAACATTCTAGAAAAAATTTCACTTGGTATTATACCTTCTGCGACTAAAAATCTAATGACTGAGCGTTGCTCTTCTAAGGTGCCATCTTCTAGTGGTCTTGCCATGGTGAATTGAAAATTTTGAGGTTATGTTGACATAAAATGATGAAACAGCTGATCACAGCATATCCCAAGGTTGCCAACTAACACCCCTGAAAAGATTATACACATTCGTGGAATAGTTTTAAAATTATAGAATTTGTCTCTTTACTTATCGAATGACCCTCATACTTACATATATAAATATTGAACCCACACTACACAAAGAAATCTGATCTCCACTTGTTTCTGATTATATATGAGCTTAAATAATCATTTTGTTGGTTGGGAAATTGTTCAAAATTTCTTTTATACCATATATTGATTATTGTGGTGTTTCCATCAAATAGCTTTCTTACACTAATCTTAATTTATTAAGAATCCAGTTGTTTTTGTTCATTTTAATTTTCAATTCATTGCGGAGATGTAAAATAATAACTTTATTTTAAAATAAAAAGGAAAAACTAATCTTTATTTAATTATTTAAATATAATCTCATGTAATTTAAAGAGAACAGCAAAATTTAAATCCATTAACCCAACTAAATTTATCATTCAATAACTTATCAGATGAGAACAGGTGCAAACTTGCAATCTTTATATCTTCAATATCACACTCTTCTGATATAAACGGGAACCTTTTACATGGATATGGGGATATAGGGCCCCTTAGCCATACTTGGAATCGTCTTTGAGTTTTAGAGGCATGCACATTGTACACTTTGTCTTATAACATGTATTAATTATCTAACAAGTATTTCCTTCTGTCTTCTGCACATAATTTTTTTGTTTAATGTAACTTAAAATTACAAAAAATAAAATTAAAATAATAATAAAAAAGTAATTTGTTTACATACCTCTGACTAGATGACAACATCTTACAACATGTGTATGAGGATGATCAATTGCGACATCAAATCCAAGAGTCTGAAGAAGTATATTTTCATTAACAACAAGCTCTTGGGCTTGCTCCATGTAAACCTGAAAGTTATATAGCTTTCAATATCTTATGGAAGATTAAATAAAAAAATTTTAGCAACTCAAAATGAATGCCAAACAAACATAATTCACAGAATTTACAACCCCTTATACAAATTAAACTTACTAATCGAATAAAGAAATATCTAATGTCTAAGAGATTTTGAAAGCAGCCCCCAAGTTTGACCTAAATATAAAATCAGGGATAAACAACATTTATTTATAAGAAGCAAGGAACAAATTTAGGTTCACAATTAATGTACTCTTACTTGAGGTAATGGTAACACAAGCATTTACTGAAATCCATAAAAGTATCTCTTAGCTAACAAAATTAATCTACACTAAGTAAATTATATAAAACATTCATTGATAGAAAGTATTTTTTTTTTAACTACAAGAATGTACAGATGGAAAAATAGATCAAAAAGTAAAATCTTTGAAGGATCCCATCCCCGTCTAATGATTGATAACTTCTAATTATATCCAAAAAAAGGGTGTGCTCAAAAATTAAACAGTTAGACTTTTTCATATGTAACATCTAAGCTTTGAAAATTCCTACATTGCAATTTTTTTTTAGGAATAGTGAATCTCCATGTATTAAACAAAAAGTTAAACAATGTACAATGTAATAAGTCATCAAAAACCCTTTGGTTTACGAGCAGAGGAGATAATAGTCAGTTATGATACAGGGATGTAAAATATATGTACCGTTTCATGCAATTACCAATGCACACATATGCACTAAATCATGTTGATTAAACTGCATGGAATGTTCAACGGATGAAAATGATAAGAGGGAAAATTTACAATTTATAAAAAATTATGTCTATACATAAAACACAATAGTTCCTGTAAATAATTTAAACTCGGTGGAAAGATTTTGAATTCATAACCATGACCTCAAATCAAATACCTCGGACTTAATGTCGAGTGGAGGTTGCTCTCTATGAAGACAAATCTGGGCCACTTTGATAACATGTTCCAGCTTCCTGGGCTGTTCCTCAACTTTGGCTGCCAAGAATAATGCTGCAGCAGCCATCGCATTTCGGTGAAACCGTGTAAATGAATGGAACATATAGAAACGATGCATATACACAATTGCAGTATTAATGCATAACTGAGTACTAAATAAATAAGAATTAAGGAAAATTAAGAATACATCAAAAAATCAAAATATATTAATTCTATTCCTGAAATTAACTATGACATTTCAGTTAAAATAATCAGATATGTGAGACTATAGTACACATAGCAGGCGAGAAAAGAAAATCTATGATGATGAAACAAATGAAAATCACACTAAGATAGAAAAATAAACCGCACACAAACAGGGAGAAAGATCAAATGAAGACTCCTAACCGCCATATAAAATGCTGCTATTAAATATTAATAACAGGGTTTATCAAACTCTTTAACATAGGAAATGCCGTATAGTAATATATTGGAGGTAGTAGATGTTCTGTTTCTCTATAATTAATGGATAATTTGTGACTAACAAACTAAATTTTGACCATTAGAAGCCTGCAAAGAATGCATGAATGTGGATAACCTCTAGGATAGTACAACCTTCCTGACCTAATTAGTATGAAGGTTCATAAACTCATAAAACAATACTATTACTAATATAAATGTTATGAATGTGGAAATTTTATAGACAAACCATCACTTATCTAAACAAAATAGATTAATAAATGCAGAACTTCCTGTTAACACAAAACAATAAAATTAATGTTCTTCACATTGAAAACAAAATTAAAACAACAGTATGAAAATTGAATTCAAGAAAGGCTCCCCATAGTTAATCGTTAGTTAAGAAAAATGTACAATATCCATTCATTACATGATCATTCATATAAAGTAAAAAAACTCAAAACTCAATGAATAAAATGCTTAAATGAATGTTAACCCACAACAAAAAATTATGAGAATTAGCAATGAAACTAAATGTAGAAAATTATAAGTAGAATTATGTTAGGGAAGATAGCAACTAGTCTTTAGTAATTTACTTTTTTAAACTACTGAACTCATAAAATTGAGGTAACACAGTTCAATCTTAAACTTATAGCTATCTTTAAAAGCAAGAAAAAAAATATGCAAAATACCTTGTAAGAGAATATCCATCAAAAGACTTAAAGATAATTAAACTTTATATTTGTAGAAAGAAACTAATGGCAAATACGATGTTCTGTTTATTAACAACTTCGACACATTCTAAATTTTAGCAATAAGTATTGATTAAAGAACCATTCATAACATAGTTTAATCAACAAATGCTATGGCTTAAAAACTGAAGGATAAACCATGATATCACTAAAAACAATTTCGTCAACTTCTTTCATGATGATTTAGTATATAATTGTAATTGAAGCAACAAGGCACATGCCAAAATGTGGAAAGTAGCAGAATAATCATGCCTATACTATGAATAGCAATATTATAATAACTGTTACACTAAATCATTATTGCTTGCCAGATTTGCTTTGTTTATAAGAAACAGAACAATGATGTAATTGGTACCTTACGAATAAATTCTTCATTTATAAAAAAAAGTGAAAAAAGAGCACTGCCCCAACCTAAATATAAGTATCACAAATGTACACATAAAATTGCTTTAAATTCCATTAAAAACAAAACCAATTCAATAGCAGCTAACAAGAATTATAATACCACAAATGAAATGTGACTAATTATACTCCATGATTTTACAGCTAATTTAGGTTAAGATGGTTAAACTAGACTTCAAAAAACAACGCACAAGACCACAACAAGAATAAATTACAAAATGCATGAAATAACCTCCATCATTAAGCTCATTCCACATTTAAAAAATAGGTAAACTATAAATGAAATTGTGACCGACACAACCAAGATATTTGTAACATAGTCACTATTGCCATGATCTGACCAATATTAAATCAATTTAATAACAGGATTTCTATATTTCAAAAGCATATAGTTACCAAATAACAAATGCAAAACTAACTGAACCAATTACAAGCTTTCAACAATGACCAAGTATGCTCAACTTTCTACTTCAGTATTTGCCAATTCAAATTTATTTAATAATTTCTAAAGAATAAACAGGCTCAACTTGATTGAATTATAATAAACTATAAACCATTTAATAAGGGCTGGTGATAGTAAAAACAAATTTATTAAAAAAAAATAAACCACTTCCATTCCCTAACCCTAACCTTCAAGTTCAAATCTTCAGGGATGAAAACCAATGGTTGTAATGTTTCAAAATAAATCATAAATATATTCCCCAATAACAAAGTTAAATGAAGTCTATAACAAAGAAAACATTGATTCTCTAAAAATAAATTATGGAAAATATGGTACACCTTAACCTCAACATAAACCACACTACAATAACAATCCAAATACTAAAATATGTAAGCCTAGCTTTACTATGCACCACAAAATAAACAAATTTAGACGAAAACATCAAAACGAAGATAGTAGAACATGCATCCATGAAATAAGAAACAAATAATATTGCACAATCAACTTCAGTAAAGGATACACTAGTAACCGTTGGCCCATATCTTGAATGAAGTTTGCTGCTTGCTGTCTGCTAGATAATTCTTTATCTGCATCGAAGCCACATTTTCTGCTTGGAGTATTTGCTAATTGTTCCTTGGTAAAATACCATTTTTCTTCAGCCGCCATTTAATTCTAAAATACACTTATCCCTTAGGAATTAATCAGGCCCAAAACCTAATTTACAAAGTCCTTATCGTTCCTATGGGCTACATAATTACTTCACATCATAATATATACATTTAAAATAACTAACATCACTATTCAGTTGCACATATGACGCGCATAATTCTACTATTGCTCATGCTTCTTCAGAGAAGCAGGTTGGGTCACCTCGAAGAAATAGTAAAAAGTAAAAAATTTATCATAATAACAGCGATTAAAAACTTTGTTATTATGATTAACGGCAATAAAAATAATAAAAACGAAAATAATACATTTGTATTTTTAAAATGATCAATACTTTGATGATGACTCCATCAACTGACTCCTGTAGCTCCCTATGAGTTAGACTAAATAGAAAGACGACAAAACTTGATTATAAAATTTAGTGTACAATTATAGGATTATAACATTTAACCTAAAAATCACATTTTTTAAAAAATTGTTTAACAATCACGCTAAAAAAATTACTATAATACGACTTTTAAACATGCAATCTACACTAGTTTTTAAGATTTCGTTTGGAGGGGGGGGGGAGTTAGACCAAATCGCAAAACCCACCGATACTAAAAATTAAAAGCTCTAGTACCACTCATCCCCAATTTCTCTTTCTTGTTAGGGAGGTAACATGTGTTGTTGTTTTATGATGTACCATTTTTTTTTATTAGAATATGTTTTTTCTTTTGGGAAAATATTAAGAAACATTCTTTATCTATTCAACTAACCCCATGTCCATCTTATCGTTGAAAAATGGTAACCAGTGGTGTTCCGAGAATAAACATTTGAGTGGGATATTGGTTGTAAGAAAAGAAATCAAAAATAAATAAAGCGTAAAAACAGCAAACATGTTTTTTTCAAAAAAAGAGAGGAACCTAATTACATTCATAAATATTACTAAAATACATAACATTAAAATTATGTTTGTTTTGTTTTTGAAAATTTCCGGGTGTCTGAACCCAATATCCACTCACCTTTGTTTTCCCCTGCAATATATATATATATATATATATTAGGGTGTCCCTTATATAGGTGAAAAAAAATTTTTTAGATAAAACTACCCAGACTTACTTAAATAAACAATTTCATCTTCCTACGTCAATGTTAACCCGTGCCGACAGAACTCCGAAGATTTTGAAAATTGCTGTTTTTAACCCTTCCCATTATATAGCTAAATCAATTGAAATATTAAATTCTTTATGAAATATTTATTAAAAGAAGATAAAATTACTGATCAGGCAGGATATTTTCTTTTCTTTATTCTCTTTTTTACAGTCTGGACACAGATTTCTATGCTCCTGAACACAGCGTAGCAAAAATTGCTTTTGGTCTTCCTTTGGAGTGATAAAACCAGCTCTTTCAGCTGTATCATTAACTGCCCTTAAAGAAAACACTTTCCTTTCCGCCTCTGAATAGTCAGCATCTTTACCCCATGTAGAATCGGGTTCCTGGAGGAAATTCTTATCAATGTTTAATCGAGAAAATAAATTTGTGCTGTTGACAGACATAAAATCACTTAATGATTTTCCTGCAACAATAAATAAGGCAGTATTATTAACAATTTGTTAAAATAAGTATAAAAATAATACTATTTATTGTATTAAGCCACTATAAAGGTCTGGCCACACATGTCCGCACCGGATCCGCACCGCAGCAATAATATAGGTTATGTTCAGAATATTTTTAATTTAACTTACATATTACCTTTAGTTATGCCTAACGTTCAGGCCACATATGTCAGACACAGGCCACTTTAGGCATAACTAAAGGTAATATGTAAGTTAAATTAAAAATATTCTGAACATAACCTATATTATTGATGCGGTGCGGATCCGGTGCGGACATGTGTGGCCAGACCTTTAAAAGCACAAATCTTGATTTGGTGCCTTCACCGCCAGACCACATCCAAGCCATGGTTTTTCATATAAAACCGCAATGAATAAACAACGTCGTTTTCCAATTGTCTTTAAACTTTTTGAATAGCGGGGTATAAGGGCTACTTTTGACTTGGTGGTTTTTTGTTTCGAACACACATTTTAAAACCAGTTCGTAAACGCGATGGCGGCAAGCAAAGAGTAGTAATCCCTGTCTAGTTTTTGTTCCAAAAGTACACAAGCTCCTTTCAATCGCCCTGTGTAAGACGCAGATGTGTCACAGTACATTATTTGTACTTTGTCATCGAGGTTCCAGTCATAGAGTGCGTTCAACACATCTTTAGCTTGATCCTTGCCGGAAGGGCTCTCCAGTTTGGGTACAGCCATAATTTGTTCCTTTTCTCCATATGAAATCAGAATTGGCAGGCGTTTTTCTTCAGAACTTCTGAAGTCAAGTCCAGGTAATAATTTTCCATCCAAGTGAACGGTCATCATTTCAGGCATATTATTCTGAAAATCTGATTTTATAGACTCCGCTCTATCTTTTCGACTCTGTGTGCGAACACGTTGAATAGACGATTGGATTTTCGGAAAATCATCACAGCTAAGATCTAGTGCTTCTACTACAGCCTGAAATACATAGACTGAATCCCTTATGTTTAATTGGCATCTATCTTAGGCGTGATAAAGTCTTTCCTTCCTCTTTTTTTAGTAGTTTGAGAACTTACCATTTGAGAGGTGGATGCTAAGGGTTCCTCAAGGCATTCATCAGAGCTGGTAAGTTGATCGCGATATCCTTGCGTTGCGTATATAGTATATTATATATAGTAGTAGTTAGTATATGTAGTAGTCATGGGCGGATCCAGCCGATCGGAAAGGGGGGGGCTGCAGTCCTAATGGGGGGGGGGTTGCAGCCCCACAGCC
Source organism: Aelia acuminata (assembly GCA_911387785.2). NCBI lineage: Eukaryota > Metazoa > Arthropoda > Insecta > Hemiptera > Pentatomidae > Aelia > Aelia acuminata. The sequence goes on from OU426982.1 coordinate 36,995,583, forward strand.
CTTCATTTGGATCTGCAAATTAGCTTTTTTACCGTAATGTTCTTTTCCCACAACTAAAATTCTACTTGTTCTGGACATTATTTGTTCTTGAACTTGCTTTCTTACATTAAGGAAAGTCAAATTCTATCTTTAAAATGACGTAAAATTTTCCAAAGGGAGGGGCTGCAGCCCCCACAGCCCCTCCCCTGGATCCGCCAATGGTAGTAGTTGCGTATATAGTAACAGATGACGATAAACCTCCGATACATATTTGCTCACATATTTTTTTCTCTTCATTTAATTTCCTTTGTCTTGCTCATTCTTCTTTTTCAGCTAACTTTTTGTCTACACCCGCTAAACACCCTGGACGCCCTATGTAAAAATATTATATCTTCTTCAATTTTCATCCGTTCCAAAGCATCAGCGTGTGCTATATCAAATAAATTATCTAAATTGTTCTTAAAGTCCTCCTCACGGTGCTTGTAAATATCTTGTATTTTTTTGCAACTCCCTCCAAGCATGGTGAAATCCACAAGTTTTTTTACACAGTTAGGTATTGCTCTGGTAGGGATTCTAGCTTTTTCCCAAAATATAATACACTCCTGAATGACGAGATTAGCACTTTCACTAACAGTCAATTTAACTTAGCGAGTGTTAAAAAAAAGTACGGCAAGAACATGACGATTAGACGGTAACTTTGCGCCTGTTATTTGATAATTTACGTCGCCAACTAAAAAACACATTTTTTATTACTTCTTAATTCCACTGCCATCATTTTAATGTAAAACAATACGTGTTAATCGCGAGAATAATTGAGAAAAAAGGACAAATGCCGTGAAAACGCACTGCTACTGCAGCGCAACATCTGTGTACATGATTCGATGCAAGTCGGCACGGGTTATCTTACTCCAAATAAGGTAAAAACTTATTTTCTGGTGTTTTAGAGGCAAATGAACAAAACTAACACCTATGCGATAGAAATTTAAAACTTTGAAAAATAAGGGATACCCTAATATATATATAATCTTCTATTTCATTTCTATACCAGGGAACTTACCATCGATTATTTTTGTGATGAGCCCCCGACGATTAAACTACCCTACTTCCGCGGTCTTACTCTCAATGGAAGTATATATCTTTTGTGGACTGCAAAATGTGACCAAGTCAAAAAAATAAAATTGTTTTAGTAACTAAGTCAAACGTCCCACAGTGGTCCAAGAAAGCTGAAAATGGGAAAAAACCTAATATCTATTATATTAACTTTGTTAGCGGCATGGAACCTCCCGTGTATTGATTTTTTGAGGTGCCGAATCTAATGAAACCAAAATCAGTGCAATGGGACCACCAGATCAAGTCCAAATTTAAGGTCAAAAAGTCAAACATATAAAAAATTCGTGTTTGGTATAGTCTTATATGTTTTTTGAGGTGCCGAATCTAATGAAATCTATATCAATGAAATCAGAGCATGAGATCAAGTTAAATTTTTATGTGGACAAATAAAAATGAAAAAAAATTGTATAATTTTTTTTATTTAAAATTTTTATGTAAAATAACACAAATAGGATATAATTATTTAATCTTGTTTTGAGTAAATTGTATGCTTTCTCGGTTAGCTCTTTTTTTCTTTTTATACTTGTATGCTGGTCTTAAATCCGTAATGTATAGGTTGCTTGTTACAAATAATTGGTGGAAAACACCTTCATTTGTTGCGACTTGAGATATCTTCCTGGAATGATAATTTGTATACAGGATAAATTGAATACAGGAAACATTAAATGTTTCCTGTAATGCTTATAATTATTGTTCCTACTCTCCATGAGTTCTTCTGACAGGGAACCAATAAAAAGAGCTGCGTACTCAATCATGTCTGCTCCATGGAAAAGAATTTTGTGGACGGTCGATGGGAGATAGTACCAAGGGTACAGAGTCACTGCCATCTCAGCCGTTTCCGCTGCATACTTGCGAAATGCTGCAGAATCAATCGGGTACAGAGAGCAAATTCATATCTAGTACTGTTTTTAATCTCATAATTAATTCTTCATTTATCCCTGGAATATGCGCGGTTAGTGAAGGATTTTTTAAAAACTTGCAACAATTACAGCATCAAACTGAAATAAATGTACCGCCTCAATTTCCAGGGATGAGAGCTCGAGTGCAAAGGATCACCATACATTAGAAAGAAACTGTGCAACTTCAAACAACCTACTTGTAGTTGTAGTTTATTTGATTATTTAAAATACAAAATAAAATACTTTTTTTTTATTTTAGTATTTTAGAATTAAAATTAAAATTATTTTATTTTATTTTAGTATTTTAGAAATAAAATGAAAATAACGTGTGATTTATTTTATTTTAATTGTAAGTCAGTCCCCCTCCCTTAGAGACCTGTAGGAGGATTTTTCTTAACTAATAGTTCCTTCCCAAGGTCATCCGCCTTCGACACTCGCACCTTAACGAAAGGTTTAAATCCTTATAAATCCCAAAGTTGGCGCTGAAAATTTTACTATAGTTTCTCTACTACCTACAGTTACATATTAAACCATTGCGACCGTAACGCAACGTAACGCAAGCGTTTTATAAACCAAAAAATCATACTTATTTCAGCAACGATTTCGAAGATTAATTTCTTCTCTTACTATTGAAATTATTTAAAAATGTTTAGTCCATAACAGTGCACATATAGATGACACACTCCTGATGTATTAGGGAATATTTTATTGTTAATCTTATACAGAGTAGAATTTTTTTTTTGTGGTGATAGAAAAGTACGATTTTTTCAATAATTAAAAAGTTCAATTTTACTGGTACACACACATTTTAATTTTTAACTAGTTGAAAAAATATATTATTTCAATTGTTCTACAAGTATCTAAGTATTCGAAAACCAAGAAAAAATTAGGTTTGGGCTACCTTCATTTATGAGGTTTTTTCCCAGGTTGGACCTCTGTGCGTCCCCCCTTTCCCTTCCATTCCAAACCCCTCATCTGTTTAAACTTAAAAAACTAAATTTGCAAAAGAGGATAAACTATGCAGAATGAAACATGTATTAATCCTTATTGTTCCTATTAATTAGAATTTTTAAATATGCTTTTTCAAAATCTAAGTTTTTGGGCTTGTTCACTTACTGCAGTTCACCCACAATATATTTCTATGATGGGCTGGGGTGGAGGCTCAAAAATATATCCGCTTCAGTATTCCTTATTAATCATGGAGGAGTGACCTAGATGCTACTGCAGTCAAGGTGATGCACTATACCTCGACTCTGCTGATGATTTAACTGAATAAGTAAGTCATGGAATAAACCCCTTTCTAAGTAAGGAGATAAACCATTAGGATAATTATGGAGTTAAAAATGCATCCAAACCACTTATTATGCATGAGGATCGCAGACTGTACAATCATAAATCGATTTGATGAACATCGCCACAACTGATCAAACACATTCTGCAGGCACAATGTCATACACGAATCAAGTGCACAAAAGATGGTGGGCCGACAAAGTAAGAAGAGCGGGTTGCTCACAGGAAGCCTCCGAGTTATAGACCGAGAGCCAGTGAGAAAAATCTACATTATCGGATGAAAATTAAGGTAGCGTTTTTTTAATCCTTGTAGTAATGGCATTAAAAAAATACGAGTAATTCAGTTCACGATATCTGGACAGATTCCAGACCTACAATGGAAAATTCAGTCATTTTTTCTTCTCACACGAAAACAATTCATCATTCAGAGAAGACCCAAATCCAAATGAAAAATATTACCGTAAAACGAGCTCATTGGTTTTAAAATTAGCTTACTGTTGAAATATTGTATCTTTTTGGTTGATGTAGGCACCCATGGTTAGGGGGAGTTTATATAACAGTCCTAATAAAGTTGTTCCCTCGTAATGTGTGTGTAATGTGCAGGCTGTGCGCCGCTAGTTTATTTATTTTTCCCTTGCCTGAATCATATAATTTGACACTTACTCCTGTGTAGAGAAACTAATTGAAACAGAAGTATTCTTAGCCCTTATCGGCGTAAAATTCTCGAAATTGTGGGACTTGTTTTGCGGTTTCTTGTATATTCAGTGGCGGATCCAGGGGCGGGCTGTGGGGGCTGCAGCCCCTGCCTTTGGAAATGTTTTCGTCATTAAAGATAAAATTTGACTTTCCTTAATGTAAGGAAGCAAGTTAAAGAACAAATAATGTGCAAAACAAGTAGAATTTTACTTGTGGGAAAGGAACGTAAAGGTAATAAAACTGATTAGCAGATCCAAACGAAGGGCTGTGGGGCTGCTCCTCCCCCCCCCCTTTAGGACTGCAGCCCCCTCCTTTACGATCGGCTGGATCCGCCCATGTGCATATTATGCAGTATTTCCTTATCTTTGACAGAAAAAGCTATACTATTACAAATAGAATGACATATTTAAAGTCTAAATCGGTTAATGGTTTAGCCAAATCTAATATCAAACATCGGCAATTTTTACTGTTTTGGTGGAACTTATGTTTATGCGACTGTAACTCGAAAACATCAAATCAAAATGCAAAATTTTACAGATTAAAGTTTTAGTTGTAAATAAAAATTCCGCTTTATTTTATGAATTCATAGTCCACCAACATTTTATGTTACACCATGGACGTCACCAGCACCAAATTATTGGGGGGGGGGACTCAATATTCTTATAGATAAGTAAAAATTTGAGAGGTTGAAAGTTGAAATAATAACGCCTGAAAACAACTGTTGGGACAATTCCTCTGCCAACGGTATATTTTAAAGGAACTTATAAAACTTTTTTTTTCGCCCTCACCGTTTGGGCTATACGGGGTTTCGGGAGCCAGGGGACATGGTAGAGGATTAATAACAGGTATGGCAGTAGTGGGATGTTACCTTGACAATGCAACAACACACTAATGCTAATAAACCATTTATTTTATTTTTCTTCTTCAGCTGTTGGCAAGAGCTGAAAGGTCGCTTCTATTTCCATGGATTTCTTCTTGGCCCAGGTCCTCTTCTCCGGGCTCCTAAATTGAAGTGGGCTGAGGTGAGGGGTGAGGACGAAACTTCAGGTGGTTCTTAGCATTCTGGCCCTTATTCCTTAAAACCAGTGCAAGTCAACAGTCTCTGGAACACCACAAGTGGAGCATTGCGGATCTATGTTCTGGCCAAGTCGATGCAGATGGGATCTAAACCCCCCATGCCCCTTGAGGAATTGAGAAACCTAATAGTCCAGGAGGACCCATTTAGCCAAAAGCCGGGATTTCATTGTAGGAAAGTATTTCCAGTTTGTTTGTCCAGTATGTTGGTTTTCAGGGGGTATTTCTTAATGCATTTGCCCACTCGGCCATCCCGCCAATCCTAATTATAAAACTTGCCAATTTATGCCTCAGTTAGAATGTATTTATGTCCCCTTCCAAATTTTTCGGGGGACTTGTACTCCCCCTCCCCCCATGGTGACAACCATGTGCTACACCATTAAGCAGAAAACAAAGATCAGTCAATGGATGGACAAGACAAGTCTCCTAAAAAGTGTAGCATTTGAATAATAAAAAGGAGTAGGCAATTCTACAAAAGATTCTTGGTCAAGGAACTTATATAAGTGACTTTGTTTAAAAATAGTTATTTAGCAAAACAAAAAAAACAATTGTTGAGTTTATAAACCACTAAAGTCAGGCAAATTTGAATTATATAATAGTTTTCATTATCTTAATTGATGGCCATAAAAGGTTCAGTTAGTCTTAATTAGTTTTGAGGTTCTAGAATTGGTGGACTGTTTTGGGGTAACTTGTCCTATATTTGGGACCTCATGGCCACTAGGGTTTCTCAAAGCAACAAATGAGAAGATGGGGTTTAATTCTCTTTCTTTCATTGGAAATTTGTTAAATGGTAGCAATTTTTAAACTTTATTTAACTTGCAGAATATAATACAAAGGCCTAATTAATAAAAGTTTACAATTAACATCAAATATTGTTTCTAGTTAGTTGGAGAAGCGTTTCACAGGTCTATGCTTGATATTATTTTTCTTGATGAAATGTAAAGGTTAAATATAATAAAAATGAAATACAATTAAATGTTACAAAATCTCAAACATAAATATATAATATGTTTTATGGTTAAATTAAAGGTCTTAAATGTGATTTTTAGATTATTTAATAATTTGAATATTCATTGGGAACAATTAAGAAAAAAAAAAAGTTGCATTAGACCTAAAAAGAAAGCAAACTATAATAAAAAAAATAAAAGATTAAGGAAAGATGCTCTATTCTTCTTCATTGTTCACATTGATTTAGAATTGCACAATAGCTACAATATAGCTAAATATAACACTAGAAATCTGAAACAAATAAATTAAGAGACAATTTTGAAATTTACAAGTAATAAATAAGAGTAACTCTTAAAATTAGGCATTTTATTATCTGATATAAGAGCTTTGACATTTTCACTAAATATACATCAATGGTCAAAGAAAATACATGGATTAGCAGAATATGGTAAAGCTTCAGGATGTCACTGTTGAGTGTTGACATTAGTAGTCCACATAAACATGTATCACTATATTTGAAATTTGGTATATTTTTCTACTAAAATAGAAGAATTTTTTGGAAATTGTTGCATAGATATACCCAGTAGAGAAATACCAAGTATAGTTTGTAAGTGAGGCCCTTGAGAAGAGAGTTTTGTAGATTGTAAGCTGAGGTGTGCTAAATTTATTCTTAGATATATTTATTAACATTATATATTAATTAAAAGGGAACAGGTATGGTTGGAACATCAAGGAGCTAATTTCAATTTTTTAAATAATAATTTAGTAAACTATCTACAATTTAGTATGAAATAATTTGTAAACATTTATCTCTCCTAGGGGACAATGAGTTATAGGTTAAGATAAAATTATAATAGTGTGTTAAAAACAAAAAAGAATGAAATTGGAAATGCTAGTTTTAGGAGTCACCTGAAAATAGCTTTTTCGAAAACCAATATAATTAATTATTTTAGAAATAAACATTGGCTTAAAAATAATAATACCTTGAACCATAAATTCATATCTACTGTAAAAAAATTACATCCGGTTATACTGAGGGTCCGGAATTTGGTGACATATATAAAATCTTGAATCTGAAAAAAGGTAAATAATGACAATCACATAATTAAAAAAAAAAAAAAACTTCTAACACTTACTAATAACACCCTGTTTGAAATTACATTATGTTGATGTATTATATTTTAAGAACTTATTATCTTGATGTAATCAACAAAGATGTTGACAGCGTGTACAAAGTACAGCTGATAACTATAAATGACAGAAGTTTCCTGGTATGGGGTTTTAGTAAAATATTTTTTCACTAATTTATGATGAGCTATTCAAACCTGAATCAGGTATAATTATGTTGTAACTAGGCATGTGAATGCATTCTGAGAAGGAAATAGTTATTGAAATATAGTAGCCTGCAAATGCACTACTGTTGATAGGAATGTTTGAATCCTTGACTAATTACAAGTCACCGGTTTTTATACAATTAATAATGCCTATGAAATACTCAGCATTTTTTGGGATACAGATAAAAAAAGATAATCTTGGTTTACAGTATCAGCCAAAAAATAAAAATTCTGTTCTTGTTATGCTTAGACCACCTTCATTCTATATTGGATATCCAGCATGATTTGAATCTTGAAAACAAATATGTTCAGTTACACTCAATGATATTTATAGTTAAATAACAAAAGGCTTGTCTTTAATTACTTAAAGGAGGATTGTTTATTTTATCAGAATGTGGAAGGTGTATTACAGAAAAACAAAATCAATATTACCTAATACCGTTCAGCTGAAAAGAATATGTTTGGAATTCATTAATATGAAGTGTGTTACACAAGATCAAATTCCACTAAAATTGAAGGAATGAAAAAAAAGGGAAATGATATATTACCTCTTCTTTGATGGCAGGTGAACAGTTTTCTTCAGCGAGCATTAGCCGTAGTTGTTTTATAAAGTTTTGAGCCTATTAAGAAAAATATATTACTTGAGAAGAATGAACTGATTAAGTAATATTGATACTAACCTCACTGACAGTGCTATCACAACAGTTACATATCCAGATAAAGTTCAGAAGAGGTAGGCAAATATCAAGGGACTGTAGCCAGTGCTTTTTTAAATCAGAAATAAAATAAAAATATATGAATCCTGAGATCTGAAGTACTTTAAACATTACTACGATGACAAACACGGGACTATAGAAAGTATTTAACTTTCTAACAAGAGATCTTCGATCCCAAAAGATCATAATATTTTTTCTAATGCTGCCATCATCACAATATAAATCAGAGATTATTTCTTTAAATGATGCAGTTACAATGAGATAAAAGGAAATTATGAGTCCATCTACAGAGTAGTGAACATTTTGTATTATTACTTTTAAAATCCAAATAATAGATATTTCATACTTGTCCAAGAAACAATTTTTTAAAAAATTAAGAAGAACAAAAAAGTAGAAAATGCATATTTTAGAGAAAACTTTAATTTTGAATTTATCAGAAACTTCGCTTGGTTTGTTAGCTAGTTCAATAAAATGATTAAATAGCTCTGTATTCTGGTTTGGCTTAGTAAAAAAATTAATTAACAGTAAACTAAAGCAATAAAAACCATCAATCAGTCCGAAAAATATTAAAGAACAGTTATTGTTTTCCTTGCATAAAGGTAAAATGTCAAGTATAGAGCTCATATAATATAAATTACAATACATCAGAATAATAACTCCTACTGCATTTGACACTGATAATCGAAAAACATGCGCTGAAAAAAAAAAAAGTAGGTCATTTAATTCAAAATTAACAATATTAACAACAATGTGTAGTTATGTAGCAGCAAACTTGAAACTTTCATATCTTGAAAAAAGTAATTTTTTCGTTTATAGAATGAAAACATTAAATTAAATGATTGGCTTATATTAGCCCAATTAAAGTGGAAAGAAATTGACTTGATTAACCTGGTGCCCAATTTTGCAGCTAAATAACACAAATAAACTTTTATATCAGATTCACCTTTCTTATTCAGTGGTTTGTGAAATTGTTGAGGTAAACTAAATAAGATTTTACAGAAGTAAAAAGGAAGCAATACTGAATAAGAATAAGAAAATTCCATATTTTTATAACCTAACAAAAAAATAAATAAATTAAGCAGTTTAATTGAACGATAGTGAATGTTATATGTGGTCAATATTGATCCTAAAACTTCACATTATCCATTACTCATCTTTGAATAATAAATGGAAATGACAGAAAAAACAATAACAATCAAACTTTTATGTAGAAATGCAATATATTAATATTAAAACAAAAATAAAATAAAATGTAAATAACTATTTATAATAATCAATATTTTAAAAATTGTAAGTTTGAAACAAAAAAAAAAAAAAACGCATAACACTTCCAAGGAATATGCTGTTCTCATTGAATGTACATATTATTTTCTTTTTTTTTGTAGAGGTGAGAGATAGTCAACTGTTAATCTTTACATATTAGTTTTCTTTTTTTTTACTATATAGTATCTATTCACATATTTAGAATTTAAAATAATTTTATCTAAACTTATTTACAAAGCTTCCATTCATCAAACAATTAAATGCTAATCAATCAAATTTTTAATTCAATAGCAAATACTCTGATTTCTTTTCAAATTGCGTGCTTATATGGAAATATAAATGAAGGGCTATAGTGCCAAAACAAGGTAAGACCAAAATAATACTTCTTGAGAAACTGTAAAAAAAATAATGTTAATCACAAAAGGTTTGAAATTTTTAAAAACGAATTGCACTGATTGATTTATATATGTTTCGTGCAGTACTAGGAAAGTAACCAAAAATAAATATTTATTACCAATCAGAAATGTATATTTTTTGTTATAATGGATTATACACATTGATATCCATAACATTCAAGCAGGGTCAATAGTGATTGGGCGCAGAGGTTGTAAACAACACTTAAAATGCTGTCTCATTTAATTCAAAAAATAATTGCACGCTTCACAACATATTTTCAATGTGGTTCTTTATAAGGAGCATAAGAAACAGCTTAGAAAAACATGAAAACATTATCAATCTGTTGTAAACAAAATGAATAAATATGAATTCAGGTAATTAGTTTTCTTGGTATCTCACTGTATCTTATTCTCTCACTCTAACTCTCATAAACTATTTTCTTCTCCACAGCTATGATTGCAACTAAGCATATTTCATTCAGAAAAGCCGATTCAAGTCTGGTTCATGCCCCATAACATCCACATTATCCGATAATATATAATGCATGTTCTACCTTTTTTAGGACCTAAAGTGGACTTACCTGGTTTTCGCATAAATATCCTAAAAATTCCCTAAGTCCTATCATAAATAAAACAACAGGAACCAACTCATAGAATTTTGAATGGATTATCACATATTTATAAGTATCATGTAACGAACATCAATAATCATGAGGTCCTTCAGAAAAGTACTATCCCAAGATGTTTTACAAGGAACGAGAGATTACTACTTTCGCTTACTCGCGATTTATACTCAAATTTTTATTCATTTTTTAATTAGTGAATATATTATTATAATGAATTAATCAATTAATAGAAGTTATTAATTGTTAAAAAAAAAGTATTGAAAAATATCAATCTGCAAACGGTTTTATATTGACTAGTTAAAAATTGACAAGCCCAGTCAATAATGTTTATTACCTTCAAATAAGAGTTTTAAAAATTCCACAGGAATCAATGCTCATATAAATACCACATAAAGACCTAATAGTATATATAAGATAAAAGGTTTGAATAAAATAAATAATTCGATTTCTGATATAAATTTATCCGACAGGTTTCTGAATGTGGGATCCAAAACTGTTTTATTTTTTTTTTCTTCTGTTTTTCACCTTGGATTAAAATAACTCTGAAAAATTTAGGAAAAAAGTAAAAGAGTTGCAATTCAAGATCATTGTATTAAATTAAATTATAATGTAGCATTATAATTTTTTACCTCTTATTATTGCAGACTCTGCAAAAATATCTTTAACTTTCTGAAATCATTAAGAAATAATATATGTATGTAGGTATTAATTAATAAACAATCTAATATCTAATAGGTTTGAGATATAGGAATAATTTAAATATTGCTAAATATTTAACAGCTAAAAGTAACCAATAATTAGAGGACAGACAGCTTTATGATTTGGGTTATAGTAATATAAAAATCGATAGTTTCTAATTTAAAGATTTATTTATTTATTTCCTTATTTACAAAACAGCTTTCTAGCCGTTAAATATACACATATTCAATATTTAAATAAAATATACATTATAATCAGATTACATTTTATTTTATTTTTTAATCTTTGTCCCCAGGGGGGGGTAAGTGTTCTGTTATAAAGTTCCAGAACTTGAGAGCTAACAAAACTAAACCCTTGAAATGAGTTTTAGAAATTCTTCAATTCAATACCAACCATTCTAAGACAAAGTATACCATAACTATGATTTTTATCACAGCTATAAATAAATATATATTGAGATTTATTATAATTTCTGCAAATATTTACAATTTGTACAAAAAAGGATCAAAGCAATTAAAGATTACAGTAAAGATTATTTTAGCATGGAATGACTAAATTGCAACAACATAATTTGAATATAACTTAGGTAGCTATCACAGAAATTCAAATGAAAAAAAAAAAGATTATATATATTGTAAATAACCTAAGTGGTTACAAATATTTGGTTTATGCCTATCACTATTATTTATAAAGCACAATAACTATTTAACACCTTGGCTATAAATTAATTTTAATGATAGCTTCTGGTTTATTTATCCGTAGCAAAAAGAATATTATTTGAACTGTTCAACATAATTTTTTTTAATTTCATTTTATTGGTATAAAAAAAAAAAATACTAAAAAAAATAAAACAGTACCGTACCACTACAACCCATGAAGGATCTTGGGTGTAGTACTGAGTAAGGAAGCCCTGTATCTTGGTCAGCGGTTGTGCAAGGAGTTGATTTGAATGTGATGACACTCCACCGCCAGGTTTTCCCCATTAACTTTTCAATTAAGATTACCTAGATTATGGAGGCTGTGTGTGCTCCTGAAGAGTCTCTTACTCCAAAAGACAATCTGTGACAGTAAATTAATGTATTGCCAAGCCGGATTTGAACTCGGGATCTTGAGCACGGCAGTTCGATGCCCTACCAACTAGCTATCCCGCTCCTTTATTTTACACTCATTCTTAACAAGTTTTACCAAATTTGAGTAACAAAACAACATAAAAGAAATTAAACTGGTGAATAAAATGTAAGTTATAAATTATCAACATTAATTTTAAGTAAATAAATTTGAATAATGGTGTACATTAATTATGTCCCCTCATATAAACAAACAAATTTGACTTTTTAGACAACAAATCAGTTGTTTTAATACAAACATAAAAGTATGGATTGGTACACACTGAAGAGGTAATCAGAAGATATTAAAGAAGGGGCAATAACAAAACACCATTGCTAAGGAGCAAAATTAATTTCAGTTATAACCAAGGTGTCAATACAAAAAAATTAATAAATCTGTTCAAATTTAATTAAATTCAGTTTTAAATATATAACAATTAATAATTAACCATTATTCAACAAATCACATCACTTGAAATATTAGTTAAAAGTATGTGGTGATTAGAAGCCGTTTTTGTTTAATAACCATTACTGCAACTGATCAAAAATATCAATTATATATATATATTAAAAAATAAAAAGATTTTACATATCAAACTATATATAAAACGAGTACATAATAAAAGGAACAGGAAAATAAGGAATTCTTCAGAGTGCAAAAGTAGTAAAATAATGAATCTTAAAAGTCACCAAGAAAACATCAGATTATATTATGAAACTCATACTACTTTAAAAAAATACAAATATAATTATATTTTTAGAACTAATAAACTTTCAATAAACTCAAAATGAAAAGCAGTTAAAGTTTCACTAGCATGCAATCCTTTGTGTAAACTAAATAAAGCAAAATCTATAAAAAATTTAACTTCATAATTAAGAAAAAATCACCTATTCTTAAAAACTTTTTATTTCAAAATAAAACATAATCATAGTCTAGTAACTTAATAAGTGCTCTTATAAAGTAAAAATTAAAAAAAATATTCCACTTTAGTGTTGCATGCACTTAAGTGCCATTGGAAGACTAAAAATAATAAATCAAATTAGCCAGACTTTGTTTTAAACAGGAATAATGTTATGTCTTATAAAATTTCTAGATGCAGAATTATCGACCATCGCATGCTACAGAGTTTATAACAAAGTCCCACCAGCCTAATTAGGTAAAAGCTAATTTAATGAGGAATTGTGCGAATCATAACCAATTCAAAAAGGATTTTGAATGGTCAACTATCGTTATAAGATCAAGCTATTCTTCAAAATAACAAATGTAATTGTGAGAAATATCATATAGAACATATATATATTTACAACTATGGTCAGAATTTTAATTTTTCCGGTCTGACAATATCTTAAAATGAGATATTTTTGTACGGTGCAGTCATTTATTATATCAAGGTTCTTTCCGTTTAAAACCAATCTTTCTGTTTGAGAAAAAGAAAAAAAAATAGGCTAATTGACAGAACCTCATCTGAGTAAGATGTTAATTCTAAATTTCTGAAAATTTAAATTATTCAAATGAAAAAAAGTGATAAGAAAAATAGAGAATTTTCCCCCAGTACTGCGAAACTGTCATTTTCTTTTTCTTTTTTTTTAACAGGTGTCCAAATATTTCTCTAAATTTGTCCATTGAACCACAATTAAAACAAGCTAAAAATATAATCATTGACTATTTTTTTTTTCCAAGGGTGGCTGGCTATATTTATAGATTGATTAAAAGATCTTGAACATGACGACAATGTATTTGAGAGCGAATCCGTCCCCAGAAAATGGCCATAATAATGGATAACTCATTATTTTTCAATTAGTTGATAATGAATTTTATTTTCCTAAAATGATTTTATGATCATACCATTATCAAAAAAAGTAATTACCTATTTGGGAAAGTGCATCACATATTTTGAAACATTTCCTGCATATTTATAACTTTTTTTGATACGTCAGGGGACCTTTTACTAGAAATAATAAGCCTTCGATAAATGCAGTTATTTAAGTAACCACAGCAAAGTAATACAATCATTATGCCTTATGTATAAATGCTATAAGTCATGTCAAAATTAAAAGTTTATACAATTTTAATGGATTATGAGGCACTTAAATTCCTTAACTGAAGGTTAAGGGGAAAAAGTCACCTTTTTTTAAAAATTGAATTGTTGGTATCAATCAATTCAGTATGAAAAGCTGCATTCTGCTGGGGAGTTAGAATGCAGAAAAACCATGGGAGTCAAAAAATATATGCTATCAAAGTTTTATTGCATGGGAAAAGAACCAGGCAAGTCAATCATTTTACAACTATGGTGGAAACCAGAGGTCAACAAACATCTATCATTAATACTTGTTTATTATATTGAGGGTTTCTTTTCTCTAATTCATATTTGTGATAATAATAAGTTCAAGTGCTTCAGCTTCAAATGTCCAGCTTGGATATAGTGAAAAAACTGCAAGAATTTCCAAATTGGACAAGAAACATAGAAATTCTTCATTCCATTCTAAATTCATGAACTTAAAGAAATCTTATGGAGTAGTGCTAACAGGTATCATCAGACCACCGGACAAGCTGTTTGAATTACCTACTCCAGTTTAATTGGGGAATTCATATTTATTTTCTGTATGATTAATTTGATAACATGATATTCACCATTCTGTTAAATATAAAATTTGTTTTCCCGATTTTTAAGGCCAAATCCAGAAGCATCAAAAGCCTGATGAGGTTTTTGTGGTCCAGCAGTATTTCAATAAATTACTCAAATGAATTCCATAAAAAAAATTGTCTTAAATATAAATATATATATATATATATATATATATATATATATATATATATATATATATATATAATATTTTCATCCTCCGTGGTTTCATTTATTTGAACTAATGTGCCTGATTGTTAACCCAAACAAAGAGCGCTTTGTCCACATTTTCTCGATATTCACAGTAATAGAATTTTTTCTGGAAGTCTAATAGCTCTGATTTTACGTTTTTAACCACAAAATTTGGATTTCAGTCAAAAGTAAATTTTTTAAAAGCAGTTTCAATAGCAGTGCTTTTCTCAATTTTTTTTAAAAAAAAGTTGAGTTACCTAGTTTTTCCCCTGACCCTTCCACTATAAATAATTTGAAATTATAATTGAAAATAATTCTGTTCATATTTTTACTGAAATAATGAACTGGTATTATAAATGAATAATTAGAAATTTGTAGGGCATAAATACTAATGCGTCAAGCATGATGGTCTCTACCAAAAACTGACTTTAATCTACACAGCTTTCATTAAAATTAATTCTTAACATAATAAACAATAACATTCTATTTTACTTAACATTATACTAATGATAATAAATACGAAAATTGTAACCAAATATTTTTGATTTGAAATGCAGTCTATAAATGCATATTATAAGATTAATCATATTAAATATTTTTACAGTCTTTCTATGACAAATAGAATAGTAATTTGCAAATTACATCATTCCAATCAGATATTATAAAGCAAAAAAAGCTTGTAAAACATAATCATATTATGTTACAACCCATTTTAAAAATATTAATGGTAACATAATGGTAAATTAAATTAACACTAAACAATTTTTATTAATCAGGAAGATCTCCGATGATCTAAGGCCTTTTCTAGAATAAACAAAACAAAACACAATAATCTGAATAAATATGAAATGAATGAGTATGAATTTTTGATTTGATTTTACAGACTTAAGCTTATTATGCTGTAATGAATGCAATCAAATCCGTATGTTATTCTTAATGAAAGAAGTTATTGACTTTTTATTGGAAATAAGTATTTTACTGTCGCTCTGGTTTTTATATATTCATGAATACAAAAATGCCAAATATTTCTTTGTAGAATTTTTTGCTACTCACGTGTTGAGTCAAAGCTTGCTCTAGCACAGATCGCCAGTTACTTCTGTGATGCTGCCCACCAGCTGCACTTTTTGAATTATAACTATTAAATTTGGTCTTCATTAACATTTATTGGGTTCTGATGATACATGTATACATAACATATACGTAAGATACATGTATTTGGTTGGGGGCAAATTGTGTAACTATCACAAACAACTCCTCTTACTTTTTGATAGTTCATGTTGGATGGAAAAAAGGCATTTTTTTTAAAATGCCAACAGCTTAATTTTGCCATGTTTTCAGTATAATTTTTATCCAGTTTGAAAGAATGTACCTAGGATTTCTTTTCTGAATTATTTTTGCCATCTGAATAAACAGATTTTTTCATATTCATGAGGGTATCTAGTGCCAATGATCCAGGAGCAGGTAATCCTGCTCATTTGTCTGACTTTATAATTCATTTAAGATATTTAATTTTGATCGTGGGAATGGAACATTCCACCAATACATCAGAATCCAGATCCAATAACTGGATTCTAGCCACCAAAATTTATTAATGGTACATGCCCAAGCTCCCTTCACTACCATATTTACAATTATATTACACTAAATGAGTGTCCCAGACTAATTCCTCACTATGATAGAGTGATAAATACATAGTTCTGTTAATACATTCCTTTTTTTAAATAGAATGCTAAATTTTCCCAATAACTGTTTTATATGTATAGTTGTTCAAAGCTATTTGAACCTTTTCCTAGGCAACTGTAACCATTCACAAAGCAAATGCAATTCATTCCAAGTCACAAGCAACCCCATCCAAGTCAAATTTATCCCTTTCTAAATGAATTGTAACACTTTTCAAAGGAAATGCAACTCTTTACAACTCGCTTGTCGCCCTTTTAATTTTCATAGTAACCGTTCCCATTTCAATTGGCACCATCGAACTTTAACACACAGTGGAATGGGCCTATGTAAGACTTTAGAACTTACAGAAATAAACCAAAACATAATTTTGATTTTCATATAATGTAATCTTTAAAATTATTGGAAGCGATGATTTTGTTATTAAATATTTTAAAAAAATAATTTTTAAAGGAAGCCATAAAACTAAGACGAAAAATATATGGTAATATAAATTTAAAAAAGTACACTGTAATACACTAATTTTATTAATTTTGAAAGTTCAATGAGCATTAATTTGTTACTTTCCCCTCAGGAATAAAAGCATTTAATGCGACAACTTTTGAGTTAATTTACTTCAACAGAAAAGAAATAAACTTTTTGTTTCATAAAATCTTTTACTTGATTTTTTTTTTTTTTTTTTATCAAGAACATAAGTAATCAGTTACATCCCAAAACTATAAATATGCAGTTTTTAATATCAAATTACATGTTTGTAGCTTTTTTATTTATGGATAAACATTCTCTGAAAAAAGGTAAAAATATGTTTTTTATTTTTCTTCCTTTACTTCCCAGTGAACAAGAATTGTAAAACAAAATTTGACTTTCTGACTTCACCCATTGTACAGCACCTCAATTTGTTTTTTTAAGGGATAAAATTAAAACGGGAACAGTAACAATTTAAATATAAGGGATTGATTGCGACTTGGAACGAGTAGCGTTTGATTTGTAAAAGGGTGTAGTTGCCTTGGAAAAGGTTCAAATACACTTGGAAATGCTATAATTCGCTATACACAAAAAACATATAGGTTTATTTGATTATAAGTACTATCCTCTAACAAAATATACCTTACTAGTGTTAGCTCCAAGATGGATCATATCCTTTCCAACGTGCAGGGGGAGCTAGATATACACGTCTTCCTTTATAGAAAAAACTAACCACACCACGATATCCAGTTCTAGGTACCCCAGACTGTAAAAAAAAAAAAAGAAAGATAAAGATATGAAATACAAATAAATAAATCCAAAAATAAACAGACATTATTATTTATTAAGGACGGTAATAAGATGGGGCAAACTGTAATCTGAATAATGATTAATGAATATGAATAATTGGTAATCATAAGACAAATGAAAAATGAATAACCATTATTCATAATCAGTACGGAGTATTTTTAATGATTATTGATAATGGTTATTCATTCAAAATGAATAATAAATAACTAAATAACAGTTATTCATTATTCATTTCAAATGAATACCATAAACATTCAATAATCATTAAAAATACTCCGTACTGATAATGAATAATGGTTATTCATTTTTCATTTGTTTTGTGATTACCAATTATTCATAGTCATGAATCATTATTCTGATTACAATTTGCCCAACTCTGGGCAAACTTAATGTGGAACATGCCAGACTTGAGTGCCATTTACGTCATGTATGATAAAGAAATTTGTAAGCTATCTTTTAATTAAAAAAAAACAACATTGATTCAATTTTCAATAACTACATCTTAATACATAAGCAGCTAACATTTAGGCTTAGAAACTAAGAAACTAACATTTAGAGACTAAGAAAATCTAAATCTAATCAAGTCTGAAATGGACAATTTCAAAAAAGCATTAATTCAACAGATTTGAGGGATAGGAAAAAATATACAAAGAAAAAAAAACACTTCAACCCATGAAAGGTTTTGGGTTGAGTACTGTGGAAGGAAATACTCTTCTTCAGTTGTGCAAGGTGATTTGACCATGATCACGCTCAACCGCCAGGTTACTCCCCTTAATGTTTTAATTAAGGGTAGCCCCTTTGTAGAGGGTGTGCTCCAGTTGGATCTTTCACCCAAGAGACAATCCATTGCAGAATAGAAAAGTTATCCTGGCATAGCCAGATTCATACTCGGGACCATCATCAGCATAGCTGTTAAGAGCCTTTCCTGTGAGCTGCCCCACTCCATATTTGAAAACATATTCACTATGATTTTTACTTTCACTAGTTTACAAATGAAAAAACTGATTTCAACTAAACGTAGAAAAATAATTGAAGTAATAATGAAATGTGTGTAATGCATATTCTGTAACAGATTATTCTTACAGCGGGTAAATTATTTAATTTCTGCATATTACACATCATTAATATACATGAAACTGATAAGGAGCTCAAGGTTATTAGTCAGAAATCTGTTAAAGTTAGAAGTTGTTTCAGTAATGTGTATGGAAGGGCTGTTTCTTTACCAGCAGCCATTCAAGGAGGTGATTTGACCGTGATAAGGCTCAACCACCAGGTTTCCCCCTTAATATGTCAATTAAGAAAACCCATTTAATAACCCTAGGTATGCCCCAAGGATTTCTCGGCCCCACATACATGTAGGGTTTAAGATTGTGAATTCCTTACCAGGTTTAGGGTTTTCTTTCCTCCTTAATTGAGTGGTAGTAATTACTGGTAACCTGGACACCACTCTGTAATCTTAAGATTGCTTCATCATAGGACTTGGTACACTCTAGGAGTAGGGATTAAGATTGGGAATTCCTTACTTTCCTGGGGTAGAACACCTATCTTTCTACTTGGCTGGTAGTTTCGCTTAGATAGCGCTCTTGG
Source organism: Aelia acuminata (assembly GCA_911387785.2). NCBI lineage: Eukaryota > Metazoa > Arthropoda > Insecta > Hemiptera > Pentatomidae > Aelia > Aelia acuminata. Next base: position 37,015,073 of record OU426982.1, read on the forward strand.
ATGTGCTGATAAGGTCCATGCACATACATCCATTGAAATTAATCCTATCGCCTTACCTCTAGTTAGAGCAGCATAGCCAGATGGCAAGATATCTCACTGAGTATAGTCTAGAGTATTTACTACCACTTAGATAGTGTCCTTGAGCGGATAAGGTCCATGCATACCCCTTGGAATTAACCTTATCCCCTATCCTCTGGATAGGGCACCATAGCCATGGCAAGATATCTCACTGAGTAAAACCTAGAGTAATTACTCGCTTAGGTAGCGCCCTTGAGCGGATAAGGTCCATGCATATTTCTTGGAATTAACCTTATCGCCAACACACTGGATAGGGCAGCGTAGCTCTGGCAAGATATCCTCTTAGGAATAGTCTAGAATAGATACCTGATTTAGATTGCACTTTTACTTATGAAGGCACTTTAGAAAAAGAAGTCGACTTATCTAATCAAAAAAGTATACCAACAATCATCTAATTATTATTGTTAGAGAAAATTAAAAAAAAAAAAAATTACATTTGGCATCCGTTGTGGGGATCTGAAGCACCAAAATTAAGAAATATTACATGCCCTAAAGAAAATAAACAGGTTTAACACTAATTGGTTAAACTCTAGGCATTCTATTTCAGGTCACAGCCCAAAACAATCTTTTTTTTTGGCCACCCCTTCCTCGCTGTTTAGGCTATACAGTGTTTCCTGCACCAGGGAAGAGGATGGGGGATTAATGCCGTGTATTATTAAATATCCCCTGGCTACAGGTTTTGAACTGGCTATCTTCGGGTTCCCAAACATAAGTCGTTTGTCAATGGCAATGCATATTTCCTAACACATTTGCCCACTAGGCCATCCCGCAACCCAGCCCACAAAAATCTAGCTGACTACCCTTGTATTATAGAAATATTATGAGATAGATTTCATAGAACAGGTAAGACTAGGTAAATATAGATATACTAACCCTAAAATCATCCATGAGACCAAGTGATTTGGCTGCAGATCTATAAGCTATTTTTGTATTGTATGGAATTCTTACAGGGCCATTTTGAACAATGTTCCCTGATCGAAGTTCCTGATGAGATACAATTGGGCTTTCATAAACAGCTTTGACAAAATTTGAATCATAATTATCCTGCAATTAAAATTAAAAATGCATTAAAATATTTTTAAACATTTAATTTTAAATATATCATACAACTGTTGTCTTTTGTTGCCTTATACCTTAATATAATTTATGTCTCTTTTAATCTTTATAAGGCATAATAAACATTTTTTTAATTAAAAAAGTGTTATTTCATCATATTTATTGTTCCTAATGTTTAGTTAAATCAGAAGCAAACTAATTAACTCATATAAATACAAGAAGCTGTTAAAAAAACAAAAAAAACAAGTGATTAAAATAAATTATGTGCGAATAGTCTTTGGCCAGTTAATGGAACGCTGTAGAGCTGAGGTATTTAAATCGGCCTTCTCTTGACTGATTGAATGATTTTCCTTGAATGCATAGCTTGTCCTTGGGGTGAATTTTCGGGCTTACCGTCATATATTTAGTTAATCTCATAGGCCTATTCGTTCTGCTCCTCTTATCAGGGTCTAAGAGAGTCTCTCAATATTCTCTGGCCGGTTTCCAAGATTAAGCTGTTATCTCCACACCGTAGGAATTCAAATTATAGTAATATTACTAATTAAACAAATCTAAAAAGTGAATTTGACTACTAAAAACAAAAAGTTCTTATTTAATTAATGTATTTTTACTTTCACTTACCTATATATGAAATATATAGTAAGTGGAAGTATTGCGATCGTGAAAATTTTCGACTTCCGGTTTTCAACGGAAATACACGTTTTGGGACCCCCTGAGTCGAAATAACCAAGTCCCGCGAAATGGTCTGTGTGTGTGTGTGTGTGTGTGTGTGTGTGTGTGTGTGTGTGTGTGTGTGTGTGTGTGTGTGTGTCTGTGTGTCTGTGTGTGAACAGACTAGCTCAAAAACTATAAGCCGTGCGATCATGAAATTGGGTATTTAGTGTAGGTATATGCCCGCGATGTGACAGCATAAATTTCATCAAAATTACTTAAAAGGAGGGGGTACTTTACTTAATAACTTTTTAGGTTTTTTTCGATTTTCTCAAAAACGGCTCTAACGATTTTGATTAAACTAAGTATTTGATCGATTTATATGCCCGAAATATGACTGTAAAAATTTCATCAAAATTGATTAACCGGAGGGGGGACTTTACTTAATAAATTTTGTATCATTTTCACGTGTTTTTTTTATTTACTCGAAAACGGTTTTAACGATTTTGATCAAACTTGGTATTTGATGTATTTATATGCCCAAGATGTGACTGTAAAAATTTCATCAAAATTGATCTACGGGAGGGGGGACTTTACTTAATAATTTTTGTATCATTTTCACGTGTTTTTTTTATTTACTCAAAAACGGTTTTAACGATTTTGATCAAACTTGGTATTTGATGTATTTATATGCCCAAGATGTGACTGTAAAAATTTCATCAAAATTGATCTACGGGAGGGGGGACTTTACTTAATAATTTTTGTATCATTTTCATGTGTTTTTTTTATTTACTTAAAAACGGTTTTAACGATTTTGATCAAACTTGGTATTTGATGTATATATATGCCCAAGATGTGACTGTAAAAATTTCATCAAAATTGATCTACGGGAGGGGGGACTTTACTTAATAAATTTTGTACCATTTTCACATGTTTTTTTTATTTACTCAAAAACGGTTTTAACGATTTTGATCAAACTTGGTATTTGATGTATATATATGCCCGAGATATGACTGTAAAAATTTCATCAAAATTGATCTACGGGAGGGGGGACTTTACTTAATAAATTTTGTATCATTTTCACGGGTTTTTTTATTTACTTAAAAACAGCTTTAACGATTAACAAAAATAAGATATGAATTTAGAAAAATCTGTGACTTTGAGAAATGATAATTAGCAAAACACGTCAATTTCTAATCTAAGTAAGTTGGTAAGTGAAAGTTGTGTGTTGCGCGCACGCACCAGATTTTTTTCTAATGAAGTTATCATTTAATAACAAATACCTGAAAACCTTTTTCTCATTAAGAAATAAAAGTTATATAATAAAATAGTGCAAGAACTGAAATTAAAAATCTTTATGAATTACCTAATGAAATTAAAATAACATAATTTAATATATTGATTAAAATTTATACATTGCACATAAAAAATAAACTAAATACCTTGAGTAAATAAGTCAAATTTAATTTGGTAAACGGCACATATTTGTCATTGAGATGGATGTACTTCAAGTGCTTCTCATAAAAAAGACCACTGTTTGAAAGAAAAAAAAAAATTAGCGATTTGAAAAAAACAAAACTATGTATTTATAAAATAATAATTACCACATCTTGATTAGTAAAAGTAAAATTAATAAAAATGGAATATAAAATAAAAAACCTGAAGAAATTAATATGACATAGCAAAAAATCTTACTTGCTGACTCCAATCTTTCCAAATGTTCTTGTCCTAGACACCTCTGGACGAATACAAGCCCGACCTTTTCTTTGTTCAGGTTGTCTAATCCAATCGTCCCAATAACTAAAAACATAAACATAATTGTTGATAATACAAAGAAAAGGGAATCATAATATTAAAAAGTTACTTTTTGTCCATGAGATTTTCTACTGTAACTAATTCAAAACGGTGATAAGTAAATGATCATAGTTTCATCATTTCATCAGACAAATAAACACACATTTTATGCAGCCTCAGAAGAGTTTATCAATTATGCTAGTAAAATATTAAGATAATTTACTTGTATGCTACAAATCTAGTTATCCATGAAATAATACTTTATTAACTTTAAACACAAACCTGAGAGGCCATTTAGGAGATAGCTCTGACCACAAGGATTTTGTTATCATCCAGCCGAGACCTGGAAAGAAGTCAGTCCTATGAAGCAGCTCTGGCGAAGATGTGTCAACAAGTTCGAGTTTCCCATTATCATTCCAGGCTGACACGCACCAAAGAGAAGGATCTTGTTTCAAGAGAGTTAGCGTGGCGAGAAAGTACGAAAACAGATCAGGAGATACATCCAAGTCATCTAAAAAATATATATTTATTTTGAAATCTAAAGGATCGTAAGAGAAATATTTTTAAATTGTCAATAAATAAAATAATGAACACATTCATTGTTGAATGATTACGGACACTGTATGAACAATATTCAAGAAATCAATAAGTGCATCCAGATAGATATACATACTACAAACAGGAAATAATTACTTTATTATTAATATTATTATTATGAATGTGGCGCTATAACATGTTGGTGCGTCTCGGCCTCCTCAATTGGCAGCCACCAGAAGTCTCTGACTTGTGTAGCTATTATCCAGTTGCGGATTCCTAAACTCCTTACATCCGCAGCCACACATTCATTCCATTCAAGTACATGCACAGCCCTTCTCATTGGGATCGCTTAATTACAGTTACGACATACAAACAGGAAATAGCCACATCACATAAAATTGCTAAAATTTACTGACATTTTTATAGTTATTTTGTGTCTAGAAAACCACCCTATATACCAAAATTTCAGTTGATTTGAAATTGAGGATCCATTTAAAATACAAAACAGAAAATAATATATAAATTGAAGGGGTATATATAGAGCCTCTATAGTCATATTTAGGTGGCTTTTCCTTCATAGACATATAGTCCTACGTAATATACAACAGACTGCAGCTACAGTTTATTTTTGTTAAAAATGTTGCTTGGCACTATTTTGCCCCGACCCCTTCAAATTATATATTATTTTCAGGACTTCAAAAAATATCGTATAATGGTGTAACCCTATTTCTATAAGGTTAATATTTATTCTATCTATGTTTAATATTCTTTTAGATTGTATCAACATATCAGTTTCATGCTTATGCTCTATACTCAAAAAGTACTAAGTCTAAAAAAAATTTTTTAATTCAACCAAATGTATTTGGGCAGCACTGCGTATACAAATAAAGCCTTTTTCTTTGAATCTCATAAACTTTCCTTCCCTACTTTACATCTCTTTTCCAATGATGCCATGATTTCCGATACAATACAACAGTTGATTATTATTTAATAAAATGTGAAAACATAAAAAAACTTCTTCGATCCAGTTTAGAATAAAATAAAAAAAGTAATTCATCTTGAAATTAATAATTTCAAGGATCCTTACCCTCAATTATAATAGCGGTCGTAAAGTTGTACACATGAAAAGTCTGATTCAAAGCCCAGCCATAATGTCTAGCAATCTTGAAGTAACCTTTGAATTTCTTTTCTTTAGGCGGCACAAAAATTTCTCTTTGATCTGGTTGCTATTAAAAGTATAAAATAATAAATTATACATCCCATTGATAAAATAAAATGCAAACTAGATGGGTAAATTTCTACCTGCAAGATTACTATAACTTACTTTTATGTGGAAAACTTGACTAGAAAAAGCTGAAATCGCCTGGGCCGTAGCTTCATGCTCACAGTCTTGACTAACAATGATTGGAAACTGACTGGGTGAAGGGCGGTATCTAATTAATTGTTCCAAACATCTGGTGACAGTCGGCCTGTTGCAGGCGAATACAAGAACTGCTATAACACCATCACCTGCAGTTCCCTATAGCAAGAGTTGTTTTTAATAGAATAATAAATTAATTCAAAAATAAAAAATAATTATTTCTCATCATTTTGGAAAAGTTCTGTCATTGAAACTTCATGATATTCACATGATCAATTTTGTATCCATAAGTTTTAAGAAGAAGAAAAAATAAAATAAGATGGAAAAGAAGACATGAGCCATAAACTAAAATTAAATTATTATAAGTCTGAAGCAAATATTAAATTTATATACCTGAAGTCTTCTTTCATCTTCTTTTCTCGTTTCTTCAATAGCCGCTGCCTTTTCTTCTTCTTCTATTCTTCTAGCTTCAACTAATGAAACAAAAACTTTCTTAAAAATCTTCCATCTTATTTTATATACAGATAAAAAAAAAACTAGTTTCCTAGCCTTCATTTATCCGGAACTTTGGATAAGAATTGGAAGACATTTTTACTATATTAATTTTAGACATAGATGATAATTGTTAACACTGATAGCAATAATCTAATTATAATTTTAGGAAATATTCGCTTTTATTTATTTTATTGGCAAAGTTTTAACGGAGTAAAGACAGACATAAGACGTTGAAAAGAATTTTCAAACATAAATCAATTTTAATTAGTTATCTGAATTCTTGATATAACATATATTATCTTCAGATTGATATAACAGAGCAATTTCGGTTACGTCTCAATTCAGACAGTACACTATTCTTATAAACATACTTAATTAAAATCAGAGCATATTCAAACTGGTACTGCAACCTACCTACCCTCTGTTATTGGTGCTGCTTATGAAGAGTGGCTCCTGGGCATGGCCCATTTTGAGAGGTTATGTTACCCTGATATAATTGAAATCGTATTGCATCTAATGAAGGGTCTTGATTAGCTTTATTAGATCCCAGCTTTCAACTCCCGTTTGCTCATCAGAGATAAATAAATCCCGAAAAGGGTCATTTTCAGTTGAGATTGGGCTTTAATGTGAAGGGCGCCTTACTGAATGGCACTTAAGCCCCTGTTCAGAAGATCTACCCTGCTATCTGCATGCCTATTACCTACCCTCTGTTATATGGTATTATGTATCCATTTTTATATATATATATATATATATATATATATTATTGTTTTCTTTTGTTTATTTAGTGGAAATAATATTTTTTTTTCTTAATTCTCTTCATTTTCTGTTGTCGTTACTTCAATTGAACTTTGCGGAAGCAAGTGGGAGTCGAAAGTTGGGGTTAAAATAAAGCTAATAAAGGTCTTTTTTAACTGTAAAAGACACAATAGTAATTCGGTAATATAACAGTCACAAGCTGATTTCAGGAATTGTGAATGGTCTCCTATAATCCATAAGCGTGACACATGTAAGAAACAAATAACAGAGGCCCAATTTTTTGAAATGAAATGAAAAAGACAAAAGTAAATGAGATATTATTGCAATCTTTGAAATTAATCAAAATATGGATTATTTACTTTGTTCATGAACAGCATTTTTTACATTTCGCATAAGCAAAGCATTGGCTTTTAGTTCTTCTTTGATATTTGTCTCAAGCTGAATCAGACTAAATCCATCATCAGGGGATACCACCTAGAAAGAAAAATAAAAAATATTACTACACAAAGAAAATAATAAATCCCTCAAAACAGATAGATAATCCAATCAATAAAATTTGAGCTGTAAACAGGGTTAAAAGAATATGGCAGCTTAATTAATATTAATGATAGGTGTGTGTTTTGCACCAACCAATCATTACTAAACAAACATTTTCAATCTGGTAATGAACACGTAAGCAAAAATAAAATTTGGTTTTTGATTGTCAGTTGTTTCAAAGCAAACTGATTAATTCTAGCTGCATATTTTAAAGAGTGCTTGGTGATATAAATCTGAAAGCCTTTCAAACTTATAATTTCACAAAAAGTGACAGTTTCAAGATTGAACAATTAATATTTGTTGACAATATTTTGGCGGATTAGATTTAAACTCTTTTTTAAAGAAAGAATAAATCATAAGAAAAAATAACTAAGATGTATTAGAAAGAGGTCACAGTAATGCTCAGAGAAAAGGCAATACTAGCTCTATGTTTATAATGAATTCAAATATTATACTAAAATTAATTTTTTGAAAATGTAAGCAAGGCCTTTAAGTAGGATCATTAAGGAAATAGTAAAGGAAACTAAATCTTAGAAATTAAATAAATATTAGATACTTAATCATTGGAAATAAGGCTTGTAGTTTGATGGTGAAAAGGACTTAATAATGTCAGTAAAGAGTAACCCAATGCAATGAACTTAGTTTTTATTGCTCAACAAAGTAAATTAGTCGTATAACATTGCCTTTAATAAAAAAAGTCATATTTGAAATTATTTCCCTTTAGCAATGGATGCTTAATTTAATAATGGCCACAGAACATAATGAGAAATAGATAGATATAGACCTTGGAAATACATCTTGTAGTTATTTTATGAAGTGCCATAATAAATTACAAAAGATGTTGGTATCTTTAGGATAGATAGAATCCTTGAAATAAATTAAATTTATATTTTTTAATTGCTATAATGTAAGTGAACACTCATGAAGTATTAGCTCAGTTTTTGGAGGTCAAGTCACTGTACTTCTTAAAGATTGCCTTAAGTTTTTCTTTATTGATTGAAGGTCCTCCCCCTTGACCTAAATTTTCGAGAAATAGTAAAGGAAAACACGGGGGTTTATTACTCAAGTTAAGTTGAGTAATAATGAGTCAAGTTAAGTGAACTTTCTGTGCATTGTACTATTTAAAAAAAAAAAATAAGAAATTTGCCATATGTTGAATTATTATTAATTTTCCAGAGATAATGGTACCGAAAATTATATTTTTATTTAGTAATCAATGTTGTATATGTTGACATTAGATTGAAAACAAATCCATATCTTCATTATTTTTACATTAGACGATTCTTTAATTGAACAATATTTTAATTATGAACATTCACTAGATAAAGAAAAAGGATCAATTGAATCAAAATTGAGTTTCTAAAATTAAATTTTATGGATTGAAAATATATAACATATATTACTCGGGTGAAAAATTTATTTTACTAATTAGAATAAAATTAAAACTCCTGTATGAGAAATCTATTCTTCTACCAGATAGATTCAAAGTATGAGCAATAGGATAGTTATTATTTGTATAAACATATATTATTATAAAGAAATTCTATTAAACAAGAAAAATTGGCGAAGCTTCATACTTATGCATAATAATATCTCTGTTAAAGTATGGGTTTAATTTGTAAGCAGTCCATTCCGAGCACAGGTGGTGCACAATGGTCCCCCGCATTGTCTTAGTGATTGGAAATTTTAGGGTATTAAAATTCAAGTCTTAAATATTTCGGTTGGACATCAGGACCCGTTCGGGAAGTTCCTAGAAATGTACTGGGGACTGAGTTTTAAAATCATTAAATGCTGTATTCCACAGTGAAACTTGGACTGACAGAATAAATAGAAAACAATAATAATAACAAAAATATATCATCTCACAACAATAAAATATTGCTTACAAAACCACTTGTTGGTCGATTTCTTAAAAGAACGTATATTATAAAAACCCAAGTCAACAGAGAAAGCAGCAGAATGCCCACCAAATGGTTACGCCTCATCTCACTGCCATCGCATCTGAAACAATAATGAAGAATAATTCAGTCCATAAGCACTATGAATAATACTTCCTTAGGTCATTTTAGTAAAAATTCTCTCCCATCTCATTTAAATTAAAAATTACAACAAATAATACTTACAAAACAGTTAATTCTAACAGATACTGCAATAAATTAAAAAACACAAAACAGAGATGTAAAAAATGAATTATTTGTCAGGCTATCATTCATAAAACAAAAACCAAAAATATTCTGGTTTCAATCTAGCAATAAACAAATGTTATCATCCAGAAAGATAAGATTTAGAAAGAAATGAATTCCAACAAGATAGCCTATATCAAATTACCAATTACGATTGTTTAGATTTTTATAAAATACAACCAATGACTTGAAAAGAAGAGATGTCATTGATCTGGTACTTTAACATTGTAGTTTTATTTGAAATAATTTTCAGTCCATGGTTACAGCTTTGCCTTAAATAATGGTTAATAAATATTCATGTATTATATGAATTCATAATTTATTTATGTCAGCCTCAAAACTCCAAAATGTTACAGCTTATATAACCAGGGAAAAATCTACTTATTTCATTCCATAAAAATTATTAAATGTACCATAAAAATACAGGACTCAATAAAAAATTTCCTACAATATGATTCAACTAAATTTGAGGATAATAAAAAAATAGGTTCATAGATCAGATATTTCCAGGAGAAAATATGTTATACACGGATGAATGATAAATTTAAAATTAATATTTTACTAAACTAACTATCCAAATTAATTTATTTTTTTTTTTTAAGCGTGTTTCCCAAATTTAAATAAATCTGAAACAAAATTTAAATGTAGTGACAGTATGGTAGTTCTCTTCAGGGATCCATAACTTCATGAGAAGGTGACTACTGTTTAAAATTAGACAACAAAATTGAACACACTGAAAACATAACAGCATTTACACATAAATATCAGTTTAATACTTTTAACAGCTAGGATTGCACCCTTTTGAGGAACATTCAAACCAAAATAAATAAAGTAACTCATATATCACAAATAACTTTATAAAAATTCCAATACAACTCATTATCTTTTGAAAAGACAAGCACTCTTCCTTTAGTAGAATGTATAATTATTTAAAAAAAAAAAACTGTTATGATCTTTAACAGAGCATATAAATAAAATGTTGGTTGAGCAAGAGATGACACCTACTATGGATATGGGAAGCATAAATCTGGAAGCATTTGTTAGAAGCTTATCAAGCAGAGAAACAACTTATCGGAGAGACTGGGCAACAAGGCAAAACCAATCTTACAAATCGACACATACAAGAGTTAATTTTGATCATTCTGATAGGGATATATAGGTTAACGAGGGATCCTAGCGCGATCTATTTTTGACGTTCGGCAAATGATACATTTTGAGTTATTTCCATAGAGTACACTAGTGCTTCATCAAAGAGGTCCTAAAGAAGGAGGTACTGATATTATATGCTAACAAATATCATATATACAATAAATTGTTTTCTAGCAAGTCGTTATTCGTTTTGAATAAAATTTTAACCAATGAAAGGAATCGTAATCGTTAACTAAAATAAACAGGAATCATAAACTCTTAAATGATTCCACCCCTTTAAAAAGTATGTAAAAATGGGAAACAATGACAGAAGTAAAATGCCAGGTTCGGGTGCAGGGTGACTAGTCAGATTGCTTCCAGACCCATAAGGGACTGCCTTGCATGTATGTTGTTTAACTTGGCCCTGGAAAGTGCCACCAGAAAATCAAAGATCCAGATATGAGGAATTATTTTAAATAGAGAAACACAGATCCAGGGACTCGCTGATTATCTGGACATCATTGGAAGGAGCCTTGCCTTCCAGAAAGAAGCGGCTAAAGTCGGACTAGACATTAATGGAAAAAAACAAAGTACATGAAGACGGATAGCCAAGGAAGAGTGTTACGTTATCAATTAACATGTAATCGATATATTATCAATCAATGTATAATTCGATTATATCAATATAAGTCAGTATCTTAGAAGCAAGCAGCTATGTATTGTTTATGTTCTACCTTCTCCTATTTAATATAATTAATTAGTGGCAAATTAAACATCACGAAACATGGTGTCAGGTGTTTAATACGGGTAAGAAATTGGTTATAAATCTTACGTCTTAACCGTTAGAAGTTAAAGCTAAAAAAAAAAAAACAGCTATAATATAAAGCTATTTAACAGCTGGTTTTGCGATAGAAGCATTGCAAAATCGTGAGTTGTTTTTTTCTCTTTTTTCTTCTTCATTATATCGTTTAGAGACAATATCACTGGACTCTGATCGTGTCAATTTTCTGAATGTAAAAAAAAAAAAAAAAAAAAAAAAAGTTCTATTTGTTTACATTTCAACATAGCTCGAGGTGAGTACAGCCTTTATCTTCTGTTATATATATAAAACAAAATTGATTGAAAATGTCAAATCCACACATTCCATTGCCCGACAAGATTCCACAGATAATTGGAAATATTTTAAGTCTGAGTGGAAATTTTACTCTACAGCGTCTGGTCTCAAAGATAAGACTGCGGATGTGCAATTGGCTACGTTTATGGTACTCTTGGGTCGAGATACATGGCAGGTGTTGGAAAATATGAAGTTACCAGCAGATAAGAAGGACACGGTCGCTAAAGTTATTGAAGAATTAGATAAATTTTTCATTCCACAAACTAATGTGATTTATGAGCGATATGTATTCGGCTCAGCTGTACAGGAAGCTTCAGAGTCCATAGACAGCTACGCAGCTAGGTTACGCAAGCTGAGCACTGACTGTGATTATAAAACTTTTGAGTCAGAGATGATTCGAGACAGACTTGTGTTGGGCATACGTGATGACGCTACTAAAAAGCAATTAATCAGCGATGCAAAGCTTACACTCGAAACTGCCATTAACATTTGCAAAGCTAACGAACTAGCAGACAAGCAGATGAAATCCATAAGAGGAGCTGAAGCAACAGACGATGTTAATCGAATTGACTTTCAGCGGACGAGAAGAGCTCACCGGAAAGACAAAAAGCCGATCCCATGCAAATACTGTGGCAGAATACACGCGCATGATAGACTGTCGTGTCCAGAATACAACAAGATTTGTGATATATGCAAGATGCCAAATCACTTTGCGTCTGTGTGTCAGAACAAAATGCAGAAGAAAAGCTCTTCACAGAAAAGAAACAAAGTACACCCTAGATACCATCGACGGACAGATGTGAAGCATCTGGATGAAGAGACCGAATCTGACGGCTCTTTCTCGGACCAAAGCAATCAAGCATTTGCCATAGAAGAAATCCGGCAATTCGGAAGCACTAAGCAAAAAACTATTTGGACTGCTGTTTTAGACTTCGTAGTCGGGAAGCCAGACGCAACTCGCAAGGTCAAGTGCCAACTAGACAGCGGATCTGGTGTAGATGCGATCGAAGAGAGCAACTTAAGAGCTATTTATGGAGGCCTTATGCCCCAGCTCGAACCTCCCTCGACAAAATTAAGAAGTTATGGTGGTGCAATCCTGAAGCCAATGGGCGAAATAAGCGTGACCGTCAAGAAGAAAAGACAAAAGCACTCTCTGCGGTTTGTGGTTGTACACGACTTTGACCATCCTGGGCCAAAGATGCCACTACTCTCATCCGTCACCACTGAGGAACTAGGCTTTGTCGAGCTCCAGAATGGAGCCAAAGCCGAATTTGTCGATGTTGCCAAGCTAGTAGAGGCAAGCCAAGCTGAGAACATCCTGGCCAAATATGATGATGTTTTCAATGGAGTAGGTTGTTTGCAAGGAGAATGTGAACTAAATATTGACCCTAACTTCCCACCAGTGAAACAAGCACCTCGCCGCATTCCTGTCCCTCTAAGGAATGAACTAAAGCTTAAGCTAGCTGAAATGGAAAAGAGCGGGATTATCAAGAAGGAAACCGGTCCCAGTGACTGGATCAGCAATCTAGTGCTAGTTAAGACTCCTAAGAAGCTACGGATCTGTTTAGAACCTAGGGATTTAAATCAAGCATTAAAACGAACAGAGTATGAGATACCCACGATTGAAAGCATAGTCCCTGAACTAAATAATTCACGATTTTTCTCTGTTTTAGACACAAAGGACGGATTCTGGAACCTCAAACTGGAGGAACGAAGTTCAAAACTGACCACTTTTTGGACTCCATTTGGCAGGTACAGATGGCTCCGTCTTCCATTCGGCTTAAAAGTGTCGACTGACATCTACCAATGTCGACTTCATGAAATCTTTGCCGGTATTACAGATGTTGTGATTGTTCAGGATGATATTTTGGTTTTAGGGCGAGGAGCAACAGACGAAGAAGCTTCTGCTAATCACGACAAGGCACTTGAACGACTTCTAGCCACAGCCAGAGATGCTAATCTGAAATTTAACAAAAGCAAGGTCTGCCTCAAGAAGCGCCAAGTCAAATACATGGGCCACATTATCACGAAAGACGGTCTCAGAGCTGACCCAGACAAGGTCAGAGCCATAAAGGAGATGCCTTACCCTACAGACGTAGGGGAGCTCAAAAGCTTTATTGGTCTGGCAACGTACATGGCCAAATTCGTACCAAATTTGTCCTCAATTTGTAAGCCACTCCACGATCTTACAAAAAAAAATCAGTGTTGGACATGGACTAACGAGCACAAACAAGCAATTGAAGAAGTCAAGAGACGGATATCGGAGACTCCAGTTCTCGCGTTCTTCAATCAGAAGGTTCCTGTGGTCATCCAAGCCGACGCTTCATCCAAAGGTCTGGGAGGTGTTCCTCATGCAGGAAGGTCGACCAGTTGCCTTTGCATCAAGGAGCCTCTCTCCAAACGAGAAGAACTGGGCTCAAATAGAACGGGAATGTCTGAGTATCTTGTTTGCTTGCCAGCGCTTCGAACAGTATATCGTCGGATGCAAAGAGGTAATTGTTCAAACAGATCATCGCCCCCTTGAAGCAATATTTAGTCGGTCGATTCTCCAAGCACCGACACGCCTTCAACGCATGTTGTTACGCCTTCAGAGATACAATCTCAAAGTCCAGTTCCTGAAGGGAAAAGACATGCTGATTGCTGACGCGCTGTCTCGCATGCAGCTCCCGGAAAACTGCGAACAACAGCTTGAAGAAGTATTTCGATGCGACCAAATCAATCCGGAACTCGAGTCAATCAAGATGGCAGACAACCTGAACATGATGCCTGAAAGCCTTCGCCGCATCCGAGAAGAGACCTGCATAGACAACACTCTCTGCATTCTTCTATCGGTGATTAAGTCAGGTTGGCCTGAGAACCTACGCGCCGAGTTCATTACAAAAATACATCTGTGTCATTTAGGCCAGAACGCATCACTCAGAAGAGCACGCGACACACTATTTTGGCCATTTATGAACAGCGAAATTAAGGACGTCATCAAAGGTTGTCAGACATGTCAAGAACTAAGTGCTGCACAACCCAAGCAAGCCATGACTTCACATCGTATTCCATCGCTTCCGTGGGAGAGAGTCAATCTGGACACATTTGAATTTAATTCAAAACAATATGTTGTGATGGTCGACTCCTACTCCGACTATTTCGAAGTTGAGCAAGTACCAGACACCAATGCTGAAACTATCATTGCCTTTTGTAAACGGAACTTTGCACAACACGGGATTCCGTTAGTTCTGGTAACTGACAATGCGACATCACTCATCGGGAAACAGTTTGCAGCCTTTTCCAGGCAATGGGAATTTTGTCATTCAACATCTGCGCCATATAACAGCCGAGGAAATGGGAAAGCCGAGGCAAGTGTCAAAATAGCAAAACATTTACTAAAAAAAAATGTTTTCGCGACAACACAGATTTCCAGGCAGCCCTTCTTGAATGGAGGAACACTCCTTCAGAACACATGGATTCCAGCCCTGTCCAGCGTCTGATGTCGAGAAGAACTCGAAGTAGAGTGCCGGCTGCGCGGCAACTTCTTATTCCCGAAGTCATGAGGGATGTACAAGAAAAGATTGAAAACAAAAGAAAAAGGTCTAAGTTCCACTACGACCAAAGAGCTAAGGTGCTACCAGAACTTAAAATTGGACAAGACGTATACGTAAAATCTCAAGACGCTGAGAAGGGTTGGAAGCTAGGACATGTGATAGATCAGCAGGGATCTTCATACGAAGTCTCTGTCAACTCCAAGCTTTACAGACGAGATCGCAGTTGGTTGAAACCTGCACACCAACCCAGATCGCCGCCTCCAGAGAAGCGCATCTCGATACGACCATCAATATCAAGGTCGCCATCACCTCAGTTAGGAACATCGAGGAAGTCGCCGATGGGTCCAAAATCAACATCCCCAAGACGAGTTGGACCTGAAAATTCCACCGCTGCATCGCCAAACCAGAAGAAACAAAACAAAACGACAGCAGTGAGCCCGATGGCAGAGAGGAGCAAAACAAATGCACCTTATGTTACTTCATTCGGTAGAACAGTTAAACCAACTCGACGCTTCACTCTCACCAGATCCACCACTCCTCCAAGTGAAGAGAGCAATTAACTAATTTCAACAAGAAATTTCTAACTCTATTATTTGGATGATTTTATTATAATTTTATACGTATTCTAAATGTTCTATTGTTTCATATTATTCATTTGAATTCATTTCATACAAGAAATTTATAATTCTATTATTTTGATTATTATTTTTTTTGTATTCTAAATATTCTAGTGTTTGAATTCTTTTATAAATCTTGTAAAAAAAAAAAAAAAAAAAAAAAAAAAAAAAAAAAAAAAAAAAAAAAAGAGAGAGAGAATTGTTACGTTATCAATTAACATGTAATCGATATATTATCAATCAATGTATAATTCGATTATATCAATATAAGTCAGTATCTTAGAAGCAAGCAGCTGTGTATTGTTTATGTTCTACCTTCTCCTATTTAATATAATTAATTAGTGGCAAATTAAACATCACGAAACAAAGAGGAAGGCACCCCCGGGAGATCAATGTACTATCAATACTTTTGAGAGGGTTGACGAGTTTGTGTATCTTTGTGTACAAGTGAACTCCGAAAATTACATAAAGCCAAAAATCCAAAGAAGAATTCTAGCCACCAACAGATGCTAGTTTCGAATGCTTAAATGCTTCCGCAGTAAACTCTTACCACGCACTACCAAGCACCGCCTCCATAAGACCCTAATCAGGCCAGTGCTTACATATGGTTCGGAATGCTGGACTATTCCAAATGCATAGGAACAAGCCCTCCAACGTTTCGTAAGACGAATTCTAAGAAGGAAGGAATAACGATTAGGGGCGGGGGGGAGCCGAAAGCGAAATCTACGTTCCTGAAAACACAATAATACACGGCTTTTCAATAAAATTGAAAATGGTCAAACTCTTATTATTGGCGAGCGCCCTTCCCCAACTCTAAAATAAAATATTTTCAAAATTAATGTTTCCGATAATATTTAGGGGCTATTCGCGGGCGCAAGCGACGGTGCTGCTTCTTGACTGAGACTAGAGCAGAGGAACGGGGATAGAAGCGGCCCAGTACCTGGGATTAATAGGATTTTTAATTTATTTTCCATAATTAACACCCGATTCAGCAAAATGTTATTTGAAAAATGTCTAATAGGTATTGCTCGGTGCCTCAGTGTTCAAGTTTGTCAGTCCTTTAAGATCGCTTGTTTGAAGGCACAAGGCTTGTAAAATAACTGTTTTTTTACTTCTAGAATTATTCCATATGTAATTATGTGGTTTGCATCAAGGATAGCCTGCCCTTCAATTAATGGTCTCTTAAAATTACCAATTATCTCCATCACATCAACTATGTCTATCCCCGTTACTTCCGACATTTTGCAAAACTACCGGCGCACCCTAAAGTCGATTTCGCCCGCGAATGATAACTAGGAATAATGGAATCGAAGAAGAAATTATGGCTAGATTGAAGGCGAGAAATGCATGTTACTTTTCAGCAGCGAAATTACTTTGCTCACGACGACATTCCCGCATCTTAAAAATTCGAATTTAAAAAACTATTATTCTTCCTAAGGCCATTTACGGATGCGAAACATTGCCGCTAACGCTGAGGGATGAGCAACGGCTTAGAAGTTAGGAAAATAACGTATTGAAGGTAACAATATTTGGACTAAAGAGGCAGGAATTAGGGTCTGGCCACACATGTCCGCACCACAGCACTAATATAGGTTATGTTCAGAATATTTTTAACTTAACTTACATATTACCTTAAGTTATGCCCAAAGGTCAGGCCACACATGTCAGACACAGGCCACTATAGGCATAACTAACGGTAATATGTAAGTTAAATTAAAAATATTCTGAACATAAACTATATTAGTGCTGCGGTGGGGATATGTGTGGCCAGACCCTGGAGAATTCAGACGTTTTACACAACGCCAAACTGAGATAACTGTACCTGGTAGAAATAAATGTAACTAGGGTGATTGCAGGGAGAGTAATAAGATAGGCGTGTAATATTGCGAAACATAGAAGTGAAAGAATTTCTAAACGATTATTAATAAGCGTGGTGCAAAATGAAAAACATCCGAGGATTAGGCAGAGATGGAGATGAGTGATAAGGCTTTTCTTTCTAAACTCCTTTTGGACCGCGGTAGTCAAAAAATGTAGTGAGGTTGTTGGTGTCTGCATAGGGTTCCCTAAGCCTAAATAGTAAATATTATTACTATTATGTCTCAGATAACATAAAAATGCACTCTCATTTTAATTAAATCTGTGAATGTCAAATTATTCCTAAAATGGGCACCCCTTTGAAATTAAAATCGATAATATTTTCGAATTCTAGGTCTCTGGAAACATAAGAATGCCCCCTTATTTTAATATTAAAATAAATTTTCGAAATCTATGTTCCAGACAACATATTAATGCACCCTCATTTTAATTAAATCTGTGAATGTTAAACCATTGCTAAATCTATAATACATGTAGTCTTCCATACTGCTGTGTAATACTCTTTTGATAGGAAGTACACAACTATTATTGTCAAGCAATGTTTATTCCTGCTGGTTTTAAAATTTAAACTGATACTGGCATAGCATCCAGAACTAGTCTGTGAGAGTTCTTCTTTTTTACGAACCAAAAATACTAACTAGAGGTTGCGCTTTGCTATACACCTATTTTGTTAGACATCACAAAAGCAACATTACATAACCCAGATGGGGGAATCAACTCAACTGCAAGAGGAACGGATTATTCTGGCCACAACATTGTCATCTGTCTCTGGCTCATAATAAAGAGTCCTAAACTCCAGTTAACATTTGATTGTTTTAAGTTCTTTCTATGAAAAATTGAGGATGTTCGGGAGATGGTCAGCAATTTTCTATTTGTCTTTTCTAACAACAATCAATATAAATATGAGTGTGTAATACAAATGATTCTCACTCAATAACATAAATATTGTTGTTTTTTCCAATGATATAGTTTTAATGAGGAGAGATAAAACAGTGAAAAAAAAAAAAAAAAAAGAGTTGATAAGTTCACAACAATATTTTATTTAAACTAATATTTGTACTTTATTAACAAAGGACAAGGCTATAAAAATATTTACATTTTTTTTTAACATCAAGAAATCAAAAATACAGTCTAACAAAATTGAATTAACAATTCAAAATGCAAATATATAAACTAAAATCAGGAACTGTAAACACAGTTGTATTTTAAGTAGTCAAAGATAATGAAAATATCAATTAGTTATCCTTAACAACTTGAAAGCCAATTGTAGTAGTGGGATTATCTTCACCAGCCACTGTTACTGGAGGGACGACAGTTTCTTCAGTCTCATCTTTTTTGGATTCCATTTCTCGCCAAGCTGTGAATGATCCATGGCCTTCTTCCATCCGAGCCCATGCAGCACTTGGCTCAGACACACTGGTGCACACAAATCTTCCTGCCTTTTTTTCTTCTAATTTTTCATTATCTGGAAATTAAGGTTTTAATTTGAAATCATAAAAGATCACAAGTATTTTCGTATAGGAATTACAAAATTGTTTATAGGAATTTTGGGTTGTACCAATTATAGCTCATGGGCCTGATGATAGCACGTGGGCACATTCCAACCCCAAAGAATAGGAAGATAATCTTGATTACATAATAAAATTTACAATGTTAGTGGTTGGGCCATTGAATGGCACTCACAAAACATCCGTATTCAACCACAAAATGAAATTCTGAAGTACAGGGTCTCATTGTAGCCATAAACTAGTTAAAATTACAGAAAAAATATTTAAGTTTGTATGAAAAAGACTAAGTGAGAGGATTTGGAAATCCCTTATCAATCAGAAAATTCATGGCAAAGTGCTGAATCCTGATTTTAATTTTTAATTTCTACAAACCAAGCAACTTCAGCAATAGAGAACATTTAAAAAGTGCAAGGAGATTAGAAAGTTATACGTCATATAAAGTCATATTATATGGTATGAACTGAGGCGGAGTATGCAGAGTTATAAATTGTTTTCAATGCAATTGACAAGACTTGGTACTTATTGTTTAATGGCCAGGCATTTTTAGCTCTAAATTAACATTTGACATGTATTAATTATTTATTATATAGTCTCTTAATTCTACAATTTTTTTTTTTTTTTACTCCTTTCTTCCTACAGGAAGTTTACTTTAATAAATATTTTGTTGCCTTACCCCAACATATATCTGATAGTTTTGCCCTAACAGTGTCTATTGGTACGACTGTTGTATCAGATTCTTGAAGGAGTGTTTCAGAACAAAAATCTTCTTCACTTGCTTCTGATACAGGAGTAACTTCACCACTATCCCCAACTACAATTTCATCTGTATAAAAAATACATAAAGCTGAGGTGAAAGTTCAATATTACAGATTATACAAACAGTAAGGTCACTAAAAATAAAAATAACATAAAAATATGTTAGGTATAAGGATAAATTCTCACAGAATCCCTTTCTGATTCCTATGATTTCTGATGATGCGTTTTAATTTTATATTCTTAATTCGCTCTTAGTTTAAAAATTCAAAAAATGATTATGTTGATATCTTATTATATTTATTTTTTCCTTTTAATTCATACTTTTCATTCAAAGAATAAAGAGTAAAAAAAAAAAAAAAAAAAAAAAAAAAATCAAGCTTTTCTTTCAACTTTTTTAACAGAACCATGAGAAACTGTAACAGCTCTTTGAAATCCGTACATGTTTTTAGTTTATTTAACAACTAAAATTTCATATTTTGCTTCTTTTTTTCAGAGGTGGATTGAGGTCATGGGTGGTTGCGCAAGTAGGTGATTGACAATGCCCAACCCAGGTTTTCTTCCATCGATTTTTTAATATCGATTTAATTAATATAGAGGCTGGTTGTACACCAGGAAGGTCTCAAAGCAGAATAGAAAAAATATGCTTGATTAGTTATATTTAATACTAGTGACATATTTTGAAAAACTATTCAGTTTTCAATAAAAATAAAAAATTAGCTCAAATCATCCATTATTTTTTCATTCACAAATAAAAAATAAGTGAGGAGATGGAAAAGGGGGTAAAAAAAAAAACTGAATTTCTGCAGCGTAAAAAATAGGAAAGTACCACCAAGTTTAATAAAAATTTAAATAAATTGGATTTATCTCAGTCTACAAGTGAAAATGTAAAAAAAAAAAAAAAAAAATCCAGTAAAAAAGGAAACAAGACAAACTTGAAAAAATAACTCATGACAGTTAATGAATTTTATGATTTTAGTAATTCAATTTAGTATTAAACTATTATTTAAAAGATGAATTAAAGAAACAAAAACAAATGGATATATTTTTCCAAGATGTCTTATTATGAAGTGAAAACGACTTAGTCTCATCAATCAAAAATCATGCTAGATAGAATTTTTTGGACTTATGATCCATTCCAGTACACATGAAAATATAAAAATCAGGAAAAATGTCTCAAGGGAGCGATTATTTTTTTTTATTATTTTTTTTTTTTCAGAACAGTGTAATCAATTATAAGAAATTATCACCTGATATAGGAGCAAAGTGAGCATTGTCAAGTGCTCTGCTATATAATTCCGCAACTTCAATGCTATCTCTATGTTCAAAATAGCTACTATTGAATCCACCCGGGTGCCTGAAACTATAATAATAAAGGTGATCAATAGTTGATTGATTAGATTATATCAGGAGTTTGGATTTATGTGAATAATTAAAGGAGCATCAATACACAGAATTAGTTGTTTAGTCTTTAAAGTCGCTCTGACCTTCTCACAGGGACTGGTAGGAAGAAAAAGGAGATAATAAACAAGGAACTATAATCTATTAATAGTTACATAGGGCGGAGACAAGACTATGTGCCAGTGGACATGACATGTTTACAAAATGGGATCATTAACTAGGAAAATAAAAAGATATAGCCTTACTTAACATTATATTATTTGGATAGCCAATTTTGGTATTCAGACCTTTTTCAAGCTAACTTATTCATGAAACCATGAAATGGCCCTTCTCCTTTATTGTTTACCAATGCAGAATGTTTGGTCATCCTTTGGTTTTAAGTATATGTTATCCTGTTACAGTTAAAAGACAAAAAATGATGAAATAGTTAATGAAAATAGTCTTAAAGATGGACATCTTTTTATTCTCCTAAGCTAAAATCTTTTACTTCAAAGCTTTAATTGTTAAATTCTTTTTAAAATAACTAATATTTCATACCTATTTGCTACAAAAAAATCTGGAAGAGGAGCAGGAGAAGAAGCACCACTGCTAGAGACAAAACTAGGAGGATCTGACCAACCCATACCTACAAAAAGATACAAAAATAATTATAATAAACAAAGAGAAATATTATATATGATTGTACATTATATATGATTATATATTGTATTCAACATGTCATGATATACAACATCTCATTTCAAAATCTAAACAAATACCAGAGATGAATAAAAACAATCGAACTCAAACCCAGTTTTCTGAGTTGATCGTCTTCCTAAATTTCGTAGATACATCATCGAAAAATGAGGATATATCGATATCCAAATAATTAATAAACAAGCTGGCGCTATTAGTGCTTGTGAGGACACATTTATTGAGTAAAGCGTCCCCAATATCTGGTGCAAAGTTACTATTCACATTTTAAGAAATAAAGATTAAAGAAAAAATTAATAGTTCCTAAAACTTATATATAGATCATATATACAATGTGAAACATTTCTAGCCAATAGGGCCAAGTTATATATTAAGTATTAAAACGTATTGGACATACTTGTACTTTTAATACTTCAAGAAAGACCTTTACAATATACTTATTATCTGAATTCGAGTCAAGCTCCTGCCCTTTGAATTTTATTTTGTGGTGGACCCACAGAATAAATCTCGACCTTTCGACCTTAATAAGTTGGTTTACCTTATTTTACTTACTTCTCAAATATGGAACTCCATTTGTTGGTTTTTAAATATACATTTTTTTATTTTTATTTTAGATTTTAGAAATAAATCCTGCCTGAGCCCAAATGATTATATATATATATTACTTAAGAGTCCAGTTTTGGACCAGTTTTTAATAATATATTTGTAAATGGGATCTGATAGTAGTGGTTTAATGCCCTATGATAAATTAGAAGTTCATTTTTTATTATTGAGTTCTAAAGTATTCTTCATCAAGTAGAGCAGTTAATATTCCTTCATTACTTTGAGACAATAACTATTAAACTTAAGTGAAATGAAACGTTACAGAATTCCATATGTTTTTCCGTTGGATAAACATTTCTAGTAGCAAGCACTTATCGAATTATCTCCCAAAAGTAATTACTAAAAAATATTTTTTTTTTTTTCCATTTTAATTCAAAATCCAAAAGTCATTAGTATCATGATTATAATCATCAGTATCATTATCATGGTCATTAGTAATGCTATAAGTTTGCATATTTGTTAAAGAAAATTGCAATTAGCACCTTCAAAATAATAATTTCAATTAAATAATATGAAGGTGGAAATTATATTTTTGCCATCCACATCAGTTATCTTCTACCACATGATGAACTAAACATATTCTTTCTCAAATTCTCAGCTTTCCCGCTATATATTATACTTACGATATATTAAATTTTCAACCTAGAAAAACATTTTTTTTTCTCTCCTTCATTTGATAACAAAATTCTTTCATATTTTATATTTAGCCATTTATTTTCACGTAATTCTAATAAACAAAATTAAAATTCCTTTTAAGAGGAAGATTTTCATTTACCATTTAAGCCCTATCAGATCATTTTGTGATGGGAAAACCTACTGCAATCAAAGAGTCCTTAACTTTACATTATAAATGATGAGGTAATCAAAATAGTAAGAGCTATTTTGGAGAAAATCATAAACATGTGTAAAATAAATAAGTTTACAGTACCACTTCCGATTACTCAATTTATTTATGTTTTAACAAATATTTTTAGAATCCGCAATTAGCTTTGCAGAATAGCAAAATATTAATTTTACGCATAAAGTTAAAAGAAAATGATGCAAAGAAAACGCATAATTTTAGTTATGTTAAATTAAATATTAAAGTTAGGCACAATAAATAAAAATAAGATTGCAAATGAAAATTTTTGCGATAGTGACCATGGAGTAGATGTTGGATAATTTGATTATGGAAAATGAAAATCATTTAAGACATAATTGCTGAATGACCTAAAGAATTCATTTCTTTTTTAATTAGCTTAATTTACTATTTTTCTTGAATTTACCATTTTTTATATAACACTTCATAACCGGTAAAATAATTGTCTAAATAATTAATTCATCATTCATCATACAAAATTTTAATTCTTAACATAAAATTTTGATACAAGAAGTTCACCTAAGAAAATTTTAGTCTGTTTGGATACCTTATTAAAATAAATTTTACACACTAATCTTATACAAAATAACTGAAGAATATTTAAAACAAATTCAAAATCATAAAAAATGATAATTTTATGCCAATATGCCCTTCATTAACGGTTTTTTTTTACCTCCCTCTAAAACAGATGTTTAGACGGCACTACAATAGGATATATAAAACTGCATGATTCATCAGAGAGAATAAGTCTCGTTTTAAGTCTCTGAAAATCATTATCATCTCCAAAATTTTAAAGTGTTTGGAAAATCTGGGCAATTCTCATCAACATGATCCTGCACAATCTTTCATAATTTCAATTCACTCTTGAAAGTCTTCATATGATAGATCACAAAAATAGTGTATCCTATCCTTTTTTGATTTGTGCGCTCATCACATCATCCAAGCCTCCATTCTAACTATCTTTGATAACTAGAAAAATATTATTGCCCTATAAAATCATGCTTATCTATTATTGATGCTGTAATGATAGTTTTTCTTCTCCCCTTTTCTATTTTGTCTTGTGACAATACTTCTTTTGCTCGGGTCTGCTGATGGATTTATCAACCATTGCGGTCCCTGCCACCATTGTGTCTCAAACAAGGTTTTGGGGCTATGTCCTCTTGATGCTAAGTCAGCTGGATCATAATTTTCAGGGATACATCGCCATTTCATACAACCAGTTTGTCCTCTTATTTCTTTAACCCTTTTTTTTTTTTTTTGTTCGGTACCCTTACCTGGCCATGTGTGGCATACGGGGGGTTACTCTAGAGGTGTAACCAACCTATTCTAACCATAGTGGGTAGGTCGAGATTTATTCCGTGGGGCCTTCACGAAGTAAAAGTCAACCATCCCAGGGCGGATTCGAACCGCCACTCAGTTTTAATCTAATTTCGAAAGATGGTTGAGTTTGACCAAATCCATAACAACCCCTAATCTTCTAATAACACTCTTCCCACGAATTTCTTATAAAAAGGAAAGAGAAAGAGTACGAAGGGCAAGTTTGATGAAAAATGTAAGGGATCACTGATTCCTTTTTTTTTCTCTTTTAATTATCCATATTCAATGGCTCATACATCGGAGTGAAATATATACAATATACAGATAATATGAATATACGATATTTTAGGTACTTTAAAAAACTGAAAAAAATACTTTTTTTTCCTTTCCTTCCCCCCCCCCCCCTGCGACACCTGAAACCGAGAGGATTTTATAAGGTGTTGTTTGGGGGACCATTTCCCATTATACATTCCTGAAAAAATTGGAACCACATGATTTAATGCAAGATGAAAACCTAATTTGCATGGACTACTAATACAAACTAAATAGAGATCACATGAATACATTATTGGTAAAAAATTCAGATTTTATCTCTTTCATAAGCTCTATAAAGAATTATACAACAATTATTAATATTTTACACTCTAAAGTAATAAGAATAAACAGGTTTTTATTAATAATTCATAGGTCAATGATATCGTCGTCACCACGCTAAAGTAACGAATATGCATAGGTTTTTAGTTGCACATTCGTTACTTTAGCATGGTGACAACGATATGTTCATTTTTTAAATATTGTTAAATGATATGTTCATAGATATTTAATTTTTGAAATATTGTAAATGATACCAGATACATGAGTATTTATCAAAAAAATATTTCCTTTAATGAACTTGAACTAAAAAATTAGGATGATTAATTGTCAGGATTTTCAGTCTTAACATTTTTTATTTGAAAAGCCAACGTTTCGATCCAAAGGTGTGGATCTTCTTCAGAGCTTGTTGAGTCCAGAGTAATACTAAAGTCTCTGTATTACTCTGGACTTATACATGTTTGAAAAGATACACATGTTTGGATCGAAACGTTGGCTTTCCAAATAAAACATGTTTAAACTGAAAATCGTAACAATTAATCATCCTATCGTAAAGAAAACAGTTGAAAATTACACACCTATAAAGTAAATTATAGATATTTCGAATAACTCTTTTTGAGTGATTGAAACAAACAGAAAATTTGCAACATAATTTTATTATTTTATCTATGGGATAACTTTTGGTTTAGAATTCTTTTTATGTAATTTCGCAGGGATAACTACTAAACATTTGTTAGAAGAGCACTTATCGGCATTGGTAGAGGGTTCCAAGGAATGACTAGAACTATAAGATCCTGATAGAGAGAATGTAATTGGGCATATTGCTGGATTCACCATCCGAACTGTAAACCGCTCCAGGGAACAATCAAATTTTTCACTTGTCACAGAAAGAAAGCTACCTTGAACAACACGATAATCTATTTCATTAGATCGTTATAAATCTTACTTCAATAATTAAAATGAAAAACTTACATCTAAAATCAATATCTTGGCAGACAGACTATTTTCAAAAGAAACTAAAATCAATTCATTTTGTTATTACGAAATCTCAAATACTACTTCTTTGGATTATTTCATTAAGTTTACTTAATGAACTTATTTCATTAAGTTTGTTTCATCCACAAAATTTATCTTTGATTCATGATAAAGCACTGATTTTATCATATATCAGGTAAATAAAGTTCACCAAAATCAATAGAAATAAATATTAACATAATATATAAAAGAGAAGAATAAAAAAAATAAGCTCAAGCAATTTAACTTATGAAGTATACCTAAATTATATACTGTTAAAATTAATTGAATAGATATAACTTTCTTTTATACTACAGAAAACTCTTAATTGCAGAAGAGGAAATATTAGATGTTCACTGATATGAAAGTCAAATGATAGACTTTAGCCTGCTACAGGCAGTACACTCTTGCCGGGGCAAAGTGGAGCACAATTGCAGCACCCTGCATTGTCTCAGCTCTGCACTACTCGCCTCGCCAATACTCCAAAAAGGTTGGTCCCGGGACATGAGTCTAAGGACCCGAAGGGAAGTGAGGGAGGAAAGTCAACGAGCCTTTTATGGAAAATAGATGTCAGTGACTAAATAATAATGAAACTGTTAACAAGGTAGTTAATCTTAATTATTTCCAATACATAATTGGTTCCTTAACCTCCTGGGATATTGTAATTATTATATAGGTTTAGTTGCATCAACTGTAAATGAATAAATGAGATTTATATGGAAATTGTCCTGGTGATTGCTCCATTACAGTTGATGCAACTAAACCTGTAGAATAAGGTAGTTAATGATCATAAATTGATATAATCTAATGTTAACTGATATATTACTTAATATGTGATATTTAACTAAAAAAATGAGATGAATATATTTCAGTGAAGTGAACATATAAATAATGCTGAAACTACTATTAAGTTTTTCTGTGGAGTAATGTGTGATTTCTTTAACATGGTATCAGTTACTTTATAAAATAAACCACATTTAAATGTTTATCACAATTGAAGGGGTCGGGGCAGAATAGTGCCAAGCAACATTTTTAATAAAAATAAACTGTAGCTGCAGTCTGCTGTATATTGCGTAGGACTATATGTCTATGATGGAAATGCCAACTAAATATGACTATATAGAGCCTCTATAGTCATATTTAGGTGGCATTTCCATCATAGACATATAGTCCTATGTAATTTACAGCAGACTGCAGCTACATTTTATTTTTATTAAAAATGTTGCTTGACACTATTCTGCCCCGACACCTACAGTTACATGTTTAAATAGTGTCACGTGGAAAGCTAAGCAGCCCATTGAACCTAGGAGACCCTGAGAGAGAGGGGGAACTCCTAGAAGAGGCTGGCCCAGACAAATAGAAGGGGCAGTCTGAGATGTAGAGAGTCTAAGTCTGGGACAGTCAGAGTGAGGCTGAGGCAGGCACCGACAGGCCTGGAGTGGGATCCGAGTAGTATCGTAGCCCCAAGTATCGAGTACATGAGTGGCCCCAAGTATTTATGAGTTATGAGACCCCCCTTTTTTTGGTAGTTGGGACCTGTAGATGGTTTATTGTAAATAAATAAATGATATAAATAGTCTCAGGTTTAATTGATTACCACACAACCCTTGCCCAAAGATCCGTGTCACGATGGACTGGTAGATATTAGAGAAGAGGGGTGACAATACAATCAATTTTCTATTCAAAGCACTAATAAAAAGGCTTTTTATATCAAAATAGTAATAGTTTATTGATGTCCATACCTCACAGGGGGGGGGGGGCCTGGAACTGGAAGGGGCAACTTACTTTAAAAAACCCTAAGCTAATGCCCATCGTATAATGTAAATGGCCACATTTCTAATTCACAAAAAAAAATGTTGAAAGGATGATAGTTTTGTAAATTTTCTTAATAAGTTGTAGCATAGAAATTGCGAATAAAATTATTTTAAAATAGAAGAAACAAGACGAATTCTCTGTCTTTAACACAGACTTCTCGATATGTTCTTCAGATTAATCATTAATTGTAATTTTAGAATGATAAGGATAAGGTATATTGGTACATTTTATGAAAAAAAAGTATATAATTATCAACAATGATACAAATAAAATAATTGCTATGATAATTGTAGATATTAAAAATTATTTCAGTAATGAAAAAGAATAATACATACTATTTGGAGAACATTCGAGAGGTGTTGAAGGACATTTGGGAGGTGATGATGCAGGTGTCTTCATAGCGCGTGTGACCTTATCCAAGAAATGATCAAGCTGGCGCAAAGAAAGTGCATTATGAAGGGTTTCAAGCGGTCTAATTGGAGGAACTCCACCACATCCCTCTAAGAAAAGTAATATGATTTATAAATTAACGGATTGAAAGTTTTGAAAAAAAAAAAGTGCCAAAATTAATACATACATACATAATTGGTATACATTAAATGCTTCCTAAAATGAATAACTCAGAATATAATTATAAAAATTATTTTAACAGTAAAAGATATCCTTAAAACAATACAAAAATTACTTCGAAAACATTCATGTTAACTGCTTCTTTCCGAAAATTCAAATAAATACATTTTTATTAAATTACAATATCATGAATATAATACAAATGTAATATATTCATTGGTGATTTAAAAAAAAATTATTTTGAAAATATAACTCATGAAACTCGATTATTCAACCGATGCACTTAATATTAGAATAAAATGGATCTTTGGGTGACAGTAACCTCTCTAATCCACTAATTGCAACAATAATAAATAGGTATTGTCAGCAAAAGTGAGCAACCAGCAAGTTCGAAATTTTCTAAATTAAAGTTATTTCATGCATATTGATTAACTCTTAATGTTTTCTACATGATATTATATCCATTGCTGATTAATAATACAGTGAAATCTCAGCAATACTTAAAAAATAATAATAATAAAAAACAGGAGGGGTGGATGAAAAGTTTTGTCCAGAAGAGGATAAAGGGTATACTGCTTAGTTGAATTTTAGAGAACTATTGCATGCCCATGCACTTTCCTCATGTTTTTTTCTTTTTATGATAACCTCAACTTCCAGAAAAATAGAATGAAGTATTCCAAAGGAAAACATACGCTAGGGCAACTAATCCATATCCTAATGAAGAAGGGAGGAGAAAAATCCTCAAAAGTAAAAATAAATGATAAAAAAATGGGATAAAAAAGAATTTTATTTACACAAAAAAAAAAAAAAAAAAAAAAAACTCAATGCTTTTATATGCCTATATTTACAGTTAATTATGGTTTATGATTATTTTCATAAAACTTTTATCACTTTCATTTGCTTTAGTTTTCTGAAACACCCACCCTCTTTAATCTGAATTTATCTATAACTAGCTAGGGTGTCCGGCTTCGCTCCGAGAGTTGTGTGATAGTTTTAACAGAAAAACTTTAAAATACAATATGAAAGGAAACATAGAACATAATTATCACCTTCTTGAAACTTCGGTTTTAACTTGTGTTAATAGTAAGATTCGGGATGTGCAGAGTCCGCCCAAATAAGGAACCATATATACTTTATGGGGGTTAAAATGGTAAATAAAAAATTAATTTTGCTGCAAATTGGTCGATTTATGAACTGTTTTTGATGGTTTCTGTGATTCTTAATCTTATAAGCCCATTCCATGCAGTCAACAGATAATAAGTTATTAGTTTATAGTTAAAAAATCAGTTTATTAAAAAAAATCAGAGTATTTAAAATCAGTCTCAGTTTTAAAGAACTCATATTTCGAGCACATCTTAGGCGCCGACTACTGGTGGCTCGACTCTCTCCTCAATGGAGCAGTTATAGTCTGTGAAAATTTTCAATCTACAAACTGCAAAGCCATGTGAATTTGCCATTCGATTTAGTGATGTAAAAACTGTTTATCACTATATTTAACTTAACACGACCATATTAATTAAAAAATTCATTCAAATGATTACTTAACAAATCCCTGTACAGACAATCTGGCTATTAATTTCAATTTTCCATTTTCTATGAAAGTATTTATTCATTGAATGATGTACATATGAAGTTTTTTAACAAGTTAACACTTTTCCATTAATTGGTAGTATTTGTTAACTTTCTTGTAGGTTTTGTGATCATCTTATTAAATTTTACGCATATTTAGCTAAAGATTTTTGAAATAAAAGTTACGTACATTTAACAGAGAAATCCACAATAGACTTATTTCTGATTAGTCGACTTACATATATCTGTAAATCGCATCTCGAATTGTTAAAACTCTAAATATATGAATTTTGAGTTATAAATGCTGTTTGAATAATAATGACAAAACCTGTAATGCCATAAGAGTCACAATACTATTGATAATTTCATTAGCTTAAGGCATAATTTACCATATTCTTGATTGTGGATGATCGTGTTATCGCAAGTAGAGGGCTACTTTTGAGTTACAGTTAGTACAACTGGTACTAAATACCCAGCTAGACTATTTTCTATAGTCGCTATTTGTTGATACATAATGACAGAAAGCAGTTGAAACTTCAAATGCCATTTTAAAAAAAAAAAATTTGTTTTTTGAGTTTTAACCATCTTTTTTCCGACGTGGGATATGTGCATATCAACTATAATCTGTTACAACTTTCGACCTGTTGAATGTAACGTCATGGAAATGATCCTATTAGATCCCGAAGTATAGAAACTACCGAAGATTCATAGAAACATTTTTTAAAAACTTTTCTTCCATTTTAACCCCCGCTAATTTGGGCGAACTTAGCAGATCTTGAATCTTACTACTAATACAAAATCAAAACAAAAATTTCATGAAGGCAAATTTTTTTTATCATATTTCTTTTTATCCTGAACCATGAGGGTCATAAATTCTTATTGAAAATGTTCTGGAATTGGAGTTGCCATTTTGTCAACTGGAAGGCTCATATACGTACTAATCAAACTAACTTCTTTTTCATAACTACAATAAGAAAACTTCAAACTTTTTATTTTCGATTTATATTCTGTCAAGTTCTCTTTTTTTTTTTCTGTATGTTTTTATTCGTTCACTGTAATACTAAGAAATGTTCACTTTCATTAAATTTACTTAAATATTATATATTGATTAAATGTAATGTGTCGATAAATTAGCCTTCTTATGTGAAAATTAATTTGTTAAGGAATCCAGTTGGTTTTCTAATTCATTGCAGAGATGTCCAATAACTATTTAGAAACACAAAGGAGAAACTTATTATTTTAACTTAATTTTGAGTAATTTAAAAAAAACAGCTGTAAAAAATAATTATAACCATTACCAACTGAATGAATGAACAATAAAAATCAGGGTTTGAAATCGATAATTATTAAAATCAAAATAAAAATCAAATCGGATCATTAGAAAATAATTAGATTTTCGAATTTCTTTCACGCGGGCGTGCACTTTTATGTTATCGAGGGGCGGTGTTCTTTAAAAAAATATTCATTTTGTATTTTAGTATAGGGGGGGCGTACTAATACAAAATTAAATTTTCGGATTTCTTTCACACAGGGATCCATTTTTAAGTTATCGGGGACGATGTAGTTGGAAAAAATATTTATTTTGTGCTTTAGTGGCAGGGGGGGGGGGTGCACTGGTAATAATTAGATTTTCCGATTTCTTCCACATATTAGTGCGCCCCCCCCAAACTAAAATACAAAATGAATATTTTTTTAAAGAATACCGCTACCGATATCATATAAGTGGACCCCCGTTTGAAATAAATCCGAAAATATAATTTTTTATAGTGCGCCTCCCCACTAAAATAAAAAATGAATATGTTTTTCAAAAACATCGCCCCCGATAACATAAAATTGGACCCCCGTGTAAAAGATATCGGAAAATCAAACTATTTTCAGTGCGCCTCCCCCCCACCGATAAAATACAAAATTAATATTTCTTTTAAAAACACCATCCCCGATAACATATAATTGGACTCCCGTGTGAAAAAAATGCGAAAATCTAATTTTTTTATAGTGCCTCCCCTCCCCCCCCACTAGAATACAAAATTAATACTTTATTCAAAAACACGGACTCCGATAACATAAAATTGCACCCTGTGTGAAAGAAATCCGAAAATCTAATTTGCTTTTAAAAGGTGATTTTTATTTTCTGATCAATATTTTTTTGATCACAATTTAATCATTATTATTTATTTAATACCATATGACTCGGTGAGTGATAATTATTTTTAATACAATTAATATCAAAGATTGATTTAAATTTTTATTTATAAATCAAGAATGATTTTTAAATTAAAAATCATAAATAATAATTATTATATGATATTTTAGAAAAAATAATTATCGATTTCAAACCCTTATAAAAATTGAGTGAAACGCACCCTAGCGCTTCCTAGTAGTCTGGATCTCGAACTAAATTTTTCATTCATAAACTCATATGGCATTTACAGATAGGCTTAAAATTGCAGCCCTTGTCCCTTTAACATTATACCCTAAAGATAAAAACAGAAACCTTCTTCATGGTTAGGGGCTATAGGGGTACATGAGGACATAATTTTCTTGATCATATAGAGAGTCGTTTTTGAGCCTTATACGGCATGCACATTGCACACTTTGCTTTATAATATATATTGATAATGACTAAAACAACTCATACAGAAGTTTACTGAGAATACACTGTATTAAAAAAACAACCTTAATATAAATATTGAACCTTATAATTCAATTGATGAAATAATAATTTATCTTTTCTGAATAGTCAGGACTTGGTAAATAATATTTTTTCTCATTTTCGCCAATGAAATTTTGTTCATGTACTATTATAATTTACCACGTTACAATATAAAACTTGCATGGAGATGGAACATGGCTTGAGAATTTTTAAAATAAAAAATAGAACAAATAATACTCACAAGTTCAAAACCTGCAAAAGTCTAGGAAGAGGAACCAATACTCAGTGTTACCGAGGAAAAGAAAAAAGTGATGTTATAAGGCCATGATGACCCCACCTCCGAACTAGCCTCTTTCCAGCTCAAAAGACAGAACAATCACCTCTTCAATTTACATACCAACATATTTCATAGCACGAATATGTAAGAGTTTGCTGTTGTAAGGATAATTATTTAATAAGAAAAAAAATGTAACCTCATGTAAATGTCTAGTTATTAGCAACACGGGCGTCACCGCTGGGGGGGACAGGGGGGACGCGTCCCCCCCAATATTTTGACAGGAGGGGACTGTCCCCCCCAATATTTTGACAGGAGGACCCAACGTAAAAAATTAAATAGAATGCGATCCTCAATTACTTTATATAAAAATACATACATAAATAATTAAAACACTACCTAAGTAAATAGCACAGAACACTCTTCACACCAAACTTTATACAAAAAAGTTCATAAGGTTGATAAATGTATATTAAGATTAGAAAAGAGTAAACTTAACAAGATAAATTTTAAAATAATTCTATATTGAAGCAGTCTTATTTAGATAATATTAAGAGGTGTGAAGATGCAAAAGGTGGTCAATTCGTAAATATTTACTTTGTTATTTTTTAAGTATTTTTAATTTAGTATTTTATTGTTTTTCATTATATTTAGCGTCTAATTTAATAGATGGTATATGCTTTAATCATCATAATGTTCTATATATGATCAACTTTCACATTCGAAATTTGAATCGAGTAGGAAAGTAGCAATCAACTGAAGATAAGAAACTAGCTAGCAAGCTGAACTAACAATCTACAAGGTTTTGATTTATTTTAGAAATATGAATAATGAACTTTTAATTCTTTGTTGTCTTTAAATAATTTCGTGTTTTCATAAATCATTGAGAAATATCTAGTTTATTAACTTTTTTTTCCCTATTTTATAGACTTTATTTCATTTTCAATGGGATAGTTCCAATTTCTTTATTTATTTTCAAATTTTTAACTTTGGTATCTGAAAAAGATTGATGATAGATTTTAAATGTAATTGTTGATCAAAGACCTCTGAGGAAATTATAATTTCCCAGAAAACAACGGCCTGATTAATGGATATTTTCGTATTTTATGAAAATTTTAAAACTTAATTTTACCACCAATGGCATCTCCACAGGTCATATAATCTAACATTTTTGACATCACACTACAAAAATAATATACTTGTATAAGTTTAAATTTCTATGAATGAGTAACAAAAAATTTGTAAAAATTAAACATTTATTGTGTAATAAACAGATTGATAAGAAAATGAAATTCTATGTGGTATAATGTAATTTTGAATCATTTCTAGAAAGTACTTGAGAATGTCATGAAGCATTCAAAAGAAAAAACAAAATGTTTAATTCAAAAGAAAAAGATTGTGCAATTCAAAAGGTTTTGGAGCAGCAAAAGAGCCTTATTTATTTATTCAGTGAAGATAGTTTATGTATGGGTAAGGGAGGCAGGGCCAATCCTATTAACATATAAATCTTGGCATATCGACTCACGTTAAAAAATATTATAAATTCTAAAGTATCCATAAACAACAACAAAAAATGTTACAATACCTAAAAACAACTAAGCAGATCCCAGTTGCCTAGCTAAAATATAAAAGGTATAAAATTCAATGGGATGTAGTAGTATCTTTTTTTTTTTTTTGTTCGGTACCCCTACCTGGCGATGTGTGGCATACGGGGGTTACTTTACAGGTGTAACCAATCTATTCTGACCATGGTGGGAGGGTCGAGATTTATTCCGTGGGGCCTCCACGAAATAAAACTCAACCCTCCCAGGGCGGATTCGAACCGCCGCCGTTCGGCTCGAGCGTGCAACAACGGGTCGTGCTCCACACGCTCGGCTATCCCGGCCCAATGTAGTAGTATCATTAATTATAAGCCAAATGCTCTTATTCACAGCCATATGCCTCCCTCCACATCAATGTTAAAGATTATCCTTAAAATAATCCTCCCATCTTCATATAAGCAGTGTTTGTTCCATCTCTTAAGAAAAACATCCAAAATTTCCCAACTTCAATCTTGTGGTTATTTCATCCTTCTGTTTTAGTTTGTTTACTTATTTAATTTCACTTTATGCAGAAGGCCAATCGAACTATCCTACAGTGAGAGTCTTAAATGTTGCCTATCAAGGTCTAATTAGGATATAGACCTTTAGCTAGTACCTGACATCGCACAGGCTTAGACTGCCATTTTACTTTCCTTTCAAACAATGGCATCACCAAAGATTTTTTACACCCTTTAAAAGGGTCCACCTGTTGGGCTACAAACCAATGACCTTTGGCATTGAGGCAGCAGACCACTCAGAGGTGACCCCTCTATTTTAGTTTTTATAATTATAAAGTCCAAAATACAAAATAAAATACAGAAAAAACAATTGAAATAATTATTTCACATTATGTTTACAATGATTGGAGTCTAACAAAAGAAATTATTTGTTAGTGAATTTAGAATTAGTATCGCTGCATTATTTTATCATATTAATAAAAACTGTAACAGTACGGTGTCTTGCCTCCATCATCAGACCAAAATATTTTCTAATATACATGAACAAATTAGAACATCTAACTAATATTGAATATTCGGTAATTATGTGATTAATTTACATAATATACAACAACAAAGTATCTAAATTTATTCATAATTCTATGCACATGACTTTATCACATACATATAGCAATAATAAAAAAATCTTATCATTCAAATCTTAACAACTTCTTTGACTATTTATTTTATCCCTAGAGTGGGTTTTAATTTACATTGTCTATACTGTATTAAATATTGTAGTACGTTGATAGGGGCAAGACATAGAAACCTTGAAGTCTTTCTTTATGGGGACAAGAATCAAAAACATTGAATATTATACTAGTTTACGTTAATTAAATAAATATGTAATATGTAAGTCTAAATTCACTAACAAATCTTAGAATAGATCCTGAGAGAACTCTCTTATCAATATAACCACTAGAAATTCAAATAATGATATTCAAAATAATAATAATAATAGTGAACAAATTCTTTATCATAATTTAATAATAAAGTTAATGCCAAGATGATCTACTTTAATTTAAGCAGAGAACAAAATATTGTTTTCAAACTAAATAATTAATAAATAAAAAAAATAATCAATAATCTGGCCAAATCTAAAAGTAATTTGTTAAGGAAAGCATTAAGCTGATAAAAATAAATTTAAAAAGTGTAAAAATAATATTAAGTGAATTAACTAACCTGAAAGAGATGCAGTATTAGGAACTATGTCAGTAAGATTTGGTGCACTAGCTGCCCCTGAGATTACAGCTGTTGAGAAGACACTGGATGCTGATGAATTCTTTCCTAGCGGATACTGGAGACCACTAGTGACTGAAGTACGAGACCTCCTTGCGCCTGAGAATCGATATTCACTCATGCGATGTCCCCAAGAGGGAAGAGAAAGCCTGCCTCCTGCTCCCCCATTTCCTGCAGATACAATTCTCCTACTTTGCACGTGAACATGTGCTAAATCTAGAGCTACCAGCTGACCCTCCTCACATTTTGTTGATGAAGATGTCGTTCCCAATTTCCCTTCCACAGGTAATGAAACTGACAACTTTCCAGCTTGTTCTGAGTTTAAAGTATGTAAGTCGTGTCCAAGAAAAAAAAGAAAAAAAAAAAAAGTCTCATAACTAATAAAACCCAAAGAACTATATATAAAACAAATTAAAACAATATTAGGGTTGAACTACAACTACTTTTGAAATAAGACCATTAATAAAGCGAAAAGTAAAACAATGAAAGGATAAAAAATGGGTTAGAAGTTAATCCAGCTAATAAGCCAAAGCGAAGAAAACATTCCTTTGAAAAATGTATTCCATAGAGCGTTATCTCCCACTAAAGTCACAAAATTCAAAGATAATTAATTGAAGAAAAGAAAAGATATGTGCAGAATATCCTAATATATAGAAATTAGAAAGAAGAAAATCTGAAGAAAGAAGAAAATATAGATGCTTTCAGAAAGGAAGTGAAACAAACTACATAAATATTATTTTCCCATAATAAATAAATAAAAAAATATTTACAGAAAAAGTAACTAAATATATTAGGCATTCATTAAATAAACTTGAAAAGATTGAATGCCAACATACGTTTCAATTAATAATGATTAACAGCTCAGTTCCCATTATAGTCTTCAAGTTCCATATTTCTTTCAATATTATTTCCTCTCTCTCCTCTAGTAGGCTCAGACCGAAACTAACTTTAATACTACATTTTCTTGAAAAATTCTTGTGCTTATGCTTTTCATTAATTACTGAGGAGAAAGGACCACATGCTCCATTGTGACATCTAGTAAAACTGTGCATGCAAACTGTCATGTAAGTTGTTGGAACTGAAGCTCATTCAAAAAGCTCTGTTAAATTCAATTTTCGGAAGGGATTTGGAACAATCTAACTGCTATGGATCATTTCAACTATCTTTGTCAAATCCAAATATAGATTCCAATAACATGATAAATCGCGTATTATGTCAGCTTCTAAGGGGAAAAAAAAGTTCATTTAATTTTTGTTCCCTTTGCCAATTATTATTCAACAAAGAGTTAATTTTATAAGCAGCTATACTTCAACTGTCTGAAAAAACAATTTCTTTGGTACGAGCAAAGTGCAAGAAAGATCCCTAGCACCTCAAAGAACTCAATTTTTAACAATAAAATTAATCCAAACATTATGTTTACACAGTTCTGATTGATACCGAGTTGAAACAAAAAACAAAGCTAAGCTGCTCTTGCAGTATGCACCTGATGATGGATCAATCTACTTCTATTGTTCAGATCTGACTTCAGTTGTTCATCTTCTTCATTTTGTCTTATCGGTAATTTCTTACATTCAATTCTCAGAGGACTCAGGAAAGTACTGCCTCTTCAATTAGCCTTCTCCAACATTTAAAACATATTTTACAATTTTATTATCCTCATCTGGTTATAAAATAGACTCCCCCATACCCGCCCTCATCGGGACCGATACATCACCAGTTAATACAAATGGAATAAAATATAAAAATAAAATACTCCAGGATTATTTTAACATGTGTATTGTGCAAAAATCAAAATACAACTATAAAGGCTATGTAAACATTATTTAAGAAGATAACACTTTTTGGCCGACTCAATTTAACGATTTACAAAAATTTCTACAAATAATCTTGTCAGTTTTTCTAATAATCATTTTTTTTTTTTTTACCGCACTTAACACATTCTCAGCATCATGGTCTCTGAACTTTAAAAAAAAAAAAAAGAGTATACAAAAATTTAAGGATGCTAGAGAGATGGTTATGCGGGAGCTAGTTAATCGGATTATCAATTCACCAAATTGACAATTTAGACCTTAAATATTCGTGCTGTGGTATTACATTTTTAACAGAATTTTTTTAATATTAATCATATATATATATATATATATATATATATATATATACAGTCACTTCGTTTTATTGGGCCATAAAGGGAAAATTTGTTTTGTCCCAATTAGGCGGAGGACCCAATAAAGCAGAGATCATGAATCCACACGTAAATGCAAAGAAAAAATGCCTAAATAATCGTAATCACTCGGCTATCGTACCAGTATGGTACTTGATGCCACAAATTGGACATATTAGTGGGAGAACCAAGTCATCCGGTTTAGGCGTAATAATTCCCGTTTATTAATTTAATGATGGGGTCAAAATAAT
The DNA here is from genome assembly GCA_911387785.2 of Aelia acuminata. Lineage (NCBI taxonomy): Eukaryota > Metazoa > Arthropoda > Insecta > Hemiptera > Pentatomidae > Aelia > Aelia acuminata. The sequence continues at coordinate 37,054,138 of OU426982.1, forward strand.
ACGATTAATTTAACTGTTAAAATGTATTTTAACAGTTAAGTTAATGTCTTTTATTAACTAGATTTTTTAGAATATTACAAAATATAAGAAATATACAAAATGACTTAAATTAAAATAACTATTTGTGTATAATATAAATTATACTTATATAGACAAAATAAGAAATGAATCAGAACAAGAACAACTTCAATATTTTTAACATTTAAGAATCAACTGTCACAATTTACTTGTAAACTTCTACCCACTTAATTAGCGCACTTTTTCGAGAGCCTAAAGGACTTTCCTCAATTCCTTTTTTTAAAAAAAAGCGACACTTTTTTCTTTTTTTCTAGCGACTACTTTTCGATGCAATTTCTTGCTTCTGGTAAAGAAACAGGCTCAGATTCTTAAGTTATTCAATTGACACCGGGGCTCCTAGTTTTTTACATTCTGTTTCTTGGAAAAGTTTCAAAATATTTCAGTCCAATTAGTCAACGTTTTGTCCCAGTAAAACGGTGATGTTTTACCTATATTTGATCCGTTTTATTAAAAATGACACAATTAAGCGGTGGTCCCAATTATCCGATGACCCAATTAAAAGGAGTCGACTGTATACATAAATCACAGGCAAATGTAAAAACCAAATATGAGAACCAAAAAAGTAAAAATGGTTAAAAAATAGATTTTTTTAAATAAACATTAATTCTTCCAATAATAAATGCTCTAATTTGTTTCTTTATTTTTTCCTTCCTTGAGTGGTTAAAGTCAATGAAAAATTGTAGGATTTGAAAAGTTTGACAAATTTTAAAAGCAAGGATACATGCATAAATTACATAATTATAAGAAGAAGATAGAGAAGCATTTGATTTATTACCAAGGGATATAAATTTTTAAACAGAAGAAAGGAAATCCCAAATAAAGCTTCTCTTTTTGTTATATGTACATATGTATATTTAATAAAATATAAAAAATATTCATTGAAGTATATGCTTTACATTGATTTTTTTATAATTTATATGGTAAAGTTTCAATTTCAAGATCATTTAATAATGTGACATGTCAGTAACCTTTGAAAACAATAAACAGAAATCGAAATTTTAAAGCAGGTACCGCACACACCTACTTGTCCTAAAATAGCCACTGTTCATAGCCAAAATAAAATACCCACAAATAGAAATAGGGAAATTTTTTCTGAACCTTATAGATCCAATAGAAATTTTTTTTTAAACAAGGGGAAAAAACGGAAGATTATTAGTTATAAAGATTATGTTGTTTCCCTGTCACTAACACAGTGATAGTTTATATTATAATAGGTTATAACCATACTGTAATTCACATCATTAACTAGAATTCACGAATAACCAAAGACCCACTCGCTTAAGATTCTTAATTTTTAATATTAATTTTACCAAATTTATTAAGATAATGATTGGAATTATTAATGTTATATTTTTTATATGTAAGAGTAATATATTCACTGAACTCTGACTTTTAGCAGGTAATGTAAAAAGTTCTAATGATAATAAAAATCATATTCAGGGTGAGTAAGGTATTTCACAGTTTAGATGATTTTCAAATGCCCCACCAATTAATGCTAGAATCTAGTATCAATTTTTATCCTTTATCAGTATCTACTTTTTAAGGCTGAGCATAGATGACCAAGTTATAGGCAACGATAATAACATGTCATATTTACGACTTTTTTTTTAATCTCAATAGTAATTAACACGTTCAGTGCCCACAACCCACCTGCCGGGTGCACCTGACCTAACCTCAGAGGCCCACAACCCGCCAGGGGGGTGCACCTACCCATTCCCTTCCCGGCTACCTGGATCGGCAGGGGCCTCTCGTTTTTACTTCATTTTACCGTGGGACCTCTCACAGAGTAGTCGCTATGTATTGAAAGTGTTGGTTTCTCGAAAACTTTTTTTTTTGATCCGTGCCAGTGTGTTTTGTGAAATGCTTCTTGAAGTACCATTCCCTTTTAAAAGTTAGTGGATTTTTATTATTTATTAATTTTTATGTCTTGGTAGACTCATACTTGTTTCTCAATTTGTAAACGATTTATATTTATCTTTATGAGCTTTTTTTGCATAGTAACGCGATTTTTACAAATATTGATTGTAATTTATTGTATGTATTGTAATTTGTTTTTCAATAAAAAAATTAATGTATAATTTATGTAAGTTAATGTAATTTATTTATTTAATAAAAATGAATGTAATTTATTTTATTTTTTTATTAAATATTTTTCCTCTACCTTCCCATAGCCTCCTTCAATTCTTCCCTTCATCTGTTCATATATCCCTGTGGGATTTATAGAAAGTAAAAAAAAAAAAGGTAATTTGGAAATAATTTTTCATACCACAAAGTAAATTAATAAAAAAAAAAAATAACTAAGAAAAAAATATATGAACCCCCCCCAAAAAAAAATTGACATACATTTTACATTAATTGGGTTATTAAAAGAAAATGCCTTTTCTCACATTCAACTAAAAATTACGTCCTAAAAATTTATTTTATTATAGAAATCCAAAGGGACGAACATGGCCAACGACCCCCTAGACTGGTCGTGAGTTACCACGCGGCCCACAACCCACCTGGCGGGTTGTAGGTAAAAAAATGGTAAATGGTACTTGCATCGATGTTATAATGATTGATTTGATTTATTTACAGTGTTATTTACAAGAATGAATAAAAAAAACCGTTGGGCCCCCGAGGATGTATGCTTATTGTTAGTGGGTATTGAATGTGTTAAGCTATAAATTATCCTCTGATTTTTTGTTGAAATAGTGAAGCGAATCCTATGAAAATGGAAGTTGACTTCCTGACATCACGAGTCATGACACGTGGTAAAATATGATAATGTGGAAAAAGAAAAAAAAATTGAGATTATAAGTAGTGGACCCATTTATCTTTTCGAAAATAAATCAGTTCGCAACGTCATCTTCGTGGAAATACTATAAATAAAACTAATTTATCACTACTATCAAACATCACAAATTAACTGATCATGAATGGATCCAAATAGTGACAGACTGACGATGCTTTTAACAATGCATTCAATCCCCATTGTTCACAATCAGGCCCTTACAGATATTTAAACAAATAGGATATGCGATCACGATATAAAGATAATAATATCACTACAATTAGAATTTTTCAATGTAAAATAAAAATAATAATAAAATTGAAAAAAAATTTCTATGGCTATTTCTCAAATAAAATTCTTGATGGAGTGACAATGCACGCATTGGCTAAATGTTATAAATGTCATTCAGTTATTGCCCACTCTGTCTAGCACCATTGTCACGTTTAATACTATATCTTAAAAGGTGATAGAATGATAACCTTCAAATAAATTGAGCCCTGTAATATTTTTTATTTTGTCAAATTTTTATTTTTTATCTTATTATTTTGAATAAGTATTTGAATTCAATAATAATAATAATAATAATAATAATGAATTAGTATTTAATAATGAATAATTCAATAATAATTTATATGAATATAGTATGGTGGTAGATATTTATTATTAATCATTGGCTTGATGTAGGGTGCAAATACTTGTTACAAGTAAACTTAATCCTTTCATGGCTCCAGACGATATATCTCGCAAAAAAAAGTCGGTCCCCACAAGCTAACAACGAGATGACTCGTCGCGGGCCGCCGGTCCCCAGTAGCTAAATAAGATATATCTCGCAATCGGTTTTTCACTTATTTAACGTCCTCAGATTCACACGAGATAACTTGTAGTGGCTGAGACAAATCCTAGCGGATCCATGGAGACTTAACGAGTAAATCTAGTGGCCTCTAGGCTGCAGGGGTGTCTCTATTGCGGAAATATTTATTTTGGCCCGGTAGCTGTCTATCATCTAGGTCCTCCGTTCGGGGAAGCCCGTCTCACCCCTTTTTACCTGCTAAATTTTTTTTTCTGTCCCTTATCCCTCCCCCGGCTAACGTCAGGGGTGTTGAAGGACATATTTACTATTATTCATTACAAGTTCTAAACGCACGTGTTTTTTGGTGATATTTACTGTTTTATTTCGTAATTGTTATTGCAATCGATAATCTAGCATTTTAATTTATTGAAATAATAATAAAGGTATTATAGAATCATTAAAAATAAATAAAACATTAATAAATAGTCGGAGGTTATGAGGAATTAAAGAAGTTGAGGCAGACAGTGGCGGAGAGTGGCCTGCACGCCTTAACTTGGGGAGTGTAAAAGCCGGCAGACCCGCTAAGCTTCTCAGTGCAACTTTCGTTCGGAGTGCTTAGCTGTTAAAGGGTTAAGTGAGGGAAGATTGAATTTGAATTGATCTTGATTACATCTCAACTATTGCTAAGCACTTGATGCATAACGGAATAAACAAAAATCAAAACCCTGTTAAAAAGTACTAAAATAAAAGAACACTTCCATCGACTAAAAAAACAAAAACCTACTTAAATCAAAGTAAAAGGGGTAAACATGGCAATGCAAATCACAATGTCATGCAGAATAAATCCAGAACATAAAAAGAAACTTCACAACTCATAGACACATTAGTTCCACTAGTCAATTTCTAATTTAATATCCTATTAGAAATACAATGAACTAAGTTTCTTTTCTAGTAAGATTTTGTATCCACAGGAAATTCATTTCACTTTAAAGTTAATAATTGCTCTTTCTAAATTAAACTAGAAAGGTGTTGCAGGTAGAGCAGGCTAAAGGAGATTATTTTAATCAAGTTTCATAGAGAATTATTGTTTACAAATATATAAACAAAAAATGAATATTAGTTCTTGACTTGTTGAATACTAACAATCATCTGATACTTTTCTCTATGAAGTTTAATTTAATCTTAGTAACACAAACACATATTTTAAACTGGATTAATACTACTATTAATTAGTAAGAAATATATTTATCATTAAAAAAATATCTCACTCAGTCGTGCAGGAGGCTGTATGGATCTAGACCAATGGTCATAAGATCTAGACCTCTGTTCCTGTGTGGCTGCAGGACTTCCTCTAGATTTTAACGATCGAACTGTTTCATCCCACTCATCAGATGAAGCCTGTGACCTAGAGAAAAAAAGAAAGGGTAAAATTTTCCACATCTGCCACACTATCTTTTACATTACACAATAAATCACCATTTTGTCATACTCAATGGGAACAATATCGTCTGATGAACTAAAACTTAAATACTTGTTAATTTCAAAAACATACCTGATTGGTATAGGTTCAGAAGTTTGAACAGGTTGACTTACAGGTTTCCTAGAGGCAACAGGGGAAGAAGGTCCGGGCGATTCCTACGAAAAGAAGACAGAGTATTTGAATGAATCTCTTAACAAGTTACTTTTATAAAATATTAATTTTACTTCTCGAAATATATTCTGGGAGCTGGTATAGAAAATATTTTCAATAAAGTCTTACAGTTACTTTATTAAGAAATGCAATTTTCTGAATTAAATGAAATGCTCTTACTCTGTGAGCAAGGTAATTGTTAAGCAGCCCATACATAGGATCTACAATTACAACAGTATTGATCATGTAAGGGAAAAAAAGAATGTTGATGGTCAATATTATACAATATCTATGGGCAGAATCAATAAAATTGTCAATACTTCATTGTTTCTGGTCTTTTGTAGAGAATATAAGTGATCTTTGTGATGAGTATTATGGATTATACATAGATGTGCGATCTTAAGAATATGTCGAACACCTTTGAGCGATAAACAAGTCAGGGGGAAGAATAAGTGATGATGGGACTGAAAGCCCAGAAGATGAAACACTTTGGATTCCCTTGCCACAATTACGGCTTAACAACCTTCTTCTCGATAGTCAATGCTTTTACACAAATTCACTGGGAAAGATATAACTTCACTTCTCTGAATGTTGGAAACAAATGTGAGCAAATTAATTGGCAAAAATAATAGAAAATGATATTGACCGTGTTAGGTAAGAGAATATTATGGTACTGCCAGGACCATTAATACTGGCACTGGGTAAGAAGTAACTTCAATTGTCATATTCCCCTCTTCTGTGGCTCTAGCTCTTCTTTCGGGTCGCGGTGACCCTAGGCCTTATGAATTAACTGCTTCCATTGTGTCCTGTCTCTGGCTAGTTTCCTACAATCACTCACTCCCAGAATACTGGCCTTTTTTCTCTCCTCAATCCTAATGCTCATGTAGGGCCACTTTAGAAAGTTGCAGGTATATAATTGTATAATAGCTTTGACAAATAAATATATAAAAGAGCCAATATTTTTTAAATTAATTTTTTGTTTTTCTAGCTCTTCAGAAACAGTGGAATAATTGCCAATTTACTAAACCTATCTCTTATCAATAGGATCATAAGAAATTCATAAGAAAGAAACTTATCGTCATACAGCAATCACTGTGAAAAATGTAAGTTAGACAATACAAAACAAGCTGGAACGTTTAAGGCTGTACCTAAATCTTGAAAAAAAAAAAGAAATCTTACTGATGGGGAATCGTCAGAAGAAGCAGGGCGATCATTTCTTGAATGAGGCCGGAAACCAGGTCCTGGTGGTAAATTCTTTTGGACGCAACAGTTAACACCAGGACTGAAGTGAAGTTCAACATGAAACCTAATAAAAAGAATTTGTTTAGTATTTAGTTAATTAATTTAAAATTTAAAATATAGAAGAAAAAAAATAAGATGAAAGTTTAAAAATATATTTCTTCTTTTAATTTCATTTAAATATATTTTTATAGAATAACATGGGCCATCATAATTCAGGTAATTCAAAGAATAACTAAAGATTGATCAATCTTTATTAATCTATTTTTACCGGTTGTTCCAAAATTGGAATACGGAAATGAATGTATCGACCTACTTGGCCTTCCTCTCGGTTAATACAATTCCCTTTATAATTAATTAATATTTTTAAAAATAAAAAGATAACCTTTCTTCAGTGTTTGGGTCTTTTGTGGGGTCTTCATAAAGAAGTATGACAACTTGAGACATGTAATTGAGTTCTGAGACCATACTAACATATTCCATTGCCCTTCTCCACTGTTCATCCTTCGGATCCTGTTAAACAAAGTAAAAAGAAAAAAATCACTTTATTTAATTTTTAAAAGGGCTGAAAATGATTTCCATTTTAAAAAAATTAAATCAATATATCTTTTTATATTACTCCAATTTACATATTACTCACTAATCCCTTTTGGGTAACTCTAAGATGTCTTCTGTCCATCTGGAAAAATAATAAATGTATTCCATTTGGAAGTGAGCCCAAAAAAGTTTTAAAAATGCCAGTGACCCATATTTAGTTATCTTGTTTCAATGCATAATAATCAGTGTTAGTGCATTACTCAAATTTCTTCATAGTGTTAAAGGTTAATTAATACATCATATCATGCTTTACCCATTTTTTTATTTTACTGTACACATTTTTTATTGCTAAAACTTGATATATTCCCAACCAAAAGCTGATGATAATCTAACAGATCTTGAGGCTTCCAAAATTGATGGACAAGACAAAAGTAAAATTAAACAAATATCCGAAATTTAAAAACAAAAAAAGCTAAGCATACTTGAGGGTTCGATGACCTCTTCACAAACATTAATTATCATTGTGTCAGTTATGGTTTCTTCTAAGCCATCAAAGTCAGCCCTGATAAAGGCCAAAGACTATGGGAAAAAATGTAGTATGAAAATTGTACATAATGAAATATTTACAGATACCAGTATGATTTCTCCCAACCATTTTCCTTTTAATCATTATCAGCTTTTATCAGTAACACAGGAGGTGTGTGAGAAAAGTAATGAGACTGATTTCATACGAACCAAAGTTTTTATTATTTTCAAACAACAATGTTATCCCTTCAAAGTAGTTCCCTTGGGCAGCTATACATCGGCGGAGTCGTCGTTCCCACTCTTGGTAGCAGCGCTGGAAGTCTTCAATTGGTATGGCTTTTAACTGGTCGGTCACAGTCTTTTGAATGTTCTCTAGAGTTCCAAAATGACGTCCTTTTAGGACATGTTTCAATTTCGGGAAGAGGAAAAAGTCACAAGGACTTAAATCAGGTGAATAGGGGGGTTGAGGAACAATAGTTATGCGTTTTGAGGTCAAAAATTCACAGATGGAAATGGCCGTGTGACACGGAGCATTTTCATGATGAAGCATCCACTTGTCTGCAATTTCTGGTCTCACACGGATCACTCTTTTCCTCAACTTTTCAAGGACACTTTTATAAAACACTTGGTTGACAGTTTGTCCTGGTGGAACAAATTCTTTGTGCACGATACCCTTCCTGTCAAAAAAACAAATCAGCATGGTATTGATTTTTGATTTGCTAATTCGACATTTTTTCGGCCGAGGAGATGACGGAGTGTGCCATTCTTTACTTTGCCGCTTTGTTTCAGGATCGTACTCTAATATCCAGGATTCATCATCAGTGATCACACAATTGAAGAATTCTTGGTCATTAGCAATCCTCTCAAGAAGATCAACGTACATGTTTTTTCGAATGTGCTTCGGTTCAATTGTGAGATTTTTCGGCACCAATATGGCACAAACCTTTCGCATGTTCAAATCATCTGTCACACTCGCGGATTCACCAAGTTTAACACAAAACTTTATTGCACAACGTTGCTCTAAATTCCGATGGGAGTTGTAACTCGGACTGAGGAAGTGGAAGGGATCAACAATCAGATTTAGCATCGGCCGGTAGAGATAATGTTGCCAGATCTACCGCAGTGTTGCCAATCTCATTACTTTTCTCACACACCTCGTATTCTAATTCTAGGTTTGAAGATCAGACAAAAAACAATCCAATCAAACATCTTCCTTTTAGAATTTTTTTTTTTTTTTTTTTTTCTTTTTTGGGGGAATTAGATAAACATTTCTGTAATAGAGGGTGGGTTCCATTATAGCTTGAGGGGATTTTTGTCAATTAAAAAGTCAACAAAACCTCTTCAAATGTAAACATTCAAGGAGATGCATGATCAAGTAGTGCCATATGTGTCATGTCATCTGGCAACTACCACACAATTGACAGCTAGCTTAAGACTGATTTTGCAGGTTTGGGAATGGATGGTAGCTACTGGACATAGATGTGTAAACAGCAATTTGTGACATGGGCATAACTTAACCTTCCATTACAAATATAAACAATTATACAATAATAAACAGTGTATTATTTTGACCATCTCTCAAGTAAAAATCAGGAAAAATAGATTCATAACGGAAATCAGGAAATATAGATTCGATCTTAAGAAAAGTCACAATCAGATTTAGGCCTAGAACTGGGTAAATTTAACTTACAATTATTAAAATATTAATCTATAAGAAGTTGATTAATAAATGAACCATTGTTACAAAAAATGAAAAAAATAAATGGTTTGAATGTATATCTGAAATTATAATATTTGTATTAATTCTATGAAATACATTTTTATTTTTTAGTGGAAGCAATAAGTTCTGATGAAAAACAAAATTTAGTTCAGACTGAAAAGAGATAATAGCCCAAAAGAGATTAAATGAGTGATACATTACATAAAAACAATAATGATTACATGGAATCCCAATGATCAAAGTGAACTTAACTATATCAAATTTTTTCTTTTAAGATTAGTTAAAAGCAGGTTTCTATAATTAAATTCATGAGGGAAATTATGGTTAGTTTCAGTGATACCACATCACGCCCAACAAAAAGCAAAGCTACCATAAAGCTAAAAGCAATAATAATTTAATTAATTTTACTATTGATGCTATTAAGTCTTTCGTTATTTTATTGATTGATTTTTCTTCATATTATTTATATCCAACTTTAATAAAGTTCCTAAATATGAATGTGAACTCAATTTTTTTTTAATGAATTCTATTTAGAAGGTTTATTCTCTCTAATCACTATATATATATATATATATATATATATATATATATATATATATATATATATATAAATATATATATATATATATAATTTTTTTTTTTGTAATTTTACTGAATATACACTGACAATGATAAGCTATTCATGGTAAACTTCACCCAAAAAATATTATATATTTTTTATTATTCTTCAAAATTGAGTTCTATCAGATAAGAGTTAACTTTGATTCAAGGGAAGCAGTGTAGGGTGTAGGTTAATAAATGCAATAAAATGAGTTAATAAAAGCCAAAAGCAACTGAATTAGTGATCATACAGAAATCAGCCCGCCATATCGAAGGACAGTTAACAAGGAATGTATATGACTTTCACTAGTGAAGTAAAGCCTTGTGCGAACATGCCTTCCTGGGCTAGAAACACCATGTGAATATCTGGAACAGTTCAATACAATACTATGAAATATGTAAACAATATATTAATAAAAAATGTAAGATAGTAGTAACAAATATTAAAAAATCTGGTGCGTGCGCGCAACACACAACTTTCACTTACCAACTTACTTAGATAAGAAATTGACGTGTTTTGTTAAATATCATTTCCCAAAGTCACACATTTTTCTACATTCATATCTTATTTTTATTAATCGTTAAAGCCGTTTTTGAGTAAATAAAAAACCCCGTGAAAATGATACAAAATTTATTAAGTAAAGTCCCCCCTTCGGTTGATCAATTTTGATGAAATGTTGGCTGTCACATATTTGGCATATACATACATCAAATACCCAGTTTGGTCACAATCGTGAAAGCCGTTTTTGAGTAAATAAAAAAAGCACGTAAAAATGATACAAAATTTATTAAGTAAAGTGCCCTCTGCGGTTGATCAATTTTGATGAAATTTTTACAGACATATCTCGGGCATATAAATAGATCAAATACTAAGTTTAATCAAAATCGTTAGAGCCGTTTTTGAGAAAATCAAAAAAACACGTGAAAATGTTACAAAATTTATTAAGTAAAGTCCCCCCTCCGGTTAATCAATTTTGATGAAATTTTTACAGTCATATCTCCGGCATATAAATAGATGAAATACTCAGTTTAATCAAAATCGTTAGAGCCGTTTTTGAGAAAATCGAAAAAAACCTAAAAAGTTATTAAGTAAAGTACCCTCTCCCTTTAAGTAATTTTGATGAAATTTATGCTGTCACATCGCGGGCATATACCTACACTAAATACCCAATTTCAGGATCGCACGGTTTATAGTTTTTGAGCTAGTCTGTTCACATACACACACACACACACACACACACACACACACACACACACACACACACACACACACACACACACACACACACACACAGACACACACACACACAGACCATTTCGCGGGACTTGGTCATTTCGACTCAGGGGACCCCAAAACGTGTATTTCCGTTGAAAACCGGAAGTCGAAAATTTTCACGATCGCAATACTTCCACTTACTATATATTTCATATATAGGTAAGTGAAAGTAAAAATTAATTCAGCGGAATTTTAATACACTGAAAAATGCTGTCAATTATGCAGCATTAACACAAATGATTTTAACAGCATTATTATAGAAAATTTTTGGCATAAGCATCTTCAATGAAATAAATCCTATCTCTTATTTTTTTTTTCACCTTTAACTGTTTGTAAAGTATGTAAATGTCAGTTCTTCAAAAAAGTATAGGCATAATGAAAAGATAATAGGTTATAGAAAAACAAAGAAGTGGATAAATTGTTAATAAAAAAGTGGATTATTAAGGAACTTATAAGCATAACGAATAGTTACGTAATTATTTGTTTTCGGAACGGTATAGGTTCAATATTAATATTTTTCAGGGACTTTAAAATACTAATACTTCGAAAAATGAGAACATTCCGATGAAGAGTAATGTTCTATAGATGCAAGGGTGGGGAGACGCGGTATTTTCAAAATTAATCTTATGTACAGAAAGTACGATTAATCGATGTTTATTTGCCAGAAATAGGTGAAGTTGTTTAGAGTTGAGATGATGTCATGGTCTCATACTCGTAAAAAAAGGCGGGTATTATAATTCTAACCTAGCCATAAAATCGGCCATTAAGGGATAAGAAGTGAGGTGGTGGGGATGGTAGTTCGCATGGTGACCAACAGATAGCAGTGTGCTTATCAGATGTCAAAGCCAGCAGGGGAATAGGGGAAGTAGTACCGAAACTTTTATCTTTTAGTCATTTAATGAAAAAGAAAAAGATGGCCAAAAAATTTGTCCTTCAAAGGTAAGAATATATAAAAACAAAGAAATCCTGATTCGGAAGAAAATGTCGAATAGAAATCCTGACAGGATAAAAAATTTAGCATGAGAAAATTTTATTAATTGCCGTGCAATAAGTGGGTTACAAGAAAAATAAGTACATATTAAGGTAACAAGTATACAAAAATTCATACTTCTTTATATTCTATATATAGATATTTGTAAAAACTTATATTATAATCAATTTAAATAATTTCAGCCAAAAACCATTCAAGCTCTATTGACATGGAAAAAACTCCTGAACCATTATAAAAAAAAAAAATAGCTAAGAAATTAATATTTGATGATTAATTATTGAAAATGAATTAAATGATTAAAGACTTCCATTTTAACTCATAATAAAAAATAAATGATTATAAGCTGTTTGTTTAATGTCACTTTATGCCGCTAATGCTAATCGGACGATGCTACAGTGGAAATCCTAAATTTTCCTATCCAGGTATAATTAGGATATGGGTCTTTATCGAGTACCTGACATCTTACAGGCTCGGGACCTCCATTTTATGTCCTATTCGAGGGACGGCATAGACAAGGATTTTTTTACTTCCATTAAAAAATCCTAGGGCCAATGGTTATATGCATTATCAATAATACAATATTTATGTTAATAAAATAAATAAAAGTTATAACAAAAATTCTTAGTATCTTAATCAGGGATGTCTCATGTAAATAATACAAATCTTAACAAGTAAAGAATGGCTTCTTTACATGCAGAATTCTAAGCCTTGAGCATAAAGAATTTAATTCTATAAGTTGGGCGTAAAGAATCTATTTTTAATTTTAAAATATTCCTATTTATTATTTTTTTATTTCCTTTCTTTGAAATGCATTTTTATTCTTCAGGTAACAAAAGAGAAATCCATAGCGATATATATTATAAACCTAAGTTTTTGATGTGCGAAGGGTTAAAGTTCAATCAAGGAACTTTGTCGTTTGGTAATCTTCTATTGCTTATAAATGAATAAGGTTCCCGTTTTTATGGGAAGAGCGTGATATTGAAGGTATAAGGGCTGGAAGTTTCTCCCTCTCACGATTGCTAGAATAGTCCAGTACATGATGGGCTAATCAATGATAAATTTATTTCGAGAGATTGGCACCCAGATTTGTTATGTTTTTATTCCAGCTGCACTCTTTATATTACACTAAATTACATTAAATAATTAAATTTTCCTTAATATCTTAAAATAGAGTCATTATTTTACATATCTGCACTGAATTAAAAATTAGTATATAAAAATTTCATTTATAGACAAGTATTGTAAATATTTTGAATATGTTTTTAACAACACATAGTTCAGCCCAGCAAGTAACTAACTCGTAGTGGGAATTTTGAAATCTTTACATTCTGTACATTCTTTATGGTAAAATGTAAAGATTAATTATTTACGTGTAAAGACACACCCCTGATCTTAATACATTTTTATAATAAATCAGGTAACCGATAAGAACAGAAATTGAGTCATTTAAGAAAATATTTTCATGAGTTCAATTATGATTAATTATATTTTTTATTATTAATTCTAATTTTATTAATATTTTTAATTTTAATTATTATTTTTTTAACCAACTACAAACCGTGGATTCAAACGATTCACATTTTCCTCACTTTCTTCTATATTTCTTTGCAGGTCCGCTCTAATTTTTTTAAGAAGTGGAGTGCAAATTCCTTGACTTATAGTCAATTTTTCATTCGGGGTCAAGCCATATTCCTGAAAAGACAAATCAATTCACTGGTAGTTTTGGAAAGTTGTAGACTTAACTTAAAACTAGTAGTTTTTTTAACATACCCCTATTTATTACTTGTTATTAAAAATAACTATGTTCATAACTTTAACTTTAATTGAATAGACCAAAAAAAAGCCAAGGATGTGCATTTAAAATAAAAATATTTTTTCTTACTAAAGTCTACTTTCAATATTTTCTCCTTCCATTTACATTTATTCAATATTTAGTTGAAACCAGAATTTATAGATATACCAAATAAATTTATACCTTTTATTAAATTAAGCTGATTCGAATTAAGGTCCTTTAAAACTAAAAAAAAATTTAACTATAACATTAATTATCTTATGATGAAGACTTCCTTCCATTTTGACAGGAAAAAAAAAAAAGCAAAAAAAATAAACATTACCTGTGGAATGACAATGTCAGCCAGATATTTGGCATGGATGTACAATTCTTCAGCTTGATCAAATTGAAGAGTATGTTGGTTATGTTGAAGATCATATTTTATACAATCATAAATGTCAGGTACTTTTGAAATATCAAATGTTCTGTTTTTCAAACAAAAGTCTTTTTCAATTTTACCCCATCTTCTGCCCATCAGTTCCCAGGTTTCACCATGGTAGAGAATTGCATCTGGAAATAAATGTGTACACCTTCTAAATGTCATGAAAAAACATGAAGATAAAAAAGATACAGCTTGGAATTGCTGACAAAAAAAAAATGTAAACAAGAAGAGTGGATGAGGTAACAGAGAGACTAGAATGAATCCTCTCTCATCAATGAGAGCTTAGCAGGACTCTTGAAAATGGAAAGATTAATAGACATATTGTAACGATAAATCGATAAGCAAATAAAAAAAACATATGGTATAAACTCCCAGACCGTTTGTTGGAACAAAATAAGCGGTTGGAACGAACTGTTTGTGTCTAGATCTTTCCGTGATGGCGTAGAACTGCCCACATTGTTCTGGAATATTCCAGGCCCACCTTTTAAGATTATATATAAAGAGCAGTGACTGAATGAGTTAGAAGAAGTCTGTGTCTTGACTGTGAAGCTCAAGTCATATGATTGTGTGTTATAACGTTATCAATTTTGTAACCTGCTCATATATTTAAGTTTTATTAATTCGTTGGCATTGTGATAACTGTATATTTCTGTTAATAAATATTCTTTAACCCACTTAAGTTTTACAACAGGGGATGGTGTGCTCAAGTTAACCCTTTAGCAGGTAAGGACTCTGGACTAAAGTTGCACTGAGAAGCTAGGTGGGTCGGGCCAGCTTTTACCCTCCCCAAGCTATTAAGTTTTATTTACTTTGTATGATTCTATAATACCTTTACAGAGGTGAGAGATAGTCAAGTGTTAACCTATCGTATAATACCTTTATCATTATTTCAATAAATTATCATGCTAGAGTATTGATCGTAATGAAAGATTATGTGATTTATAAAGGTAATAATGAACCAGGTTATAATACTTGAAGGGGTAGGGACAAAATAGTGCCAAGCAACAGTTTTAATAAAAATAAACAGTATAGTCATATTTCAGGTGGCATTTCCTTCATAGACATATAGTACTACATAATATATAAGAGACAGCAGCTGCAGTTTATTAATGTTGCTTGGCACTAAAATTAATGTTGCTTTGCCCTGACCCCTTCAATTGTATTACTGCTCAATAAACAACTTTCACGGCATGACGAAAGCAACACCAAAACTAACGAAATAAAACAGTGAATATCGCCAAATAACAGACGGACAAAAGCAGAGGACTATCGCTCAGAGCGTCTAGAACTCGAAATGAATAATGGTTGAACAAATAGCGGCTGCCATGAATAATCTCGACGTCTGCTAGTGGGGACCGTCTTTTTTTTCCGAGATATGTAGTCCAGAGCCATTAAAGGGTTAAGACTACATACCAAGGAGTACTGGAAATTATATTATCATGTTACACCACCTTAACACCATCAAAGAGTATATAGACCTTTTTAAAAAATAAAAACTCGAGGGAATCTACCCATAGTTTACTTAAGAAAAGAAGCTCTTTTCGATACTATTAACTAGTTAATTGAAGGAATTAGCTCTTATGAAAGAACTTTTTTTAGTTGTCTAATCATTTTATAATGATACATTATGACTTTTGTCATAGTTGCAACAAAAATGGCATATAAAGAAACCAAAACATAACATGAAGTTGACTTCCTTAGCAAGAACACAAATTACAAATATCTATAGTTGACAGTCAATGGTTTAATTTACAATCTCAAAAAAGATTATAAGTAATAGATCAATATTGGAAATAAATTATTATTGAAACTATACCTTTTGTTTTAGGATCATCTTTCTTCAAACGGACAATATTCATTAATTTCTGAATCAAAACTTGAACACGCTCACAACATTTAACAGGATTTTTAACAAAATCCAATGCTAAGTTAATAGATATGGCATTGCAGGGATTAATCATTGCTCTTTCCTCCGGAGTAAAATCATGATCCTGTTGCATAAGTGCATGAAGACGTGTCTTCGCTCTAAAATTTCAAAGAAATTATAAATATTCACTCAAAACAATTTATCTTCTATATCATAATTTATAATTTAATGTTTTTATAGAAATTTAATAACTCATAATTTATCTTTGATCCTTCTTGTGATTAAATGTTTTGAGTAGAGTTTATAGGGCACAATGTCCAACCAATCATGTGTTGGAAATTGTGCCAAATAAATACTTTTTTTCATAAAGTTTAAATTTCCCGAAACTGCAAGCCGTGAATTGGACAGGGTCTTGGGTACCGAACTTACTATGGAAGTAATGTTTATTGGAATATGTAAAAAATAATAAAAAAAAAATAGAGTCTGATGTCATAGATTAAAAAAAATGTTACTAACACTTCCTGATGTTTTGAAGCATCTGAATCGTTATCCAATAAGCCGTTGGTGTTGGCAGATTTCACCATCTGCACTAGAATTGGAGTAAGTTCCCCTTCTAATGCCAGAAGACCTTTAGCAAAGGCAGCGGCTGTCATTTGTACTCTCCCTTCATCAGAAGCATATATTTTAAGATCGTGTCTGTACGTTGAATGAAGGCGCAGTAGACCTAAACCTTGTGTACCAGCATATTCACCTAACGTAGGTAAAAATAAAATAGGTTAAAGTAGGTAAAATTTAAGTCCTATGAAAACAAATAATATTAATTCAATTTAATTAACTTTTGAGAACAAAAAGATAATTTATTACAAACATTTATGCTAAATGTCATATCATTTTAATACATATTTACATTATATCTGTGATCAGATGGCAAAATGTAATTACTTTTTAAATTTTACGACATTTTGCTATTAAGTGACATTAAAGTTATCACAATTTGCCATCGTTTTCTGAAATACTAACATAAAAAAAAAGACTTATGACATTTTGAAATAAGACTCTAGAATGTGGAGAAACTCGTTTTTTTTGTTTAGGAAATGACTTTTACTATTTTGTCATCTGACTACAGAAATAAATATTTGTTTATACTGATTATTTTTTATGTCCCAACAGAAAAATAGTAATTTGTAATGATTCACTAATAATTGAATCTTAATGAAGTATTATAATTAATGGTTAAATAATACAAATAATCATTTTCGTAACAAACTTTATTCAACCTGTAATGGTATTTAGAATATTTTTTATGGTGTTCATTTTCACATTTTTGTACTGATTCAAATATTCTTAATGTTCATAAGATATGGACAAAGAAAAGTCTTAATAAGGATTATCGGGAACCAATCAGCATAGTTTCTCATAAACTCAAGACCTTTTCTGACTTTTCTCAACAGTAAATCACCTTGAAATCTGCATTCTAGCACTATCTTCCGAATATTTATACTTTAAAATTATTTCCAATGTTGCAAAAACCATTTAATTACTTTTGTCTTTAATTTTAAAAGTTGTGCATCTTCATCGAACAAGCTTAAATTACTGTCGCAGCAAAGCACATGTATATTATTACTCAGAGTTACTTCATTCATAATATAGTAATAAAAACCACTAAGGATTAAGAAGCTGTATAATAAAGATAGTTTGAAATAATAAAAATTATTTGAAAAAAAAATTTATGATCTCAAAGCTAACATTTGTTAGTCAAATTTATTAGTATGATTACTAGACTTTAATTAGTTTTACTTCAATGAATAGATACAGTGCAAGCAAATTATTTCAGCAAGAACAAACCATGCTTTGATATTACTTGTTTTTGAAGCTTTCAATATCAGGATGTCCAAGCTGTTATTAAGCATAACAATAAACAATATAGAATAACTCGATAAAAAGAGTTCAAAGTTAAAATTTAGCATTCAGGGGGAAGGAAAAATTTCAGTGATAAGCAGATGTGAATATTTTCTGGTGCAAAGCGAATTTTATGAATATTAAAATCTACCTAATGTGTTCTAAAACAATGCAAATCATGTTTATCATAAAACAGTTTTATTTTGCTAACCCTATTTTAGTAAAAACTTAGACCTACAAGGGTATATTTACGTATTCTTGAAAAAATAATGAAGAAGAAAGAAAAGGTAAATGCATGAGGGGGTAAAAATCACCAAAATATTATATCCTGTATTTAGTTAATATTTGTGGGCATCAACAGTGTTTTTTCAATGTTGTCTGACAGCTCATGTCCATTCAGTAAAAATAAAAGTGAAATAATAGAGACAAAGAGTAACCAGAACGTTTCTTTTTCTCATAATTTTTCCAAAACTACTTTAGAATGCCTTAGGAAAAGGTTTGGTTTGTAAATTATTATTATGAAAATTGTAATTGTAAATTACTATGAAAATTCGTAAATATTTACAAAATAATTACTTTTATTTAATGTTTTCTAATGATTTTTCTAATTGTTTATTACCATGAAATAGAATGCATATTTAAAGTTTTACTTAGCACTCCATTTTTTCACAAGTCTTTCGATTTTTATTGTATACTACAGCTTTTTAATGCATATCTCAGGATTTTTACTGTGACAGTGTTTTTATTTGTGTTCCTAATCGTAAACAACATGAAATTTGGATTATAGGAGATGTAGAAATGTAAAATGTTATGTACAAATTAAATTAAAAGACAATTATTCATAATTAATTCATCTGCTGAAATTTCATAATTTTTTAAATTATGATTTTTCAAGAGGCGATTGCAAGTATTTCTACCACCATTCTAGGGCTGAAAGCGGAACACTTCTAAAAGAAAAGGAGCGTATCATTTGCCAGGGGGGTAGGCACTTTAAGGGTCAGCGGAAAATAGTTTTCATATACGAACTGTGAACTCATTGGATTAAAGTAATTGGATGGAGAGCCGCTTGATGAGGATAACTTAGATGAGGCTTAAGCTAAAATGAAAAATTATAAAATAGCATGGCATGAAAAAATCCAAGCGTAACTCCTTAAATGTAGTAAAAATAATTTAATAAGGTGCTTTATGAGCTTATCCTTTCCAAATGGGAGGAAGAAATCTTGAAGAGTAAATAAAAAATAGACATAATATGCCGAGTTCACAAAAAAGGTGATCTGTAGTAATTCTAGATAAGATCCTTTCCAACATCCTGTTTTAAAGGCTCCTCCCTCGTATAGAAAGAGTATTTTGGAAAGTATCGAGCTTGGAGCATATTGGAAAGTATCAAGCTGGCTTCAACAGATGGGGATTAATAAATAACTAAATCTTCCCAGTCAGGATAGTTTTTAAAAAAAGCTTAAAGTATAAATTGCTCAAACATAAACTTTTTTATACATTTTAGATAAGTTATTCACAGAAAAAAATATATAGAGCACTAAATAAACTTGAAATTCCTTCAAAACTTATAGCCTGAGTAAATTGACAATACATACAACCAAGAGTATAGTTCATATTAGCTCAGATCTGATGTAGGAATTTCTTTTCAGTACAGGAGTGCGGCAAGGTAATGCATTAACCTGTATGCTGTTCGACCTTGGTATGGGGGAGCTATACACGAAACAGATATTCAGATGACTGGCTCAACAATTTTGACACAATTGCTAAATCTTTAATAACATCAAAAGTTGTTTTTTAGCAAATTGAATAGAAGTAAAAAAGTTTGGACTCGACTCAAAACTAAATCTATGCAGTTAGGGTAATATGATGACATCCAGTAATATCACATTGAGATCATTTGTATAAGTTCAAAAGCATGAAAAAAATTATCTATTTAAATTCAGAAGTGAACTCATGAAATGATACTTAGCAGGATGTAAGTCAGCAAATGGCAAATAGAAGTTAATTTAGTTTGATTAAACTCTTCTATAGCAGGTTCATTACCAATAAGACCAAAGTGAGATTCTACACAGCATTTAAGTGTGCTGTTCTCACTTATGGATGTGGCCACGGAGCTTGGGCAGCAACTATGGCTGACATTAACAAACTGCTCATTTTTGAGGGAGGAAAATACAGCAAAGATTGTTCATCCCAAGTTTAGAAGGCAATACCTTGAGTACAGAGATCTAATGAGGGATCTAATGAGCCAACTGAGGTTGGCTAGACAGTGTCCGAATAGACACAAGGAATTTATTAAGAAAAGCTAACTGAATAGATGATGCACAGGATAGAGAGGGATGACGAAAGTTTTTGGAGGAGGCCGTGTCCCTGATGGATATAAAACTTTCTATGAATTCTAATGATAATATTACTATATATAATACAAAGTAAAATATTCACAGGAATGGCCTTGATGGCTGATTAAAATTTAGATAAAAAATTATATCCTTGCAACTCTTCGTATGTTATAAACATGCAGAAGAAGAGTAAATTACAGGACCAACTCGAACAAAAATATCTTTTAAAAAATAATTTTAAAACATTATTGAACACACAGACGCACACTCATACATGCCATAAATTAATTGATATAATTATATAAATTCTATAAACAGTAATTAATAAAGCAGCAAGGCTGAACATTTAATTTTCCTAAATTTACTAATTGCAAACTACAGATGTACAACTTGGTGAGGATAACTATTGCATTAGCATGTATCATATAAATTATTACAGTCTATATATTGCTGCTGCTAAAGCTGTAACCAACACAGATGACTTAAAAGAATAAGATTATTATGTAAAATATTAAAGTGTTGATGAAACGTTAATAAAAATAAAAGGGCCTTTATGAGTCATAAATAGAAGGAAAACAATTTATTTTAGATCATTTGTTCGGAAATAATTGTTGAATATTAAAAAAAAAAAAAAGATATATTGAGGGCTCAACCCTGTAACTGACAGTTTTGGCATGATTTATTTATTTTATTTTTAAAAAATGAATTAAAATCTTCTTTTATAATAACTCATTAAAAATGCAGGAAGGTTTATTATATAAGATGAATCATAAAAGATGCCAATAAGAAGATATGCTGAAAACTTTAAAAAATGTTAAATAATAATAAATAAAATATTTATAAGTTTAATTCATAAATGTTTCACAAATTTGTAATACTACTATAGATACTATAAAAAACAAAATGTAAAATTATAAACGAATAACCATTAAATCATATGTAGTAAAGAAATGAGAAATGTTAGTAACAGATAGATAGTAAAATGACATAAATAACAAGACAGATAATAAGGGAAATGGCACATTAAGCTAGTAGATTACATAGTAAACTAACATTTATCTCAGCAAAGGCTGGGAATAATCGGATTTTGTGGATAATTCACAAAATGACAAAAGAGTTATAAATATTTTAATTAAAACATAGTTTTGTTTCAAAAACATATTATTTTATTCAACAAAACTATATAAAACAATTTAATTTTCTTTTCAAGTATAAATAAGACAAGGTAGATGTAAACATAAAAAGATTTTTTTTTTTTTTTTTTTTTTTGGGGGGGGGGGAAGCAGTCTTACTTCAGGGTCATACAAATGGGGTTTAAGAAAGACTTTCAAGAGCACAGAACGTAATGATTGATTCTGCTAAGTGCATTATTTTTCTGTTATCTGTATCTGCTCGTTTGATTTCTTTATTGTGAATTTTTTGTAGAAATTATTGATTTCTGTGAAGAAATTATTAACAATTGAGAAGGCTATCATGATCTGTCTCTCATCTTTTTTCTTGGATTTTCAACTTTACCTACCTAAACTATCATGAAGGATCTGCATTGTCTGCAGTTAAAATTAGCAGATAATCCACCAGGGGATAATTGAGTTTACCATTTTTACGCTTCCCCTTCAAACAACATATGAAAAAAATGTTCCCACCAATAATATAATTTTAAATTCATTTGTTATTAATAGTTTTTGTTAATGAATCCTGAAAAAAATTAGTAATATATATATATAAACAAAAAAAAAACAAAAGCTTAAAATCCCATTGGGGTTACAGCTTAATGATACTTGATGTTACTATAAAAATCATTTACTTAATGCTTTTAAAATAAAAGTATGCTCTAATATGTTATACATAGATTTATTACGTTACTTCCCCAATATGTAATACAGTATGGGCAAAAGGTATCTGCATACCAAGAATTTTTATTAAAAAATGAACTCTGTGAATAATTCAACAAGTTTCAATTGTACTTTATATTAGGTAAACACGAGTGATTTTTTTGTTTTTTGTTTTAATACCTAATTTCATTATGTCAAGAAAAAACAGTGTGCAAATACTCTTTGCTTTCACTACAGCCTCATTAATCAATCACCAAGTAAACTTAATCCTTATTAAACTTAATAATTCCAATAGCCCAACTTTGGTTGAAGCAAAATAAGTAATATGATTGTAGGAATATCCACAAAACACAATGTTATCAGAACAAGGATCATTAATGCTAAATTTTACCTCAAAACCAGTTTAAAATTTTATGTTAAATTTGTTCAATATATTAGTGGATAAATCTATCTCACTAAATCAAAAATAATAAAAATAACGAACTGCTAAGCATCTTTTTTCCTTTCAACACTTTTTCAACCACCTGATTATATTTACAGAAATAATTAGGGTTAGATAATATAAAATATAAATGCTGCTTTTACATATCTATAGACAACATAACAAGCACTTTACAGCAATCTCTATAAAAATATAACATATTTTAGTGTTATATTACACGTACAACATATGATGAGTGCCACTGGGTTTCAATCAAATGGATCTGGAACTTAACACTAGAGGAATAAAATTAGTAAATTTTCAAGTTAAAGCAACAGAAGATTTTTTAAAAGCACTATGCTGCAAAGAAATGGAAGGAACAGAGATATGACAAGCAGCAGCCAAAAATAATATGTTGTACAGACTGACCAGTGTAGTGTCTACCTTGACCGCCAGGGTACATGCAACGAAACACTCGACCAAGTTCTTCAGCTTGGATTCTTCCAGCCGGGGTTAGTTCCCCTCCCCACTTAACAATTAATACAAGGCTGGGTTCTCGTGGTCCATCTAAAAAAAAAATATTAAAGTTTAGAATACTTTTATCATAATGATTTATTATAATCATAGGATACTTTTAATGTTTTCAGAATTTTTAAAATGACAGCTGTTTATTTTTGTTCCATACCCCTTTCTGGCCATGTGCCACATATAGGGGATCACTTTAGAGGTGTAACAAACCTATTCTGCCCATAGTGGGAAGGTTGAGATATTTACAATGGATCTGCTTCAAAATAAAAGTATCCCTGCCTAGGGTAGATTCTAACCACGGCTGCCAAGTTTGAGAAGTTAAAGTGGGTCGCACTCTAACACGCTCAGCCATCCCAACCAAGTGAGTTTCTTTTAATAGATCTAAAAATTTTTGAGATCTGCACCATCTGCGTTTTGTCCTGGATACGTTATACCTCTAGAATAATACTACCCCATCTCCTCCCTATATGTCACACACGACTAGGTAGGGTACCAAACAAAAAATTGCATGTTGATGCAACTTACTTAACATCGTTCTTATAGAAAGAACCATAATATCGCTCATATAGTATGTATATCAAATATATTGGAAAGAATAGGAATAGGTATCTAGTGCGTGAGTTCTTGCACGGTTATTTTTTTATTAAAAATATTAATTTAGCAGTTAGCCTGTCGAGCCATAACAGGTTTACAATTCTGATCTCTGTACGAAAGTTTACAAGGTTAACACCCGAAGTGTTATAATGGTATAAACATATCAACAAGGTGTCCACCAGAGCAGTCAAATACCTCTTGGCATTACAAAAGAGTGCATGTCTTTGGGCTTAAAAGCAAATTTTTAAGCTTCAACTTTTATATAAAGTAAGTAGGATACCTAAACTTTCATCTAGGGTTATACAATAGTTAGCTCTAAATTACATATACCAAAGACAGAGAATTGGATGGTGCCACAAGATCTCTAAAGCTGTGATCCTATAACGCTGAAAAAGAAAATAACAATGATGACGCTTGGTTAAAAATTTTATTTACCTGCTAATTTTAGCACAGGATATGTATTTTATGACTTTTCTGAACTTAAAATTGCAATAACACCAGATTTTGTTGCTGTAGTATTAAAAACCATGTACATATTATTTCTTATTCATTTATAATTTATGAGAAATGTGTTTGATCCGTCACTTATTGTAATGGTTATGTTTCAAGCAACCTAGTACCCAAACTGAGTGGAATAAATAGGTTATGTGGGCAAAATAGAACTTATATATATGAAAAATTAAGGGAGAAAAACCTCACGGTTGAGCGTGATCTCGGTAAAATCACCTCCTTGCACGACCGCTGACCAAGAAACAGTGCTCTTCCTTACATAGTACTGAACCCAAGACGCTTCATGGGTTGTAGTGGTTGTAGGGGTGTAAACAGGTTTGTTTTTTTATTTTCATTTTTGTTTTTATAATTATAACAAATTAAATTATAAATTAAATTATACACTGATTAATAAATGAAGCGGAACATTCCTTCTGAGGACAGGATTCTGAAAAAATGGCATTGTCTATGGAAATGAGACAATAGCCACAAAGAATACTTGTTCAAAAAAAAAATGAAAGATGCCAAGTAAATGCGTCACCCATAACAGTGCGAGCCAGGTACATTGTCTTTTGAAGGGAGAATCCACACCTCCCCTCTCTCCATAGCCACACCACCAATTTTGCAAAAGATCATTTTCTAACTTGCCACTAACTTTAGAACAGTAGCTTCTAGGCAAGGTTATGTGACCGTGATATTAGGGAATTCTTATCGCATCCATTTCAGTTAAAAAGAGTTTTGATTAGTAACTTTAATTAATCCAAGTTTTCGACTTCTGCCCATTTCTCTTCCTCAAAACGGATAATAAAACCACCAAGGGGTCCTATCAGTTGAAATCCGGGCCACATTAAATAGCACCAAATAGTCACAACAAGAAGCCACAATTCCAAAGTTGTACCAAAGTAAAAACAACAGTAAACAAAGTGAATTAAGAAAACTAACATGAATAAGAGCTTATAATAGTTTTTTTTCATTAAAAAAAAACTACATTAGAAAGAAAGGACAACATAAGTCAGGATAGCAGAGGGTAGATTGCAGCACCAGTCTGTTTACATCATGGCATACAGAAAATATCATGATATTTATATGAAACAAGCTTCTAATATTTTTATTTATATTTTAGAGAGGAGCTTATACCAATGATCAAATAAAATATTAAATTACCATTACCATCGTCACTACTAGAACTTTTAGGTCTTCCTTTTGGTTGATATTTCATTTGTACCTTACGATTAATGCCAGAGAAATGTCCATACCTACAACATCATTTAATAATGCATGACTTTTTTTTAAATTAAGTACAACATTGTTATTTTCAGTTCTATAATCTATGATTATAAACATAACTTTAAATAAACTGGGCACTGATGACTTCAATGGTCTTTTTTATTTCGAATATTTTTTAAAAAATGGAAATCAAAGATAAATTGTAATCAGAAAAATAATTTTAAATCATAGAATTTTACTATTAAAACACGTTGAGATCTTAAACAAGAAATAAAATATCATACTAACATTTCAAGAACACTTTTAAGTTGTTCGAGCTTTGCCTGTTTTTCTGCTAATTCTGGAGCAGCTCGATGCTCTATTTCAGTCAGCAGGTAACGAGCAATATCAAGAACTTCTTGCAACTGTTTGGGACGTTTAAGCTTCACATGACCATCAGTGCGACCACCATACTTCTCAAATATTTCGAAAAACCTTAAAAATAAACATATTATTGATGCATCAAGAAGCGAGTAAAAATTTACCGTAGTAAAAAGAACTAAGACTAATTACTTTGGATGCCTAACTTCTACTTTCATCTTCTGTTTGGGAGTTCTATCACCATGTCGAATAACTGCTACAACACATCTCAGCTCCATCCTAAGATAATTCAACAAAAAAATATTTATATAAAATATGGTTGCAACATAAGCAATCAGGTTATTCCCATTATCTCATGAATAAATTCTTAAAGAGGATTATCATAATTTAATTTCTAAGAATTAAAAAAAAATCAATAAAATGAAAATTATTGTAGCAGGAGATTAGAAAGAATAAAATGAAAGATTAATTATCAAACTTGTTTTTGGTATAATAACCCTTTAATGATTTTCGTTTGATGAGTTTAGATAGCTTTGTAAAAGATATGACTTGAATATTAAAAAATATTTTATTGATGGAAAGAAACAATATTTTGGTTGAGCGATCAAAAGAATAAGAAATTCTTAGTTAAGGTTAATAAAACATAATAAACAATGGGGTAGCCGAGTAGTTAAGATGTTTGCAATAGGTAATCAATGTCAAGCCTGGTTGGTATTTGGATGGACCACCCCTAAAATTGGGTGACCGCCAACCTACTGGAGGCGAGTCAAATTGAATGGTCGTATATGTCGTCTGTCAGAATCGTAATCTGGTTTTCCAGGAGGTCAGTAACAACCTGGAAGTCCAAAGGCGGTCTCCTTCAGGGAAAGAAATATACGATCTTAAGGCCTGCTAGTGTAGTGTAAGATGCTAGTAAGATTTTGGAAAGGTCATTAACTGCTCTAAATATGGCATCAAATGTAGAACAAAGCTATATACCCCTTTTGAGTGACCAACTGGACCTTTTGCTGGAGAAACATAAGAATACTCAAATGCCATCTACAAAGGGATTTCAGAATAAAGTGGGGAATTTAAGATAAATAATAATCAGAAAAATAATCTTAACTATAGTATAGGACTATTTTTAAACATCAGTGAGATCTTAAACAAAAATTGAACTAAGAAATTTCAGAATTAAGATAGTCTGATAAAAAAACAATAGAGGTTTAGGTATCTTACCCCTCATGGGAACAGTATTAGGAGAATGTATGTGGACAGAATGTTGGGTCATGGGCACTGCCACCAACATTTACAGTAAAAATAATGCTAATTCATATTATTTTATATTCTCCTCTGTAATGTTTGATTCAAACTTTAACTCTTTGATTTATAATTAAATATTTAAAAATATCACTTTATTACAAAGCTGAATTTCAGCTTCTTCTTAAAGCTCTTTGTTAATATCTCATAATAGTTGTGAGTCATGCTTCGATTAAATATGAGGCCTTGTATCATATTTATTTATTGCACGTGCACAGTTTTAAAGGTAGGGTGTGGCAAATCTATTAACAAAATGACTAACTGACGAAATAAACAATGTATCCAGAGCCTTATACGCAACAAAGAATTTGGATAATTCTGACAAAAGGGGACTATTTTTTTTGTCCCATTATGTTTATTTGAATTCAGAACATTTAATGGACTCAAGGCTACAATGGATCATTGTAAGAAACAACACAGATTGATTTCACAGTCAGGTCTGCTTCGAGTCAGTTTACAATACAGGTTCTATGCCAATTCCGTTTATCAATTATTCGTTTTTATCTACCTATATATATATATATATATATATATATATATATATATATATATATATATATATATATATATATATTTATTTACCTCTATAGTACATATCTTTTGATTCACTTTCAGTATCAAACCTTATCTTCGAGAAGGAACTGATTTCCCAAAGTTTAAAGGTTATGTTCATTCTATTTTCATACCCCTGGCAATTTTGATTTTATATGAGGTAAGCCTTATTTCAAACTTAAGCATCCCATCAAAAATGATTGCATGGAATGGATATTAGTAAATTTATAATTTTTTTTCTCTGAAAGTTAATTTCCATGAGCTACTGTGAATTTCTTTCCATTCTTCAAAACAAAAAGTTTATAATTATGATAAAGAGGGTTGTAAAAATATAGAACCAAGGAGGGGATTGGTTATTATTTATAAATTATTTTGAGCTTCATAATAATTTCTCCCCATAATTATAAAGAATAGCTTTTTTGCCTATGGATTAAGCTATATCTAACTGAAATGAGATTATACCCTTAATTTTCATAAGTAGTTGATAATGTACTGTTATTGTATTTTTTTTTTTTTTTTTTTTTTTTATCTCACATAATTTATTCTAAAATGTCTCAAAATCAGATTTTTACTAAATATAAGGTCCTCTCATACTTCAATGGAATGAAATGGTAACATTACCTTTGGAATTTCTTCCAGTGTTACCAAATCACACTCTCCATTCTTACTCTCACATCGTGGGCACATACATACCCTAATTTCAGTTCTGAAATAGTCTGTTCACAAACACACAGACCATTTTGCAGGACATGGTAATTTGGACTCAGGGGACCCCAAAACGTGTATTTCCGTTGAAAACCGGAAGTCGAAATTTTTCACAATCACAATACTTTCCCTTTCAATATATTTCACATATAGGTAGGAGAAAGTAAAAATCAACATAAAAGAACTTGTAAAATGTCACAAGTATAAAAAAAATCAATATCTTCGTTTAATAAGTAATTAGCTAATGGATTATGAATATCATACAAATTATAAAAATATTTACTTCTACAACTAATCAATCAATAACCAAAATATTAATAACGGGCATGTATCGCGATGTTGTGTGCTACAAAAGTAACTATTAATTAATCCCGTACCACTAGCATTAGACAAGGTTGGAGAGCTAATACCAATTCTAATAACAGGCTCCCAACTCATATATGAGTCCACCGTCACCTGCACATAGTTCCCATTTCACTAATATATGAGTACACTGTCATTAAAGAGTTTCGATGTGAACATAAAGTTAGTTTTTTTCACAATTTTAAAGAAAAAGTATTTAATAAAACTTAAAAAGAATTTTATTTTTAGAAACTTACATTTTTCCAAAAGTAGTAGGAACGATGGGAGGATCATCGAGTTGAAAGGGTACAGACCATGGAATATGAAGAGTTGGTGCTAATTCACGAAGGATCATGTTACCCAATATTTTGGCACAGTCATCATAATATTTGTTGGAATTTTTAACAAAACTAAATCCGTTAACATCACATACAAAAGACTTTCCATTAGCCCTGTAAAATAAAATATTTATATTATACATATTTCTTGTTAGCTTAAAATACTAAATAAATAAATATACTAAAAGATTATTAGACCTGAGCAGATCAAAACCACAAACTGTTTGCTTAAAAGCAAGGCACACTTTTCGTGAAATTAATTTTTCAGCGTTACTTAATATTACTGGATATCTGATTTCTTTTCCTTCACTGTCCCGTTCCACCTTACCATCCAGAGCAGGTGATTTACGAGCTTCAGCATGGGCATAGTCCGGTCCAACTGTATAGACCTAATTAACGACCATTTTAATAAGGTACTAAACACATCATAATGTTATAACAGCTTTAATAATACTAAAATAAATAAAACTTTATAAATCTCAGTATGAATTAAGGTCAAACCTTCACATCTGTCCCATCAGTAGGCATGAAATCTTCGTAAATGAAGGAACCAGTCTTTCTTACTCTAGATTCTGGTGAATAAACACTACTCCTACTTCCTATCTGAAATGAAAATCATTATAGAATGGTTATTACAAAGCAGAATAAAAAATAAACAAAATCTATAACAATGTTACTCCGAGTTTAATATAATTAATGAATTCCTTTCATTTAAAAGAAGAGAAAATCATATCTAATCATGAAACTATTATTTATTTTACTACTGATATAAAAAAATAAATTAAAAAATCGCAAACTCACATACCTTTCGAAACAGGCGCTGACTACCACCCCCAGCGGAAGTAGGATAATAAATGTAAATATTGTGATCTTCAGCAGAAACTGGCTTTTCAACGAATGGTTTGTTAAAAACAACTCCATTCACTTCAACATGATCTTCTGATTCTATAAGCTCATGATCTACAAAAAAATTATATCTTTATACATATAAAAATCTCATGTCCCGATGTTTGTGGAAGGTAAAATCAGAAACTACTAAACCGATTTTGATGAAATTTGGCTCATTGTGTGTAGTTTTGTCCAACTTAAAAGATAGGATGGTTTTTATCTCAATTTTTTTTTTTCGGTTGGCGCATTAGGCCTAATGAGACCTTTGGCCGCGCGGTGTGGTCTTCTTACAGACATTTGTGTTGCTTACGGGAGCACAGACAGCCTGGAGGGGGTAGCCCAAACCTCATGTTGCTGCTAGGCATGGTCACCATGGTGCAGCGGCAGACTATCCAAAGCTCCATAACCAATCCAATTGGGGCCAATTTGGCAGTGTCCTTCCCACCGATGGTGTCAGCTCTCTCGGGTTCAAGGACAGTGACTAACTGGTCTAGGTCCAAGGATTATGGTAGCTCAGAGTCAGCAGGCCCCGAGAACCTATATTTCTTTCCCTGAAGCATACCGTCCTTGTACCAAACCTCCGGGCGGTTACTGATATCCTGGAAAACCACACCAAAATTCTCGATGGGATACACGGGGTAAGTACATCACTCCTACGCCCGGTCGGTGTGAGTAGACTGTAGGCTACAGTAGGCTGACGGGCCTCACATACCCGGAGGTGGGGGTAGGCTTGGACTGCGTGGCGTTCATAGGCGGTTGGTCACCCGAATGAAGCAGTGACCCATCCATGTACTAAACACACTCGACGTTGCTTAAATTTGATTACCTATTGCAAGCGCCTTCGCCCACTCTGTTATATTCAGAATTTAATTAATATGTATTATGGCAAAAGATTAATTTGGTACATTTATACTAACTTTCTATTTTTATTGTACTAAATCCTGTTCCAATTATATTCTTTATTAGTACCTTTTACATGAATCATTTATTAACACATTATGGTCATATATAAGATGTAAACAATAAAAACTTTAACCCTTCTAAATTCTTTATCAAACAATTTTAAATTTAGCATAAAGTTCTATTTTAAATCCCGTTTTTAGATTAGATGAAACATTTTTATGTTTATCAGTGAATTTTGATTCTACTGTATTAATAAGAATAGGATATAATTAAATCAACACATGATAGCTACTGAGCCACAGCAACGCGTGGCCCGGACTGCTCGTTGTAATAATAATTTAAAACAATGATTCCTTGCTTGTTATTTTGTACAAATTTGTTATTTGACGCTTGTTAACTTTGGGTTGTTAAGAATTGGTTGACAATTAATATTTTCTGGGAAAATAAATCAAGAAATTAACTACAGCATTGTAAATCCAATAAAAGAAGAATTTTATACTCACAGAAAGCATGTACAGTCAAAGAAAAATGATATAATAAATGATACATTGCTGATACTTTAACGTAAGTGTCTCTTGTGTCCTATATCTCTGGACCAAATCCTGTTTTATAACATCACTCCGCACCCCTCCTCCCATCACTCATTAACTTATACAGATGGAATATTCACACTTACATCTGTCACAACCTCATCAATAAACTCCCATGTTTTAATAAAATATTAACATGAACTGGGACAAATTTGCTAACTTTTTTTTTTTTACAGCCGATATTTTAACGGATAATGTATGATACCACCATAATTTCTTCTTCATCTCTAGTATCAAAATACAATTGATTCAAACATCAACGAAAAAATACAGTTAAGTCAAACATTAATATGAAAAAAAAAAAATTAAGTACTTCATTGACAAAGTTACCTTGAAACGGCGGAACTTTGCCAACTATATTAAAGCGATTGAAAATCATGCTGTAATAAGGAAAAAAATTCTCATTTAAAACTTTTTAAATACATTATTAATTCTTTATCATGCAAAAAAAAAAAAAAAAAAAAAGTACCCAAATACTCCTTTTTTTAATTTTCAACTTAAATGAAAATTATAAAATTTTCATCATCAAAGGTGAATTTGCCTCGATTTGAATGTAAGGGCAGTCATTTATGTCAACAATAACTTCTATGTTGAGCAAAGCTTCCTCAGACATAGTTGAGAATTAAAGGCTCTTACCTGGGCCAGTTTTGCAAAGATCCAATGCTTGAACACACTATCTCTATGGTATTGGATAATTTCACCCAAGAGGAGTAGAGTACACAAATGAGGAGTATCAAAAATGTTTTGATAACATTGTTAAAGCAGGTTGTTTTCTTTAATTGTAAGAAAGAATTAATTAAAAAATAATACTTATGTCATAGTCATAAATTTACGTTTTGGATCTGATGAATCTCTGTCCAAAACAGCATATCTTGGTATTTCAATTCCTTGACTCTCCAAAATCGAATAGACTTTTCTTCTGTCCTATAAAAGCAATGAATATCTCAGGTCAAATTTACAACTTAAGTCATCGATATGCTAAGAATTATAAGTTATTTGCAATAAATTAAATTAGTCTTTTAACAATTATTTTGTTTAAAGAATTATTATCTAAATTTCATGTTAAATAAAATAAATTTAATGTAAACTACTAATAATACAAATAAAATATGCCTAGTTAAGTTAAAGGATTAGTCAGTTATAAATTTAATTCAGGAAAATATGAAATAAGGGAAAATATAATATTCAACCAGACTGAAATACTTGATAGATTTTATACAATAAATGCAACACTACAACAGTGCATTGGCTGTCACTTCTTAAATTTTTCAAAAATTCAAGTTAGTTAGTTTGCTCAGAAGCAGCTTATAAGTATATTGGAAAATATTTGTTTCTTAAATGTACTTTATCACAAAAAACATTAGATTATGTTCCCTAATCTAAAAAAAATAAGTGAACTACATTACTTACTTGATCCTAGTAAATAGTCCACAGCAGATTAAATAATGTAAATAACCACGAATTAATCACAAAACGCGTCGATTGATCAATCGAGTAATAATCAATCAAATTTAAAAGAAACAAATAAATACTATAAACTATTGAAATAATTTAATATTTTTGATGGTATTTTTATATGTATGGAAATGTCAAAATGTATTCTTTGATGGATACAGTCATCAACAATAAGCTGGCATGTAAATTTTTTCAGATCAGCAAAAAAAAAATTAAAATAATAATATCATGCCAAAAAATCAATAAATGGGAGGAGATCGTATTTTAATCAATGCATGTAAAATAAAATAAAAAAATATGAAACTTTCATGAGGGACTTACAATCACTCTTGCATGAAAAGAAAATGAGCAAAGCAATAGTTCCAAAAAGTTGAAAAGCAGAAGAACAGGGAAATTGAATAATTCAAAATTTAAACAATTGAATATTAGATAAAATATAATAGGGCCCTCTATAATGCAAATAAATTTTAAAAATTGATATCAGACAAAAAGGAAATAATGAATACAGTAGATATTCTACACTGCAATGAAAATTAATTTTTAAAAATATCTCCATCATTTACAATATAGCAATCTACCAAATTTTATTTTATATAAAGCTCTAACTTATTAATCAACTTAAAATTTGTTTTGTCCTTGTTTTGCTTTTTCATTACATTAAAAGTAAATAAAATAAGTCTTTTTTTCATAGATGAAATTTCATTTATTAGTTCTTTAATATTATGGTATAGCTTTTTATAATAAAAAGTTTCTCAAACGCTTTTTTTACATTGTAGAGGGCCTTTTTGTTTCAATATGTCAGAGTAAAAAAGAAACTAAAAAAACTTTGAATTATCATTACTTCAATGAGATTTCATTTCAGTCTGGAGTTAATAGGAAAGAATAAATACCATAGATTGCCTTGATGCTAAATATATTTTTAAGAATAGAGCAGTTCAGAATTCAATACAAAGAAATTTTAAGTGACCTTTCAATTGCAAGGCATTAAGCAGAAGAGAACCAATCTAAAAAATTATTTGGTAGTGCTACTGAACAGGATATTTCCTTATTATTTGTAAAAGAAAATAACCATTTCTTAATACATTTAAATTGTAGTTATATTTAATTTTTATGTAAATTTAGTTTTTATATTACTATAAATTGTAAATACATTTCAAAGAAAATTTAAGTATAGAATGCAAACTTAGCCTTAATTAAAAAAAAACAAAACATAAATTAAATTTTCAGATCAATCTAAAACAATACTTATACTTTTGGTTGAATAAAATGAAGAATAAAATTAGTTTAGTACAAAAAAAAAAAAAAAAAAGAAAAAAAAAACCAGTACCACTACAATCTATGAAGGGTATTGGGTTCAGTACTGTGTAAAGAAGTACTGTTTCTTGGTCAGCGGGCGTGCAAGGAGGTGATTTGGTTTAAGTTTTCAATTAAGAGTACACATCTTAAAGAGGCTGGGTCGTACCCCAGGAGGTTCTCTCAACCTTAGAGCCGATCTGTGGCAGAATAGAAAAAATATGCTGCTATACTCAGATTCGAACCTGAGACTTTGAGAATAGATCAGTGTCTTTCAACTGGAGCTACTTCAACTTCTACTTCCGAAACAAAGAAAATATACAACATTTCAAAACCATTTGACTTAAACTTGAGTTTACAGTAAATATTTGCAATTTCAGATTGGTACCCTTCTGCTCAAAATCGCAAAATTGATAAAGAATAAAGTCATAAGGAAATTGATAAAGAGCTTCATAGATTAGTTTTACTAATCATGATTGATAAACTAAAAAATGCTAAATAAAAACTTTTTCACTACATCCATCAACCATTATAAGCTGGAGGTGATACATGTAGACATGCTGGAATATCACTCTGAAACACACTGCAATAACTTTGTACAGCAAAAATATCAATAGTTACCTGACTCTTTCACAGCTACAAAGATATTAAGAAATATATTCTAATGTTCAATAAAATATATTATTCAATGTAAAAAATTTGTAAAGGACAAATTTTGAACATTAAAAAAACGTTGTTTGAACAATTTTATCATAAAAAAATTAAAAAAAAAAAAAATCAAAAATAAACTCATGGTGTGTAACTGAGCCAAATCATATATTTATTCCATATTCGATGCACTTTCTTTCAAACAATTCATGCCATTTGCTACTATTTAACAAGAAAACGAATAAAAGAAAGTTTAATGAACATGCATGAACACTTATTACATATTATACTTAGATTAAAGCTAATAAATAACTATTTGTGGGGGAGGAAAAAAAAGAATAAAAAAAAAACAAAACAAACAAACAAGACTTGACAGGGGCAACGCTAAATTTACTTTCCACAATTACTCAATACCTGAATGTCATACTGCATGTGGAGATTATTGATGACGTAAGGTTGAGTCAGCGTAGCATATTGAATGGCTTTTTCTAAAGGAAACCCCTTAGAGTGAAAAGATATCAGGCAGTCACAAGATGGCCATTCCTCAACGGGTTTCTAAAAAATAGAAATATACTAAATATTATATTTATTTAAAATATATTGTAAGTTCATTAAAAATTGTATCAAACATTTCTATGATAAATTATATCTTGAAATACACAAACTCTGGGGGTCCATAACTGTGGCGGCAGTGGGTTTTCTAAAATCAACTGCCTGCCTGCCATAGCACCAGAAAAATCAGTTTCCTCTTAATATTCAATTGGCTAGGAAATAAATAAAAGAAAATTTCTGACTGCAGCTGATTGTAATTGATAGGATGAAATAACATTAAAACAATTTAATAATAAGAAAATAAAAGTTAAAATCTTCTGAAACAATGTTAATTCAATAAGAATGACAAATATTTTATATGTGAATATACGGCATAATGAAGAAAAATGAAGACCCCACGCTAAGAACGTGTTCAGTCACATTTTACAAATTTTACAGGAGAGCAGAAAGAGTGTTTAAATCTTGTATAGAACACAACCTAGTACCTCTAACTCAATGGAAAAAAATAGTGTATGCCCAATATATTTTCAAATAATGGTAATGTTTATAAAAATACAGTAGATTATTTGTTAGTCCAAAAAGAATCAATGACCAAAAAAGCATTGTTATTGCGTGGCCCCCAAAAAAGATTTGTAAATATCTCAAGGACTGAACCCGCTGTTTTCGTGTAAACTATACAGATTTGTAGTACTCGAAATGGTTTACTATAATGTGCTATAATACAATATTCACAAAAAATGGACGGAACACGTTCTTAGCATGGGGTCTTCAAATATTTACAAAATAAAATTAAAATGAAACTACTTAAAAAATAATTTAAAACTTATAACATTAATCAAATTAAAATAAAGCACCTCTTGTAAAAGAAAAATATAACAAAAAAAAAAAAAAAAACAGAACATAAGAAACCTTCTTGCAAACAAAAATTAATTTTCACGATTATAAAAAGTGAGCTTGAATAAACATTGAATAATGAACTAACATTTAATAATGAATATTTATATAAAGATTTTGAGCCACAACCAATCGTTAATGTAATGAATAAATAACTTTAATACTGCTAACAGTTATGTACCTTTGAGGAATCGTTTCTATGCCAGATATATGAACTGTTCATAGTTACAAATACAATTTTGGAGATGTCGCCTGATGAATGACCCAAATGTGGGCATACATTGCGATCTCTTCAAGAGCAACAAAAAAAAACGACCGCACTTCACAACTGCCAATGTCGTTCTACTGGTATTAAATAAGGATGTGGGCCTAATACCTAATTTAAAAACACTGCATCTAGCTATATATTATATTATATATTATTATTAAATAAAGTTATAATTTAAACTTGTCTAGAATTTAACATGTTGGCCATAATAACAATGGAGAAAACCAAATGTGATGCATCCAAGTATGAGTCTTCGTTCAAAATCAGTAATCTTTAATCGATTTTTTCTTCTTAGAAAATTGAGATGTCAGGATGTAAGGTAGGGAGGGGAACTTAATGCCAAGAAATAGGACACACATAGTTAAGAGTAATTTTATAGAATGCAATCTCATACATCCAAATAAAAACTCATTTCTAATAGGAAACAGAATGAGTGAAAAAAACTAAAAAAAAACTGAAGCAGTATAGATTTGATCATATAATAAATCGATGCCTGGTTGGGCATAACTTTCTTTCATAATGTACCAATGGAATGAACTTGAAATTTGAGTTAATCTTATTAGAGCTTTTTTTCAATGGATCATAGCGAGGCTCTTTGCTATTGAGTTGCCTCAAAGTGGCTTGGTCTATTGTAAACTCATTTTGCTTGGTCAAGTCGATCATCAATGTCTTACCTCTGAAAGGCCTCCCTACTGGCCTCTTCACAGGTGTGCTTGGTCTTCCTACACCTCTCCTACCATCAACCCTGGCTTCAAAGCTAAGCCGGTGCTTTTTATTCATTGAAAAATTTTATTCCAAATAACATTATTAAATCAGATAAATAAATTAAAACAAATACTTAATTTTGAAGCTATCATTTAAAGGGGGGATGAAAAATTAATTTAGCTGCAAATATGTCAAGTTAAGAATCATTTCTATGATACTGAATCTATTTAGACCATTCTCATGATGATATAATAAACAGATATAAATTTATAACATAGACTAAAAAATGTTTTGCGGCTTTATGATGTCAGAGCTAACAAAATGATTAGCAGAGCATATATATAATCAGAAATAAGTGGAAATTTGACTTTCATTTTGTAGGATTTTCTTTAATGAAGGAGCTCTTCCGTGTTTAATGTTTTTTATTATTTTTTTCCCGACGTTTCGAGCTTGTGGCTCATCCTCTGGGGTTATCTTATCTTTAGTTGCTACATTTCCATACAAGCCATTTGTCAACTTCTTTTTTTAACAGTATAAAAATACTTTTGTCTAATGCATTTTATGGCCTGTTACATTATCTTTGATTTCATTGTCACCAATGAATGTCATGTTTGTGACAATGAAATTAAAGACAATGTAACAGGCCATAAAATGCATTAGACAAAACTTTTTTTTATATTAAAAAAAGAAGTTGACAAATGGCTTGTATGGAAATGTAGCAACTAAAGATAAGATAACCCCAGAGGATGAGCCACAAGCTCGAAACGTCGGGAAAAAAATAATAAAAACATTAAACACGGAAGAGCTCCTTCATTAAAGAAAATCTTACAAATTACAGCACTCTTCCCCTCTAAGTGAGGAAAAAGATCCTAGCAGACTTTCATTTTAAATAAGGGCCAATTACATAGTTATGTTTTTATGTAAGTATACTTATAAAAATCTGTTACTAAATATGAAAAATATTGAACATAATTATCAGAAAACTTGAATGAAAAATACTAAAAACATATGATGAATTAAGGGGGTGGATCTACATTCATTAAATAACGGTAAATATGTATATGTAGTAAATTATGTGAAACTTAAATTTTTTAGGAGTTATGTTTGTTTTGTTCATTCATAATTCATTGCATGGATGTGAAATAATGGCTTTATTTTAAAACCAAGGAAAAACTAATTATTTAAACAGAAGACCTGAAACAAAAACTATTACAAACCGAATGAATGAAAGATAACCTTATGAATGAACCATAAGCTATAGATGTCTGGTAGCCTGGTCCTCAAACATCCATTAACCTATCAGTCATGCACAGGTGGGTTAATCACAAATTGCCAGAGGGAGTAATTTCTTCATGGATAGGAGATACAGGGCTACAAAACCATTGAGTTTTAGCAGCACACACACACACTGTACACTTTGTTTTACAGTATATATTGATATCGAGAACTATATTGAAATAAGAATATAACTTGTATCACTTTCTGGTATATATAAATTCAATATATTAAGCTTATTAATCTAAAAATTGAAACAGAAAATAAGTCCAGGAGACACTTCATTAAAAAAAAAAAAAAAAAATTATTAGGCAGCAAAATTCAAAGGTAACAATAATAATTCTTTTATTAAGAAACTTCATTATGAAACAGTTTATGAATTTTTTTCATAACTTATTGAAAATATAATAGGAATCAACAAAGGAGATACTGATCACTTTTTCTTATTAACTGATTTATTTAACTTAAATTAAATACATTATGTACTTTTTTAAAACTGTGATTCACATGGCATTGTTGGATGTAGTTTTAAGTAAAAATTATTATTTTTATGATTTTTTTTAATTTAAAAGATATATAAAATCTATAAAAGTCATATTATATCATTGGATATCAAATTACTACTTAAACCTTTCAATGATAAAAAATCAAAAATCTTATCAATTGATTATTTCCTCTTAATCGTCCTATATAGATATGGACACTAAGTGGGGATAAGGTTAAAGATCAACTATATTTAGTCCTCAATATCAAGGAATAATTCAACAGTCATTCATCAGTTGGTGAGGAAAAGCTCACTCGTATGAAGCATTTCCTCACCAACTGATGACAGAAAAAACAAATTAACTTGAATAACCTCAACTATGACCTCCTCTGGAAAGACATGAACTCGTATATATTGAAATTCTTGTAGCCTAGTAAGTATTTCTCGCATCGGCTTTGATTCCGACTTCTTTGCCATCGCGCAGATCCCAACGACCACCTGCTTCCCTCCATCCTCTTCTTCGTCTTCATCTTCATTGCTTTGCTACAAAAGGAATATCAATAAATTAAATGCGGTAAATATGTATATTCCTAAAAAAATAATCATTAAACAAAGGGGGAAGATTGGAGGAGGTAATGTTTCTTTTCCGAAAAAATTATGGTAAGAATCGAAGAACTTTTGATTTTTTATTATCAACTTTTATAATATTTTGAAATTTCATAATTTGAAAAACTATTTTACTAGAGAAAGAATAATATTAATAATCCTATTCTCTGATTACCAGAAATAAATTATTTTTAATAAAAAAAAAAAATCAATATCAAGATGCATAAAGATTTATCACAGACCTTGTAATCATCATTCTATTACCAATTATATATTTATTGCTGTAATTCCCAAAAAATCAGAGTCAATTTATAATATTATAAACATAATAAATATTTAACAATTTCATGATATATCAAAACATTAAGTAAAAAGATGGCAATTAATATATAAAAGGCAATCACTCATAAACCGAGAATGCTTTAAGTTCTCAAAAGGAACATAGTTAAAATAATGTAATTCGTCTGATATAGAATTGGTATTGAACCCAAAATATAGAATGGAATTGATACTAAAAATAATATAAATCGTGACTGGGGTATAATGGCAAGAATATTGAATACAAACATAAAATATTTAAAGGAAAAATTGCTATTAACAGTTCAACAGACTATCTGCTGTTTTATAAGGATAAATAATTTCAGAATATTTATAGTAAATTAACAGACACTTCAAAAACAAAAACATAATGGACTTCAATCATGCTTTGAACATTTCTATTCTTTAAAATTTATTATTTATTTTATATAACTCTTTATCTACCCTAATTGGGCCAGTCATTAACGTCATGCTAAGTACATTATTGCATTATAGCATTAGTAGTCCATGTACGTAAATAACATGCTTGGAAAGAAAGGTATTTTAGATTAACAAAAGCAAACTATGTTTGTGGAAGGAAGTACATTTATGTGGCATGAAAAACTAAATAATTTTTATTTTTTAAATTCAAATTGAAATTGACATTTCAATTAACTATTCTTTTCACTAATAATTTAATCTCAATTATCTGTTCTTGTGAAATAATTTTTTTTTTTTTCAAATGCGTAAAGTATAAGGGGGGGATTAAATAGAAAATGGATTGGTAAAGATATAAAGAGTAGATATTTAATGAAATAGACAAACAGTAAAGGCACAAAAAATACATGCATTCACTGATCGTAAACAATATGTTATTCATATTTCAATGAAAATTTATTATGCTTTTGGCGAAGGATAGACACAAAATAGCTTACAAACATGTATGCATTCGCCTCAACAACACCTGTTTGACGGATTGACTTACAAATATAAATTCATAGATTAGAATTGGTCTAAAACATGTATAACATGGTATGAAATTTCATTAGACAAACAACATGCACGCAAAAACTAAAAAAATGACACATGGTTTCACTAAACGAAGAAACATATAGAAAATATTTGTTTAAAATTATTTATGAAGGTAAATAATTTATTTGGTGATAAAGGGAAGAAAATTAAAAGATGGATGAATGCAGAAATAAAATAAAATTACAAAACGGTTTGAAGGAAAATTATAAGGAAAGGGAAGGTACCATTCGGTGAGGGCCAAGGTATGCCCGGATACAATTGAGGTAACTGCCATGACGAACATGAGTCCCAGAGCAGACGCAAAGGTTCAACTTCCCTTGAGCCATCCTTTATCTAGTAAAAGGGTAAAAAGTAAAACAATTTATAAATTTCATGACTAAATAAAGCTAGCATGTCATAAAATGTAACTGTATCATAGTAGTTAGTACTAAAGATATATATATATATATATATATATATATATATATATATATATATATATATATATATATATATATATATATATATATATATTAAAACAAAACAATTATAGCTCAACTAAAATTATAAGGCAGGTTGATGACAAATTAATGCGGTATTAAGTTCAGCCTTACAAAGTTTTTTCACTTACCCTCAGATATTTTTTACAAAATATTTACTAATATTAACAATTATTACAATATAATCTAAAGGAATATAAGCATTGTTGTAATAGTTTGTAAGTAATGTTAGTGGATAAGGGAAAAAAACAAAATGTTAGTTTCATCATAGTACTCCAAATGTAAGCCCAAGGCAGCCAACTTATTGTGGTCAAGCGATGCACTAAAAAGTGCCAGTTAAAAACAAAACATTTTTAAAAAAGGGCTACCTCATAATAATAATCATAATCATTTTCTTCATCTTCGATTCTTGGATCAAATTTGGAAAAAAAAGAACGAAATAGATCCATGAAGTAAGCTCAATCCATCAAAATAGCAATGGAAATTGGCAAATGTTTACACTAAGTTGTACTAAATATAATATCTCTTAGAATTTTGTTTGAGATTCTCTCTTATCAATAATATACTCCATGTGACTACATCAGATAAAAGTGAAAATATTACATAACAGATTCAATATTATCATGTTTAGTTATCTAAAATAATACTTTCAAAAGGTTTGAATCGTATATTGGATGTCATAAATCATAACTATTGTAAGTACATATTAGTCATTATTATTAAACATGTATACATTATGTGTGAGTATATATAACTTTTCATGAAATAAGTAAAAAATATTAATTATGTTATTTTGAAGCAAAAAATACATTTTAAAAAAAATGGTAAATAAACAAAAGTTTGCAAGATGGTTGCACACTTTCCGGTGCCCCAAATAATACCAAAATGCAGAGTTAGTTATAAATAAAGGACTTGGTAATAATACATAACTAAAGAAATTAGTTTCATTTTCAAGACACTGGATAATTAAAATACAGTATTCAATGCCGTTAACCATTTAATACTAATACACATAGACAGTTAAAACAGTTTTTGAGTGCATGCTTCTGGATTTAGTACATTACCTTTGAAAAGCATGTTGAAACAGATCTATACATATCTTTCACTTCAATAATATTTAAATAAAGGAGCTATTACAGAAATATCTCAAACATGAATTTTTTCATTAGCATCTTTATTTCTAATAAAAACAGTGAAAACATATTTTTGTGCGAGTTCACTACACAACAATAAGTAGAGGCCTTTTTTTTTTTTTTTAAACTTTTACTCAAACCAAAATATCTGGTAAATAAAAACTATCTCATTAATACTAATTCTTAAACAAAAAATATTTAAATTAACAAAAAAACATATAAATTAATACAAAATATAAAGGAATTCAAACAAAAATTATCGATACACTTGCATAAATAATTTTATCATACATTTCCTTAGCATGACAAAATATCAATAAAGTGAGGTAATTAGTCAAAAATATTGGTTATTTAATGGTTTTGAATTATGTTTGGCAACGTAGACAAATTATTATTTGGAATCAATAATACCATTTAACAAATTCAAATCTACTTCATAAAAATCAGTAAACAAACTAAATATAGCTTAATATCCTTAAATAATGTCTTTTAATGTTACAAGAACCAGGATCAAAAAAACAAAAAGTTATCTTCCTTTATATTTTATATGCAACCGGTTTTGGACTACAGAAGTTTATTAGGTTAAATCATAAATAAATCCTGCAGTGGCACTCCTTCCCTTCTTATCAATGAAGACTGAACTGTTTTACTTATAATGACAGGTTTGACGTATCAGTTAGATTATATTTATATACTATTTCAAATAATTTATTTATATTACATTAATTGAGTTAAAAAGCAGTTCCTAAGAAAATGAAAAGAAATCAGGATATCATGTATTATTCTAGAGATATATGCAAAAATAATCATTTCTGAAAAAAAAAAAAAAAAAAATACCAAGTATTTTTATAAATTAAAATTTTATAATTTTTATAATATAATTTTTATAATAATATAATAATATAATTTTTATAATTTAAAATTTTTAAATAATTTATATTTTGAAGAGAAAAGATTTGGCTTCACCGGGAGTCGAACCCGGGTCTCCTGCATGACATGCGCGGATGCTAACCACTACACCACAGAGCTCAGCTCTAAGTAGAGCCAATCCTTCCTCTTCACTGATACCTACTACCCGATCACGCAAATTTTGCGAGTAACGGGAGGTGGACAAAGTTTATCCAATTTATGGTATTTATTGACGTACGTCAATTTTAAATTATTTTATATTAATCTAATCTTAATCTGTGGGTGACCACCTTTTTTAAAATTATTTAAAAACAATTTAAAAAAAGGTGGTCACCCACAGATTAAGATTAGATTAATATAAAATAAAATAATTTATAAATTTAAAAATATAAAGTATAGCTTTATTTGTCCAAACTAATGTTTTCAGGGTGGATCAAATAATAGAAAATACAGACAACCAGAATATATAAAAAAAAAATATCTTTAACCAGCTGAATGAATGGAAAGGTATTCCAAAAAAAAAATAAAATTGCAATGCCTATTAAAGGTCTAAGTTCATCAAAACACACAATACTAGACCCGGTTAATCACAATAATATAATAATTTAAAATTAATTGAAGCAACTTCTTTCATACAATTTCACAAGAAAAATTATTTGAATATTTTAAATTCTGTTTAAAATAACAAAATCTTTGACTACTAAAAGAATTTTAATTTACCAAAGCAATCTCGTGAAATTTAATGTATTATTTGAGTTTTAGAAAACTTAGATAGTTTTCAATTTTATTCATTAAGCCAATTTAATTTGCAGATCTTACAGCTGAAGCATACTCTAACAATAATTGGTACATAATAATATTATTGTTATCGTACTTAATAATAATAATATAATAGGGTGTATAAAAAAAAAAAAAAAATGACCTTTTCATCAAATGCATGAATCACAAGAGCTATAAACATG
Organism: Aelia acuminata; assembly: GCA_911387785.2. Classification (NCBI taxonomy): domain Eukaryota; kingdom Metazoa; phylum Arthropoda; class Insecta; order Hemiptera; family Pentatomidae; genus Aelia; species Aelia acuminata. The sequence continues at coordinate 37,098,669 of OU426982.1, forward strand.
TTCATTCTATTAATTGTTAACTAACAATATATTTTCTCTTTAGAACAACCATCTAAGCATTTTTTATCATTAGACTGGCTCAGTAAAGCATTAATTCCCAAGTTTTTACTGAAATGACTCGGTCTTAGGAAAATCTTACATAGGAAAAAAAATTGTTTAGCTGCTGAAGTGGAAAGTGAAATCAACAAAACAGGTGTCCGAATCCTTCCGAGAGAAGGATAATAGACTGTGTTAGATTTGTTTTCAAAAATTTTCTAGTGGAGTTGTGGAAAAGAAGCAGGGAACAATCATTCAAGATTGATGAGGTTTTTATCAAGCTATAGGATCAAACCTACAATAAGTAGTCGTGATCTTGCTAACGAGTGCAGAATGTTGAAAGACAATTTGTGTCGCCTAAAACGCCGAGGGTAAATGAGTTTTGATCTAGCAAGACAATGCTTGGTCGCATACTTCATATCGGACCAGGGAAAAAATTCTAAACCTTGGTAGTATCAACTTCTTCCACCCCTACCATACAATTTGGACCTTGCTCTATCAGATTTTGTATTAGTTTTGGACCAATCTTCTTTTAAGGAAAAAAAAATTAAATACAGTTCAAGAAATCGAAAGAGTGGTCAGGAGCTATTAGATAGCCATCCCAAGGAGTGGATGAGATCAAGCAACTGGCTGAAAGATAGAAAATGGCACTGCACCATAGAGGGTAATATTTTTTGTAGTAAAAAGTGTTTTTACATACCCTAATAATAAGGTATTAGTTGATCCATTGTATTGAAATATATAGGGAAAAGAAATAAAAAAGCCAGTTCTGATTATTGGTGCTCTACTGTATAATAAATTAATGCTTAAAAGAACATATTGTAGTGGAAAACAGTAAGTTTTGGATGCACCTCACACCAACTTCATCTTACTACCAAGTTACCACTTAATCTCATGAAATTACCAAAATCCTTCCTAAACAGGAAATTTAAAAATTGATAAAGAATTCTTTGATTTTTTTTTATTTGATTAAAAGTTTTTCATTAATTATATTTGTTTAAGTACTACGTCCCCAAAGAGGGTCTACAACTTCTAATGCAACACAACACATCAATACTACCGTGTTCTTTACACCAATGATACTTCTTAGAAGAGGTTTTTCAAAAAACTATTTTTAAAGGTTGATTTATTTACTACTTTCACTTATCTAAACATGTAATATACAGTAAAAGGGAAATATTTTCGACGGAAATACACGTTTTGAGGTTCCCAGGGTCCAAATAACCAAGTCCCGCGAAATGGTCTGTATATGTGTGTGTGTGTGCGTGTATGTGTGAACAGACTAGCTCAAAAAAATATAAACCGTACGAACATGAAATTAGGTATTTGGTATATGTATATGCGGCGATGTGACAGCAAAAATTTCATCAAAATTGGTCAAACAGAGGGGAAACTTTATTTAATAACTTTTAAGTTTTTTTCAGGGCCCGGTGTGGCTGTGCGGTAAAGCGCCGTACTCCCATGCCGGAGCTGCGGGTTCGAGTCCCGCCCTGGGTGGTGCTTTTCTTTCGTAGGAGAAGTATCACCCAGTGCCATGGGTGTTAGTATGGGCAGTATAGGGCTTCACTGGAAGCCTTGAAGTTCCAAAAAAAAAAAAAAAAAAAAAAAAAAAAAAAAAAAAAAAAAAAAAAAAAAAAAAAAAAAAAAAAAAAAAAGAAGTTTTTTTCTATTTTCTCAAAAACGGCTCAAAAGATTTTGATAAAACTGGATATTTGATGTAAGTAGACCAAAATTTCATCAAAATTGATCAACTGGAGGGGGTACTTTATTTCATAACTTTTCTTCCAACTTTTACCTTTTTTCGATTTTCTCAAAAATAGCTTAAACGATTTTGATTAAATTTGTTATGTTTAATGAGAATCAAATATTCTTTAATATCAGTAGGATAAGTATTCTTGAAGTGTAAGTATTCTTTATCATGATTGAAACATTCTGAGGTGGCATAAATAGGGATGGGTTTTTTTTTGTTTTCCTATTAAGTACCTTTGTTTTTTTTTAAATGAAGAAATTATCTGTCTCTTGTTTCGCCCAAAAAATAAGAAATGGCTAAGTATGAAATATGAAAAAAATCAAGTAAACATATACAGGAGAAAAAAAGAAAAATATTCCATCAAATCATAAAACACGTTCAGCTCACGCATGCCCAGTACACCTTTAATGACAGACCAATGCTTCATGTTCATTTATTGGACATTATTTGTTTCATGGGAACTATATGAAGTTTTTAACAACTGCATACAGAATTATAAAATCAGATGACTTGGAGTATTATGCTTGCATTGCCGAATTATCACAAGCAAAAACTTTTATTTATTAATAAAAAAATTTAGTGTACTTTAAAGAGCAAATACAAACAAAAATAAGTAAATGAATGTGCAAAATTGTGTGAATTTGAGAAATGGCATTTAACAAAACACGTCAATTTCTAATCAAAGAAAGTTGGTAAGTGAAAGTTGTGTGTTGCGCACATCGCACCAGATTTTTTAAAAAATAAAATGATAACTGAATGTCTTATTACCGAAATATTTATCAGAGTATTTAGTATCATTACTTTATTTACAAAGTAGTATTTACTATTACTACACACCTTACAGAATTTATTACCAACATCACGTATCTATGGATCCATTGTTGTAACTTGGTATTTAGAATAATAATTAAAACAGTGAGAGGAAAAATATTTGAAAGCATCATTTAAAATTTTTAAAAATAATATTCTCTAGTCATCACAATTTTTTGCAGATGTTTTAAAAATAAAATATATATATTTTTGTTACTTTGATATTAACAATAAAATAAAAGGCAGTTTCAAAGGTCAAATAGTCTTCAAAATCATAAAGGAACGAATAAATTCTTAATGAAAAAAATGTTTATATCTAATATTATGATTAAATTCAAGACATGCACTCATAACCATATTTAATAGGAATGATAAATACTAATGAACACATACTAAAGTTTTTATTTAATTCATTTAATAAATCTAATTTTGATTCAGCCATTTCATTCTGATTTGTATTGTCACATAATTTGGTTCCACTTATCTTAATATATTATAATGCAGTTATTGCTAATTATTTATAATAATTACATGCAGGGAATGGTGTAATAATTAATTTTTCCATTGCTATGTTTAATTTTTCATCACAGGAATTTTAAATAAATACATACAATCAAAGAACTGAGAAACATATGACTTATTAGTTTCAGATCAACTAAAAAATTATATGCTACTGACTAATAATTATTACATATGAATACAAAATTTGTCCCAATAACATTAATGACAATGGCTTGTTTCTGAACAGCCATTTAGAACAAAGACATAATCCATGAATTAATTTTATTTTATTCTTATAAAAAAATGATTAAATGATTGATGTTAATCTTTGCCAACCACAAATTTAACTTATACTACAAATAATACAACATGAGTAGTAAAAACCTGTTTTAGAACTGACCTGACAGTTTAGAGTATGTTTATATTGGAACTGTTATGCGTGACATACAATAAGTGATGGGCTTATAGGAGAGGTGATGAATACAATGCAGGGCTGGAATCACCTCCCATATGAGTCTACATAAGTTTTTTGAACAAATTATCACCTATCTAATCTCTAATATAAATAAAAATTAAATGGCCAACTAGGATAATTCATAATAATAGGATAAGTTAATGATTATCAACAATGCAAGTTGTACTTCAGTTCACCAAGTGGGCTGTGTGGTCATTTTGAGTAAACCATAATGGCTATCCAGAGGTTACCATTCCATACAAACCTGATTGGAATTGTGGTCAAGAGTACTAAGCTGTCAGTTTAGCTACTACAAATCTTGCAATGACAGTTCAAATAAGGACTATTTCACCATGCCTAGAATAGGTAAATGATCAGTAGAGCCGTTTGTCAGAAATGTCCGAGTAGAGGAACCACAATGTTGGAATAGTAAAGATTTATTACTAGCAATTACAGAGAGAGATATTAACTAATGCAGGAGAGAATTAACCATAAATCATCCGGAACCAAATGCTCAAGTGGAACCATCCCTCAACCTCACAGTAAGTTACAACACTAAAAAAACAATATTGTGACTCTTCATAATATTAATTAATTATGAAAATTAATATACCTTAAGTTTCAAATTAAATATTATATAAGCTTATAATACATAGCTTATTATACTATTGAATCGTATACCATTATACAAATAAAGATCTAATAACTAGAGTTAGTTTCCCAAAGAAAGCTTTATAATACAACCAAAAACACTAAACATCTTCAGGTGACAAGGCGGAATTAGGATAGCATATTTTTTAAACAAAATCTTCGAAAAAGACTCAGGCACACCTCAGTAATTTAACCATGATTATTAAGTAAACCACATGCTATTAACACAAAAGCAGTGTTAAACAGAGACATTTAATAAATTTATATAAAAGTAATTAGCATACCATTAGCCAATAACTCTCAGCTGAACCATCAGCATCGGTAATAAAAATATGCGGAATTCGGACAGGATCTACCATCTTAATCGACCTTTTGGAAGGTACAGAAAATGTTATTATAATACTGGCTCAGGCAATATTATATGCTATAATATAACCCTCCATCAGTCACACAGTATTTCCTCTTCTTTATCCTACCAAACTCTAGAGGCTGGCCAATCAATCGTCATTCTGAATTTGCTTTTTAATTAAAGATCAAAAATTATAATTAATGCTTGTTGAATGGTATTATATCAAATGAGCGCCCAAATGCAAGTCCAAATGTCACCTTCTTTATTTTTTACTTTTACTTACCTATATATTTTTTAATTGCTCTTTCTTTATTTTTTGTAGTATTTTATTTAAACTTTGGGGAAAAAAAAAAAAATTCTATCAATGCAAGAACTGGGCGTCCCCAGTGAAGTAAATAACGTGATAAAAGGATATCTTCAGCCAATCAAAACTCTATATTGTTGCAATGTTATCTCCAGATGTAAATTGCTTTTTTTAACGTCAATAAATGTTATGGATTGGATAAATACCACTGTTGTGTCAAACAAAGTCTGTTCTTAGACTAGACTGTTTTAAAGAAATCACTAAGTGTCTTACCCAAAATTGTAGGCTTTCACAAAAAATTTGATTCTGACTTATTTGGATCTTGCATGAAGGCCTTCAATTGCTCTTAAGTTTCATTTTTGTTCCCCACCCTCCCTATAAATTGTAAAATAATTATAATATATGTATTCTAAACTTGTTTCATGACCAAAAATATTGAGCAGTTACATAGTAATCCATCAAAGCTTGTGACTAACGTGGGTCTTTAAATGCTGAGAAAAATCAATGTTATTACAAGAAGGCATAGTTAACTAAGTTTTGAAACATTAATTCCATAGTTTTGAGCTCTGAAAAGATCCTCACCTTTGTGCTGCTCCTTATAATAGAAGATGTTTCATGGCCAACATAGAAAGAAGGTCTAGCTTTTCTTAAACCTTGATACCCATGTTCAAGTTCAGTATAAGACATTGTTTTATCTACATTAATTGACATTTATAAAATATCAATTCCATGGTTATTTGATTTTATTTTAAATCAAATACTTTATTGGCAAATAATATAAGAAAAAGTGTTTTGAATATTTTCTGAATATGTATGTCACAACATCTCACAAAATTTTAAATTGTTGATGGGGTAGAAGATAACATCTTATCAGTTGAAATAGATGAATGAATTATGGAATGATCAGTGGCGTTAACATTGAGCGGCAGGGTGTGTAGTCAATAACTAAGCAGAAAATGGAATTATTTCTTTATTGTCATAAACCACTTAGTATTATATAAAATACTGTTTTTACATTTATTAATTAATAAGAAAGCAATATTTAATTTCTGATATCATTTGATGCTTATAGTTAAGAGCACTATATCTAATTTTAAATTTGGGGACCAATGTAGAATATTTGATTCGATTACTATTTCAAATTTTAACAGTATATTTTTTGAAAATGAAAAAATGTATGGATCAACTTAAGCAAAAGCGATCCAGGGAGGCACGAGGGGGGGGGCGCGACCACCCTCAGAGGTGAGGACACAAATAAACTCTTTTGTTTGTTTAATCAACGTCACTTTATGTTACAGGGGGAGTCCTAAATTTTGCCTATCCAGGTATAATTAGGATAGGGATCTTTAACGAATACCTGACTTCGTACAGTCTCGGGGCCTCCATTTTACGTCCTATCCCAGAGAAGGCATAGACAAGGATTTTTTACTCCCATTAAGAAATCCTAGGGCCACTGCGGGACGCAAACTCGCGACCTTTATTATTGTAGACTCCTATGCCCCCCTCCCCTTAGGGTAATCTTTTGTTATTTAATGGTAGAGGTAGGTAGTTCAGTAAGTTTACTGAAAGTAAGGAAGTAACGTAAAGAACAAATAATATCCACTTATACAAGTTGAATGTTAGTTGTGGGAAGGTAATAGAGCTGATGAAAAGATCCATGGGAAGGGCTGTGGGGGTTACAGCCCCCTTTTACTACCTGCTGGATACGAAAAAATGTGACGTTTTCAACCAAAACTTTGCTTCCTGGACCTTTATGCACTCTTAAAATGATCGTACTCAAACGAATTTCGGTGTCCGAAATACAAATCGCACTCAAAACAGCCACTTCGAATTACTTGATACCCTATAAAGACCTATTTGGGCCCTGCTTTGGCAGGTTATTCTTTATTCTGTTAAACCAGCTAAGAATCGAGGGAATTGCTTGGCTATAGAGGCAAGGAAGTCCGAAAGAATTCGTCAAGGGAGGGGGCAGGCTGGTAAAATTTTCGCTTAGGGGGCAGATAGATTAAAATTTTTACGTCTGAGGGAAAAGGTTAGAGGTATTTTGACCTTTCAAAACTTTACTAATTTTTCAAATAAAACTTATTGACATTTAGGTGGCAGGATGGTGGAGTGAGCAACCACTTAGGAACCATTGGTTGCCCATTACAATGTATAATTGGGAATCTCTAAACCCCAAGACAGGGGAGTTTAGTAATATTAGGCTTCAATCCCCACCCTCTTCCCTGGCCCGAAAAACCACGCCTAGCCTAAAAAGACGAGGGACAAAAATAAACAACTTATTGGTACTTAATAGTTAAATTATTTGTTTGTATAATGCTTAAAGAATAGAGAAAATGAATACATATTTATTTAATTTGTAGTTTTGGGTTTTACTCCAGGGTCCAATTCTCTAGGTCTCTAGGGGGAGAGGCAGCTGCCCTACCCTGGAAATGTCCATCATCAGAAGTGAATTCAGGCATTTAAAACACTTTTTGGCACTGTGGCATTGGTGAGAAGCAGGTTATCCTTCCTAAGGAACCTACTGTACTAAGCACTGAAAATTAACTTTCTATTTAAAGAATTATAATTTTTGTTTCAATAATGAGCAGTAAAACTCATATCTTTCCTTGCTACCTTTGAAGTATGGTCGGCCATTATGGGGGGGGGGGGGGCTACAAGAAAAGCTCAACAGGCCTCTCAGCTCTGGCCTGTCTGTAGGTCAGAGGGGAACCAACCTGCAGTTGTTGAACAGCAATGTTAGGACTATATTACTTCATGATTGTTAAAGCTGCAAGCTGAACAAAAGAAGCTGCCAACAGTAGATTCTTGGAGTGGCCATACCATCACCTATGGGATCCAAGGATTAGTGCTAGAACACATTTATAAATGGATGTGCTTGTAGGAATCCACAATAGAACTTTTCTTACCTTGTTCATGTAAAACAGATGTCTCAATTTAGTTTATCAAAAAAAATTATGACATATCCTTATATATCTAGAAGGTATAATAGTTATTTTATCCTATTATTTTGGTTTTAGTTTAAATGAAGTAGTAATAGAGTTCATAAAAGGGAGGATTGAAAATAGAAATGGCTTTGGAACAGGGCCTACCTAAAAAGATTTAAAACTAGTCATATTCATGTTCCTTTTTTGAAAATACCTCATCAGATAAGTTTTATTGATCCAAATTCAATAAATTCCTTTCTACTCTGTCAAAACAACCGTAATAAAAAACCAAGGAGCCGGACAGTTGCTGAGCAGTTTTATTTTAGTCATAACCATCATAACAAAATATAAAGGCTGTAACCTGGGACACCAAAACCATAATCAGGGATCAATAAGTTTTCATAAAAATATTTTTAATATGATGACATTTTTTATTTCTAAAGTACAAATCTGATAATATAAGTTACAAATTCATAAGATTGAAGAGGAGGAAAAATGAATTCTCGTAGATCATAACACTAGTAGATCAATGCAAAGTTAATCATCAAAGTCATTAATGTGAAACTATTCATAAATAATTTTTAAAAAGTGCCCCTCAAAGAAAAAAAAAAAAGAATTCGAACAAAATTTAATATTATTATTGACAATAGTTTTATAAGGAATATGCTTCAATTCATCTGAAAGAACTATTTTATGTAAAATATTAAAAACAATAACAAAAGAATTAAACGAGGTTTAATTGGATAAATCTAACACCAGAATACATTTATAATAAATTCATCATAGACTAAACAAGATAAATATATTTTACATAAGTCTAAGATACTTGTATTCATTAATGAATAAAACTAACAATTAACATTATACTACAAAATACTTAACGATATAGGAAAAAAAAATATAGACAAACGTAACAAATTACAAAATATAAATTTTAAAATAATATTAAATTTGTTCGTAGTAACTAAAAGATAACAGGTAGCAAGAGTAGGGAACTAAACATAAAATCTAATACAAAAAATTATAAGTTGGAATGGTAATCACATACACACACAAAACCAAAAAAAATGTAACTAACCGTAACTTATAAAAACAAACATTCACAATAAGAAGAAACAAAGATAAAGACACTACAAATCGCCTGAAAATCAGTCATTTTATTTGCATTTTAATGAATACATCAGTTATAGTATTAATATATATATATATATAACCACTTTCCAATAATCACAAGAGATAGTCTTTCTGAATAATGTATACAATTAAATAGATAAAAGCAATGTATAATTCATAAATATATAATGTGCTGACTACTCAATAGAATATCTCATATATAAATTGATGGTATCCAAAGGATTGGGAAGTAATCCATGACCAGGTGGTAGGACAGTAAATCCAAGGAACATGAAAGTTCGCACTAATTGTTCTGGAATAAATCATACATACATAAAAATTAGAATATTATACAATACTAATATAAAGATAATTGAAAAAAGTTGCTTTATGAGAAAAGGTGTTATTCATAGAAAAAATGATAAAGCTAATTCAAAATGGGAATAAACATTATTTAAAGAAAACAAGTTATCATATTTAACAGAATATAAGTCTTTCGAATAAGTAGGCATTCGAATATATTGTCCAGCACTTCACTTTAATTTTTTTTCATGAGATTAAAATATAGCAGCCCATTAGTGGTTTCACAAGCCATGTTTTGGTCATTACAAAAAGACTTATATAACTTGCTTATCAGCCTATCTTCCTTAAATAATAATAAACAAATTTATGACTTACGTCTGTCAGTTCGATCCTTCTTCAAACAAACAATTATATCCGTACAGTGTAATTCTTCTTCAGCATACTCAAGTAATGTGACAAATCTAGAAAAAACATTTAATATGATTAATATTGTTTAAATTTTCACAAATGGAGAACAGGATATGATGTATAATCTGAGCTAATGGCTGTCTATTAAAATAAAATGGTTCAAAGTTTAATGGTCTATAATAACAGATTATAAAAAAATTGTTGATAATAGAAACTTTCAGAGCAGTAAGAAAATGATAAATTGGAACAATAAGCAAAACAATATACTTTTTAATATTGAAACACAAAAAAGCTATCATAATAATAATAGAAACAATGATTTAATCTAAAGTCATTAAAGTAAACAGAGGCTTAAAAAACAAAAACAAAAAGTGCTATTAAATAAGAAAGATTCCTGAATGAACACATGAAGCTAGATTTAGTTAAAATATCCTTAAAAATATAAAAGTTTATCTACAAAAAAAAAAAGATATAATAAAAAACTTAGGATTTTCTTATTAGCTGTTGTAGACACCAAAACACTGAAATAAAGATAAGTACAAGAATTAAATAGTTTAAGAGAATTATGTAAGGCATATCAGGATAAACAAACAAACAAATAAATAAAATACAAGGAGTGTTCTGATTAGCAATAGATCCAGGTTGAATCACATCATATTAGATTATGTAAAGTCTCCTAGGTCAATATTTAATTAATGCAAGGCTAAATAAAATTGAACCAAATCAAAATACATTAAGTTGCCATCCCCTAGGGATTGAAACTCCCTACTTCAAATAATAGCAAGCGCAAATGAATAATACAATGGTGAATCAATAATACAAAGGTGAAACCCCAGGAAATATTCACTTAGTATAACACAATTAGACACTATTCATAACAACTGAAAACTAAAAAACAGGAGGAGTCACTACAAAAAAATTAAATAAAGAACACTTCTTATTAAATTTAACTATTTCAAACTCCTTTTATTTATTGATCACACGATGGACTAAAATAAATCACCATATTACAAAAGAGATCTAAATGACACAAGCACAAAACTCTTGGAAACAAATAGAAAAACTTAAATATACATAAAAAGCTGTACTTACCCTTCTTTGGAACCATCAGGCAGAAGAGATGTTGGTACTTGTATATATAGTTTCTTATCAAAAAGAAGTGTTTCCCAAACCGCTTCAGTTTGTTCTGTTAACCTAAGAATAAATGTGATACGTACACTCCCCCCTCTTGCTACTGCTTCAGCTAATCCTATCTCCTGAAATAAAAAAAAAAAAATTAAAATTAAATAAACGCGCATAAATTTAAAAACAGGGATAATAGAAAAATTTATAATAGTAAGATGCTTAATAGGTATTTTAATCCTACATAAAAAACCTACTTGTGGTTTATTGTGAGGTGGTGGTTGGCCGATTAGTAGTGGGGGGACATCAGGAGCACCACAGAGGCCATGCACCCAGCTGCACCTTGTAGTGGGAACTGGTCTCGGCCTCTTCCTCTATACCAGCACTAAAATTAAATAAAAAACGATTATGTTAAAATAAGTTAAAGATTGATGTGAATATATTCCAAAAAGAAAAATTATGCATATTTTTTCTTTTCTTATGTGAAACATTATTACAAACATCCTCAATATTCAAGAAAGTTATTTAAAAATAAATAAATATAATTAAATAGGTGTCATATGGTGATTAGCCTCATTCTCTTTAAATAACTAAGTTATAGTAATGGACAGAATATTAAGAGCAAGCAATGAGTAACATGTTTACTGTATATAAAAGTTAGGCAAAATTAGCATTAATCATTGAAATTGAATTAATCAATAATGAGTTGGTTTCTTAAGTCAGATTATAATCCGGTATGAAGGTGCTGATTATATTTTGAGGTAGACCCATTAGATTAATTTCAACCTTCCGCTTGCGCAAGTAGTAATCTATTTTTCCTGCACGAGTTAGGACTTAGAATATTAAAATACAAAACAGAAGAATAAGAATAGCCACCAAAGCATCAACTACTAATATGGTTAAAAGTTAATCAACTAAATACTGACATGCTTGTCCGTATTACCAAAATATTTTGGTTTCTCAATTAGATCTCAGACATTGTATACTTTCCCCCATTTACGTTTAAACAAACACATTTTACCTTTTAAAACCTTACTTTTTTAATGTATTTCAGTTTTAAAGAATAAAAATGACTGAATTGATCATAAAAAGTGGGTATTAAACATTAATATCAGCATTAATATTTCACATGGTTTAAACGTTTCTTTAAATAATTTAAATTTTTTTCTTCATTGAATTTTATCCATTAATGGTTCATGAGCTTACCAGTATTTAAAATTACTAATTAAAAATTAATTAGGAATTTTAATTGATTTAAAAAATAAGGAAGCTTAGCTGAGTAAGAAATATCAACAATATCTAAGAGAACGATTTCAAAATCGATGATAAGATAATAATTAAGTTTAGCTTAATTTCAGTTATTACTGACAGATAAGCGATTAGAAAACTAATTAAAACAAATTGATTCCATCTATTTTTTTTTTCATTTGCTTTGAAAAAAAATTGAATTATAGAAAAATAAAGTTTTATATTTTAATTTCAAGACCAAAATATTTTTAAATAGATTAAGAACACAAACATGGATTATGAAATGAATATTTAGATATACAACACTAATAACTCATTATAAATATAATATAAATATCATTCTATAAAATTTATGAGTTATTGATGAACCCAAATGTAAGGTAATTGGGAACTGCTTAAAAAATCAATAACAGAAGGAAAATTGTAATTAAAAATATATCTTGAATTATTGAAGTATGTGCAATAATTAGGTATAATTAAAATTAAAATTTAAAAATTGCTGCAGAAAAACAAACTATTTTAATGAGTAAACAATGTTTTAAATAATTATCAAAACTAAAATAGTTCAGGATTTATACATATTCCACTTTCGGATTGATGCCAAAATATTTGGCACGGCGTTCTGGCAACATCAACTTCAAAATAATAACTATTTCAAAGAGAGGTTAGTTTATTTGTTTTGAAATAAAAATTTAACACATATGAATTAAAAAACAAATTATTGTATATAATTACCATTCACATTTATTACTACTACTACTACTACTACTCAACATGGCACAATTTAAAAGTTGCATATTGAAGACGAGACACCTTCTAGCTCAGATATTCTCAAAGAACTAATGAGACTATTGCCCAAGAATGCTATTTAAAGCATAGGAAGATTCCACTCATTTAAGAGATTAAGAAGTTATTCATTCTTAACCTTGGACTTTGGAACAAAAAATTAAATGAATGTTTTTGGCTCTGATAAAGAAATATAAACATTATGTTAACAACAATAAACTTTAAGAAACTATATCTAAGATCAAAGTTATTTGTAAAAAACTAGTTTAAATGAAGTTAAATAAATTAATAACTAAGCTTATATAAACTTTTATGTTTTTAAGATGGAGGATCTAGGTCTGGTAGAAAATCAATATAAGACCTTAACACACTCCTGACTTGAACTAGGTTTACAAAATAACCAACTAAAAATTGAATTGTGAACGAATGTGAAAGCTGTCGGGAACAACTTTCACAAAATGGTGATAAGGTCTAGCAGACCAAATTAAAAAATAAATAAATACTTACGTAGTCGAAATGAGTCCAGGCATATTATCCAAAATCTTTTTACTCTCGTGGAGATTAATAGTTAATAAATTGGAACGAATACTCATAATTTTTGGATAAAATACAATTAGAAATAAAATTACACTTCAATTTACAATGAAATGATAAACTTTTCATGCCACCGTGTTGTTGCTGCTCAGGCACAATGGCGACTTTGACGTCAGATAAAACCAATGGCACCAACTGCCTCCCTTCAGTAAATGGAAAAGCGCAGTAGCTGAAAAGCGCACCACAATTTTCTGAGTATTTATTTATGGTAAAAAATAATTCCCACTTTAGTCATTAAAATAGTGATACAAGGAAATATAATCTTTTTAAATCGTGAAATAAAATTAAATTATTTTAATGTAATTATGGTAATTGCTTAAATTACAAGATTATTTCATATAGTTTATATTTATTGCCTTTTATTAAAACAGTGCATGGACATGTAAATAAAGTAAATATCTAATAGAATTTATTGATTAACTTTATTGGTAATGATAAACAGGTTGTTTAGGATTAGTTAACAAAGTTATTAATAACAGATAATTTATAGTTAACAACTGGTTTAACGGCCAACTTTGCCCCAATAAACGAATACAAAAAAAAAGAAGTGTTGTTTCTAAATAAAACTGTAAATTTCTCTTATTTTTGCTGGGACCTAAATGCAGTAATCGCACAGTATAACATCTCAAAATCTCTCCCCTTAGTCTAGATCAAAAATGGACAAATTTTTTAATGGGAGGGCCAGATCTAATAAAAAATATTATAATATTAGGCGGGTCGAAAAAAAATTAAGGATATGGATTGTTATTGATTTTTAAATCAAAAATATTTAAACATTCAACTTATTTGATATGCTCCAATGGTAAAATCTTAGAAGAAAAGACACAACAATTTCTTATTCTGTGGAAGAAAATACATTTTGTCCTTTCTGTAATAGTGGAGGTTACTCAAAACCATGTTGGGGGGCGGATTGTCCAGGAATTTGCCCAAGACTGGTTTAGGTACACGACATGCAAATAAATTTTGTACAAGCAAATTGCGCCATCAACATTTTTGAGAGGGATGTAACAGGGCCATGCACTTTTCAGGAGGGTGAATTTTTTTAAACAAATATCTGTTTTAGAAACTTTCAATTCAAGAAAGAGGAAATGTAGAGTAAATCACAGCTCATTCTTAAGGAATCTTCAAATTTTATTTTGCATTCTTTCAATCCCATGATTTTTAAGAATATATGCTCAATAAGATATCTTGGGAAAGAGTGAACTATCGTTCTGAGGGGCGGGAGGGGGGGGGGGGGGGCGTTAGCGTACTTGGGACAGCTTTTTAAAAAATATTGTATCCAACAATGGTGATATTCAAACTCAAATGTTGCCTCAGATCTGCCACTTCTACGTTTCTCAATTGATCATAAGATTGAAATCAACAATTGAATGAATCATTCCAATTAAATCGATTTAACCGAGCTGGCTAGTTGACAGAGGACAATAAACTTATAGGAGACAGTGCTCTCTTTCAAAATGTATATTTATAAGAATCCACAACGACTTCCAAATTTTCGTGGAAGTCGCTTTGACTAAGCAATAATCATAAAAAAATTAACTATAATACTTCGTTGTACTTATTGGCATCATGCATATCACTAATCATAGTATGTAATGAAATTCACTTAATACGGTTTATTTCATTCATTTAATGAATTCATTGTACTCTGCATTAAATTTTACACTTATTAAAAGGTGGGAAAATAATAAATCCCAGAATCAACTGTATCCCCTTTAATTTATCAATCAATGAAATACTATATAGCAGTTCTAATTATTGTTGTGAAATTCTTGGACTAAATGAATGAACGCGAAGGTATTATGTTTCATCACTTTACAGTTAATAGATTTATTACTATATGATATGTGATATGATGCTTGTAAGAGGAAAACAAAAATATTGAATAGAGTTTACATTGTCATTGATAAGATAAGATTGTTAAGTGAGTGGCAGATAGCTTGTGAAAAACACAATACATACATTGTTTAATCATTCATACGAAATTAAATACATTCATATAAAACAAAGGAGATTCAGAGATTTAATTATAATTATGTGTATATTTTACAGGTTTTTTCAAATGTTCTTTTCATTATTTTTTCAATAATGATCGAGAATTAATGTACTTAATAAATTAAATCTCTTTATAAAATGTTTCATACTCGTCCAATAAGATAAGGGTTCCTTAAAGGAAAAAGTTAAAATTTTTGTTTTTCTAAGAAATATCAAAGTGATCTAAAGTTCAAGAAATATTATTTTTTAATTGCTGGAACATGTCGAAGTTAATTTTTTTTTGGCAATTCTATTATTATGCAAATAAAGCAACAGTTTGTTGTTGATAATGTTTTTCTTTGTTATTCTATAACTGATTTGAAGCTTTGCTGTGAATTGTTAATGCTAGTGTAGACAATATTATCTTGCCCCACTGCTGACATCGCTAACTTTATTGTTCCATAATATCACATTTACAATCAAAACAAGTAATTAGCTACTAATGTTGCATCTTTAATTAAATACAAAGAACTGGTTGGCTTGTCTGAATATTTATTTAATATTTATCAGAATAATCAGTGACCTGATTGTCACAACATTAGAATTAGTAAACACAACATAGTTTATAGAAGATAGATAATTCATTTTTTCTCCGCTATGAAAAACATAACGTGGACTAATTTAAAATGGCTGTAACTTGGATACTAACGTCATGCTTCTAAGGGCGTCCGAAGGATTTCGGCAGGCTGTTAAAATTTTCGTCTGTTGAGGCAGGCTGGTGATATTCTTATTGGGAAAGGAGGTCGATGTATTTTAACAATGTAAGGCTCAATTAATTGTTCAAATAAAACTTATAGGCTCAATTAATTGTTCAAATAAAACTTATAGGCTCAATTAATTGTTCAAATAAAACTTGATATTTAAAAATTAAAATATTTGTTAATAAATATAGCAAATGAATGAGAATTTATTTCATTTGTAATCTTTGTTTCTCAAAATTTCAACGGGGCAGCTGCCCTTCCCTGCCCCCCTGCGGACGTCTATACCGACTTCTATGTTGTTTTTTATTTCGTCGGGAATTGAGGAGTCTTTCATTTTTACATTTAAATGATTGGATAGTTTATTGAGCTATGCGTAAATAAGTTTTTTTTGTTTTTGTTTTGTTAATAACATCTTTAACTACTTTTTTTTGGGATATGACTATTTTTCAGCACTGAAGAAGGAAATCTAGAAAGTGATGCCTTAATCATTGCATTAAATAAAGTATTGAGGACGATATGGCTTCCAGTAAAAAAAATAAACATTATATAATTAATAGAAAATGCATATAAAAGTTTAATTTTTAGGTTTAAATTATTATTATTATTCAATAAACATTTTCTTTCATTTCGTGTACAATAGATATGTTGAATCCACACAAATTTGATTTCTTCCAAGAACCAGCCATCATTATTGGCATTCGCTTACGTTCGAGTTATATAAAAGACTGTCCGATAATTTAAAAACGCTGGGAGCTGATGTGAATATTTCAAAATGTGAGAGGGTCAGTTCTGCGCTCGGGAAGAAACTTTTACAAAATCTTGTCAAAGTTTATGAAAAAAGAAATCTAATTTACTAAATTATGGAATTTTGTTAAACGCCTCTTTTGTTTGTCTCGCTAAAGGCTACATAAGACTGATCATAGCTTGCTGAAGTTAAAAAAGAAAAGTGTTAAGTAAAAAGATTAATATAATATGGCAAGAAGACAGAATGTTCTTATAGAGTTGATATAAATAAATGCGTTATCAGCGTTTTTTGTAAACAGATAAAACGTTTTAATCTTTTCTTTAGATAAAGTGTACTACAATTCATAAATTACAATTGATTATTAAAGAGGAGATTTTATTATAAAAACTCTAGGTTTAAAATATATTTAAATCTGAAAAAGTAGGGAATATTTAAAAATGATTTTGCGAAGCTTATAAAAAAACCAAAAAAAAAAAAAAAAAAAAAAAAAAACTGGACACTTGATATCAGTAGCGGATCCAGAAATTTTATGAAGGGGGGCGTACTTTTTTATTTTTTAAATTTTTGCGCCATAAATGACCTATTTTAAAATATTACTGCACATTTAAGTAGTAAATTTCTAATAAATGTTTATATACAATTTATTTTTTTATTTAAGTAGTCTAAAAAATGATCAAAGATAGCCCTTTTTATACAGAAATAGTATTAATTAATTGGTGTCTTCACCTCCCATGGGGGGGGGGGGGCGCCCCACAATCCCCTCCCCTGGATCCGCCTCTGCTTGATATTTATATTTTAAAGACCTATTATAAAATAGACATATTATACATTGTAATAATCCCTTTAGGATTAATGGGGCAGGAGATAAGGCCATTATTCATTCTGTAGGATTCTTACCCCGACTCATGTCTCCTCAAATGTGGGTAAGTACATTGTTTTTTGTGAATTTTAAAAATGGGGGTAATACACTAGAAGCCGTCCCACTTCGAAAATCTTAGGGGAAACGAATAATTACCTAATATTTACTAAAAAAAAATCTTTAATTTTATGAATTATTTGTATATTTTTATCATTAAGAAGGATTCATAAATCAAAGATATCATAAGAAGGACTTTTATGGGTGAATTTAGTGTAAATTAATTATGAAGGAACTTAATCGTAATACAGATAAACATAGCAAATTTACTATCATCATTGTGTCCGGTTTACTTTTTGTGGCCGGGTATATATACACATGCAGTCTAGTATAGTAAAACACCCGATTTTTGGCACCCTTTAGCAATCTTTGAACGGTATTCGTCTCATGATCAATTGTATTAGTATTTTCTTGCAAAAACTCCAATGCTTTTGAGTCATTCAGCATCTCTAAGAGCACAATAAATAAGTTAAAACCTGATATTCTAATAAATTACCTATTATTAAACTAAAAACATAAGAACATCTGCCTGCACTAGTTTACGGTACCATTTTTCTAATTTTAGGCACTCCTTAGTACCAGTTTTTGGCATCCCATAAAGAAAAAATATTTTTGAATGAAATTTGAAAGAAATATTTAGACAGTTATTTTATGAGATTGATGCACAATCAAATAGGTAAATGATCCCAACCTGTTCCAAAATAAAAAGAAAGAATGTAGGTCGGGCCTACGTGAATGAAATAAATCACATTATTTAATTGTTTTTTATTTTACAATTTTAAACCAAACTCATGCACAAATTCTCAAAACATAACCGGAATAAAGCATAAGTAAATTCACCAATGTTTCTGATATTAAAAAGTCATTTTTATTAAAACAGATTTTTCTCTGGTGTATAGGAACCTCTTTTGTTGAAAAAAGAAACGATTAGGAATATAATAAATTAGGAACAAACATTTTTTAAGTAGCTATATTTTGTAAAACTTTTACCTCATTGAATAGTATGTGTGAACACTTACATTTTGGTTGTAGATGTCGTCACCTATCTTTCGACCCGGAAGAGATCACTTACTGCTAAAAGCTTTTTCGCAAAGTTATTATTGATTAATACTATGGCCGATATTCTGCCGGCAAATTTAAAGCAGAGATTTCTCGTTACTGGTCTTGTGTCAGCATGAGCGGATCCAGCCGATCGTGAAGGGGGGGGGAGGCTACAGCCCACCGCCCTTCATTTGGATCTGCTAATCAGCTGTTCCTTTCCCACAACTAAAATTCTACTTTTTCTGCACATTATTTGTTCTTTAACTTGCTTCCTTACATTAAGGAAAGTCAAATTCTATCTTTAAATGACGAAAAATTTTCCAAATGGAGGGGCTGCAGCCCCCCCCCCACCTGGATCCGCCAATGCGCTCATGGCACCAAATGTTTGTATTATTATTTGACGTTAATAAAATTAATTGAACATCGTAAAAACCATATTGATGTTAAAATATGAAAACATCAATCTTCACCAGTAAGTAAACGATATATTTGCGACTTACACCGCCTAAGTATATAGAACAATGTTGTATTATTCGAATCAGTGTTCCGTAGTCGTTTATACTGTTTGTTTTTTAATACACAATGAGTTCGTTGGTAAACGTGTGTCACAAACGTAAATCCTTATCAATTCAGGAAAAATTGAAAATTCTCCAGGATATTGAATCGGGAATTCTAAGTAAGAAAACTATCGCAGAAAAATATGGAATTCCGAAATTAGCTATTATAAAAAACAAAGATAAAATAGACTCAACCGCAGCCCAAGGAAGAACTTCAGCATCAAATAAACGACTTCGCTCTGCGACTCATGAATATTTGGAAAAAAATAATAAATTGCTTTAAACAAATGAGATCTCAAATACCAATCTAAAACCCTCTTATTAAAGCTAAGGCTATAGAACTCTCAAGTGAACTTGGCAGGTAAATTAATGAATCTCATTGTTTAATTAACATGGAGTTTATCTAAAAATAAATTACATACATGCGTTTTAATCTAACTAGTTCTAATGAATGAATTTCTTTCTAAATATGATCAAATTAGTGCGGCCATTGGCTAAAAAAATATATAAAAAAAAAAAAAAAACTCGGTTATAACGAATCTCGTTATAGCGAACTAAGAATATCAAACCCCCTACCAGTTCGCTATATCGAGGGTTTACTGTATATCTTTTCACTGTTTACGAGAAATGAAAAAGTCAATCTCTCAGTCACCCCATTGCATTTTCTTTTTGTTGTAGTGGACCAGTGCAATACACCCTTCAATGAATTGGTGTCCGAGATGTTTATTTCTGGATTCTCAATTTGGGATTGGTGACTT